>OY292532.1:1790249-2990249 GCA_958496365.1 Subacronicta megacephala
CATACAAAATTTCATGTCATTAAATTCAGTAATTAAAGAAAAACAATTAAAATACTGACGAAGCATCGAAAACCTACATAACCCGACCAAGTTCGGATAGCTACAAAAAAGCGGCCGTGCAATATATTTAGGTAACATCCCAAAATTTACAGTATAATACCGGTATTGAATTGGTATAGGTGATAACACAATTGTTGTTTCGATATAATTTATAGGTCATTTATTATTGTACACCTACTTTTTTAAATGTATTTGACTATGACAGAAAGTAGGTACCTACTTTCTGTCATAGTCAAATACATCTATTTACGTAGGTACTTTATTTAAGTATCCGCTTGAGACTTGAGATATAATCTAGATATATTATAAGACAAATAAAATTCATACAGCTAATTTCTATTGAAGATTTCACGGATCAGGATTCTAACTATAGACCCCTTAGGGAAATTAAATAATTACCACATGTAAGTACCTACTACTGTTTAGGTAAATATTTATAGGCATGCACGAGCGTTCCCCTTTGCAAGTTTAGTGGATCAAACAAATCTAATAACTTAAAAAAAACTACTTCTTGAATCGATTTTTTAATTGATGTATACCGTTGTACTGTACTGTGACTTATGTATGTGAGCGTGTTCCCCCGCACCCCACCAAAATATGTAGAATTATTTTGTTCGAAGCGGTACGCTTAAGGGTAGTCCTTTGGTTAAATAGTCTAAGTAATGTAGTTATGAATTGATCAAAAATATTCTAGTGTGAAAAAATAGACAACGCGCTGCGCGCAACGAGCGATAGGCGGCTTCTCGCTTGAAACTCGCTTTTTTTTATTTTTTTTATTAAAAAAAACGGTACTTCCATCCTTGAAGAAAAGAGAGGGCAATATGTTTTTATTAGCCGCGGCCCGCAACGCTTGTGTACGCAACTGTACCGTATTAATAAATACTATATTGGAAGGTTAAGAACGTTTCTTAGATATATGGCACGGCCGCTTTTTTGTAGCCATCTGAACTTGGTCGGGTTATGTAGGTTTTCGATGCTTCGTCAGTATTATAATTGTTTTTCTTTAATTACTGAATTTAATGACATGAAATTTTGCATGTGAATAGTTGAATGAATACACTAATTATTGGCATACATTTTACCATGCAATTCCTTTAGAACGTCGTGATATTTGACTGTTTTGTAAACAGTGATCTATTCATGGTAAATTGTCCTATAACTCTTTAATTACTAACGGAACATCATTGATACTTGGCAACATGTTGCAGACACCTACAAGGTTTGTATAAACGTGAAAATCTAGACCCCAAAGTGCATACTTTAAGAACTAAGACCTAATAAGCGTATTTTACGTTTATATTTTTATCTTTTAAGCCCTACGTTTTTTTCTAAATCTGTTTTTTAAACAAATATAAGCTCTCTATGTAAGCGCTTTATATGAAAACTAGCTAATGGCCAAACGTTCGCGTAGCGGAAACTTGAATTTCTCCGAAGTTTATGCATGCACTAATGTTATTCATACATACACAATTACACACAAATACACACTAATTATTGGACACATCTTTTTTCTTCTAAAGTTTATGGATTAAAAAAAGTTCCGCCAGGACAACGTTCGCCCAGCGGAATCAGTTTTTGATGAATTTCTCCACAATGGCTGCGTGCACAAATTTTTTTTTACCACATACATACATACATACACTCACGCCTTTTTCCCATAGGGGTAGGCAGAAACTACAGAACGCCATCTGCTACGATTCTTGCATACCTCTTTTGCTTCGTCCACATTCATACATCTTGTCATACACATGCGCCGGTTGCGGGTACTACGCACCTGACCTTTCTGAAGGATCTCACCAATAAGGTCGTGGTATGTCTTTCTAGGGCGTCCCCTCCCGGCGACTCCACTGACATTCGCTTTATAAATCCCTTTCGTCAATCGCCTTTCATCCATTCTCTCGACATGTCCAAACCATCTCAGCATACCCCTTTCAATGCGTGTCACTATATCATCTTTTAAACCGCAACGCTCCCTTATCACACTATTTCTCAATCTATCATTCCGAGTAACACCGCACATACTTCGCAAGGAACGCATCTCCACAGCATTAATTCTACTTTCATGTTTCTTCTGCCATACCCAACATTCACTTCCGTACATAAGTGTGGGTACCAGCACGCCATTGTGGATAGCCAGCCTTGCCTTTTTTGACACGGACTGGTTAGCCACAACCACATGTATAGCACCATTCACTCTATTTCCCGCATTCACTCTCCTTTCCACATCTGCATCAATCTTGCCATCTCTTGTAAACATACTTCCCAAATAAACAAACTCATTCACTTGTTCAACCCTCTGACCTTCTATCTCTATATTACACACACATACATTTTCATCTCTTTCGAAAACCATAACTTTCGTCTTGCTTACATTTATTTTCATGCCCTTCAACTTATATGCTTCATTCATGATTGTTACCATGCCTTGCAACTCTTCTGCCGACGATGCAAGTAAAACCTGATCATCAGCATAGAGGAGACATTTGACAGGTAACTCATTCATTCTCAGTCCACAATCATTTCCTTTCAAATCTGCCAAACAGCTATCCATGTATAGGTTGAACAGCCAAGGTGACGCTACACATCCCTGCCTGACACCTCTGGAAATGCCAAACCAGTCCGTATAGGCTCCATTTAACCTAACACAAGCACTAGAATCCCTATACAGAGATTTCAGAGCCTGCATCAAGTGACTGTCCACTCCATACATACATAGTGTCGACCACAATTCTTCCCTCCACACACTATCATAGGCCTTCTCCAAGTCAATGAAAGCACAATAGACTCTCTTGTGCATTGCCAGATGTTTTTCGGCTATGCACCTTAGGAGAAGGTCTGGTCCGTACATCCCATTCCCGCTCTAAATCCTGCCTGAACATCCCATATTTTCTCATCTGTTATTCTTATCACTCTATTAATCAGAACCTTTGCATAAAGTTTGCCGACAACACTCAAGAGGCTAATGCCGCGGTAATTTTTGCACTCCTGTTGTGAACCTTTTCCCTTATATAGTGGAACAATAACAGCTTTGCACCAGTCACCCGGTACTCGGCCATATCTCCAACACATATTAAAGATTCGGTACAACAGGCATGCTACCACCCCGTCACCACCCCTTAGCATTTCGACAGACACTCTATCATAACCTGCCGCTTTGCCAACTTTCATACAATTAAGCGCTTTTACTATTTCATCCATTCCAATTTCATTCTCCTCATCTACATTCAAGTCCGGTTCCAAAACACTCACTCCTGCCCAATCACCCATACTTTGCACACTATCCTGCCAGCTAAATAAACTTTCAAAATATCCCTTCCAGCGTTCCAAAACCTTGCATTCGTCACTGAGCAAACATCCGTCTTCTGATCTGATCACATTCATACTCGATGCTCCTGTAACCCCACGAGCCAACCTCACCTGCTTCCAAAACAGTTTTACATTGGCCCGGAAGTTATCAGAGAATTTCCTATTATCCTCTTCCTCTCTATTATTCTTCTTAATTTTTACTATCTCTTTCAGACTTGTCTTCATTTCGGTGTACTTTTTCTTCACTTGTTCCAAATCATCTTTCAAATTCGTTGCCTGATTCATTCTGACTTTGGCTTTGAAAGCTAAGACGTTAAGCCAAGCCTCTTTCTTCTTTTGCACCATTTCTTTAATCTCATCATCCATCCAACAATTGTTCTTTCTACTGCCTTTCTTTCTGCGTGCTACACCACATACTTTTGTGGCTCCTTGCACCATACTATTTTTCACAACATTCCAAGCTTCTTCCAGGCTGTAGTCATCCATATCTTCAATTATGCAATTTGTTTTCTCTTTTACTTCTCTCTTATATTCTTCTTTTACTTTTAATTCTTGCAGCTTTTCCACTTTTATTCTCTCCAGTACAGTAACAGGAACTTGAACTCGATGACGCCAATGCTTGAACAACCCATTAATCCGGCACACAACTAGATAATGATCCGTTCCCACATTGACACCCCGATACGCTCTTGTGTCTGTTACTTTACTCTTCAGTCTTCCATCAACAATCACAAAGTCAATCATACTTCTACTTTCTTGTCTTTCCCATGTATACATGTGAATCTTTCTGTGATTAAACATAGTGTTCATCACAGAAAGATTCTTCTCCACACACAGTTCTAACAAGTTCATTCCATTTTCATTCACTCTTTTATCTCCAAATTCACCTAATATTTTTTCATATCCTCTCCTTTTCACTCCAACCCACCCGTTACACCCCGTTTTTTTTTACCATACACAATTATACGACGTCATACACTAAATATCTGCATACTTAAAATCTTTAAATTCAACAACATTCCGCTGCGCGAACGCACACGTTAATGGCAATAGGCTTGCCCCCTATTACATACATCTCTGCCTAACCCTTTGGGGAATACGGGCGTGATGGTAAAGTAATTTTGAGATCCCACTGGTCATTAGCATTAACGCGTTCAAATACACAAACTCTTCAGCTTTATTACATTATTATAGATGTGGTTTTCTGTCATGTTTTTAAGAATAGTTTGTGGATCTTTGTGGTTGGCTTACAGTTATTACAGTGGTCATCTGATAAAAACTAAGCTGGACATGTTCTAATTCGGATTTATTAATTCAGTCGCCTATGTTTTCTTTGGCCTGGGTTAGATTCTCAGGTCGTGCAGTATTATTGGATTTTTCTATGATATTCTCAACAGTTCGGATTTTCAATGTAAATTCAATTTGCAAATCCAGTTTACGCTGGCCTCTTATTGTATGAAAAACCTATATAATTCGAGATCAGCTTATACTGTGTGTGTGTGTGTACTTGGCCCCTGCGATCTACAACAAAACATACCGACCTACGGTTGTTGTACTGGCTACTGCAGCCTGGCCTCGCATTATTAAGGCTTTTCCTACATTAAGGGTTCAGCTTGTACTGGAAATGCATAGCTTGAGATGTAGCCGTGCGTACTTCGGTACACCTCTGCCTAACCCTTTTGGGAATACGTGCGTATGAATTGCCTACGTTTTTTTTTTTCTTAAAGTAATTATTATAATAACACGCTGTATATAAGAATAGAATCTTAATTTATTGACAGAATGTCGACAGTTATTTCTAACGAATAACTGCGCAATACATTGGAGTCGAACCTATGACCTCTACGTCAAGGACTAAGTAGATCACCCGGTTATCAATGAAAACTACTTGTAACAATCACATAATTTATTTTATTGCATTGCTCACTTAAAACTAACTTGATACAAAATAAAAAAAATAAAAACAAACAAAAATAAGTATTTAGAAAAACTAAGTAAAAGGTAAATAAACAAAAAAGTTGTTAGGCCAAAATATTTTTAAAAGAAAAAACTCGTTTCATTATATATGAATGTAAAATATAATAAAGAGATCTATTTGCCTAATAAATAAATATGGATAACAATATTTAAACGTCTAACAATTTTAGAGCAAATTAATTGTTCAGTATTTTTTTTAATTTCTTCAACTTACTCTTAAATTGTTTGGCGTTGCAGTATACAGTAAATATGCTAAATGTACTACATAAGCCAATTCGAACAATATTAGGGCTATCTCCCCATCTACTCATCAGTTTGATAACAAAAGCCGTAAGAGCCCTAAGCATTGAAATAATTGCTACTTTTTATGGTTTTTGTCCACAGTGATTTCATCTGTGAAATTTTGCACATCAAACATGCTTGATATATAACCTGCTACTTTTCTTCAGTGATTTTTACACTCTTGCTGGTTTTCACACTTTTAACGAAAATATTCAGCTACTTAATTAAGTGTAGCAGACATCGGAGATATTTATCTTGATTTCTTTGAATCTTTGACTTTCACAGTAAACTGATAATTTGTGGAAGTCTGTAAATAGCTGTAAACGTAGCAAGTGTGACGTATGAAAAACACATGATTTCAAATGCTACCTGAAAATAATATTCTAAGGCACCAATTACATGTCAGCTTTCGAATAGCTCCACAAAAACCATTGAACTACATTTAGAAGGCACAACAGTTTATACTTTTTATAAGTATCTATCTATTCTACTTACCTAATTTCTCGACACATACGTACTTTGTTTTTTGCATCAATAGCATATGCAAAACTATTTGGCAATCTGACAAACTCTAAAAACTGCTATTAAATATAGCTGACGAGAAATATTCATACATTTAAATAATGTATTATTAATGTAGGCAAGGCGAAGAAAATAAAAAATTTGATAAGAGCAATGTATGGCTGATTCGCTCCTAGGCTTACTGGTCACAGGTTCGATTTCCTCCCGTAGAAAGTTATAATAGTTAACTCATGTTTTAATAAGTCGTCTTAGTTTTGAGTGTACTTCCTCAACGGAATGACTGTGTTTGCTGGACATTGGATCCGATCTGGCTTCGCACGGTTATACACGATTATCATCATATTGCAACCAATTTACTCAAAATCTTAACAGATTTTTACACCTAAACCTTCCACATGAATAACTTGTCTATGGGTAAAAACCGCATGAAAATCCGTTCAGTCGTTTTTGGGATTTGAACGAACAAACAGACAGATAGACGCTGCGGAGGACTTTGTATTATAATACTAGATGACTCAACAGATGTTATCCTGTCTATATGAATATACAATTATAATTGGAATATAAAGTATTAAAAACGTGCGAAGTATAATAGTCGTTATGTTTTCTGATATTTTCCAATTTTCTGTGCATTTTTTTTTATTTTTCTTACCGTAAGAACCTTCCACGTTGTTCTAAGTTATGGTGTGACACAGGGAAACAGGGATTCATATGTATATGTATCTATAGATGTGTAAATACTGCTCTAAGCCCTCAAGTATTGATAAAAATGTTGGTTAGGTTATATTGGAGTCTATTTATGTTACCCACGTGGTAACGCATGTGACGCTGACGCTCCCGACCTTTCATCATTTGCCTTTATTAACTAACTGATAACGTAAGACTACAATCTAAAAAGCAAAGAATTGCGTCCATGTTTGTTTTAGTTGATTAAAACGAATGAATGTATGATATAAAATATGATGTATAAGCACGCATCATTTTACGATCGTCATCTCATAATTTGATCCCTTTTCCACAAATACTATTAAACTTCTCTTTGCTTTTCCATCACATCGAAACACAAAAGCACATATTTTTTTAATACCTAAATCATATTTTTATGTGCAATATGCATTTTTTTATCAAAGATAGGTTTGCGCTTGACCACAACTCGCCATGTGATCTAACATACCATACCATCACGTCTGTCTTCCCAAAAGTTTAGGCAGAGGTGTACTGATGTACCCCCACAATTCACAACTAGGACAGTTTTTAGGACCTACGCAGTAGAAGGCGAATTTATTGCCATAAATAAACTTCGAGCTATTATCTACTGTGAATTTCATAAAAAAAACAATAACACTGCTTGACCTAGGAATCGACAAGGCCCCAAGTTCAACTGCCGCAAATCATATAAATAATTTCCGCACAGTAAAATTATTGTCTCAGTGCCAAAATCAATTATGCTCACAGCCAAGAACGACATTGTAAAAAGATCTACATATTTATTATTCAGCATGTATTGTGAAAAAATATCATATTAACTCCACATTTAGACATTAAATTCGATCTACGAAATATCTGAAGAATGTTTGCTATTGGGTTATAGGATAAAGAGTCAAAACAAAAGACGCCACACAATTCCAAATAGAACATACCTATTATAGACTATAAATAAAGAACTATCAAATAAATATATAATACAATAAAAGTTCTAATGAAGTTTTAGAGCTGCCAACAAAAAGTGATTTTAGAGCTACTCGAAAACAGCTTAGCTGACAGGGTCACCACGGGTCACCTAGGGTCTACTATGAGTAGTTTTCAATGACAAATCAGTCAGTAGAATGCCTACTACAGATAGGATATCAAGTTTTAACCATAGTTAGAATAAATAGCTCTAAGCAACTAAGAGCTTTATCCAAGCTACAACATAGAGCCCTGGCCATAAATGAATCTTTTGATTCATTTATCATTAAATAGAGATAAAATTTAGCAAGTTTTAATCTTCGACGGCATTTTTAGACTACAAAAATGTTCTCTTATAACTATTAATTCTCTAATAACCTAAACTTAAAACAACCAAATTAAAAGTCTTTGTCAACTGACACAGCCCTCAACCAATAATAAAGAACTCTAATAATTTATATGAAGCTATCCAAAAACTCAGCCGAGCCATACTCTTACAGGCTCTATGCTTGATAGATTAATGTTAAGTAGGCTCTTACCACCATTCAGTCATTAATTCGATCCGTAAATCGAAGGCTTTAGGCTTAAGTTTTAATTTATTAGATTCCAAGGATCCTAAGTAAATAAATTAAACATTTCAAATAAAAAAGCTCTAAAGAGGCACTTTCCAAAAGCTCTGCCGACGGTGTGACCGTTACAGGCTCTTAAAAAAGTAAATAAACAGTATTGTAGAATATAAAGCCTAATCTACAAGGCCCTAACAGCACTTAAAAAGTAGAAGCCCTAACAATTTACAAAAAGCTTTTCAAAAGCTCAGCTAACGGTCTGACCGTTGCAGACTCTTACTTAACGATTTGTACAGCCGCGTAGTTTTTGCATTTATAACACTATTCTACATGGCTCTAAGAGCACTTCAAAGAGCTTCTCAAAAGCTCAACCGACGGTTTGCCCGTTACAGGCTCTACGTTTACTAGACCACGCACATTCGACGTTCTCCTTCCAGACGGGCGCGGCATCCTGGTACACCTCCTTCTTCCAGATGGGCACGCTGGCCTTCAGGGTGTCGATGCAGTGGGAGACAGCATCAAGGGATTCCCTTCGATGAGGACTGCTCACTGCTATCACTACCGACGACTCCCGACAAGGGACTATGCCTAACCTGTGGAAGAAAATTAGTTTCTATATTTGTTTGCTAAATTATTATTACTTACTCCCTGACTGCCTCATTATTCCAGTGGTCCTAAGCGCGACTGCTAAAGGTCCTGGGTTCGATTTTCAGGTCAAGCAAAAATAATATTGGGCTTTTTAATGAAATTCTCAGTAGCAGCTCGACGTATGGATTTGTGCTCAGTTAATGGCAATAGGCTTGCCCCCAATTACGCGAGACCTTATAATACCGGCGAAGTGTGGGTGTACATTAGTACACCAATGCCTAGCCGTTCGAGGAATACAGGCGTGATGGTATGTTATGTTAATTTGATATTGTAAAAAAGGTTAATATAATGTAAATTCATCCTCCTTCGAACAATCGAAGTTTTAACAACTTGGCGCGCAATTAAAAAAAAGATATCTATCAGCCGCTATCTCATCAGTCACTTCCAACAGAATAAACAGCGAGTTATTTAAAAAAAGAAACATAACAAAAACGTCCAATCGAGGTCGCTCATCACTCTATTCATACAAATTATTACCTACAACTTCTCCTAAACAATTCCATTGAAACTATGACCTTTATAACTTTGTGATAAGGTTCAAAATAAACACATAAAATATGAAGGATGTAAGTAATTGTCTATTGAAAACTAATAATGCTGTTTTACTAGCGACCCTGGCATCGTGTGGTAGACTTCATAGTAACTGGTATTTATAGATGTTTTTATAAACTAAAATAGATAAATATTACTATACTTTATTTATACAAGTGTAGGTAGTATAATAACGCAATATCTAAAGGGGCTATGCATACTATTGGCAATTTTAGCAAATGATTAATTACCTACATATATTTCTTGCTGTAAATAGATATTTCTTTAAAGTCCCTTTTAAGAAACGAAAAGAAAGGAAAATAGTTTATATAAGGTACCCGTCGTGACGCATACTATTTAATATAAAAAGTACTATACATAATATACAAAGAACATAATATATTATATAGCATGCATCAGTCATTTTGTGGCTCAACCATTTAAACTTGTAAATAACGAGAAAAAGAAATCTAAAGGTTAATTAAATACCAAAATAACTTCAAACGAATAAAAAAGTAAGTACCTAGTCTACACTTAATCATCAAATTACTGACCAATAAAAAAACATTTGTGAACTACGTTTTCATTAGCAGACGTAATAACTAGTTTAATATCCAAATGGAGTGATTAATTTCACTAGTATCAAATTACATCGTTGCAACAGAGTTCAATTTGTAATTTGCTATTGTCAGCATTCAACTACAATTAGGAACCATTAAAAAAACGTAAAAAATAGTAATGTTTTTGATATTGAACTCGAAAGTTTTCCTTTCCTTGAAATCCCATTAATATTCTATTGCAAAAAAATATTTTATATTTCAAACTAGCTGATCCGTCAGATGTCCTGTCTTAGCTATGAATATTCAATTCGAAAAGAGAAAAGTCGCTAAGTTTTCTGGTATTTTTCAATTTTCTGCGCATGTTGCTTTTTTCTTTACAGCTTCTATAAATTATTAGAAACATGTACTCTAAGTTGCGCGGGTCCACAAAGCTGATCGATGGAAAAGAATCCGGCAAGAAACTCCATGGAGACCTAAATTAAAAGGTGTATCATTATTCACTGGCAGTCTGGCATTTTAGCGATAACAAGATGTTCACTTTGTAGAACACCCGGGAAGAAGTGTTAACGAACTGTGGTCATAATAAATAACGTATTAATTGATAAAAAATAAATGCACCTCATTTATTGATGATAAATGCAACTCCATTCCATAGCCCTGGAGAGATAACGGCTGAGTATAAAAAAACAACTGATGTAATATGTTGGTAGAGGTTTTCATTCGTTGGAAATTATGTCAAGTAGGTCAATTACTTTAGGATTTACTGTGGTTATTGAACTGAATTGTGTGCTAAAAAGAGGTTAAAAAATGTATTACAATAAAATAAATCGTGTTTGATTTATTGAAAATAGGAGGTAGATATAGTAGTGGAAAATTAAATTTGTTGTATGTATATCTGTTACTGTGTAGTGGTTGCGCAAAAAGTACTGAGCAGATTAAGATTTTGAGCAGTTAATCTGAATTAGTTGAACGTATGCTGAGATAGAGACTGCCTCATTAGTCTAGTGCGACTGCTACGCTAGAGGTCCTGGGTTCGACCCCCAGGTCGAGCAATGTGTTATTGGGTTTTTCTATGAAATTCTCTAATGTGTTATTGGGTATTTCTATGAGAGTCTGGATTTGTGCCCGGTGAATGGCAATAGGCTCGCCCCGTATTACATGGGACCTAAAAATACCTGCGAATTGTGGGTGTTCATTAGTACACCTCTGCCTAACCCTTCGGAGAATACAGGCGTGATGGTATGTTTTGCTAAGATAGAGTTTGACCTATCCATGTAAAGAAGAGAGATCATCATAGAAGAGTCCACGGGAGCGAAGTTGCGGCCTCGCGGTTAAAAAATATTATAATTAGGTATCTATTTAAAACATACCATCACACCTGTATTCCCCGAAAGGTTAGGCAGAGGTGTACTAATTTACACCAACACTTTGCCGGTATTTTTAAGTCCCATCCAATAAGTATGTACACTCAAACTTCGCCGGTATGTTAAGAGTAATAAGAATAAGCCTATAGCCATTAACCGGGCAAAAATTAAAAATATCAATTTGTTTTAGAATTATGCCTCTAACCTACGAATAAATAATGCTCTACCATGTTTTTTTTACCTTCATCACCTTTATAGCGCAATCCAATGAGATTCTAAGAACCACTTAGATACAAATTACCTTGCAAAGTCTGTCATTAACTCATAATCATACACGTGGCTATATTTCATGTGCAGTCGCTAGCAGGTCAAGGTATACAAAACTGTCAAATTTCTCCAAATGATTTTAAACCTTAAATTGTTGAAGATAAAGTTCAAAACCAACTGAGAAAATTTGACATTTTGTGGTTACTTGATGTGCTGGCCACCGTACTTACTCGTACACATTCAATGAAGTAGGTAAGTACAACTCACATTAAAAAAAAAAAACAATATAATGTTTCCGTCACCTAAGCCAATAATGACATGCATCATTTTTTTACACATAATTCGATTTGCTCAGCTGTTATCAAGGCCATTGTATTCTCTTATTTTACCAATAAACTTAAAAAAATAAGATAGGTACTTGGTAAAAGATCTGCCAGTCATTGATAACACATTCAAATATATGTGTGGTTTTATATGTATGTATTTAATTATATTATAACATAACATACCATCATGCCTGTACGAATTTGAAGCGGCGGTAGCCTAATGGCTAGGGCGTCGGACTTGCGATCATGTGGTTGCCGGTTCGAACCCCACCCATTGCACTACCGACATGAACCCACTCGTAACACAAGCATTGAGCTTAGCACGGGGGGTTAACAAGAATACTAGTAATGTGTGACCCACATTGCTAGTAAGCTTTTTTTTTTTAAATAAAAAAATAATAATAATAATAAATGTACACCCATACTTCGCCGATATGTTTAGGTCCCATGTTTGTTGTCCATGCGAGCGCAAATGCAGAATACGAGCTGCTACTGAGAATTTAATAGAAAAATCCAATAATACTGCTCGACCTGGGGTTTTAACTCAGGACCTTTAGCGTAGCAGACGCGCTGAGGCCCACTAGACTAATGAGGTAGGATATTCATATACAGGGTGGAAGGGACATCGACGCACATCCGCTTACCAAGAATTCAACACAAAAATGCAATACCTACACGGTCAAAATGTATGGATCAGCTGATTTTTTTTTTCATAACCGACGAAAAATAACAACGCAAGGGGGTCCAGAATCATGTACTGAATCCGTGGTAAGCGGATGTGCGTCGATGTCCCTTTCACCCTGTATATAAAAACACAATGTTTTTATGGACTGTCAAATTCCAATCAAGGGGGCGCACCTCGCAACATTTCAAAATCTTTAGTACTTTGAGTAACGCTGAATCGGATTTGGAAATTTTATAATTAGGATTAAAACCTTTTTGCAATGTTATGTGACGTCTGCCAGCCCGCACTAACGTATGGTGGTGGACTCTTTAAATATTAATCCAGCCTAACCTCATTTATTCTGGGACGAGACGACGATAACGGTTATGAACCAAATTCAATAATTAGAAAGCCTGTTTAATCGGGATGGGTAAGGGTTTGATTTTGAGAACTGAATAATTTATTGATTTTGAGAGATCATCAGATTATATAGTTACTTAGTTAGGTAAATATAATCGGAATGAAACATCTTTTGCCATTTAAGAGCTTTCCATTAAGTTCTCGTAGATGTGTGTCGTCTGCCCAGCCACACTAGAACCGCGTGGCTAACTAAATTGCTTAGAAATGAGACAATAATTCTCTTGACGGCACTTTAAAAATTGCACAAACCTGTGGTATATTGCTATGCTGTGAACTGCGGGCCACTTGGATCGAACCTCGTCGCAAATGGCCTTCATGGCTTTAAGGGCCATCGGCTCGTAAGCTTCGTATTCCAGTCTCACCACCTGGATAAGAAAGAATGACACATTGGTTTAGTCGGAATATTAACTGTTTGAGGTACTAAGATTCCTTCATTTGTGAAGACACGACATAACACAAACTGGCGCAAGATTAGCTCTGTTTTGCAGTGGACTTCCAATTCCAACCTATCCGTGGTACACAAATATTCATCTCGAAACTCAGGTCATACGTTGCAAAGATGGGACATAGTCATAGGAATTCATTCACAAAATAATGACAAAATTTCAGAAACTATAGGGCCTACAACCTTTCAGTTTGGTTCCTCTAAGATAATGTCATCCGCTAAGAATTTACTGGAATACACTCCAGCTCTGGACCAGAGACAATAAGTCATTACTCTATATTAAAATATTCACTGACCCGAACAGAGTCAAAAGGATCATTTGGCTGAAGGCATTTTGGGAGGGTTTCCACCCCCAAGGGTCCAAAGGAGCCCAAGTATGCTATCCCAATTATATCAATATGGTCGTCCAATGCCACTCAAGAACTAAGAAATTGGTGAACAAATTTGTAATGAGTCCTGTCATTGTCGTGGCAAATGTCACGAGCCCCATGGCCATTACTACATAGCAAGGGAAGATAAGTGAGGTTATTAGTAGGTACGGTGGCCAGCACATCAAGTAACCACAAAATGTCAAATTCTCTCAGTTGATTTTGAACTTTATCTTCAACAATTTAAGGTTTAAAATCATTTGGAGAAATTTGACAGTTTTGTATACCTTGACCTGCTGGCGACTATACAAGTCCGACATACCCTGCCGCGTCAACGGATGGCAGAAGATCCATGAGGATTTTCCACATCACAAAAAAAAACAAGAAAGACTTAGCGCCCTGTATAGCAACACATTTGGAATTACAATTAAAAGTATACACCTTTTCATGGCAGTAATTGTTAATTTACTTTTAAAAGCAAACAAGTTTTGGAAATAAATTGTGACGAAATGTTTAGACAAGTGATAACAGTGAACAAGTACCCAGCAGGTTGTAATTGTTTGTTTAAAAAAAGTTAAGTAGTTTGTTGGCAGTGGAATGTGTTGAAAATTATTGCTTATTATGTTCATCAGTCGCCTAACCTTCTCCTATGTCAGGGTCAATCTACCCAGATACTGCAGAATATCGGCATTTTCCACGAAGGGACCAGTAGCGTAGCACGGGTTACTAGCACCAGGTGCGGATCCCGAATTTGCCACCCTTTCATTTTTTTTATGAAAAACAAAAAAATGTAGGGCATGATAAAACTAAACTGAAAAGTAAACAAATGTTCTCACATAAAAAAAAAAAACAAAGTAAAATTCATTGTTGATAGGTACTGTATTTCCTTCCACAACTAAACAAACATGAGATACCTACTTGTTTTTTTTTTGACCACCGGTGACATGCCGCCCCCGCCAAAGTGCCGCCCGGTGCGGACCGCCGCCCCCCGCCCCCCCTATGCTACGCCACTGGAAGGGACATACCTCGGCAACACAATTTCTAGATAATACTGATTTCCTGAGGATATACTGGTTATCGGGGTTTTTGGGTTTGTAATACTTAGCCACGAGCCCTACTATTTATTCTTTGGCTTCTATTGTTCTTACGTATTTTTTTATTTAATATCTCATTTAAAGAGATATCAGTCAATTTCAATATTATTATAATGTTTATCATGATCTTTGTTATTCGGAAAATTTAAAAACGTTCTCTCATCCAATCTAAATTATACAATGCACAATTAACTGTACTTTTTATTTTTATTTGCACCTTTTAGTTCAATAAACTGTTTATAGTCTCGCTCCTCCAACAAGTATGAATTACTTTGTCTACGATCTCTATTACACAATATTATTGTTTACTAGGGTGGAGTGAAAATTTTTATTTTTTAATTTTAATATTCCTGTATTATTAATTGATGATACATAGTATTAGAAGTAATTATGCAAAATTTTAGTTTTCTTAATATATATCTTAAGGTGGCGCATTAGGTTTAAAGTTTTAAAATAATGCAATTTTTGACATTCACATATATGATTTATTGAAAACGATATATGGACCTATTTAACAATTTTATTCATAAACTTTACTGAAATCATAATAAACTAGCAAAATAAACTCAAAAAAATACATTTTATTGTTGAAAATCAGTAGTTTCAGGGCGCTCATAAACACGAAAATATTGAGATTTGGTGTCGAAAACGGGTATGTCTTGCCGGGCTTTTATCCTTGTACGAATGAATCCATCTCTAGCTTCTGGTCCACAAACTGCTAACGAAGCCTCCGTTACCAGCTTGACACATCTTTCGACAGCCTGAGTGTGGCAAGGATACTTTTCGAAATCCATCAAAGCTCCTGAAGTAATCAGGTTTGAAATTTCTGTGTCGCTATATTTCATTGTCATAGGAGGTTCTGTAATCTTTCCTTTCGTCCAATCTATGAAATCATAATATGTAGATGCGTCAGCCCTTAGTTCTGGGAGTCGAAATTCGCGAACCTTCTTTCCTTTGGTCTCTTTTCGTGCTTTTAACACTCTTCGAAGCGCCAGCTCCCTTATGTGAGACGCATCATCTTGCAACATAGCCAGCAACAAATTCTCTGGGTGTGCGAAGAATGAATTTCTTTGAATAGTTTTCAGTGCAATACTTCTCAGGTTATCTGGTAAATACTGACATCTTTTCACCATGTTAAAAACATGAATTGGACCATATTTACATGATGATTTTGTCTTTATGTCGAACCAGGTTGGTGCATAAACTTTCATAATGAAAGTCGCGAGATCCCTCAAATTCTTTGTTGGTTTAGCTGTTCCAATGTATAAACGGAGAATCCTGTTTGCACAAGTCAACCATCGGGAATGTGCCAGTTTTCCTGGGTCTTTGCTAGCTAAGTTGGGCGACACCGAACCAGAAGAAATTGCGGTGCAAATGTCAAACAGATATTTTTGATCAGTACTTAGCAAATTAGGATTCAAAGCTGGCAATTCTGTGGAAATGGCTTCGAATTCCTCCACCTTAAAATCGAGGCACTTAGCTAGCTGTTTTCCTATGTTGCCAGAAAAACTATTAGGGCCTGTTGTTGTGCCATCTAAACTGGAGAATAAATGACGAAGTGGTAATTCATTTGCATGTAACAAGCACACAAACCATTGCAATGGGCGTTTCAGGTGTTTTTCTAGTAAAACAATAACTCCATTTTTATGTCCTGTATTCACAGCTGTGCCATCGCAACCAACACCCATCAAAGAAGACTGATATTCGAATTTACCCTCAAGAAAGTCAACAATACTCTTCTCAATCGTCGTCGCCTTCCCAGAATCAATGGAAAGATGTCCGATGTATTCAGAATCTGGCTCTGATAATATTGAGATGTGTTCTTCTGTAACAGTCTTGCGATGCGATGTATTGTCTGTGGTTGTCATCACTAAGGTTTTGTCTTTTCGACCGTCAAAGTAAATAGCCCTTAAAGGTTTACTGGCAATAACACTCTGCAAATCTTGGCGTACTTTTTTTCGCTCTCGACGTATTTTGCTTCGGTCTATAACTTTATTTACGTTTTCTTTGCTGATTACATTTAAATCAACCAATGCAGCGTTCACAATAAATGCCGCAGATCGATCGGAAATTCCTGTTCTATCGCACGCTGAAGCTAGATTTTGCAGCTTACCTCTCATCTGCTGAGTTTCACTTGGGTATCGTTTAGAGGTTTCTTTTTCTATTGACATGATAATATCATCTTCATCAAATTCTGTTTCTGTAGAAGAACTGTCAGACGTCCAAATTATATTTGAAGCAGATGAAGAAGTACTAGGAGCACACATGGATTTTTGCACAAACTGGTCATACTTTCGCTTCCTAATTTCGCCTCGCTGAATAGATTGGGTCATCACCTTGTCAACAGTCCCTATATACATTTTGCGATCAGTTCGTTGGTCGTGCAAGAATAATTCTTCAGCAACAGGCACTTTAGTTGCACATTTGCATACTTCTCTGGATATACATTTACATGTTGCGATATCAAATAACTTTTTCAGGGAATCTTCATAAAAGGTTTGTTTTTTGGAGTAATTACGCAGTTTTTTTACACCTTTATACTTGTTGTAATACACAATCAATCTCGCGACAACTTGTTGATGACTAATTGTAGGGATAGATGCTTTAGCCCATATATTTTCGATATCGGTAGCAATTATTTCACAAATATTTTTGACTGAAGGATCTTTTCCATTATTCAACTCGAGTAGATAGTTTCTGTGCCATAAGTAATATTTAATCACATCACTATACGTCGGAAACATATTACCACTTAATTTTTGTGGATCGCCAAACACAGGACACCTCAAATCTTTTCGAGTTTTTGGCATTTTGTAACACTTCACTTTCAATTTTCACTTCTTCGCCACAAGCAATTAATTGTATTTACTTCAAATAAAACCGATTCATATACGAGATGACACTTCGATACAATTAAAAACACCGCGTTTATAAAGTTAAATCGTGAATCGACTTCGAATAGTGGGAGCCACTTAAGCGTAAAAATTAAAGTTTTTTGTAAACTACCTTCAAGGTGCGCCACCTGAAGATTAAGTCCTAGATGCCTGGTTTTTGGTATGAACATAGGTTTTACTTAGGATCATCGATTAATGATACAGGAAATTTGAAAAAAAGAAAAAAAAATTTTTTGGCCACTTTCACTCCACCCTATTGTTTACCAAGTTCCCCAGTGTCTTATCAATTATATTATCACTTATGACGTTTTCACTAAAATTCTCGTACGGAGCACTTGCAACACTGTATCATTATTTTGTAATTAACTTGTTTCTGTGATGACCATGCTTGACTGGATTTTAGAGGCATTTTTTACTCAAGAGCCAGTTATAATTCTTTAAGTACACAACAAAATTAATTGAATGCAAGTTTTATGCTCATATTTTTTATTTATAGTAATAAAGGTTTTACACACGGAAGAGATAAATAAGGTTGGAAAGGCCCTAGCTGCTATTTTGTTCTAGGACCAGTGTCGCCGCTTTACTCCCACTACTTCAATTCTCAAACATACGCAACGTTATCTTTACAAGTTTTTCGCACACAATCAAATCACACACACATAAAGCGGTGGGCAGCAATTTGTTCACACACTAGCACCAAGCTCCCGTAGGCATAAGACACACACTCGCAACAAGCATACGCTAGTGCTTGAAAAGCTGATATTTTTTATCGATAAATCCTGTCCGTTATTTTTTTGTATATTGAATGAGTAAAAGGGGAACATAAAAATCAAGAACTATTTTTATTTAATATTAATTCATTTAAAAGAAACTATGTCCTTGGAACAAAACGTAATCATTAAGCAATTGGGGGAAATGTAACATAACATAATAGAGTTATAACATAACATTATTATAATTAATTGCATGAATAATATGTCGAATAGAATCAAATATTAAAACTTAAATAAAATAGTAGGTATAGTATTTGACCTAGATTTGACTAGACTATATTGTATCTATTCAGTATTAAAATCGAAGTAAAATAAAATGGTCGATGCCGCTTCATCTTCATTCATTCAATGATTCATATACCTAATATAAAATACCTCTAACTAAAAATATACTCTCATCAATTAAATATTTAATATTTCAAAAATTATCTTTGTCAAACGTAAATATAGTTGAGAATTCTATCGATGCTTTTATTTAACTACACGACCACCTCGATATCGATAGATGTACGCCGTGCATCACTCACGGCCAACCCCGGCAAACGACGAACAACGGCTATGGTTGAAGAGTAGAGAACGCAATGCATGCAGTACATTGCAAGCGGACTACGACATCGTGTTGATTAAGCGAGAACACATCGGGCAATGTATTTTATTTGTAACTTGTTGCAATAATATGATTGATGTTTGGAATTTCAGAGTGATCAGTATATTTTTATGTTTTTACCAATTATTTTGCAAATAAATGCTATTTTTGACTTACAGATGGAAATATATACCTCCTCGCTATATACTGGTGGTCTGACATTTTGTCTATTACGTAAGAATAACACAACACGGCAGTTTAAAGCGGAGCTCTGTTCTCTGAAGTAGTCATAAGCACACTAAACGCGGCGAATGTATGATTCGGGCGAGTTATGATTTTCTAATCAAGACTGTGGCGCGCCTGCCCCGCCCACATGGCCATTCCAATCTTCTTTATCTCTTCCGTGGTTTTACAGAAGTGCGACAGCTGAGCATCAGGTACAGTTTGTTCGAAATAAGTAAGCCGATCGGAAGTTAGCCGTTCCGAACTACCGCGGTGATAAAATCGTTTAATTAAGTGTTTTAATACACAAATATCGAAATTAGTAAACAAAATCATTAGAAATGTGAAACATATACGACTCTAATCATGTTTACATCGACTCTTTCTATTAAAATTTACCACTTCTAAACCACTTGCAGATAACTTCCGATCGGCTTACTTATTTCGAACAAACTGTACTGGGCTCGATTCCTAAGTGGAGCAGTATTTATGTATGAAATACACAGTCGCAGTGTCGGTTGTATTTATAAATTACTAACGACCCGTCCCGGCTTCGCACGGCTGCACATAATTATCGTCATAATTTTACCAATTTACACAAAACCTTGACAAATTATACAGCTAAACCTGCTTCATGAAACACTCTGTCTATCGGTAAAAAGGGCATGAAAATCCGTTCACGAGTTTTTGAGTATATCGCGAAAAGATACATGTAGTGAAGTGTTGCAAAAAATTTCCGTTCCAATTATTACAAGCGGAAAACCCGATGGCGAGACCTATAATTTCCTCACTGCTACGGCTGGATAAGCAGCATTTGCAGTTTGGGAAATCCACGCAATCTATAAAGACATCACACAGACAGACATCAGTCACACTACCCAAGTAATGTTTTAATATCAGTTAGTTATTCTCGAGACACCCAAATTAATTATAATTTGTGTAAGAATGATGTAAGTACGCGCGGCCATACATCAAACTATACAGTTTGCCTTTTAGATCGCTCATATTCCATAGCAATAGCGGTTCTCTTTCCATTTCTGTCGCAGAAAACTAGTTAAAACGCCTTTCTTAGCTTCCATTTTTTTTTGCTTCTGGATATCCTCATGGACTACCGCCTCCCGGGGAAGGCGTAGGGCGTGATGGACTCCACCCAGGGTGGGTGACCTATTGACTAAAATCACAAGGGTGGTTTGGGTGTGGCCACGGGAACGAGTTGTCATTTCATCGCGATTTAATTACCCGCCTAGCCTTAACTATCGTCTTGAATGATATTTTGACAATATTTATAATACATCATACCATCACGCCTGTATTCCCCGAAGGGTTAGGCATAGGTGTACATTAGTACACCTACGTTTCGCCGGTATGTTTAGGTCCCATGTAATAGGGGGCGAGCCTATTGCCATTAACCGGCCACAAATTCAGACCCCAAACTGCAAAAAATTCATGGAAAAACTCATTAACACTGCTCGAGGTAGGAATCAAATCCAGCACCTCTAGCGTAGCAGTCGCACTTGGGACCACTAGACTAACGAGGCAGTCTAGTGTCATTAATTTAATACATTAATAATACAAAAGGACATTTGGAGTGTTGGGCGTTCAGTAGCAAGATGAGTCGACGACATAACTGACGTCGTTGGGCGTACTTGGATGAGAGTGGCACGGGACCGTGGTGGATGGCACAAACTTGGGGAGGCCTATACCCAGCAGTGGGTGAAGTCAGGCTGTGGATGATGATGATGATGATAATACAAATGGTATTAAATCGGCTAGCCAATGCTTTATAATTAAAATTAATGTCTGGCTCGCCGACTGCTATCGCGGCACCGCTCGGTATACCCGCACGATTTGTTCGCTGACGGGTCGCAGTTCTAACCTACCCTAACCGATAACTTAATGTCGTTCAAATAGCGGCCGGAATGACAACTGGCAAGGCTAGGCAATTGAATGGCTAATTCGACTAACTGGCTGCAACATACCTATATGTATATATGTCACCGTAGAATTGTAAATACCTTTAGATTACAATCTATCTCGCGAAATTGTAAACTGTCGAAAGATTGGGAACAGTCATACTGTTACAATTTAACGCATTATTTTCGGCAGGCCCTCACCCTGAAGAATAATTATATTTCAGAGTTATAGAGTTGTAGACGCAATCGTTTGAGACTTCGTTTTCGAGTTCGACAGACTTTCTATTTATCCATCAGATAAAAGCTATCTGATTACTGAAAAATCGCCCCTAAGAATAAGAAAGCCCCAGCATTACAAAATTAATAAAAAATATTCAACTTGAACACCCATTTAACGTTGTATATAATTTTACAAAAAGTCCACTAACCTTTTTACCTTCAAAGTTGTCTCTAGTTGTACCCATGAACACGGAGACAGCTCCACAGCTGTCAGCTGTCACCAATTCTGTGATCTCATCTACAGAGAGCTTATCAACTGTTAGTTTCAGATGATCCATTTTAAGTTGTTTCTTAGCTTGTTGAAATAGCTTTACTGAGAGATTTAGAATTGTGCAGTCTTTAGGCCAAAAATCTTCTTAAATCAAATAACTACTGGTATATAAGATTATAAAAATAAAAACGGTAATTTCCAAGCTTGTCCGTTTGAAAATACAGTATGGACCTTAAAAATATTAGCCTCCACTGATTGGAGGAATCACAGCAATACTATCTCTTTCCTTAATTTCTATATCTATCTCTTCTTCGCAAACCTCCTCGTTTTTAGCAAGCAATATATTGTCCTTTATAGCTTGCAAATTATAATTTTCACTGATAATGTTCAGGAGTTTTTGGTAGCTGATCTTGGCTGGGAGACGTATTGTGGACTCCTTGGTTCCCGCCAACTCTTTGGAGCGCGCGAAAAACAATAATTTCACAGTCACGTCATGCTCAATTTCCATATTTTAAACTGTAACAAAAAAGAAATAAAAATTGTAGCCCTATTATGAATTACATTAAAGATTATTTTGGACAAGACATAACTTTTAAGTTATTTTAGTGTAGGAAAAATTAGACTGTGGGTAGGATTTGAACCTGCGACTTCTGGTTAAATAAACCACACAATATGACCAACTAAGTCACTGTGAGTCCCATCTGCCAGCTTGAAAGCCTTCAAGTTTTGAATTTATTTTTGTTGAGGTGACATCAAAACTTGTTTACAATACAGTTTGCAAAAACAACCTCTCCTCCTCATGTTAAAAGGTGTCCAATTAAAATAAATGTTGATTTGTTTTTACCATCAGTAGATTATACAAAAAGTTTCCTCAAGAATGAATTGTTATATTTTCTTAGTCACTGTTCTTAATTACACAGTTAAGTTAGAATAAAATATAAGAAATATAAGATAATAGGAGTTTGTGTCTGACTATTAAGTGATAGGACCCCTTTATGTTGAACTTTAAAAATATATTTTTCCAACTTGTATTGTAAATATGTTTTCTTTAACACAAATAAGAAAGGTAGGTATATTATAGTAACTTATGAAACCACTTTTCTCATTCACAGTACATAACAAGATGGTTCAAGTTCAAAAATTATTGCATATAAAACTGATGGATGTTTTTAACAAAACAAGAATAGTTTCATGCAATAATTCTTGAACTTGAACCAAAATCCAAATATTGACATACTTTAAAACTTAACTGAATAATAATTTATTTTTATTTTAATAAATTTAAAATGATTATAATACTTTTTACAATATAATAGCTAACTACAGCTTAGGACTGCCTTTGGTGAATAAAAAAATAAAGATTATAGTGTTGTCTTTGAATAATGTACAAGTTGGCATAAAAAGTAGGTAGGTATTATGAAAGTATGACCAGAAACTTTCATTTCAAGGGCTTATGCTAACTCTTGACACTGAACAAAAAAAGTAAAGAAAACATACTAGTGTCCCGCCACACGAACAAGTCTTCCAAATTTTTAAATTTAGAACTGCCCAGAAGAATAGAATATGTTGTAATTGCGCCACTAGATGTACTACTCGCGTAATATTATATGCTCGCACTGAGTACGTGCGTCATATATCACACTCGCACATGCACTACTGGCAGGCACTATAGAGTAATGACTTCTTGGCGCAATCCACCGGTAAAACGCAAACGGAAACCAGTTCTAGCGATTTATGCTGAGCCATTGCGGATTATAATGAAATCGTACAAATATACCAATTCTATAATCGTAATAACACCAACTAGGACTAAATTACTTAGTTCAAGGCGTATGATTTAAAATAAATAAATACATAGTGTTTCGTGAAGATAAAAACATCGAAAAGGTTAATAACTTAACCTTGACATTATGCTGATTTAATTTATAGGATGATAGCGTTCACATACACACTTACAGTGTTCATTTTAACAACTATATTAAGTTAAAATTATCACTCATCATTTAATTCACAACAAAAAACCGAAATGAAAAATTTATACTGACACATACCGATCGACGATCCTGCTTATCTGTCAAATTGTCATTGTCAAACTGTCACTCAAATCAAATCAATCAAATCATTTATTTGCAAACTATATATTTTGTCCATGATGCCGAGGAGTACTTTGACGCCTAGTCGCGCCCGCTGTTTTTGTATATCTTTTTTTTTGTAAAATATGTAAATAGTGTAAGTAACTACTATAATATTAGGGTGGTGTATATTAGTTATTCTATTAAAATTAAATGGACTTTGTCCATTTTAAGAACCAAAAGTTTTTTGACAGATGGAACTAGTGATTGCAGGAACGTAACAATGCGATTATCGACCCGATTATTGACACTTTGATAACTGTCTAGTAGTGATTATCGATTGTTAGGTTATCGAATCGAAAATGGTGCAACGACGACCAATAATAAATAAATATGTATAATATTCATCTGATTGTATAAGTTTTTGTATAATATTCATTTTCCATCCATTTCTTTTCAAAAAGATTGTTTAATTTATATTTTATTGATATTGGAGTGGATGCCATTTTCCGATACTGATTTAATGTCATTGTTCAAAATGATTGTAGCGAATACATTCGATTGCATCACTAGACACGGTAGAATGTGGTAGAATGTAACTAAATTTAATACGCTTAACAATAATATTTTTTTTTGGAAAATCTGTTACATTTATGGTATTATAATGTCTGCAAGGAATCATAATTAAGATAATTGAATAACATAAGGTAGATAATACATTTATTTTGTTACGCATTTCAAAATTAACTTTTACGTAATCTGAAACACTTACGCTCTAAGGCAGTCTAAGGCATCTGTCAAAAAACGATTCACATAATGGACAAAGTATAAAGTGTATACAAAGATATTACATTTTAAACAGTACAAGACTTAGTGCCTTTTTCAGGCGTAGCAAAGATAACATTTTATATTATGCTCTTAAAATAAATTTATTTTAGTGCTTATACGAGTACATTTACGCAAGTGAAAGTATTTTATATAATAATTTATAATAATTCAAAATATGTGATTCCAAATCAAGCGGTGAGGAGCGGCCTCAACTCTTCAAGTCCTCAACCTCACATCAAGCAAAGTCGATGAGTGGAGTGTGGAATGATCTGTCAAAATTCAAAATGTGACTAAACTTTTACAAAATAATATAAAAAAGTAATATTTTTTTAGATGGGTGAACCATTATAACAACACGTTTCTGTAAAAGATGTAAAGTCAAAATCATTAGAACATAATTATTCGTCCTTGCTACTATTATTATGAGTGATTATTTCTATCAAACACAACTTGCTTCGTAAACGCCTTCCAACTGTTAACCTGTTGACAGCTTGACATTTACAAAGTAAAGGCAGCAACGCACTAATGTAAACGTTATTTTCAGATGAGTATCATTTTAACCGTTTTCTTTTATAAACCAATATTTTTACTTACATCTGTTCATATTGTCAGCTACATGCTATTTAAAAAAATAGTTATTGATTGATTTTGCTATGACAAATCAGATGCTAATATTGAAAGTTAACCAAAGAACGTCTACTTTAAATATCAGACTTTGTGCCAACAACGCAAAAAGATTCTTTAACAAGTACATAATATCTGTTCATCTCAATTGAATTAACAGTGAGAAATAATTCAATGGGTAATTTAAATTAAACTAACACACTATCACACCTGTATTCATCGAAAGGGTAAACAGAGGTGTACTATGTGCTCCCACAGTTTACCTCTATATTTTTTCCCATTTAATAGGGGGCGAGCCTATTACCATTAACCGGGCACAAAAAAAAACTGAGCTGCTACTGAGAATTTCACAACACTGCTCCACCTGGGAGACCCGAGCCCAATAGCGTAGATATCGCGCTTGACATCACTAATCAAATGAGGCAGAATTACATAACCGATTAAAAGATGAAATACAACTTAGTAATCTGTGTGTAATTATCTATTGCAGCAAGTTGAAGTTGTGAATTTCTATACTTTCAGGAAACTACACGATGCAATAGTTGATTTACAAAAAGTGTACTCTAACAGCTATATTGTAGGTATATAAATTATGTACCTACAATATAGCTATGAGATTACACTATAATGAGTACATTATAGTATATAATACAAAAAGATATATCTACCCTAGTTCATTTTATACATATTTTATTTTCCGTCGAATAAACGGTTTTTTTCTGAATGAATGATGTGCTTTCTATGTGTGATATGTTTAGGAAGTTGTTGAAGAATATGACTTTGACTCACGTTCATTGTGTGAGTGAACGGAGAACAGTAATATTTCCAAACAGTTCCAAAGTAGCAGTGTGAATGACTACCGAATGAACAAGTTAAAACTAATTGACATAAGTACTGTGTGTACACAGCCGTTTGTAAACTGACATTTCAAATTATAAAAAAGTTACCGGATTTCAAACGGTCTCGGTGCAGTCGGTGTCGGTGTATTTGTGTTTGGGTTCAGCATCTCTGCATCGTTTATTGGCAAGATTCCCTCGGGCGCGCGTGTTACATAAAATGAACGTCGCGCTTCGTGCCGCACAAAAAGGATAAAAATAGATTTTCAGAGTGAGTTGCGTGTTCACATCACCGACATTTTTGTTTTTAAATGACATACATCGCGCGTCGTCGCTGCTACGTATTAGAAATCTAAGTGAAACTATCTGAAATCGGTTAACTGTAAACATTGGACTGATTTTTTCTTTGTATCTTACTCCAGATAAATGCGTCGAGGATAAAATATCGAGTGCGGGCTGCTATTGTGACTGAAACTTTGTGTGGTGTGTGACGAGTGAAATCGAAGTGTTTGGCTAGTGGACGTGCGAGATGGCCCACCACGTGGAGCCGATGGACATTGACAGTGATTTTGATAACAAAGAGAACAGTTTACACCATAACAATGTGCTACCATTCACAGAGAAAGGCTATGAAGAGCTGGATGTGTCGGAACTTAACATGAAACTCAGGTATTCAATTACTCCGGCTTCCTCGCCTATGTCCAAGAGCTACACAGCCAACTGCGTAGACAACAGGAGCCTGGAATCAGGTGATGATATGTCTAATGTTACTGTTAATGAGAATAGTAATTTAACGCGCTCACTAAACTCAACATTGACTAAAAATGACAATGTATTAAAATCTCTCAAAGCTTTACCTCTCCAAGCACTGTCTACAGAGCAGTTTGTTGATAATAATAGGACCACTGTGCTTAGGCCACTTGATTCAACAGTTACTCAAGATAACACAAATGTCATGGTCTCAGTTAGCGGACCAAGTGATATAGATGAGAACTTGTCTGTGCCGAGTTCATCATCATCTGCGATTCAGACACCTCTGGCAACAACACCAACAAAAGATATCCCAAAGAACGATGGTGGGTCACCTATTATGAGAGGACTCAAAACTGTTCTTAATATGTTTAGATCATCACAGAGTCCAATACCATCAACTGATGGTGAAGACAAACCAGAAATGCTCAGTCCAGCAGAGCCTCCAGCAGTAGTAGAGGAAGCCAAATCTCAGGTGATGCTGGCTTCAACACCGATATCTACTCATCGGAAGAAAGAAGTGAGCCCGACAAAAAGAAGCAGTCCACACAAAGATAGTTTAGTGTTTACTGAGGATCTTGAGAAGGAGTTACTGTGGAAAGATGAGACCACCATTTTATTCAGTCAGGAGAGGATTCCAATACATAAACTATTCTTTCAGCAGCCCCACACTGAAGAAAGAAATACTACCCAAGAAGTGGAGCAGCTCAAGCCTGATATACAAGATGATATGAATTCTACTGTTGAATATATGGATATTTCCTATAATGATTCTATTAGAGACAGGACCATGACTGATATACAAGTTATGGGTAACAGATCTGAGTGTACTACTGCTGGTGAATCAGATGGAGAATTTGTTGATTGTGAAACAACATTTACTAAGAATGAATCCATGATAGAAGATAAGGATAAAACTCCAGTTATTGATAATACATTAAACTTAGATTTTACTAAAGATATAGAAACAACTAATGAGAATACAAGTGCTTCCAGACTAAAACAAATAATTTTGAATACCACACAAGATATATTAGATGCCACTCTTTCAATAACACCTGAAGATTTACTTCCAGCTGCTTTGGAAGCTGAAGATGAATCAAAACAAGTATGCACACCTGAAAACACAGGAATAAAAGTGAATAATAAGAATGTGCCGGAAAAAGTTTATGTTGTATTGAATCAGGAAAATACATCGCAATTGGCAACAAAAACAGAACTTCCCATATTAAATGAGACCATCGATGTTGCCCTTTCATCTGTTGTTGGACAACAAGTAAAGGATCCCAATGTAATTAAAACAATTGAACATGATATTTGCCCAGCATTTAATCAAACAGTAGATATAAATAATCATCTGACAAATGAAGAATATAAAGAAGACCCTTATGTTTTATCAGAGAAGCAAGGGAACCTTTTAGGAAATCTTGATTACACGTCAAGTACTGAAACTCTAGTACAAGATGATAAAATAATTGAACATTGTGGTTTTAATGCTACACATTCTACAGAAGAGACCTCGTCAAACACTACTAAAAATACTATACCAGCAATTTCTAATTCTGAAACAATAGAAGAAGCCTTAAACAAGCCATCAGCAATTCCTGATTATGAAGTTAATGTAAGCCTTAAAGAAGCATCAATGACTGAATTACCTGTTGACATTCCTTTGCCTGATGAAGATGACCTTGAAAAAGACTTTGATATACCACCTGATACTACAACTGAAGCTTCTAGTGGGCCTCTCAGTTTGCCCCTTGATCTTGTAGAAGATATAAAAGTTAAATCTGAGATCCCTGAAATAATATATAACATACCTTTTGAAGAAGCTAAAATGAAATCGGAAAATTATGAGACAACTGACTACAAATTTGTTTTGCCTGAAGTACAATCGCCCGTTAGTGATGGAAAATTTGAAGGAAGCGATAACATACAGAATCAAAGAGTTAGTGTAGATACAGTTCAAAATGTAGTTGAACCTGTATGCGTGGAGAATAATAATGTACTATTACCTGAAGCATCACAGCTTGTCAGTGAAGTTGTACCTGATGTACCACAGATTGTTACCGATGAAGCACCACCGATAGTTACCAATGAAGCACCACAGATTATAACTGCTGATGTATTACCTGAAGAACCACAGACTGTAACTATTGATGAACCTGAAACACCCCATATTATAAATGTCGATGTAGTGCCCAAAGAACCACAAAATGTAAACGTCGATTTACCTGAATTACCACAGATAGTAACTATGGACGTATTGTCTGAAGCACCAACCATTGCAAAAGTCGATGAATTACCTGTAGATCCGCAAATCGTAAATGTCGAAGTGCAACCTGAAGAACCGCAAATTGTGAACGTCGGTAATGAAACTCAAAACAAAACAGACGTGCCTCATGATGTTGAAGCAATTAATGAAACAGGATTTGCAGAATCCCTAAAAACATCAGACATTGGCCAAAATGCAATGCAAATTGCTACGGTCACACCCATGAATATTAATGAAAGTGCCATTGAATTGAGCCCTTTGCCTGATATTATTAACCAGACCATCGCCATGCCAAGTGTTGAGAATCTTGAGTCAGCCGCTAGTAACTCTGAACCTGTAATACAGGATCAATCAGTGCCATCCACAGTAATGCCTGAAAATACAACTGATGAAGTACTTTATCCTGAATTTGTGCCTGACGCTATAACTAAAGCGATACCAGAACTAGTATCAGATTCAAATATCACTGAAATTGTCAGCACCGAAAGTGGAATAACTGATGTTTTTAAAGAGGAATTACCAGTTAGTCCAGTTGTTGAAGAAATACTTAAGAAACCGTTAACTAATGTTGTGGAAATCATGAGACCTGAGAGCAGTCCTGTAATTACTGAAGGGATCTCAAATACCCAAAAAAATAACGCTGATACAATTTCAACGGATTCCATTATTCCTAAAAATGTTATGCAAGCCCTTAATGCAGACAGTGTGTCAGGTAATGATAATATTAAAAATGAAGATGAAGAAATTATACTTTCCGAAAACACCAGTCCATTTGTATCAGTAATCGCTGAAGATATTCCAGACATAAAACCTGAAGTAAATTTTGTCGCGCAAAACTATGATGATCTATCAACGTCAGCCGGTAAAATGGTGTGTACTCCACCGTCTTCTCCTCCGATTACCTCTAAAGGATACAACTTCAATTTCGATGAGATGGATGATCCATTTGCTACTAAAACAAAAATTCGGCTGTCACCGCCGTTGGATACTCCAGCTAAAGCTGGTGCACCAGAAGTAAGCTCTAAAAGTGTCGAGAAGCCTATTCCAAAAAAAGAAGTTGATAACAGGCGCAAAACGCAATCTGAAAGAAAAAGATCCGTTGCTGCCAAAAGAAAATTCAATTCAAATTTTGGTGGGAAAACAGCTGAGAATACTGTTGGGAAGTTTGCAGCAGGTGATATAAACCTAGAGCTACCAGGAAATGTAACTTTGGATCCTAAGAATGTAACAATTGAAGAAGAGAAAATAACTCATGATGCCGGGATCGTTGATGAAAACACTGTGGATGTAGCCAAAGAAGTAGTTAAATCAACACAACAAGAGGAAATTAAATTAGAAAGTAATATTGAACAGTCTACTAAAATCACTCCCATTGAGGTTGTTGACACTGTCGAATCTGACAATAAAACTACTTCATCGTCAGAACAATCTACATATTATTCTGTTGGCACATCATCCAGCGAAAGCACTCTTTCAAGAAACGTCTTTAACCTACCCGAGATCGATGATATGAACTTTAACCCTTTTGCGACCAAATCTAAGATGCGACAATCCCCTCCACCGAGCTTAGATATGGAAAATCCTTTTGCTACCAAAAGTAAAATAAAAAATACCCCAGAATCATCCATGATTGTTCCTGAAAATGATGACAAAGATACAACACAAACAGTTTCACCTGAAGACAAAATGGAAACTGAATTAATGGAAAAAGATGCTTCGGGTAATTTAAGTTATACAACAAATTCTTCTAAAGCTACAGATGAGAAAAATGCCACAATGAGAGAAATCAATACTGAAGATGAAGACACTATTGAAGGACCATTCCTAGAAGCTGATTTGAATACCGACGACAAATTGTCAGATTTTGATGGTGAAAATATCGACATGATGCAATTCGGTGATTTACCAACTCAAGGCAATGAAGAAAATCTAGATAATGGTGAATTATTCATCGATGCTGAAGCCTTTGAGTTCCTTTTGAATCAAAATAAGCTTAACACTGTCGTTGATAGCGGTAAAGAGAGTTTGTTCCTTAAATTTGATCCTCTATTTGCAAAGAGAATGTCATCTGTTACATCCGATGGTGTGGTTGCTTCTTTAAGTCAGATTCAGAAAAGACAAAGCACTCCTACTAAAGCTGTAAAGCCTCCGCAAAAGGAAGTCATGTCTCCTATTGCTGGACCGTCGAACTTGAATGCCACCTTAGATATGAACGTTAGCGAGGAGTTTAATGATGACTTGAACGTCACAGTGTCTAAGCCGATGATGGTGGTACCTCCCGCTGTTAACCCAGTGACACCAAGAAACAAATCCTTGACCCCAAATAGATCAAACAGGCGTTCTATTACATTCACCTCTCCTGCCATGGCCGTTATTGACAGACTACTGTCTTTAAGCGGCAATAGTTCCCTACATGACACTACCGTGACACAAGCCACAAGGGAGCAGAATGAAGCCGATTTAGCTCTTACACAACTGAGAGAGCTATTAGCCGAAAAAGAAATCCATGTTTATACTCTAAGATCTGAAAGCAATGAATTAAAAGATAGATTGAACACCTTAGAATCTCATTTGAAAAGTTTAGAAACCGAAAGTCACGATAGACTAAAGAAGATCAATGACTTGAACAATCAACTTGTTGAAAAGACGAAGGTCAATAAGAGCATGGCGGCAGTTGTCGAGGAATATGAGAGGACGATAGCTAGTTTGATCTCAGAAACTGCACAGGACAAGAAGAGGCATGCGGAGGAAAGAATAAAGCTAATTAATGAGAGAGACGAACAAACAGCGCATCTTGCAAGCATGGAAGTGTCGTTCAGCGACCTTCACAGCAAATACGAAAAAAGCAAGCAAGTCATACTGAACTGTAAGGCAAATGAGGACGCCTACAAGAAATCCATTAAAGAATTCGAGGAAAACTTGCAGAAAATGCAAAACAATTACGAACTTTTGAAGCAGCACGCGACTTCTAAGCTCAACCATGCTAACCAGGAGTTGGAGAAGATGAATAAGACACATGAGGCGGAAGTATTGAAACTCAATGCCATGATTAAAAGAAAAGAGCTACATATTACGTCGCTTGAGGAGTCCCTTGCGCAGAAGACGAAGGCAAACGAGGAACTGACCGCCATATGCGATGAACTCATCAACAAGGTCGGCTGAACTCATTTTAGTCATTTTTACATTTGTTGTGTCTGTGATCCAGGCGGAATACTCCGAGACACGCTTTTGTGCTTATCATAAGATAAGTAGCATTAAGTTGTAACTAGTCTCTACGATATTGTGCCAAATCAATTTAGTGTAACGTTTTATTCCTGTTGTTTATTACTCCAAGACTGCTAAATGTGATAAAATTCGTGTTCTAGAATCATGTTACAGTGTATACTTATATGTAGTTCTACAGAGGTCACGTAATATTTCAATCATTACATTGCACTATTACATTATGCCGGCCATAATTAAAGTGTGCGCTGAGAACAGTTTGTTAGATACAGATCTGGAAATATTAAATAGAAATGTTTATTTTTGCATGTATGATAACTGTTGTATTTAAAGTGCCCAGATATTTATTTTGTATGTTAAAAATTTTCTTCAATATTTTTGGGGAAATATAAGTACACCTATTGATATTTTTGTAGATATATTCGTGAAAAATAACGATAGATTTGATATTTAGATGTAATAACGATTGTACCCTGTGTTTATAAAACCAGACTGTTTTTAGACAAATAATGTACATCACGTGTGTTACTGTTATTCGACTTGCGTCCGCCCTACAACTGTTGATGCAAGATAATCTAAAATCAGTCTTATCTAACCAGCCATATTTTTTTACAATGTGACGCTTTGTGGCGGGAATTTAGGCAGGTAGGCAAGTAGTTTATATTTTTGTACCACTTACGCGGTAACCCGCGCGGTAGTCTTTCGTCCTGTTGACCGGAAGCATAAAACCTGTTTTTATTCGCAGGAGTACTGCGGGCGCTGTGACCGTGCAGCCCCGCTCTCGGTCAGCCCCAAGGTTGCTTTTCGCGCCGTGCGATTATTTTGCGGCTGCGCGCAATAAAAAATAATTGGGTCTTTCTTCGTTATATTTTTTTTTAATGTACAATAACTCTTCAATCTAACTTATTTAATACTTTCGAGTTCTTTCGAATTGATAACATTTAGTGTCTCTTTCTCTACTTTTTCTTTGTATAATGTTCTTGAATGTAGTAAATCTCTTCGACTGCTTCCATGTCTTTCTTTGAAATGGTTTCACCTGGATGCTAGTCGCAATGGGTTCTCAACCTGATGTTTCGCTTGCTATTGCCGCAATCCTGTTGGTAACGACCGCAGCCCTCCTGCTATCTTACTTGGCCTCTTAACTGGGCAACAAAAAACGTTTTTTTTAACTTCCCGCCAAATGTCACATCCCCCATAGTTAAGTTTGACATTGCATCTCATTTTGTTCCAAAATATCGATCTCTGACATTCACATGTTTACTTATTTCGGTCATAATTTCATTTATTCAATTAACTAGCTCGATTCGCCATTGACGGATTGTTTTGTCAGTTATTTTTGTATGATATAGAATTTAGTAATTATTTTAGTTAATAAAGTTGACATTTTTATATTCGTGTTTTTATTAAATCTCACTTTTATTAAGGTGCGGCGTCATGTGTAAAAACTTGCTCTCAGGTCTGAAAGACTGTCGTATTGAAATAATATTCATACATAAAGATATATTAAGCAACATAGTGCATCTCGATTTAAAAAAGAATTCCTTCTAGACAGCGTATTTTGTATTTCATAACTTTATTAATAGGTATTAGTTAATACTTTTTTAGTGTACCTATGATTGTTTTTACAATAGGTTACTGACTTTTAGATTCTATGTCTTGGCTTCATATAAACAAGTGCCAATTTTTATGCGAGCAGTTGTAGTCTTCTCGATTGAGATACTGTGATTAGATCTTATTATAAATAACTAGCTTTCCGCCCGCAGCTTCGCCCGCGTGGACAACACGATTTTGACTGTTTAGTTTTTTCCAATTCTGGCGGGAAATTGCAAATTATCCTTACATATCTTTCCGTCCGCTTCTTTGCTCGGGTAAACCACAAAATTGCCCAACTTTATCATTTACCGAAATATAAACGCAGCTTATATCCTTTCCCAAGGTCTAGTCTATTTTTGTACAAAATTTCGTCAAAATCCAAACGGACTTTCATCCCCTATTTCATCCCCACACAGTTTGAAATTTCAAAAACCCCATATCAAATATTTATTTACTTATTTATTTCTTATTAAGTGCCTTAACACAAAGTTTCAGCGTTTATCTTCAACAATGACAAACTCCCATACAATTTTTCATCCCTTATTACAACCCCTTTTTTTACAACAAAACGTAGCTATCCTTTCCAAAGGTCTAATCTATTTTTGTACCAAATTTCATCAGAATCGGTTCCGAGGTTGGGCTTCAAAGCGTGACTTTGTTTGGACTTCCATATGAACTTTCATCCCCTATTTCATCCCCACACAGGTCAAAATTTCAAAAACGTTAAATCAAAAATTTATTAACTTCTTATCAAGTACCTTAATTTAAAGTTTCATGGTTTTATCTTGAAAAATGACGAACTCCCAAACAAACCTTCACCCCCTATTTCAACCTCTTCAAAACTATTTTTTGCAATAAAAGGTAGCCTATGTCCTTTCTCAAGCTTTAGTCTATCCCAGTACCAAATTTCATCAAAATCGGTTGAGTGGTTTAGGCGTGAAAGCGTAACAGACAGACAGACAGAGTTACTTTCGCATTTATAATATAAGTAGGGATTAGTAGGGATAACATAAGAATAAAAATACCAGAGATTACTGTTACTGCTGTGTACTTATTCCGCAGCCCTCCTCACCCACAGATATACTCCCACCTTCAATCTAACATGTAAATCTGGGTTAAATTCTCAAGTCTCAGTCGTTCTGAAGGTCTCGGCAGCGGTGGGTTACACGGATAAAAAAATGCATTTACTAAGTGATTTAAGAAAAACTGCTCTAAAAACTGTGCTATCCCCTGAACACACTCAATTTTTCATGATTTTTCATCCAGTAGTTAAGTTTCAAGAATAGGTGTAAAAGTGATTGCACCCACGGTTGCACTAATTGAAGGTTTCCCCCATAGCTAAGATAATTAACGTCTCTCCGTTAAGTTAAATTTCTAGGAGTGAACATTAATATGCTTATGGGCTCGTTAGCTATATATCATGCTGTGGTATGTATCATTACACCAACTCAGCTCGGGACTTATAGGAAAATAAAATTACCATTACATTGCACGCGACCGCAGCAGTGGCATACCTACTAGCACGTTTGTTTGGCTTCATGCATGCGTTGATGAATGTGTGAAATATGTACTTTATGCCTGCCTAATCAGTGCCAGGCCGTGCCACGTCTATTTTGGCAAAAAATGCCATCTATGAAACTCCCGCCTTTCCTCGTTTGGATTCCAAGCGAGGAGGTTCTGTAGCGTTGCCATGGCAACCTGTGACAAACACTGCCAAACGTTTTCAATGAGCAGCGATCAAAACGGGTCGGCTAGCGAGTATGCACGAGTGATGTATGACGAGACGGTGAACGTGGTGAACGCTAGAGAGATCGACAGCCCCTCGAGTGAAGAGGAAGTGGTTCAAGCAACGATGGCCAAGTTCAATCCACCTGTGAGGCACACCGCGCGGCATGACTTCGATTCAGACAGTGAAACTGAGTCGGAAGGTGACAAGTTCTTGGAGAATATCTCCGGGGAAGATCAGGTTGGTTATTTTTCAAGAACATTATTACATATGTAAGTACCTATTAAGTATTACTGGTGAAATAACATACATAGGTTCAGTGTTGGTCTTAAAAAACAACATTGCAGATCAACTTTCTTCGCCATACTTTGCTTTCTTCCTTATTCCGTTATCCGCAATTCACGACATCGGGCATATTTTGTGGCCATTTTGATACGTAATATTAATGTAGTTTTATGATAATTTTAACACATTGTATCAGTTTGAGTTATTATCAAAAGTTTGAAACCCTTATTTGGGACTATTTCAGTACAATATTTTGTTTGTAAGGTTTGTGACTCATTCAAGATCAGATAATATGTTTTGCTGTTGAAATATTGGAATGTATTCAAACAAAATTGAACAGATAGCCCAACTTGCCAAGCATTAGTTTAAAAAGTATTGGTATTTTAATTGCTAATTGATAAATATACGATCTGGAATCTATGTAATTAAATTGATAGTATAAAGTCATTAAAAAACAATTCCATGCTCTAATTACTGTCCATTATGTTAAATTTAAGTAGTACCTACAATGAAAGTTATTTTCATCGTAGACAAACATCATATGCCTTTATTTTCACATTGGCATCCAAGGAATTTATCCATACAGCCACTCGAATCGCGGCCATATTGCGTAGTTAAATCCCGCCAACAACTTTCCGTGTAGTTTGGTTGTCACCATAGCGCATTTTTTTAAATCATTACCAGGAAAATTATGAACAGAGTCAGCATCAGTTAAAGATAAACAATAGCACAAGTATTTTAAAATGAAAACATACACGATATAATGATAAAATCAGTACACAGGATAATGATTAAAAACAATTCTAGTAACGTTGGTCGTTAATTATAATTTCCTTTGCTCTTGCTTCAAAAAGAAAGTTGGTAGCTTATTACATTCTTTTATGCCATAACTTAATTATCATGGCGCCAACTGTTTGTTCTGTTCCGCTGTTTACGCGCGCTGCTCTAAACATAGACAACTTTGGAACGGGTTCAACGATCAAATAAATTCTGGGTGTAGTTAAAAATGGTTTTACGTACATCTGTTGTAAAAGGAAGTTTGTGAGTTTTTGTCGGAAAAACAGAAAGGATACATTTAATAAATTGAAAGTTATACTTAAAATTAAACAACTTATATTGATTAATATTTCTTTACATTTCGGTATTGAAGCGTAGTTTTTGTAGCTTAGTGAGAACCGACGGCAACGCTATAAAAATCTTATAGCAAAGCTAATAAGTAAGAGTTCATTAGCGATAGCACGACTTTTCATTATTCATGAATACGTATCGTGTTGCATTTACATTAATGAGTTCTTATTTGCATATATTTATGGCAAACCTGGTTTGAGCATTAAAAATACAGATATTTGCAGCTACCTACCCTCTATTAGATTATTTTTTGTCTTGTCTGTGTGTAGTACAGTTTGTTCGAAATAAGTAAGCCGATCGGAAGTTATCTGCAAGAGGTTTAGAAGTGGAAAAATTTAATAGAAAGAGTCTGTGTAAAGATAATTAGAGTCGTATATGTTTCATACATTACATTTCTAATTATTTTGTTTACTAATATCGATATTTATGTAATAAAATACTTAATTAAACGATTTTATCACCGCGGTAGTTCGATCGGAAGTTAGCCAAACTTCCGATCGGCTTACTTATTTCGAACAAAGTGACAGTTTCGTACAAAGGTGCAATTTTAATCACCAATCAGTCCCGTATTAAGCAAGCGTGGGGCCTGTAGCATAAAATATTCCGTTCGGGGACCCTTGATCTACTGTAGATTATCAAGTATAAAGTAGTGAAAAAAAATCTCAGTGTTTTAAATATGTATTTGACATGGAATAATAAAAGTTTCATTAAAAAAATTTGGCTCGGGTTGGGGTTGCCTGGATACGCGGGCCCTGCTCAAAAGGCCCTCTTTTGCGCAGGATATGTCCGTAGCATATCCTTCTCCTGCCATATGGTTAATCCGCCACTGGGACCAATACATTTATATGTCATCCTTATGTAGCTATTAATCCGTATGTATACAAACACGAAACACGAAAAATATCATAGATAGCCCCCCCTTTTAAAGTTTATTTTCGTTATTTTTTCATGAATATTCAGAAAATTACGGGCGGTCACATGCCCACGGGCGACATTGTATAGAAAGCCATAGGTATCAGGCGCTTTTTATATTTGTGTAATATTTTTTTCTTCTATTTTCGTTATTATCAAGTTATATTTGAATCATTGTAATCAAGTGTTTTATGTCTCAGTCGCCGGATAGAAAGCCTCAGCCGTTCGACAAATCAGTAGAGGTAGCGAAGCCGATCCGATCCGACCTGATGAAGGAAACCAGCGGCAGGAGCAGACCCATCGTCAAACGCGATGACTCCTCCAATTCCGGTGAGATTCATTTCATTGTCATGTTTTTTTTATTTTTATTAACCCCTCGTACCTCTAATCGCGAGCACGTCACGTCGGTAGTGCAATGGGTGGGATTTGAACCGGCAATCACATGATCGCAAGTCCATAGGCTGCCGCCGCTTTTAAAGCGTTTGGAGAGAAATAGTAGTTGAGTAGTAGTAGTGTTTCGATGGTTTGTCAACGTGTCAGCATGAATGGGTCGGCACGAGTCGGCACGACCGGGGAAGTACTACCCTCCCACAGAATATCGACGTCAAGTAACAGTATGCATACAATTGCGTTTCGTAGGGTGTGTGGAGCGGCGGAGACTTAATTTCTCCCTCAGTCCTATTCCTTCTCCTTTTCTCCTTCCCCTCCCTTTTCTTTTAAAGGCCGGCAACGCACTTGTGACCCCTCTGGTGTTGTCCATGTTTAGCGGTAATCGCTTACCATCAGGCGATCCATCTGCTCGTTTGCACTCCCTATTCCATAAAAAAAAGTTTTTGCTAGAATCCCAAACCTATTTTCCATGTGGTCCATAAAACTATAAGCCTTCTAAATCGCTATTGTAATAGCTATCAATACTTGATCTAGTTTTAAATTGTCTTCCCTAAACAATAGCATTAATGCATGCGCGTTGGCTATTTTCAACGCACGCGCACGTCATTGTTTACACGAGAATCGTGGCGAAACTGCACTTGAGAGATTATGTTTGAAAAATTTGGACTTAAAATTATTTTAAACACATCCAAGCATTATTAAAACAATACGCTGAAAACGAAATGGAATACGTAACCTAGGAACCTCAAAATGAAGTACCCAAGTGACTAACCTAACCTACCCTTATGGTGGAAAGGATATCGACGAACAACCGCCTAGCATGAATTAATATAGTGTTGATATTTTTCGTCAGTTATAAAAAAATACTGCTTAATCCTACAAAATATAACAGCTGATTTTTTTTTAATAACTCTGCAGAGAGGCGAGATGTGTTGCCTCTCCAACCAAAGGAAGGATCCTCCAACCAGGCAGGTGTTTTTGCCTGGCTGGAGGATCCTCCCTTTGGTTGGAGAGGCAACACATCTCGCCTCTCTACAGTGGTGACCCCGACGTGATTCTATGTAGCGCGCTAGATGTCGCTACAACTCCACATGGAGATCCTCAGGGAGGCGACAGGCGACTAAAAATAAAATAGATTAATTCAATGAATGCGTTTTTATTTTAGTCGATGTACCAATGTCTGACTGATGACTACCAATGAAAGACTGCCTCATTAGTCTAGTGGTCATATGCGCGACTGCTACGCTAGAGCCCTAGAGGTCCTGGGTTCGATCGAACCCAGGACGATCGTCCTGGTCTTTCTATGAAATTCTCAGTAGCAGCTCGGAGTCTGGATTTGTGCCCGGTGAATGGCAATAGGCTCGCCCCCTGTTCCATGGAATCTAAACATACCGGCGAAATGTGGGTGTACATAAGTACACCTCTGCCTAACCCTTCGGGGAATACAGGCGTGATGGTATGATGAATGTACCAATGTTGACAACATAGGCATTTATGTACTTAGTGTAAAAATGATTGTGGTTTGCGGTCGCGCAAACAGTAGGAAACTGATACGAATCCAACAATACTAGTTTATGCTCTACTTACCTAAATCTGTCAAGTCCTTTAGTTTCGGTTGGCACGAAGGTTAATGCGTATTGTATGAAGTGTGTGTTTGTTGTATTGTATGTGACACTAAACTTGAGCTAAAGGCGCAATTAATTCATTACGTAAGACAGTAATTGTAGGCTCCCTCTCCCTCTCATGTAAAGAAAATAAGAATCTCCTCTTGTTGAATATTTATTGCGTAAGAATTTGAAGGAAAAAAATAAATACAAGTTTTTTTTGTTTATGAGATAACGGCTAACGAGTACGCGAGCCACCTTATGGTAAGTAGTCATTGCCGAGCCGAAGAAAAGGGAGAGAAAGATAAGGAAGGGGACTAAGGGACAAATTGGGCCTCCGGCGCACCAACATTTTTCAAAGAAACAATTATTATGAGCGTTTGTTTTGTAGTAACAAATCATTTTTGTTTGGTAATAATCAATGTTGGTTTTATTTTAAAGCCGTTTTTACCTTTCTCAATGCTGTCTTATAAATTAAGACTCGAAATGGCATCCATTCCATGATTCTCTGAGTTTGTTTCGACGTTTCTTCTCAGAGGTCGTCAGATAGGAAACGTCGACGCCATCTAGTTAAAAAAAAATGTAAAAAAACGAAAAAAAAAATGTAAAAGTGTCTTAAAAGATCTATTTACAGAAATAAATATCATTTCATTTCATTCCATCATTGGCATAAGTAGCTAGGACCTTTTCCGAAGTGGGCAGGACAAGTCTGCTGATAATGATGTTACTTCTTTCTTATACAATAGTTTCACTGTTACAGATACTGATTCGGGTGACTTAGAGCCGGAGCGAATGGACCCCATGCTGGGGAGTGGCCGCAAGCGAGGCGGCGGCGTGGTCATCCCCGCGGAGGGCGCGTACGACCCCAAGCACTTCCAGGACTTGAAGGTGCCTCCCGACATGGAGAATATATTCCAGTATATCATGAAGTAAGTTTCTTGCTTTGAATTACAATAGCTCTCGTTTTGTGTAATACATATATGTTAATGTATTAATGTGGACGAAGCAAAAAAAGTATGCCAGAATCGTAGCAGATGGCGTTCTGTAGTTTCTGCCCTGTTTCTTTTCTGTATGTATGTAATGATATAATGTCAACTTTAACCTTTTGCACGCCAGAGTATAAACGTATCGCCGTACCTCTGACGCCAGGCCACTTTTTCTGTCAAATTACACAAGGTAGTGAAAACACACTAAAGTAATGATTAAATTGTTTATTTCATAAAATGGGCGACGTATATTTTGTCATATATTTGTGACGTTGGCGTTCAGGGTAAGATTTCGTTTGTCACATATATGTGACAATGGCGTTCAAAAGGCTAATAGTGTTGAGATCCTATAGGATCTAGCGATTGGCCTGGCTAGTTATCATACCTATATTTCTAATGGAGAACCTAGCATATTATTTTAACAGTGACAAATGACTGAAAGAAAATATCGTTCGAAAATCCAGTATTAGTTCATAATGTTAGGCGAGAATGATTGATATTGAAACGTCTTCTTCGCAGCAAAAACACTAGGTGGCGGTGAAGAGCCGGCGTTTCGGGGGAGTTCTATAATGTAATTATGACATTAATAAAATAGTTGGTACCTCTAGAAGTTTATCTGGTATAATTACTTAAAAACCACTTTACCGATTTTATTTACTTTATAAATGAATATAACGAAGGGGACATAATTTGCCCACGTCTGCCTCACTAGTCTAGCGGTCCTAAGCGCGACTGCTACGCTAGAGATCCTTGGTTGGTTCCTCAGGTCGAGTAAAGTGTTATTGGGCTTTTCTAAGAAATTCCCAGAAGCAGCTCGGTTAATGGCAATAGGCTGTGCCCCCTATTACATGGGACCTAAACATACCGACAAAATGCATTAGTGAACCTCTGCCTAACCCTTCGGGAAATACAGGCGTGATGGTATGTATGTACCTATGTATAAATGAACCTTATTATGCATTCATATCAGAGTCAAATAAAATAAAATTAAAATAAAACCCAAAATGCAAATTTAAATATCAAAATCTAATTCAATTTAAAAATTAAAGTAGGTATTGTATTATACATTTTTCTGCAGTGAGACTCTCATTACTCTGGCCTACTCTCCACTAGGTCGATAGCCCTTTCAAGGTTTCCTCCTTGCAAAAAGACCGTGAATCTATCCTGTAGAAGACAAATCAGGTCGTCACTATCCTATTTCATTTGCACAGTCGTGGGCGGGCTACCCACAACTCAACCTTGCACTTAGCACTCATATTAACCAACACAAATCTTAACCCTAACAGTTAAGAGTTAGAGTCTGTTTTCCAGTACTCGATGTGTTCATTATGATAACTAGGAGATCTCGAGCGGTATCAATGAGGCCAAATGAATCTAATTTTGTTCTCGTAATATAAATTATTGGAACACTTTCCAATGTGCCCGTCATAATATACTAGCTGACCCTGCAAACTTTGTTTTGCATTCTGAAATCGCGATTAAAAAGTGGGGGTAGGAGGGTGAAAAATACTTTACAAAAAAGATAATTAAAATCGAGCCGTTTCGGATGATTACTACGAATTAATCGATTACTATTGTTGTAGTATTGTCTAGCTGACATGTCTACATGCCAGCATGAATGGGTCCGCCCGGCCGGGAATGTACCTCCCACAGAATATCAAAGTCAAGTAGCAGTATTCATACTGTTGTTTTGTACGGTGAGTATGGATTGCCGGAGGCCCAATTCGTCTCTTGTCTCCTTGGGTATCACAGATGTCCATAGACGGTGATGAGGTCAGGTCAGGTGACTTGCCTACTCGTTTGCCCAGTTATCCCATAAAAAAAATACACCCTCAACACAACCTCATCTAATATACCTAAGTATATTAGATGAGGTATCGTTTTATTCTTGAGGTATCAGATATCTTCAATCTTATTCCATTGTAGAGGTTTTTGGCCTTGAGACGTGTAATCTACTATAACGGGTTGAGATCGCAATGACATAGCTGATTTGTAGGAATGTTTATTCTGAACTGCCAAACTGATATAAATCGGGTTGGTAGAATACATCATGTCGAGTAGTAATTAATAATCGACGTCAAGTACCAGTATGTACACTGTTGCGTTTCGTACGGTGAGTGTGGAGCACCGGAGGCACAATTCCTCCCTCAGTCTACTTTCTCCTTTCCCTTCCATCTCCTTAAATAGTCTTGGCAACGTATCTGCAACTCCTTGGGTATTGGGTATTACCATCAGGGGGCTCGCCTGCTCGTTTGCCGAGTTATCCCATAAAAAAAGAAGTAAAGAAACACTGCATTCAAAGAAATTTGAAACGTCCCATTAAATCTCAGCCGGGAATCATACGGGACAAATTTGAAGGTTACTGCCAACGCTGTGACCGCTAAACTAATAAAGCGAGTGCAATACTTTAGAAATAATGTTATAAAGCTGTGCCTCGAGGTTTTATCCCCTTACCTCGCTCCTAATGGTCATAGCGTGATATTATATAACCCATAACCTTCCCCAAGAACGGAGCTATCGAATGCAAAAAGATTTTTTCAAATCCGACTGACAGTTCCAGTGATATGCATGTATATGTATATAAACAAAACTTCAGCTGTATTATATAAGTGCAGATTAATTATCTCATTAAAGTTACATATAGATCTTATGTAAAAACACCGGCGTGATATTTCCGGTTGACACATGATATCTCTCACTCAATTAAGTGTGATTCTCACAACGCTTTTTTTTTTCAATTCACAAGCTAATTTAAAAGAACAAAGTTATCAAGTAGATGGTATCTATCCATTGTGTTAACGTCGTTAACTCAATTGAGATATAAACTTTCAAATTACTTACAATTATCTTCTTTATTTATATGGGATCATCGCGAACTCTGCGCTTTGATTCAAGTTTTACGAAACAACTAGGTAAGTAAGTACATAATTATAGTTACATGAATTGCTCTTTAAGGCTAAAGCGTCGAGGTTGCGCGCGAAATTCAAGTTTTTCTTGGTTTTTCGCAATTTTTCGGCTATAACACATTCTAGGTACATGGCAATAGAAATGGCGACATCAACAATAACTTATTCACAATTGAGGTGTAAATTGACCTGCCTAGGCTTCTAGGCAGTGGCGTAGCTATTGGAGGGCTAGACGGGGCAGTGCCCCGGGGCCCCCAAGCTCAGGGGGGCCCTCGGACTCGACTTACAAACTATAAATTGAACTAGTGATAATTTCTCCCACAAACAGAATATAAATTAACCAGATTCCAGGACCGCGACTTTAATAATAGCAACTCATTTGAAAAAATACAGGAGAATCGGTCAAGAAAGTGGTGTTATTGGTTTAAAAATCTCTACCCGATGGGTGTTCAACGGGACCCTATTAACGTGCCTCCGCTGTCTGTGTGTCTGTCACAGGACTGTATTTTTTGAACGGTAATAGGTTATTTTTATGAAATAGTTTTAATTTGGTCATTAAAATAAGTTACAATTTGTATTTGGTTTTTAATTTTATTATTGAGTCGACTGGATTACGACAATCTGGAGTAGGTACGTCGAATTCGAAAAACGACGATAACGGAACAAACGAATAGTTTAGTTGGGGCCCTAATTTATATTTTGCCCTGGGGCCTTTGGTTACCTAGCTACGCCACTGCTTCTAGGCGGCGTATCAAGATAAAACTTGCAGCAGATTTTGAGTTAGATCTCCAGCAAGTGATCAATAGCAGTGAAAACTACATCGAATTTTCTGCAATTGTTGTTATGTGATGTGTATACAAACAGATAGACAGATTAGTAGTACCTAATGGTGTCTCGAAGGCATGTCTACATACCAGCATGAATGGGTCCGTACGATCTGCCGGTCGGTACCTTAAATAGGCTCGGCAACGCATCTGCAACTCCTTTGGCATTACAGATGTCTATGTGCGGCGATGACTACTTACCAGGTAGGAGGTCTGCTCGTTTGCCGAGTTATCTCATAAAAAAACAGACAAACGTATTGTAGCTTCTCATGCTCTTATTACTTTATTTTAAATACTTCCTTTATACATATATCGGTCAGTTACAATGTTATAATATTAGTATTATGTAATTAGTGTCCGATCTTCGTTTTTCCTCATCCAGTAACTGCCAGCTGCCTTCCGCAAGTTGTCACTCCATCTGATCGGGCTCTGTGGCGTTTACTAGGAGAGGCCTGCGTCCAGCAGTGGACGAGTATGGGCTGATGCAGTTGCATAGCTAGGTAACCAAAAGCCTTGGGGCAAAAATCAACTAGGGCTCCAACTAAACTATTTAAAATCGTTTGTTCCGTATTCGTCGTTTTCCGAATTCGATGTACTCCAAATTTGTCGTTATCCAGATTCGTTCGTTCGTTGCAGGGAGAGTCCGAAGGGCCCCCTGAGCTTAGGGGCCCCGGGGCACTGCCCCGTCTAGCCCACCGGTAGCTACGCCACTGGGCTGATGATGATGATGAACTAGTGTCAGTTTATCGATTGCCCCTCTTGTAGGTACACTCCTCAGAAGATCGATATAGATCTGAAACTGCAGCCGTTCGTGCCGGAGTACGTTCCGAGTGTGGGCGACACGGACGCCTTCATCAAGGTCACCACCCCCGCCGCCAACGTGCGCGCCGCAGCACTCGCTGAACACGTACTCGAACACATTGATAATTTGGGTATGTACTACTTATTACAAGAAAATAGTTTCTTGTCTCGTTTTAAAAAAAAACTGAACCCTTATAGGATGACTTTGTTGTCCGTCCTTCCGTCCGTCTGTCTGTCTGTCAAGATTCTTTTTCAAGCTGGAATTTATTTCAAATACTCAGGTCTACTGTCCCTTGGAGCTGTGAAAAAATCAAACTTCTAAGCCAACGCAATCAAAAGATACAACCGTTTATGCTGCAAATTTTCGACACTCGCAAGGGAATTAAAACTTACAAGGTACTTCCTGTGAACTCAGAATCTTGAAATTTGGTACGAATCAACGTCTTATAGCACAGATAAAGGAAAAATTGCGAAAACTGTAAATTTTTAGTTACATCATATACGTTTGTACGGAACCCTTGGTGCGCGAGTCCGACTCGCACATGGCCGGTTTTTTTATGGGATTACTTGGCAAAGGCAAAGTGTAGTGATAGCCTTGTGATATGACCCTAGAACTGCCACGTCAAAATTCTCATGTACGTATTAATACTTAATTATCACGCGCTTAAACGGTGAAGGAAAACATCGTGAGGAAACCTGCATGCCCGAGAGATTTTCTGGATGGCGTTTGAAGTCTGTTAGCCCGCAGTAGGCTAGCGTGGTGGACTACAGCCTAATCCTCTCATTCTGAGAGGAGACCCGTACCCAGCAGTGGGACAATATATGGGTTGTTGATGATGACTCGGCAAATGAGCAGGCGAGCTACCTGATGGTAAGTAGTCATCGCCGCCCATGGACATCTGCAATACCAAAGGAGTCGCAGATGCGTTGCCGAGCCAAGGAAAAGGGAGGGGAAGGATAAAGGAGAAGGAAGGGGACTGAGCGAGGAATTGGGCCTCCGGCGCTCCAAACTAGTGAGTGTGGAGCGCAGTGGTACGAAACGCAACCGTATGCATACTGCTACTTGACGTCGATATTCTGTGGGAGGGTAGTACTTAACCGGTCGTGCCGACCATCCGGTCCAGACCAGCCAGTCATACTGGCATGTAGACATGCCAGTATGCACTATATTCTACCTCGCTAGCCTACTGCGGGTTGGCAGACTTCACACACCGTGACAATCAGACAATCTTTCAGGCATGTAATGTTTCCTCACGATGTTTTCCTTTCCGTTTAAGCGCGTGGTAAATAATTATTAATACGTACATGACTTCGGAAAGCGGCTGGCAGCAACTTGATGAAAAGAGCTGAAGATCGGGCTCTCCGGCGTTCACTTGAAGAGGCCTACGTCCAACAGTCGACAAAATAATTATAATGATGATGAAGTGACTTCGAAAAGTCTCTTTGCGTACCTTGGATTACATCTCGAGCCCTTTGACTTGGCAGTCCAATGGTCATATCATATCATTAGGCTATCACTGCACTCATAGGGCAATTACTAAGATATTAAATTTAATTCCAGGATTGACGGTACTGGACGAGCCGGCAGCCGAGCAGAGTGACTCGGCGCTCCTACACTTGCAGCTCAGAGCCATCTCTAAGACCAGCAGCGCCAAGTCCACCGTGGTAAGTTCATGAAACAGTGTTTATTTTAAATTTCAGCATACTACATAGCTTCCAATACTGGGGGTCTAGACAATGTCACTTCTTCATTATCGATGACGAAGTTAGATATACGTAATGTATGGATTTGACATAATTTCATCACGTGACATATCGAAAGGTTATGCCAATTCCATACATTTCAGATTTATCTAATTTCGTTATCAATATGGAAATGTAACATTGTCATTGTAACCGGGACATATTATGTACACCCTGTTAACATCTCTTACTGATCATTTTACAGTTTCGACGATAAAGGTAGTTTATTCATTAACTCCAAGGACTGCCGTATTAGTATAGTGGTCGCAAGCGCGACTGCTACGCTATAGATCCTAGGTTCAATTCAAGGAAAATGTAGTGAGCTTTCCTATAACATCCAGTATAGAGTCCGGATTTGTGCCCGGTTAAAGGCAATACTTTCGCCCCCTCTTACATGAAACCTAAACATACCGGCGAAGTGTGGGTGTACACCTCTGCCTAACCCTTCGGGGAATACAGGCGTGATGGTATGTTATTCATTCATCTGCGGCTGCGCAGGTAAGTGGTAGGTTTGCATTGTTATTGCACAAAATATAGAAAGTTTTAAGGAAATAGTTACGATTGTGAAACATTTACAACCTCGAATGTCTTTTTAATTTTTAATAAGTTTTTATTGTATATTTTTGAGTTTAAGTTCACTCATTGATTGCGCAAAATGTGCCTTCAACGCTACCAATGTTAATTCTTATTGTTAATTAACAATTTTGTTGAAAAAAATCGACCAAGGGCAGAATTCGAACTTTGTGACCTCTGGTTTATTTAAGCAGCACAAAGTACTTTTTCTTGCACAAAAATGATTATGCTTAATTAGGTATTTCAACAACTCACCACTTTATTTCATACAAATTCAGTTCAAATTTTTAAAATTTATTTGTTGAGTTACGGGTGTCACAGTTGAATGCGGTCTAACTATATTATCTTTTTTTTTTTAACCTATAGTGCACCACTACATGGGAAAGGTTTCCTCGATAGGCGACTATGACTTCTGCCTACGACTTCGACTGTTGTTTCCTTTGGCCATTACATTAACTTTTTCAACGTTGAATATTGAAACTTTTCTTGAAAACCTTTATCATATTAGATACTAGTGTAAAATGTAGATTTTTGGCATAATCCGCTTTTTTAGCACTTTCAGCTACGAAAGCGATTTTTAAGCAAAAGTTTTAGTACCAAGTTATGAATACATTAAAGTTGAAGTCGGAATTCCTATTGCCATGAATCTAGAATGTATTATAGACGAACAATTTGCGAAGTACAGCGTCCAAGCAGAATCGATCTGCCTATCTTAAGCACCTTCTATGTAGCAATCTCGGCCCACCTATCCGAATGCATCATCATTATCACTACATAGTTTAAAACAAAGTCGCTTCCCGCAGTCTGTCCTTATGTATGCTTAGATCTTTAAAACTACGCAACGGATAGACGAGAGTGAATAGGTACCTTCTAGACAAGCGCGCTCCATCGTAGACCACTTCGATGCTTAACATCAGGTAAGTTGTGGTCAAGCGTAACCCTATCAGTGATAAAAAAAAAACGGATTTTGATGAGGTTTTTTTATTAGATAAAGTGATTCAAGATGAATGTTTAATGTATACAAATATATTATAGTACAGAAAATCCGAGAAACCACGCGGGCGAAACCGTGGGTGGATAGTTAGTTCTATTTAAATAGTTATAGTTATTTATAGCTATATTAGTTATAGATAAGATAAGATAAGATAAGATAATTTTTTATTATGTTATATATAGATAGCTATAGGTTATAGTTCTATAACCGAGCATTCTACTTTTTTACAGTTAACGAAGAAAATTGAGAATGCAGAGAAGAATTCCAAAGCTATCGAGCGCTGGATAAAAGATGTGAGCGAGCTGCACTTGTCGAAGCCGGCCCCCACTGTGGCATATACCAGGTAACAAGGCAAATTTCATAGAATAATAATATAACTACTGTCTGGACTCTAAAAGAGACCATGATTCTCTGAGTTTGGTTCGGCGTTTCTTCTCAGAAGTTAGGCAGGAAATGCCAGCGCCATCTAGTTAAAAAAATAAACTAAAAATGACTTGTAAAAGTGTTTCTAAAGAGGATCTCTTTACGAAAATAAATATCATTTATCAATGCCCTTATTAGGATAATATTAGGGATCTGGAGGGGTAAAGGCTACATTTACAAATTCCTCTAAAATAAATATTTTGCTAGTAATTACTAGTGGCCCCGAATATCGTTGTCCTGCCCGAATTAGTTCGAAGCGCCAACTACCAAGTCTAATTGTAAATCCGAGTCATGCCTTGATTCCCCAAAGGGTAGAGCAGAGGTGTACCAATGTAAAACCAAACTTCACCCGTATGTTTAGGTTCCATATAATAGGGTGCGAGTCTATTGCAATTTACGCACACATCCAGACCCCGAGCTGATACCGAGAATCTCATAAAATAACACTGCTCGACTTGGGAATCGAACCCAGGTCCTCTAACGAAGCAGTCGTGGTACAGACTACTGGAGTAATGAGGCAGGCTTTAACTTATTAACCTAAATATTTTTTTTCCAGCAAAATGCCCGATATAGATACATTAATGGAAGAATGGCCAGAATCCATGGAGGAAACTCTAAACGAGGTTGGTTTCCCTCCCGCGACCCTCGACTGCAGCCTCTCGCAGTACGTAGACCTGGTGTGCGGGTTATTCGACATCCCCATAGCTGGAGACACCCTCAACGACAGGATACAGGCTCTGCATCTCTTGTTCAGCCTATACTCCGCCGTCAAGACTTCGCAGCTCTACGCTGAGAGGCAAAAGGAACACAGTGAAACTGCTTAGGTGCTTCGTTAAGAATAAATGGTATTTGTTTTATTAAGTTTATTTGTTGATTTAAAGAACGGACAGAATCCGAAACACCACGCTGCGCTCCAAAACGAGCATAATAGACGTAGGTAAAAAGACGGCCAGGCTGAAATGGGACTGGGCTGGTCATGTCAGCCGCATGCATAATAACCGCTGGGCAAGGGTCTCCACTCAAAGGGTGCCTGAAGATGGAAGGCGCCGCCGAAGGTCGGCCCAGGAAGGGGCGAGGGCTGGTTCGAGGTGGCGCAAGAAAAGAGTACCAGGAAGGAATTAACGAATTAAGGACAGTAACGGCTAGAGAAAAAAAATATTATACCTTTCCGCATGGACTTTTCATGTTACAGGATAAAATATAGCCTATGTTAGGTACTCAGGAATAATGTAGCTTTCTACTGGTGAAACAATTTTCTAAATCGGTTTAGTAGATCCAAAAATTACCCCCTACAATCTCACAAACTTTACCTCTTCATAATATTATTATATACTAAAATAATAAATTAAAAAAATTGAGTTACTGTCCCACTAATATTAATTAAATAAATTTACCCCCCACAGTTGCATTATATCTCGACCGATCTTAATCAAACATAGCTAAGAACACACCCGACTAGTTCACCTTTCAAACAAAAAAAAAAGCAACATCGAAATCGGTTCATCCGTTTAGGACCTACGATGCCACAGACGGACACACACACACTTATAACACCACGTCGTGGTGTCGGGGGTTAAAAACAGCTCCTGAGATTGCTTGCTTTGTGTAAAATGGTATATATGATCTGTTAATGACTGGAAGCTAACCTGAAAATAGGTAGAGGAAGGTCAATCTTATAAAAAAAATAACCTTGACACGTACAAAAACTAATTACGTTCGAATGCATTTATTTATTGCATTCAGCAAATTCAAGTTTTGTAAATAATTAATATTAATAAGTTTTTTCTTTGACTTAAATAAATTTCATTTCATTTCAAATGACCCTGGAACAGGACAAGAGAACAGAGCATTTTGTGTAATGAAATACTTGCAAGGGTTAATCATTCGGTGTTTAATTATTATGGGTACAAAAACAAAATGTTGTCTTTAAATTATATTTATTATAACTCAAATGAGATCTACATTAGGGTATCTGGAAGACTACATAGGACTAAAACATTACATATATACTACACAAATGTACAATAGAAAAATATTTGTATCTAAACTTTCTATGATTATTTTTATTCACATATTTTTATTTCTAGTATATGACTGTGTATCTATGTGGCGGCAACATTTCTATTTAAAAAAAAACCGTTTATAAAGATTACCCCTCTTACAAATAAATATGGTACAAATTAGCATTAAATACAAACTGTTTAAAGTGATCTTAGCAACCTGCGAAATTAAACCTTATCTCGACGTAACAAAGGATATTTTAAAATGAACACCGGTCACGACAGCTGTCATTCTGTCAAGTATTTTATGCCATTGAGATAAAGTTTAATATCCCTAGTACCTCAGGTAATTATGAACAGTCTGTTTGCCCTGATATGGCGCCATTCATTTTATTACGTAACACTATTTTTAATAGTTCCATATGCAAGAAAAAAATAAGTATCGGCCGACCCCCCCCCCATTATCAAGTAAGAATCTAAAGAAAAAATGACTACACGTTTAGTTACAGAAAATTTTAAAGTAGGTATAATCCAAATCGTTATAATCTTCTATGCGATTTTTTGTGATTTTTACATAAGAACTGTCAAGACTCCCTCCCACCCCATTGTAAGAAGAATAAGACAAGGACGATCCCCCCCCCTAAATCATCTAACGTAATAAATGAATGGAACCTATAGTTTATGCTGACTGTACCTATAATTTGGTCGGTCACCTAAACATTAAATGACATTCATTAAGAAAAAAAGATGAAATTATATTTGCTCACTTAAATACAATATTTATTTAGTAGAGGTTTAGTTTAGAAGGTCCCACTTATTGGTGATTGGCCCAAGTGAATTTAAAAAAAAGTTTTGGCATAATGAAGTTATTTTATACCAGTTGCTTGCAATGTAAATAATATTCTCGTGCCATTTTTTACAAGTAAACGAAAAAAAATAATTTAAAGTATATGCAATAAAAATGACTCAGGCAAAATCGTTCGGTATTGAACTAAAGTAAGTGTCGGTTGAAGGGCATAGTTATATGCCTTCAATAGATGTTTCTTACGTCACCTTTTACGTAATGTCGAAGAGAAATTCGACGTCACAGGCAATGGTCTTGGTAGCTTAGTTGGCTAAGCGTTTCGTGTATTTTACCGTAGGAACGCAGGTTTGAATCCTGCCTAAGATCGAGCTTTTCTATTGCTGAAGTTTATATATTTGAAAAATATACTAGAAAAAATATAAAATCACTGCTGCAATTTAATATTATTGAACTTAAATGGACTATAGAAATTGCACCAGATCGCTGAATATGTCCCGAGATCGAATCATTTAACACTTCAAGAGTGTATTCAGGAATATAAGGACAAGTCATTTTTAAGTGAGATCTTCCTACAGTAAATACATTACATAACCCTTTGAACATTCGACTTATAATAAATTAAATATTTTCGGCGTTTATTCGATAAATTTGAACTAAAATTTTCATAATGATATAAGCACGTATCATTTTATAATTGACAGGTTTTAAAAAAAAATACTGGCAACCCTAGCTGTGTTTGCTTTTTATATTTCGTTTAATTGATATTACATTGTTTTATATATGTAAGTTTATTCACATCAATATATTACTATAATATTCTACAAAATTGTCTCATATAACCGAAATTTTAATAATATTCTAAAAATTTGTCTCATATAACCGAAATTTGAAGAAAATCGGCCAATCTTTTATCGCCGTTAATCAATATTTAGTCAAATATTTGAAATATTAGTAGTTTGTCTATTTAAATGTGACTAGTTTAGAATTACAATTTTGTAGCAGTCAACATCCAAAGGGTTGTCATTTACACAACACAAAAAATACAATAATACCTTACATATATTTACATGTTACAGCGAATTCACAAAGCATCTTTATCACAGTTTTTCATAATTCACACCCATTCTCCATACATACAAACAAACAAAACGGACTGATTTTAGGTATCCATTTTGTGGCTGCGGGTGAGAAATTGAATTTATCATCACAAAACGTCCTCTTAAAATGCGTAGTTAAAAAAAAAACTTAAGCACAAATTGTTTCTGAGCAATTGTAAGGGGTTTCCAAAGGTACGGTCAAAAAATAAAATAAAATAATATCAAAATTCTTCTCCGCATTTTAAGCTAGGCTCACATTTAATATATCTATACATAAATTTTGATAAACACTGAAAGACTTTCTCACTCATATCAGTCAACAATCTCCCATAATCACACGGAGAAGAGAACAAATGGAGTAATCACACGTAGATACACATCGTTATACAGACAGTGTCTGTATAATGATTATCTTTAACATAGTGGTTTCGTTGACAGACTTTAGGCATAATAAATTTGATAGGTTGCGCTTGATTACTCTTTTACTCATCGCATTGAAAGAAAGTCTAGAAGATCAATTTTCTGCTACTTGCACGAAATGTAGTCATAAGATCTCGTTAAAAGAGCATAATGACATGACTGTAACGATAGTAACCGCGTTATATGTGCCGATTGGCCCACTTCAAATTCTCCACCGAACCGAACGCTGACCGCGGTCGATGCGTAAATAGATACTATCAAAAGAAATGTACACCAAAACGATATTTTTCAAGACGCATCAGCACTCCATTTGTTTACTAATCTTTGAATCACAACGTCAAAATCACCACACTTAAATTTCACATCTTCTAAATTAAACAGTCTCGTTGAAACCGTGTCTTTTAATCACCACTGTAAATTATTTCTTTACGTATTTCGTCACTTTACGATTTTTTATCAGTCGTTACCGATATTATCACACTGTCGGTACATAGTGGCAAGTCGTTACATTTAATGTTCAAGCACATTCTAATGTACGTTGATCACTGTCAACCATTACCTGTAACATAAAAATAAACTTCAACATTTTGAATGTATAATTATATATGTACAGCTGTCTGATCTATTGTTTTAAATATATATATTTTTTTAATGTTATAAATCGGGCCCAGACGTGGAAACTCAGCCCTTCAGCAACTGTTAGATTTTCCCCAAAAAAATTGCGTTTTAATGTGGGTATTATTGATACTTAGTTACGATACTGATACGATTTCAAGCGGCGGTAGCTTATGGCTAGGGCGTCGGACTTGCGATCATGTGGTTGCCGGTTCGAACCCCACCCATTGCACTACCAACGGGAACCCACTCGTAATACTAGCTTAGTACGAGGGGTTAACAAGATTACTAGTAATGTGCGACCCACATTGTTAGAAAGCTTTTTTTTTTAAAAAAATAAAAAATTTAAGTAACAAAACAAGTAAACCGTACCTAAGAAGAAAACAAACCCAAACTCCGAGTTGCTACTGAGAATTTTGTAGAAAAATCCAATAACACTGCTCAATCCGGCAATCAGCGCCCAAGTCATTGCACTACCGACGTGAACCCACTCGTAACACAAGCATTTAGCTTAGCACGAGGGTTTAACAAGAATACTAGCAATGTGCGACCCACATGGCTAGCGTTTTAATAATAAAGCTACACAGGATATTTTAAAGTTCATGAGTACTCATGTTGGTACCTCGCTAATGGTAATGGAACAGGTTGAAGAGTCTCCGGTTGAAGAACCGCTGCTGCTTGAGCTCGGACAGCTCGCGCTCGTCGTCGTTGCGGATGCAGAAGTAACTTGTGATCACGCTGCGGCATATCGGACACTTGTCTAGTTTTGCTGAAATGTTATTTAAGTATTTATTAATATACACCGTGATATTTTTGTTGTCTTACACGCGAAAGAGCCTCATAATATTTATAATTATGAACAGTTTTCAGTATAAGAGTACCGGTGAAAGTCAGCAGTTTCATAGAAAGGACAATTACATACATGCATATATACACTAACGCTTTTTTCCCACAGGGGTAGGCAGAAACTATAGACTGCCGCTTGCTACGACTCTTGCATATCTCTTGCGCTTCTTCTACATTCATTCATATAATTATATAGCATTTTATTTTGACGAAAAACACATTGCTAACTTTATTGCTGTAGCTATTTTACATATTGTTATAGCTTTTTTTTTTCGTTATTTTAGTGTTGGTCACACAGTCGCAATTGTTCGAAAAAAATAATATTAAGACAAGCTTTTGGCTTCAAACAAATATAATGTAATGTTGTATTTATTTAATTTAATTTGATTTATTGTAATAATTGTAATATTAATATACTTTAATGTACACCAATAAAAAGTTAATATTATACATAGAACACAATCGATTCTAAATGATCAAAACAATGGGCGGCCTTATTGCAGACTACGATTTTTTCTAGTAAAAATTATATTTATTCCTGCCCAACCGCCGGAAAACGCAGTGTGGAACGACCTCCAACAAGATGGACAGACGACCTGGTAAAGGTCGCTGGTAGTCGCAGACTGGTCGTCAACAAAAACATAAGTCATTTAAAGTATAAAACATCTAAAACATTATCTTGCAAATGCCCTCAAAAGATCTTTTTACAGAAATAAATATCATTAAAATATTTGGAAATGAGATATAAAAAACATTCCGTCTCAATGTCATTTAATAAAACAAACAAATTAAGAAATCTATCCTTGATTAAAAACATTAAGATCCGCCGTCTAAGGTCGGCTCTCAAGGCGCCAGGCATAACCGACATTGACTGCCTACCGCATTTGTATTGATAGCGTGAACGCTAGGAAACGCAAACGATTGGAATAACAATTGATTGGTAAAGTAAGTTGTCCAGTGAAGGTTACAAGCGACGCTATAGTGAAGCTATTTTTATCTCTATAAATAATAGGAGCAATTAATTGGCTGCTGAGACAATAATAAAACAACCCTACTTCTGAAAAATTTAAGAATTCTACCCGTTTACTTTTTACATTGATATTGTCAGTATGTATTTAAAACGGAAACGGAAATGTGACACATTTTACCGTTTGTTGTTGTGATAATAACATAAAATTTCTGTCCGATCATTGCATAATATTGTTGTGTGTAAGTCCTAATTTAATCCTGACTATGTAAATTATGTGGCCCAGAGCCCAATTATATATTTTTTAAAGTTTTTTGAAATCTTTGGGTCTTTAATCATGTTAAAATATGTAGGTACATGTACTTATTTGTATAGTATATCTTAGGATCGCCAACATACCCTTTCCATGATGAAAATGTGTGTATAGTGTCCTAGTACACACGGCTACACATTAAGCTACATAAAACCAGTTTAGACTGACCTCATAGTAAAGGTTTTCCGCTCAATTCAAGGTGAGCCTATACTGGATTTGTATAGTTTAATGTGAAGCCGTGCGTACATACAATTGTAAACACAAACGTTTTTGTAAAACAATAAGCTATAAAATCTCGCTCGCTCATATTAGGATGTGTGGGTCAAAGTTAATTGCTTTACGAACGCATATTGTAAATAATGCCGACGTGACAGTAAGCTTTGTAAATAAAGAAATTTGAATAAACTGATAATAACATTAATATTTATGTCTAGCTTGCTTCGACTTTGTCCAATTTGTATATATTAAAATTCTAACGCAGCGCCACCAACACATCCAGGCACAGACTCAAATACAATACAAAATAAAAACATTAAAATCGGCAAAGCTATTTTTGCGTTCTTGCGAGTGTAAAGCACAGAAAATTATATTTATTTTTAGAGATAGATAGATTTAGCTGCTATCTTACATTTAGTAACGTTTTATTGACTATTTTCATAGTTTTATTGTACTTAGTGTAATAATTTAATGTACATCATAAGTTTCAATTTTCCTGCCTCGTTGGTCTAGTGGTCCCAATCGCGACTGCTACGCTAGAGGTCTTAGGTTCGATCCGCAGGTCGAGCAAAGTGTTATTGGGTTTTTCTATGAAATTCTCAGTAGCAGCTCGGAGTCTGGATTTGTGCCCGGTGAATGGCAATAGGCTCGCCCCCTATTACATGGGACCTAAACATACCGGCGAACTGTGGGTGTACATTAAGTACACCTCTGCCTAACTCTCGGGGAATACAGGTGTGATAATATATTTATGTTATGTTCAATTTTCCTAGTTTTATTGTATTTCATGTAGTAATTAATGTACATCATAGGTCATCCCCCATTAAATAAATGTACAGGTTTTTGACATCGTATCTATATGGAGAGCATAAGAGCCTCTCAGCATTCCCATATAAAGATAAAAAAATATGTGTCTGAGCCAAAATAAAGGTGTCAGTCCAGCCGTGACCATGGATGCTGCAAAGGATCCGAAAGGTCGGGAATTAAATAATATCAATATAACGCGATATAATCCGTAAAAAGTATAAATAATGTGTTTTGTTTATATACCTACATCAGTAAATAATGATTTATCTTTTATATTATACTGCCTATGAAAAATAATACGTTTCTATAATTAGCATTATTTATTGACGGATCGCATTATCATAGGTATCTACTAAGTATTATAAATAAAATTAATATTAATTTACTATTTAAATTCAGAAATCCTATCCTCAATATGTATAAATGTTAATTAAATAAATGCAAATAAATGAATAACAGAGTATTATTAAAACAGAATGTGAACTGTGCAGAATATGTGTGGGACTTTTTTGTGCAGAAAATTCTTGGGGTCGACTGCCACCTGGGAAGGCGGACTAATGTCTGGGTATGTGGCAACATTTTTTTTTATCATAAATAGCGCCTATCAACAAAAACTAAATTAAAATCAGTTCAAAAATAACTAAAGTTGTAAGCATTTTATTATTATAACACTACACAGAAAGTGTATTATAGCGGTTTGTGACGGCAGAAACCAATGCGCCATACAAATTCAATACTAAGTAACTTGATTTTAATACCTAGAATTTGATTCAACAATTAATTATTTTTTCAGGATACGAATTTATAGCAACTCACTACATTACTCGCCCAGTGTGGGCTACTGTTAAAGTTAATATTATAATTAATTACTTTAAATTATTTAATTGGGGATACTGACGTTACGCCAGACGTCACGAATAGTAAGTTACGTTGTTATTTTTACAATATGCGCATATGCACATTAGTTTTGTGTAGTGTGTAACCGCACCCTTACGACCTCGCCTCATTTAATGTAAATAAATGACTAGAATAACAGTAATTAACGCGGTTATGATTTATGTTCACTTAGAAATCTTTATAAATATAATTGCAGCGTACTTGAGTTCGTGATTCGCCTTTCTTCTCCTTCTAATAGTTCGTTTAAATTTTTGGTATTTTTGTTGGTATTATCTGAATGGTTTTGGTAGATGGGATGGGAATGGGAGATCTCTTTACAGTCTCCCCAGGGATATGCCCTAACAGGCGCAGCACAGGAAGATTCTGAGGTGGTCTATTAAGAAGACATAGTGCCCCCCCCCCATGTGCTGGCCACTGGGGTGGTTTTAGGCTCTAGACAGACGGACCGCATTTCAACTGCAATCCAACTGCAAATTGCAGTTCGGATGCAGTTTGAATGCAGTTGACACGACTGCAATAGAACTGCAAAGCAAACGTGCAGTCACAGTTCACACGATTGCAAGCCGACTGCAATTGAACTGGACTGTGCCCGACTGTGACTGAGCCTTAGTGGGTAAGATACCCACACTGCCCGGCCTAATCCCCGAAGACCGGTCGCCTTTTGACAGTTCCCCCCGTAAAACATATTTTAGGAGATTTCAATTTGTAAACATTAATTGTAAAACTTAAAAAAGTGTTAAACATTTCCTTTTTATTGTAATTTCGGCATGAACTGTCTCGTCAAGTCGCCCTTATGTCAAAAAGAGAAATGTTGTTTTCTCATGTCAGTGAATTTATTTAACAATTTAACTCTTGAAATAAAACTACTTTTTACAGATTTTATCGCGTTATATTGATATTTTTAAATTCCCGACGTTTCGGATCCTTTACAGCATCCATGGTCACGGGTGGACTGAGGTTTTGGTCGTCCTAATGTCAAAATTATCAACAGCTACCCTACATTTTGTTGATTATTATTTATGCCGGTCACGCAGAATGAGCTCACCGTATCCTTAGGTCTCGCAGTCTTGTGCTTGGATTTAATGGAATCTATGATTGGGTTCCAAGCAGATGGTAAGACCCAGCCATCTTCTCTATTGAAGTTTTATTTCAATGTCTAATATTCGCGTAAGTGTTAGAAACCAGTATAATTTAAACTCTTTTTTTGAAAAATAAAGTTCTTAAGCAAAAATACCAATATGGTATGGTACACAGTACGTGGCGCTGTTATCGATATATTTTGGGATGTAAGAGAAATTGCGAGTAACATTCGTTACGAGGTTGGATACTCACGCAGACAGTCGGTGCACAGACATATAAGTGAATTTAACTCTTTTTTTATTAGAAATAAAGTTCTTAAACAAGAAAGTAAATATGGTATAGTTAGACACAGTAAGTGGCGCTGTTGTCGACATCCTAGGATGCGACAAATCACGAGTAACAGCTCGTTATGAGGTTGTGTACTCACGCAAACAGTCGGCACACAGACAGGCGTGTCTGCAGGGCAGCAGCGCGCGCGACAGCGGGTGGGCGGCGCACACGCAGCACAGCGCATCAGCAGCGCCCGGCGCCGCGCCGTACCCCTCCGCCGGCCCGCCGCACTCGCCGCTCACATACAATTGCTAAAACATTGTAACAATACGCCATCAAGTTATTTTAGTGAAGGAAAAGTACGACCGCGGGCAGGATTCGAACCTGCGTCTTCTGGTTAAGTACACGCTATGACCGCTAAGCCACCGCGAGTCCCACCCGCTTAGTCGAAATTTGGCTTCACATTTTTTTAAATATACGTCTGAGATAACTTGATAATCTTGGCATGGAAAATGCCTAAAAAATACAAAAAGATAATACACCATCGATTTAGGCGGTTATTGTAACAATAACCGTCAAAAAATATCTATGCAAGGGGGTCCAGAATCGTGTATTGAATTCATGGTAAGCGGTTGCGTCGATGTGCCTTCCACATGTATATTCTATATCATATTATATTAAGAATATTTAATCATATAGACATAGTTACATTTGTATAATCATGATTTAAATACTAGGTCCTCGAAGACAGCGTAGGTAAATATTTTACGCAATTATAACGTACGGAAATGCGTACCTATACCTTGTCCATTATGAGAACCGTTTTTTGACAGATGGAACTAGTGATTGCAGGAACGTAACAATGCGATTATCATCCCGATTATTGACACTTTGATTACTGTCTAGTAGTGATTATCGATTGTTAGGTTATCGAATCGAAAATGGTGCAACGACGACCAATAATAAATAAATATGTTTAATATTCATCTGATTGTATTAATTTTTGTATAATAATAATTTTCCATACATTTCTTTTCAAAAAGATTGTTTAAATTATATTTTATTGATATAAGAGTGGATGCCATTTTCCGATACTGATTTAATGTCATTGTTCAAAATGATTGCAGCGAATACATTCGATTGCATCACTAGACACGGAAGAATGTGGTAGAATGTAACTAAATTTAATACGCTTAACAATAATCATTTTTTTTGGAAAATCCGTTACGTTTATGGTATTATAATGTCTGCAAGGAATCATAATTAAGATAATTGAATAACATAAGGTAGATACTACATTTATTTCGTTACGCATTTCAAAGTTAACTTTTACGTAATCTGGAACAGCTACGCTCTAAGGCAGTCTAAGGCATCTGTCAAAAAACGGTTCACATAATGGACAAGGTATATTTACATGCAACAGCGTGAACTGACAAAAGCTTAACCGACCTCGATGTAAATTAAATTAACGTAACAATATCGATTGTTTTATTTATGTATTAAGATTTGTAATTTATTCATACATACAGCTAACTGCCTCTGCCTCGCTGCCTCTGACTGCCTCGTTAGTCTAGTGGTCCCGACTGCTACGCTAGAAGTTCTGGGTTCGATTCCCATGTCGAGCAGTGTTATTGAGTTTTTCTATAAATTCTTTGTAGCAGCTCGGCATCTGGATGTTTTCCCGGCTAATGGTAATAGGCTCGCGGGTTGACAGACTTAAAACGTCGTCGAGAAAATGTCTCAGTCATGCAGATTCTCACAATAGAATGATTAATGTAATTCTTACCTTCAAACAGGACAAGTGCCCATTCGCCTGCTTTAGGTACTGCGCGATAACTCCGCTCGGCAGTGGACACTGGTCATCTCTTATATGCACCACGCTTATTAACGCAACCTGTGTAAAAATTAGCCTATGTTTTTAAATATACACATTTTAATAACACAGATTCTTCTCCAGCTATTCTGTTGTCATTTTCTAGCCGAACTGCCGACGAAAAAGCTATTTTGTTAAACTGGGGTCCCACGTTGGGCGCCAGTTTAATAATACCGCTTTTTGCTAGAAAATTGCAACAGAATTGCTGAGTACACCTAAGATATCTGTATACCCCGAAGGGTTAGTACAGACATGAAGGTATGTTATGTTATATCAGGTCTATACGGAAAATGCAGCATAGCAATTATCTTCAATGAGATGGACAAATGGCCACTTTTCATCAATCATTATAATAATATGATTTACGGTTTAGACGATCCATGAGGATTATACAACGTTAGTTTTTGTTTACCCGAAAGCCGAAAGTCATTTGTTCAGAATCAGTTACATAATCGATTGCAATGGTTTTCAGCCTAAGTTATATTTTTGTCCCAACACATGTTAAAATTTATTCAATTTGGAAATCCATTTATATTACGAAAATCGGCGCAAGAGACACCGGGGAACTCGCCTGCGCCACCCGGCGCCCTTAGCTACTTCGTACCCACCCGCGCAAATTAAGTATAATTAGGACAAACTTTTGATCTTGTCACCACGTGAGTTCTAATCATTTTTTTTAATATTTATTATTTTCTAACTTTTCAAATCAGACACACTTTTGATCTCGACACCACGTTTTCATCATTTTTTTATCATTTTCTTACATTTCAAATCAAATTAAAGTTGAGGTGTTTCGGCTTTAGGGTAGACAAAAATTAACGTTGTATATCACTGAATCCAACATATATATGTCGATGTGCTCACCGTATCATCAGGCCGCAACTCCCCGGTATCCCGGAGGTCTCGTGCTAGGATCACTACTAGCGGGTAGCAGGACCGAGGAGGCGGGCCCAGCTGGAGGGACTCCTCAGTTGATAGCCTCAGCGGTTTCTCGTCATGAGGGTTACTCCTGAAAAGAAGAAGATAAAACTATAACGAATGATTTAGGTATTTACTACAATCTAGAGATTTTAAAGTGGTTGCCTATAATCTCGAGAGGGTAAAATCTTCGGTTTTCCTGTGACGAAATTCTCGTGAAAATGATTGGTCGTTTTAAATGTAATACAGAATGGCGATTTAGTCACTTGCACGGGTAGAATGCCAATTATTATAATCAAATAAAAAATATTTATTTGGCATAATATGGTCCATACAATAGATGTGTTATAATATTGGTTCTAGCATATCCTGCCATAATATGGCGAACAAATATTTGTTTAAAAGACAAACAGAGTATATGTAACTAACCTATTTAAAATAAAATTATGCATTAATTAAAGAATAAAATTCTATATATTCATCAAACTGCCCAACTTTTCCTATAAACCCAAAACTGCTACGTAAAAAAAAGACAACTTTTTATACATTCCTAAATGTAGTCTTTCCACTTTTGTATAGGAATATAAATCTATTTTTCGTGAAAGGATAATAAGGATATGTATAAGGTAAAGATATAATAAGATATAAAGGATATAAGGGTTCTTTGTTTTACAGATAGAATCAACCATTTAACGGGTTCTTTTAACTAAATCTAACAGGCTACATATAACAATAACATAATGGTACATAACACCTTCGGCGCGCGCGGAATAAAAGTTGTATGATCAGGGACGAAGCAAAAGGTAGTTACTGTCTTCGCGATAAATGTATGAATGTAATTAGGAATCGAAAATATTATTTTTTATAACTTTTCCCATCAGTAGTGAATAGAATTACAATTTGGGCGTACAATATGGCGTGACGTGTCAGTATTAATTCTTGTCAAGACTTGGGGGTCAAAAGGCTTAAATCCTGTTCATTATTCTGATTCAGCACGTCGCGTCGAATTTAATTTTGAGGTTCAAGGTTCAGGATGCAATCAGTATAACAATGCGCATTGTATGCTAATAAACCTCTCATGTATTTAGGATACTAAGTTGACAGCGGCGATAAAATATAAATTAAATATTTGTAGGTACAATAACGTTAAATATAAATATTTCGGTTCATTAAGAATTACAAATATGTATAAAACCTCAGCACAGTTAAATTATTACTTTAAGACTGATCATCTTTTCTTGGGCGCCAAATATTTTATTTGTTATTTGCAAATTGTCGTCTACAAAACGTTCATTCAAGGTCTTATTCACAACTAAGTACAAAAACTTTTTCTTAAAAATCGTTATCGTAGCAGAAAGTATTTACAAGAATAACAAAATCTGTTTTTTTTTTTTTGGTTTATACCATAATTTATCATCTGAAGGCTAAATATATAATAATGAATAGGCAATTAATAACATTAGTCAAATATGTACGTCATTATTATTCCCATGATAAATCTACTAATTATAAAAATATGCTTTTATATGCTTATTCACAAAACAATATTTTTATATCTATAATTCAAAATGTCAAACTTTTTATACTTTGCCTTGACTGTGATGATGATGTCAAAGGCATTACAGCATTTTTATTACTTTGATTAAGTATATACAATTACACAAAAATATCCACATTATATGTAATTATAATCTACACAGATAATTATCATCAATACCTCCATACTAATATAATTATGATAATAAAATGATTTTTTGTATAGAGTTAGATTGGACTTTAAAGAAGGACACAGTATACGATGTGAGTGAAATCGCAGGTATCACCTACTTATAAACAATTAGTCTGTCTGTTTGTTATGCAAATAAACACATGTTTGTTAGATATTTTTTAACAACTCGGGTAGGTAATTTATTATGGAACCAATATGGGAAAAAGCTCCAAGCTTGGACCGACTAATCTAACGTTTTTTTTAAAGCTTATGTACTAGCAATGTGGGACACACATTACTAGTAATCTTGTTAACCCCTCGTGCTAAGCTAAATGCTTGTGTTACGCGTGGGTTCACGTCGGTAGTGCAATGGGTGGGGTTCGAACCGACAACCACATGATCGCAAGTCCGATGCCCTAGCCATTAGGCTACCGCCGCTTCAAAAACGTAAATCTATCTAGCGCTAAGCAGTGCTAATCTGCCTTTATCTAGGGCTAAGCAGGAAGGCACAGGTCAAACATCAAGCTATACAAATCCAGTCTAAGACTTTTCATTTGTGAAACGATGTACACAACGTGGACAAAAATCTATTAACACGTCTGTTCGTTGACAGCCAAACAAAACGATAAGATAGTAAAGTGATAATAAATCTTTAGCTGGGAAAAACAGTTATTACCTAATATGTGGTCGTATCGGTTTAAAAACATATTACACGTGTGAAACCGTAACCACCAGAATATCCTTTCATTATTTGCTTAAATAGCAAAATGGTACCTATATCTATACTAATATTATATGGAGGTAAAGTTTGTGAATTTGTGACGTTGTAGTTATCCCCGATTTTGAAAATTATAACACATTATTATGTAGCTTTATATTGGTGAAATAATTTTCGGGATAATATATCGCTTTTGACACTCGGGTATTCGGAAAAAGTGAAAAGAATATACGGATTGTCCACGCGCGCGATGCCGCGGGCGGAAAGCTAGTAATTTAAATATACCTATTAATAATACTGATATTTTTTTTTGTATAAGATTGGTAATATAATGGTGAGAAGGCAGTACTTTTTAAAATTAATTTACTATATAGCATTAGAATCGAATACTATAGAAATTAATGATATAAAATATCTAATCATTAGACAACTTAAGGCCAAATAACGACAGTTATCACGTTATCGTAATTATGTGCGTATTAAAATAAGTTTTTGTGTTCATCATAACAACACTAAAATAAAGGCGGCGTTATTCTCTAATGTTGTCAAAAAATTAATTGTATATGGAATAAGTCTTTACGGAAACGGTTGTGACACCAACACCGACCTGATCATATTTGTCTTTGCCATTGTGTTAAAAAAATACTATTTTTTGTAGTTTAAAAACGGCTATAAATAAAACCAAAAGATATAGGTAGTAGCGTTTAAAAGCGGTTGTAGTATCTTTACACCCTTATGACCCGGATCTTAATTAAATATCAACAATCAAGTTAACTTCGTATCAACGGTGAGAATGTTTTCGCCCTCCCGGATTCTGTTATAAATGCCAAGAGTGTTGTGAGAAATGAGCTCCGAGGCGGAAACTCGAGCTCCGAGTCGAAGCTACCGAGTCTTCAAAGCTCGAGCTCTGAGGGCTCGTAAGTCTAAAAGGTTCGAGCCCTAAAGGCTCGAACCTTGAAGGCTCAAGAGCCTTAAATGGAGGACTCGAGTCGAAGCTCGAGCTTTATTTATATGCCTGATAATATTAAAATGAAATATTTTTGTTTTAATGTGGTACGTATAAAAAAAATTAAATAAAAAGACAGAAAAAAGAAAACTTTATTATACCATGAATGATTATTCGATTTTTAACCATGACGATAAGCACATTGATGCCTGGATATTTTTGTTGCTCAGCCTGTTTCTTTTTTTTGTTATTAAATTACTAGACTTCGAAAAGGCTTGTTCACTAGGAACGCTTGTCGCTGGTATAGACAAAACTTCAAATGCTATTTGAGCTAAGGTTGACAAAGACAATTCTTTTTGTTTTTTCCACCACATTAATACATTAGTGTTTTCAGGCTCAATAGGCATATTTATGTATCTATCCACTTCATCTGCGATATTTATAGTCTCCGGTTGCTTGTACATGTACACCGTTGCAAATAAACTTTTTTTTTACTGGGTAAACTTCTCTAGAGCTACTGTGTTCATAATTATGTGTTGACAAATTGTCTCTTCGCAATTCTTGTATATTTTGATCTTTGAGCTTTTCATAAAGGGTTTTTAAGCTGTTTAATGGTTGAGTGTTGTTCTTTGCTATAAAATAATTATTATTAAGTCGCGGGTCTAATAGAACGGCAAGTTGTGCCAAATCACTGTTTAAAATCTCGGAGTACTCATTCAATTTTTCGATCATGGCCGTTGCACATTTTTTCATTGGTCCATCTTCTTGTCTGTTAAGAAGATGCTCTGTTAAAACATCAAGTATGGGCACCACATAGTACAAACTTGGATAATTGTGTTTTGAAAGCATAACAGTGGCTTCATAAAATGGTTGAAGAAAATCTACCAATGCTTCTACCATCTCCCAATTCTCAATAGTGTATGGAGAAAACTCTGTGTATTCCAAACACATACAATTAAGCACTCTTTTCATTTTTAAAGCTCTTTCCAACATCATATAAGTAGAATTCCACCTGATAGGCATATCTTTTATCAAGTTTTGATGAGAAATGCTTAATGACGTACAACATTCTTCATATAGTTGTTTTTTTTTAGGAGAAAAGGTTATAAATTTTACTAATTTTTGGACCGGTACGATAGTTTCTTTGGCTTCTTCCACACCTTTCTTTACTACCAGATTTAATACATGAGCCATACATCTTAAATGGATAACATCCTTAAATTCTTCATTAAACAAAGTTAGCAGTTGAAGCGTTTTAATATTGGTTGCATCATTATCTGTTGTAATGGAAATTAATTTACCTTGCAAGCCAAATTCCTGAACAATGTTTTTTACTTTAAAAACAATTTGCTCGCTTTTGTGAGGAAACGGAACGAGATCAAATTCTAAAGTCATAGAAATCATCTCCCCATTATTAGATGTATAGTGGGCAGTTACAACTATACATGGTTTGTTGGTTATAGATGTCCAAAAATCAAATGTCAAAGCGATCTTATGCTTTAAATTTTTGATCATATTTACTATTTGCTGCTTTTTTTCTTTGTATAATTTTTGTATAGAAGATGTAATTTGAAATCTACTCGGTAAAAAGGTCATTAATGTCCACTTGTTGATTTTTATGTTTTAAGGACCCAGATGACGCCATTTCATTTTCTTTCTTTCTTTCTTTCTAATTTTTGGACCGGTACGATAGTTTCTTTGGCTTCTTCCACACCTTTCTTTACTACCAGATTTAATACATGAGCCATACATCTTAAATGGATAACATCCTTAAATTCTTCATTAAACAAAGTTAGCAGTTGAAGCGTTTTAATATTGGTTGCATCATTATCTGTTGTAATGGAAATTAATTTACCTTGCAAGCCAAATTCCTGAACAATGTTTTTTACTTTAAAAACAATTTGCTCGCTTTTGTGAGGAAACGGAACGAGATCAAATTCTAAAGTCATAGAAATCATCTCCCCATTATTAGATGTATAGTGGGCAGTTACAACTATACATGGTTTGTTGGTTATAGATGTCCAAAAATCAAATGTCAAAGCGATCTTATGCTTTAAATTTTTGATCATATTTACTATTTGCTGCTTTTTTTCTTTGTATAATTTTTGTATAGAAGATGTAATTTGAAATCTACTCGGTAAAAAGGTCATTAATGTCCACTTGTTGATTTTTATGTTTTAAGGACCCAGATGACGCCATTTCATTTTCTTTCTTTCTTTCTTTCTATTTCCAACTAATACGCGGCTTTTTCGACACCATAGAAGATGCTGAAGCATCATTTTCTGTAAGCGAAGTATCAGTAGTATCAAACACGTTGTCTTCCGATGTTACATTATCTTCCTCATTCATTTTGTAAATCTAACAAACTTTTACCACTAAGAACTACGATGAAAACGTATTTTAAACCAGGCAAACTGCACACTGATTTTGACACGAATGGCGTTTAAACGTAATTATTACAATAATATTAATAGTTTTGTGGGTAGTTCTAATAACTAGCGATAACACTGGATGTGCGCGTTTAGTTTTCTCTATAGGAGGAGGTACAAAATTATAATAAAAATATGTTATTATGTAGTGAAGATAGTTTGTAAATAAAAATACATTATTTTAATAACATATTTATTAGATTTATTTTGGAGCATAATGTTGTGTAGTGAGCCTTTAAAACAGAGCTCGAGTCGCGACTCGAGCCTCGGAACTAGGGTTCGAGGCTGGACTCGAGCCTTCGAAATAAGGCTCGAGGCTGTAGCTCGAGGCTTCATAGGAGACTCGAGCCTTGAATGAGTCGGAGACTCGGGAGACTCGAGCCTTTTGACAATTCAGAATTGCCAAGCACTGCTCCTGGGTTTTAAAATCTTCCAAAGCAATCTTAATTCTTTAATTATAAGTCACATTAAACAACGAATTTAAAGCTAGTTTATATTTTAATTAACGACAACGATATCTAGATGTAATTCCAAGGATGTCTGGACAAAAACTAAGATTTTTGAGACCGGGCAAACCTCTTGTATTTTTGAGCGTCATTTTTATTCGTAGATACTTCGAGAAAGGATTTCAATTTTGATAATATTTATAGGAATACATCAAGAGCTGACATCCACTTTACGTCGTATTCATAAATAGAATAGAACGTCCAATAAATTTCCTATAGCTGTAATGTGTTTTGTCTCCTTTTTCCCTGTCACAACTGTCATATCACGTGTCAAAACAAAACACATAATTATGTACATATATATGTGTTTTGTTTGACACGTGAAAGTTTTATTTTAGTTCGTAGGTTTGGCGTACTTCAATTTGATACTAGTTTTTGCCAGCGGCTTTGCTCCCGTAGAAGAATAAGTATTTTACAAACTTACACATAGAAATAATAAAATTGTATCAAAAACCAAACAGTGATGATCTCTTCTTGTATGGTTCTACATTTATTACAAAAAAAAACACTTCACTATCTTTTTAATAATTTCCGTTAAAAAAATCCGCATAAATAAAGCTAAGTACTTAGATGAACATCTTTATAATATATACTATACACGATTTAAAGCAGTTTTTAAGTTGGAACACATCCTTTGTATCAGTAATAACAAAAAAAACTTTAGTAGTTATGCGGCTGTCCTTACAACACAGATAATAATACCAAAAATATTGTTTTTTGGGTTCGGGACGTTTCTTAAAATCTCTTCAATGTATAGAAACAGGTTTTACAATTATAATAGTATAAACTACCGAATTTTCGGGTCTTTCACAACATCCATGGTCATGGACAGATTAACTAGAAATTATAGTTAACCAATAAACTTTTTATCTAACTAGGAAGTCATCGCGGCAAGGAGTTATGGAATAATAATATTTCCTGTTTATCTTATAATTACTTATTAATTCGTTAATTATAACAGGAAATTAAAATGTGAATACTATTAATAAAACTGCCTTATTGGTCTAGTGGTCCTTAGATCGAATGCTACGCTAGTTTTCCTAAGCTCGATTGTCGGATTGAGCAGTGTTATAGAGTTTTTATATGAAATTCTCAGTAGCAGCTCGGAGCTTGGATTAATTAGGTTCGCCCCCTTTTACATGGGACCTAAACTTAGCAGCAAAGTGAGGGTGTACAGTTATACACCTTTAACCTCTACTTAACCTAACTTTAAGGGAAATTCAGATGATGTTATTTTACTGATCAATGAAGTAAGACGTAAAGAATTACGTTTTCAACATAAGTCACAGTCCCAAGAATATAAAATACGTTTTTTTGTATGTTTGAAGCTTCAATTGGCGCAAGTTCAAGTTGAGGTTGCAGGTTCGATTGCCACATGGAATAAATATTGCTATAATAGCCTACAGTTAACCCTTTTAGGACAATTTTCTGTAAATTCTGCAAATCTTTTATACCCGTATAAGAAATACCTGTATAATAGATTTATATAGAAAATTGTCAGTAACAATATTATTAATTGCCACTAAGAATAGTGTAACGATTTCTTAAAGAAAAAAAAACAATAGAAAATCTACGATACCAGGACAATTTCTTTATAAAAACAATATAAAATCGATGGCTATTCGATGTCTGTATCAATTGTAAAAAAAAAACAAATGGAATATTACTGTGTGAGCTTCTTCATACGCTGTTCAGCCTGGGAAAATACCGGCTGCCAGTTCCAGCGAACCGTTCAACCATGGACAGTGGACACTTCATTTGTATTATATCGTACCGTTGTATCGAGGTCATAGTTTTTACTCCACTGATAAATACAACAATGGAATTCTTAAATTACCTTCACCTACTGTTTTTGTTGAAGATAAGTATAAATGCAGAAGTCATTGTTATTCTAATTACATTTACAGTTAGTTCGTTTGAAAGAAATGTGCGCGTTTGCAGTCACTTCAAACGAACTGAGAATAATTTTATTTTATAAGATTGACGTCATTTCCTATGCACGTAAAGTATTTGTTTTTGCGCAGATATTAACGACCGAAATAACTTATCTTGACTTACCTTTCGTCAATTTTTCCTACCGGAGATCTTAATTTTAATGTAAGGTTCATATAAGTTATGTCAAATTTTGTTCTCTATAAGGAAGAAGGTCGAGAGATAGGTTATTCCGTCCGTTAGTTTGTCAAGTTTGATGTATCAAAGCTGATTATCTTTTTTTAACTGCAATAATGTTTGTGAAGCCTCCTAAAAATATTTTCAATGAAAGTAGTAACTAAGTGTCATTTAAGATGGTGTTTCCCTTCTTCTCAAACACGCAATACAATATCTACTACGCCAATCACCATTGTCATGGTCATAGGATGAAGAGTTGCTTGGTCAGAAATGAGGAGATACGAAGGTCAAACGATTCCTACATAGCTGAAAGGATTAGCAAGCACAACTGGCTGTAGGTGGGGCACATAGCTTGTAGAACTGATAGTCGGTGGGGCTAAAATAATTCCGATTGACTGACCACGCATCGGAAAACCCAGCAGCATTGGAAGGTTTCTAACGAGATGGACATAAGGTAGCTGGGAGTTGTTGGATGCAGGCGGCAACTAACTAACCAATCTAAACCGAATTGGTATTATTCAGTTACTGGATTGTTGGCGCTCTTTGGGGAAGGTCTACGTCCAGCAGTAGACGGCAATAGGCTGACATGATGATGATGATGATATAACAAAGATTACAGTCGAAAAAACGGCATTTACCATGCAAAAATCTTTGCCTGAAGGATCGTTTGTCTTCCTACAATAACATTGTTAGTCCTATTCAGCTGCAAGTGTGGTTGCCCCTTAGATTAAATACGCTCATAAAAGGGTAGGCAGATGTAGACGATGTTAAACATTCGCAGACACTATAATGAGCACTTAAAACTGTTTAATAACGTCTTTATGTCCAGCCTACGTCGGTTATGCAGTTAGAATGACACATGTATGCTGGTCATGTTTCTTTGAATGTCAATCTGTCATTGTACCGACGGCACGGCCATGACTTATTGCAACATATTTTATTAAGCGGTGACATCGGTTTACGATCTAGGGATTGCCAAACATTCTTGAGGATAATGGCAATGCCTACGAACTATTGTTTATCAGCCGAGATATGTTATTTGTAGGGTTATAAGATTGCTTAGGAGTTATTTTGTCCAAGCTTTCAGTATCGGCCTAGTATATAATATAGTATATCTGAAAATCAGCGCTGCGGCATGTCGTAGCAATATGCTGAGATTAACGACGGTTCTCATGCAGGGCTGTTTTTTTTTGTTTTTCAAACTGTTATGGTTATTTTTTTTGATCTCCTGCGTGTGGCCGAATAAATCTTTTTCTTTCTTTCTTTCCTTTCTAGAATGACTACAGCTACTGATGAGAAGAAATATGAAGAGACGCCTAGCATCGTAATTTTCGATCGATCGATCGTATGTGGTAGTTAGCCAAAGAGGCTGACAACCAGTTTATCTTACAAATATCGGTGTTGCCCATAAATTTGGTAGCGGAGGTCTGATGGCAGTCGCTTTGAGTTGAAATACTGATATTTAGCCGAATCTGATTAGGTCCTGTCCCCAATATAATTTGTAAAAGGCTAAGATGATGATGAGCATTTTAATGCCAAATTATAGTTAAAAATAACTATAACGATAGTTCTATACACATAAAATAGTTACGTTTTTCAAGTTTTAAGTATTTATGTTCAAATACTTATTTTTCTTATATCTATATGTAGTTAGAGCATAATTTTGTAGTTATAACAAAAACATTAAAATATTATAACAGTTAAAGTAGTTTTTATATTGATAATGAGAATCCTAGAATACCTACCTACAACTTTGGACCAAGAACATTAAAACCACAGATTTATTTCATTTATATTTCTATGATTATAACGATTGTTGTGAAGGTGAATAGAATTACATTCTAGATATAATTATTCTAAGGAATAGACGCATTACGCAACTAACTAGCAATGAGTAAATTAATTTTAAAATTCATATCTCAATATTTTAAGTTGCGACATTTATAATTGTCATTTTTTATAATAAACATGTGTATTTCGATTTTTTTGTTTATTTATGTATTTATTTGAACAATATTACGATGTACCTAGTTGTTGACTGCCTCATTGGTCTAGTGTTCCTCAGCGATGGCTACACAAGTTACACATAGGTCTTAGGTTCGATTGCCAGGTCGAGAGATTTTCAGTCTCGGAGTTTGGCTATGAGCTCGGTGAATGGCGATAGGCTCGTCCCCTGTTACATGGGACCTAGATATACCGGCGAACTGTGGGTGAACATTAAGTACAACTCTGCTCTACCCTTCGGGGAAAACAAGCGTCGCGGTAGATGAACAATACTACGGCATAGTTGCTTACCCCGCGTTTCCACTGACGACAAAACATGTTGCAAACATTTATCTTACTCTATCTAACTCTCAAAGAGTGAGAGGGATAGGTAGCTGTTTAGAACATGTTTTGTCGTCAGTGGAAACGCGGGATTAGAATGACCAGTTTTCGAAATTCGAACGGGCTCAAAATGCTAAAATTATTACTTCAAGGATGAGCCTATCGATTGCGATCATAAAAAAAAAACTAAAATCATCTGTTCATCGGAGTTGGCCTCAATGATATCGTGGCTCGTGTTGTGTTAGGTCACGGCCGCACGCGCCGGCCGCTGGTACAATGACATACAAAAAACACGTATCCAATTAGCATAGATACGTGACGAGAGCCCTTACTGGCAGATGCTGAATGCCAGAGGCGATGCGGTGAATGAGAAAGACAGCAGAAAATGCTGAGCTTGACTTATACAATGTTCCCACTTTTGGGACACAGTCCTCCTCTCGGTGAGAAGGCGTGGGCCGTAATCCACCACGCGGGCCCAATGCAGATTGGTAGATGTCACATATCTTCGAATTTTTGGTTCTAGGACATGCCAGTTTCCTCACGATATTTTTCTTCACCATTTTTGAACAAAAACAAAACGGTGAAGAGTTTGACTTGTTACTCGTTAATAGTAGACACTTAAAATCGCGAAATGAAATAATGAGCGATATGGCTGACTTCTTTTGTATGTATGTAGGATTTTTTTTAGGAATAGCCGGAAATTTAATTCGCACGTGTCTAAACTAATTTATTGTAAAGAGGAAAGATTTGAGTCTTTGTTTGCATTGAATAGGCTCTGAAAGTACTGGACAGATTTGAAAAATCCTTTCACCAATAGAAAGCTACATTATTCCTGAGTGACATAGGCTATATATTATCCCGACATGACAAGAAACTTATACTCCAAGCGAGCGAGCGAGCATTCCGCGAGCGGAATGTGGTAATAAATAAATAACATCTCCGATAACTACTTCAGAGAATGCATACGTAATGACGTTACATTTATTGTAAAGATATGAAGACAATCAGCGAAGGTCACAGGTGGGCATGTTGACATAGCAGCTAGAGTTGTGAAACAATAGTGGAACAATGGCCGCTGGTAATAAACTGCCCGTCTGTGGTCATAAACATCTCACGCTATTGACTTTATTCTAGTTGAGCTTGGTTCTATCTGAGCGCAGTTTTTATACACTGTCTATTGTTTTAATCTATTGTTACAAGTACTTGAGGTATAAAAATAACATACCATCACGCCTGTATTTCCCGAAAGGTTCGGCAGAGGTGTATTGATTGATTGTAATTAACCGGGCACAAATCCAGACTACGAGCTGCTACTGAGAATTTTATAGAAAAACCCAATAACACTTATGACTTATGATATGACTATTGGACTGCCATGTCAAACGTCTCGAGTTCGAATTTAAATCATGCATCTCTGACTTTTCAAAGTCACTTGCTTATTAATTCACACGCGCTGAAACGGTGAATAAAAACATCGTGAGGAAACCCGTATGCCTGAGATTTTCTTGTCGGCTTGTGAAGTCTGCCAATCCGTATGATGGACCGTATGCCTTTTGTTCTAAGAGAAAGCCCGTGCCCAATAGTGGGACGATGTAATGGGTTGATGATGATGATAAATTAAATTAGACTATAGATTTTTTAATTATTCTGTCGTGCAATTGCAGGAAATAACCTCTTCCAGATTTCGTACTTAGGAGTCGAGCTCTGTTAGACTGCATGATTGACGTCACATGATCGTCATAGCGTCAACGACTGCTTGGCAACAGGATTTAAAAGCAACCCCATTGCAACCCTCCAAGTGCGACGCAGACGCGTAAGGCAAAGGGTCACCTTTCAGCGACATTTTTACTTATTGAATTGCTTGGAAAATAATTGATTCTTAAGCCCAAGTAAGTACTGGCCAATAAACCTCTATATTTAAATTACTAGTAAGAATCGATGAACTAAATATAATCTGAGCTACAAAGATATTAATTAATTATCTAGTAAAAGAAAAACACGGTTTCGAACCTGCGTCCCTCCCGTTAAGTACACCGGAAGCTTTAGCCACTAAGCTACTGAGACTACTGCCTATGATATCGAATTTCATCTTCACATTTTACGTCTAAAGGTGACATCGCAACATTTGACTTCTTCTGTCACTGGAAAATTCATATCTTTGTGTTTTTCGCTGAAATCGAAAAAAAGTTAACTAATTATCTAAGTTGTAAATTTTTTTTACTTATTCTTCTGAATTCCACGAAGGATTGTCATAGGTATGCATTTGATTGTCAGCTTAAGTATACAAACTTTTTGTTTTATTTTTTCTATCTTCAAAACTAATCGATTAACTTCTCGATTATGAAGTGGAGGGAGAATTATGCCATCATGTTTTGAATTATCGAGTATATACTCGGTTGTTTACAAAACCCAGTGGCATAGTTCTGTGGGAAGTAGAACTCGGATATAAATGTTATTGTCCAGCAGGTTAATATATTTGAAATTATCTTCGGACAGAAAAAGTAAAATCGCCTTTCAACCATCATATTCAAATTATGTACAGTTTTTACTTTGGTTGGATCTTTTGTCACATCGTCGGCAAATAATAATGGAACCAAGTTTGTTTGGGAGGGCATGCTTTCCGCATGCAAACAAAAAAAGTTTTTTTCAAATCGGTAGGTTAAAAAGGTGGAAAGGTTAGAATGACGATGAGGATAATGTTGTTTTTTTTTTTATTTACATTTCCAATATGCATAAAGTATTTTATTTACATTGGTGTTGCTGTACACGAAAGCCTATAAAGACTTATCTGTGTGACAGTGAGTCGTTCATACTACATTTTGTGTTAGTTTGTACAATATGGCTATGTTTGTTGTAAATGTATTTTTGTAGTACTAGTGTCTTAGACATGCCAGCATGAATGGGTCGGCACGACCGGGGAAGTACTACCCTCCCACAAAATATCGACGTTAAGTAGCAGTATGCACTGTTGAGTTTCATACGGTGAGTGTGGAGCGCTGGAGGCCCTTTCTTCTGCATTTCTCCTTCTCCTCCCATTTTCTTAAATGAGCTCGGCAACGCATCTGCATCTTCTTTAGTATGACAGATGTCCATAAGCGGCGATGACTACTTACCATCAGGTGGGTCGCCTGCTCGTATGCCGAGTTATCCCATAAAAAGAAGCAATGTGTTTGTGAAATGTGACAAGTAATAGAACAATTGCGGTATCATGACATTCATTTCACGACAGTAGGGTGTGATATTATATTCCATGGCACTCGCAGTGACCGTGTCACGATACTGTTATTCGCTATTGTACACAAGTTTATAGTTTGTTTACATTGCGCGGGCGCAAGGTGTGCGCGGGAGCGAGAATGGATCTGCTGTCGTTTTTTTAGAGCCTTTTAGCACATTAAAGAGACGATTTGGTCATAGCGTCTGGTGTGTTTATCCAGAAGATGCAGGTTCGAATCCTGCCAGCGGTCGAATTTTTTCTACACTAAAATAACTAAAATAATTATATTTTTTCAAATAAAACTTAAGTTTAAAGTACGATGCAATTAAATAATTTTAACATACGACTTTGTTCTTGGGACCCGTCCTCATGGATATTTCCTTAAGCTACAAAATAATAAAAAAAGGAAAAAAACTGGAACTGGTACCATCGCTGTGGACCTTCACATTCCACTTTCATCTGATACTACCAACAACAACATACCTTTCCCTTAATTACCTACATTCCATTCACCGCAATTTAAACAAGTGACTTTTTTGTTTTGTTTATTGTGAGTCATTCAGATGTCGCGTGGTTTTAAATTAATACAGTCTGAATCACCAAAACTGTCCGGTCGGTTTACGACATGAAGGTTCAATAACAATGTTGTTTTTTAATTATAAGGCAAAGGCGGGACGTTAAATGTTTCCAGTGTCTTCAAATTAACAGCTGTATTCTCCGAACAAAGGGAAGAAAATAAAAGAAAAAGTTGGGCCGAACATTTTGTGAGACAGATATAAATGGTATACACGTTAAATATAGCTGTCTCGCTTTATCAACCTAAAAATATTAGCAGTAATACGTTCTAGTTGTAATACGTACTTCTTAATAAGCACCTTAGGTAAGTTTATTAAGTATCGTAAGTATCTTATTGTGTACGAATACATCCACAGTTCGCCGAAAAACTCATAGTACGAGAGCCCACGACCAAAACCATGTCTCATAGCAATACGGCAAAAACCCTATAATATCGTTAGATTGTATGATTCTGAACCCGACTAGGTGTGTAGTAACGGTCGAAAGTGTAGCAACTGCGGGGGAGGCCATTTCTGCTGTGTCAAAAAAAAAAGACAGTCGGTATTATAGCAATACGTCTGATAGTGAAAATGTACATAGATTTTATAATTGTATTACGAAAAAGTTTGTTTTCAGACATTTTGCGCGTAGCATATAGCCTGAGCGCATTTTTGAAAATGTCAACAAATTTAGCCGACCTGTATCATAGCAATACGGATAATTTTTTTTTCAACTTTTCGTATTGCTGCCATGATTACCAAAAACCTGTTTTCAGACACTTTAAGTGTAGCATATACTCCCAAAAACGAAAATAACGTTTCGGAGTCGCCTGGCCGACGCCTCTGTTAAATGTATTTTTAAATTTACAGCCTTCATAGATATTCAAGAATCTCCCTTGTCTATTATATGTACTTTGACAGATGACAGATGTCATTACTTATTTCTTTTGTAAAAGTTACTCAAGTGTGCTTTAAATAAAACTAAAACTATCAAATCAATCAGTATTTAATTTCAACAGCCTCAGCGCTTGTTACGCTCCTGCCCCTTTCTTACTATTATACAGCTCACTCGCCAGCTGCTCCAAACGTTGGAACGACGCTCACTTAGTTGTCATACGTTGTGCGGTTGTGGTGGTTTAAAATGTCGGACCTGAGTTTGAATAAAACGTTTTTTTTTTCAACTTCATCCCAGTTTCCTTTTGTGCGATTTATTTCAGTCCTTCAACTTCAATGTTACGGTTTCGGGTAAATTCTTTGTTAATTATCATCTAATAAATTCAGGGTCGCAACGTATTCATTGGTTTGTAACAGAAAATTCAAGATGCCTCAATACGATTTTTAAATGATATCTGAGTATCGAAAAGTTGTCTGATAGAGAAGGTTCTACACTTAATGTGTCTGATATAATTTTTTTGCACATGTGGACAACTTATTTTATCATGTCCAACAATTTTCAGACATATTGCTATGATACCGATCGGTAAAATTTGTTAACATTTTCAAAACGGTCTCAAAATTTAATCCGTTCACATTTCCGTCTGAAAATTGTTATGTTCGCATCAAATAACCAAAATTTACTAATAAAAAAGATTTTCAGACGTATTGCTATGAGACATTTTTTTTGTCTCATTTTTTAATTTTTTAAGTGATTTTACGGGTTTGCGCTACACCACTAACGTCTGAAAAATATGTTTCCGGTATCTCAGAACTATCATTCAACTACAGTCTGCAAATCAGACATATTGCTATGATGCAGTTCGGTAAAATTCTTTGACAATTTTGAAAATTCGGTCAGATCAAACGCTACGCGGAAAATGTCTGATATTGGTATTTTCGAGTTCAGGATAATCGTATCTATCGATTTGATGCGGTTTTGGCCGTATTGCTATGAGACAAAAATTTTGGTCGTGGGCTCTCGTACTATCACCTTCTCACTACATCCTTAGTTGCTTTCTTCTCACTTCGGATCAATGGGACAGTAAATGGGTTGTTGATGATGATGTCTCTTTATTGCTTGCTCTAGATTTAACGAGATAAATGTTTGTTTGTCACGTAAGTGAAGAGAGTAAATAAAAACATTTGAATAAATAAACACATTCCTAATTTATAATAATAATAATCTCTCTGATCCGCTATATCTTTTTTTAATAACCCAACAATTATTGATTTATTAACAATTATATTTGTATGTCTACAAGGCAAACACGCACTAATTATGTATTACTAAGTAAGACCAGTATGTATCATCTATGTTTTATAAATAAATGATTCGATTTGAATCCAATTTAACCCTACCGCGAGCCACCCGTTGGTCGCTCGTCACACACCACTAGTTTACTAGAGATGGGTCCATCAGGCCACCCCACCTACACGCATACACCTATCTCTAAGTATAATGACGCGTCAGGTCACGAGAAGTTTTTTCTTGTACATTTGAACAAGTGCCAACCCTCGTCAAACCGCTAGTCGCTTATCACTTGTACGACCAACGCGTTGTTATGATTCACGGCCGAGCAAATCAGACAGGTAAATGAACAATTTACCTGCAAACAATATTGTAGGTAAGAGGAAACCGTTACATTGACACTGAGACACACTTAAATCAGTGCAGTATGTCATTAGTCTCTGTTGACCGATCATAACAACAGCAGACCGTCAAATGAATGTTTCTGACGCTGGTTAGAAAGGATCATTTTCGACAACGGACAATTTTGTTGTGGAAATTTTTCGGGTTACTCTCTCAGTACCCCGATCCCCGAGACACCCGTTCCAGAGGACCCCGAAAATGATAAATATTATTACCTTTTTGTTTGTATAGTTTTCAATCGTACGGTCGACATAAAGAGTTTAAATGTACGTGTTTGAAATACATCAGACGAAAGTAGTTTATTTGAAATTTTCTACCATATCGAATAATAGTTTTAATAGAGTTTTCAATAAAATGATAAAATAAATTATAACTACAAAAAATTGCTAGTATTGATTATTTTTATAGTTGATTTTAGCATGTTTCATGCAGCAAACAAATGTGATGTTTAAGGCATTCATATTTTGACCATGATAACTGCAGATAATACTGACTGAATTTCATCATTCGATCACTAGTTCTTACAAAATACGCAAAAATGGCTCGCTAGTTAAAATTTATTGGTACATATCGTTTCAATTCTTAAAACTACTCAACCATTGAGATCACCTTGACCGACAAAGCGTTGCGGACTAGACAATTTAACAAGTCAAGTTCAAGAGGCATGGCACACGGAACGTTTTTTTTAGTTTAAAATGAATCATATGGTTTACATAACATACCATCACGCCTGTATTCCCCGAAGGGTTGGGCAGAGGTGTACTAATGTACACCCACATTTCGCCGGTATGTTTAGGTCCCATGTAATAGGGGGCGAGCCTATTGCCATTAACCAGGCACAAATCCAGACTCCGTGCTGCTACTGAGAATTTCATAGAAAAACCCAATAACACTTTGCTCAACCCGGGTATCGAACCCAGGACCTCTAGTGTAGCAGTCGCGCTTGGGACCACTAGACTAACGAGGCAGTCTTATTTTTATAGCAAGGCCATCATTTTGAAAAGTGATTCCAAAAATACCAGTCAATACAAATTTACTAGTCAATTATAGATATACAATAGCCTGTAATGGCTAATTTACGAGATTCGCCATTGATGCGATCTACAGTAACCGACAACGAATGTTCCGTATGTACCTACACTCTACAGTTTGTACGAAATTAATCTGCTTGTCTGAAATTAGCCGTTTCAAACTACCGCGCTAGTAAAATAATATAAAAATTAAGTGTTTTTATACATAATTATCGAAATAAGTACAGAAAACAATCACAAATGTGAAACATATACGACCCTAATTGTCTTTAAACCGACTCTTTCTATTAAAATTTACTGTTAATCTCAGAGAAGCTCAGGTATTTCGAACAAACTGTAATTACTGGTTTGGTTTTATTTAGACGTCAACCTTCGTAAAACCGTTTTTACTCATGTATGTTTAAGACGCTAATTAATGTTTTTCAGTACCCAGTTATAACTCGGCGATGTCGAAAACGCAAAAAAAGAATAGCTAGAGTTTGTTAAACAATGATTACTATCTTAAGAACGAATATTAATTATTACAATTTGAGCTCAGCTGAATTATAATTAGTCTTTTGTACGATTTTTTATACTATTTATCTATTTTTTACAAAAGAGATACATACATAGCTACAGCTCCGATTGTCAGGTCGTACACAGGCCTACGTCCAACTAATATAGGCTGATGATGATGATGATGACACAGTGTAAGTAGTGTAACTGCTTTTATTAATGAATTTCTTCTAAGAAGTAGGAGCAGTAGGCCCTTATTATGTACATGGGACCTTAACATACTGTGTGTGCGGAACGAAAGAGCCTTTTTAGGCTAGTACTAGAACAGTTAGTGGTGCCTAGGGCTTCAACCCAATTTGTAAACAGTTGAGACAATAAATTAATATGATTATTAATCATCACCACCATCCAACCCTTTTCACTATGTTGGGGTGTCTTCCAGTGTTAACAGATGCGTTTGAATATCAGTATTTTATCAATCAGTACTCCACAATCCAATTTCTGGGCAATATAATATTCGAAGAATGAACTGGTTATATGGATTTTTGGGCTGTTGACTTCTATTAACGATTGCCATAGGCGTTCGTATGGAACTCAACCTACAATAACAACAAATAATTATACAATTATTTTTTTCACAGATTACAGGTTATTCATCATCAACCCATTACATTGTCCCACTGTTGGGCACGGGTCTCCTCTCAGAACGAGAGGGATTAGGCTATAGTCCACCACGCTAACCTACTGCGGGTTGGCAGACTACACATGCCGTCAAGAAAATCTCTCAGGCATGAAGGTTTCCTCACGATGTTTTCCTTCACATTTTATTTTTACTTTTTTACTGACCCCTAAGTATTTACAAGCATAACGGTCACTTATAAAATCATATATTCGGTATGCTTACCGTAGAGTTTAATGATCTACACATTATCTATACCTACTAAATAAACAGCTTATAATCCACCGACCGAAATCTGTCGATATTTCAGAAGAAATAATATGAGGAGTCTTTACAAGAGCATTCATACATACTATCATATCATGCCTGTATTCTCCCTGAAGGGTTAGGCTGAGGTGTACCAATGGACACCTACACTTTGCCGGTATTTTTAGGTCCCATGTAATAGGGGACGAGCTTATTGCAATTATCCGGGCACATAATATTAGACATTGAAATAAAACTACTTTTTACAGATTTTGTCGAGTTTAAGATATTTAAGTGACCATGGATGCTGTATAGGATCCGAAATGTCCGGAATTAAATAATATCATGAGGTATAACGCGTTAAACCCGTAAAAAGTACCTAGTTTAATTTCAAAATAGTGCTAAATTAGATTTGGAAGGCTAATAAAATTGTCTGGGCGAATGTACTTGAACCGAGTTAGAATTCTAAGAAGACCAATGAATTCTGGACTGAAGGTCGCGAAATAAATTGGATAGTGGCTATTTTTAGCACTCTTTTATTAGATTCTAGACATGTTTTATCTATTCAACTCGACCTATGTAATTGAATTATTTTATATGGGATTATTAAGTCCGCAGTGTGGGACGACCTCCAACGAGATGGACAGACGACCTGGTAAAGGTCGCTGGGAGTCGTTGGATGTAGGCGGTATATAACCGGTCGTTGTGGAAGTCTATAGGGGAGGCCTTTGTTTAGCAGTGAACCTTATTTAGCTGATATGATGATTCAAGATGGAGTGATAACTGTTAAGTAGGTACATTTATGATTGACTAGCTTTGTCCGCGTGGAATAGATTTATCCCAATCCTATGTGAATTTCCCAAAATATCATTATTAATTAAAGCCTATATGTTATTCTGATGTATAAACAATAATACTGTAAAGTTTCATCAAAATCCATTCAGTAGTTTGCATAAATGATATTAATTGAAGTTTATAATATGAAATTCATGAGGCATAAAATATTGCATTTTTATATCTTTGATTTTTTACAGCTCGAAAGGACGGTAGACTTCGATATCTATTTGTTATTCATTTAAAATTGATACCTCCACGCGTTCCTGAGAATAAGGGTATTGACACACCCACAGACGGACAACGAAGATTTCCTTCTTTGTGAGGTACGGAACCTCTTAAAAATAGAATAGAAATTGGTTTAATGGTTGAATAAATAATAAAATCAAAATGAAGGTAAATGAAGATTTCAATACTTTACAAACATCTTTCAATATCGCGTTAGCGAGGCGATAAAACTGGTATTGTTCGTTGCGTAAACAATATCGATTCGTCTCTGCAGCAATAAAGTGTTATGTCGTTAAAATGATATTGCAGTTCTGATGCAACAATCATTCTATTTTAAATAGTTATATTTAGAGTCGCTTTTACTTTATTAGAAACATTTCTCAAAATTTCTTTTTCTCCCATGTCGTGGGTGGGATCATTTATCATCACTATTTTTCACATACACAGGCAGAAATCTAGGAACAACTGTGCATAATTAAAAACCTGTTTCCAAAAACAAACTTTCAAGATTTCGTTGTTTTATCTAACACAATGTTAATGAAACTACCTCATTAGTCTAGTGGTACTAAGCGCGAATGATACGCTAGAGGTCCTGGGATCGATCTCTAGGTCGATCCAAGTGTTATTGAGCTTCAGCTCGGAGTCTGGATTTTTGCCCGGTTAATGGCAATAGGCTCACCCTCTATTACATGGGAGCGGCGAAGTTTTCGTGTAGTTACATTACACCTCTGCCTAACCCTTCGGGGAATACAGGCGTAGTGTTATGTTATTTGAATAATCGATACTTCGATAGGTGTGGATTCGATTCCAGTCCTATGACTTCGTCGTCCACGCTATCAAGGAACCCTTTTATACCTCATCATTACTTATCAAATATCTACATTACTTACATAAAAATGACACCATAGTATGATCAAACAGCTAATCAAATAGGGATGTCAATATTGAATTTCGTGAGTAATTCTGTGTACATTTTTTTTGTAAAATTCTTGTATAACTATTGTGTTCTTTACCATTTGTAAATTAAAACTAATTATTCTTGGATTTACCTATGTTTGCTTGAATGATACGAACACTAAATGAAAAAAAAAAATCCTAATCTGATGTTCTCGTAAACGGAAAATATACTTGGATTCTGATTTGAGCTGATCCAACCGCCCGTTTATTTTCGCGACTAAGTTCTAATTGTTAAATAAGTACGATTTTCAAGTTATTCGTACAGTACATAGAAACAGCTTCCTATGGTAAGTGGATAAGGGACTTATGGTATTTTATCGACTAAATGTGTATAGAATCGTCCATATCGATATAATATCCTATTATATTCGGCAATCGCGAGATAGAATATAATCTAACCGTACCTATTAAGAATTTTACGGTGACATATGTACTCATAAGGACGGTTATTTCAAGAGTATTATAAATTAACACATCGATAAAACATTTGACAGCTTATGAATGTCATTATTTTATCGTCAAGATAAATTTATCGTTTTTATCGTAAATTGTCCAGATTTAATGACATTGCATAAGTGCCTACGTATGGAACGTACATACTACTCTTTACTGTAAAATTATCGTAATTTTTAACGATTTCGTTCAATGTTAGATTTACTAGCAACGTGTAAACAATGTCTGTAAAAAATTGCAAGCATAAAAAAATGTTATGTCATTCATTTCATGCCATACACATACATGGCTACACCTTCGTACAATGCGAAAAAGCTTACCTACATTGATTATGAATAGCTTGAAGTGTAGCCGTTTGTATTCCATGAAATAAATATTTTTCAAAAAATGTGCAGACATCGGCCACTTCTAGTTTTGTTTGTTGTTATTTACGTGAGGTTATTATATAAACATTACCTTATAACTCTTGAAATCATACTAATACAACAAAACTAGAAGTGGCCGATGTCTGCACATTATAGAAATTAAATAAAACGAATACATTTTGAATTCAATTAATGTCTAGTTTTTATTTATTAGACGTACCTAATGAGTCGACTTATTTGGGTACCAATGCGTCACTGCAACTATTTATTATACAATAAAGGATTATACTTAATAGTTTCCTTTATTTAATTCTAGAAATACTGTATGACGTAGATTTATTCATTTATATTATTTATACATACTGCAGCTTGATTTAACCTTACAAAAATGTATAATGTTGTAACTGCCCGATGTCAGCAAAGAGTACAATAGGAGATACTTTAAGAAAAATATATGGCGAGTCTATAAAACAGACAACCTCTACTACTCTTTTTACTAGACACAAAGTACACACACTAAAACTGTGAAAACCGCGTCCAATTCTATGCAGTAGTTTTCGCGTGATGCGCGTACAAAACATACGGACTAACAAACATTCTAAAAATATTTGATATGGCGTCTTATCAATTATTTTAGAATTTCACTGCATAGAATTGGAAGCGGTTTTTTACAGTTTTAGTGTGTGTACTTTGTGTCTAGTAAAACGAGTAGTAGAGGTCAAGTTAAAGTACCTAAGTCAATTCTTTTTGCACGCTAATAAAATCTCGGGCCACAATTGCTGCACAAATTGCGTTATAGACTGCATCGTGTATTCGTGTGCAGGGATTTTAAAAAAAAAAACCTTACTATTATTGTGGGTCGATTGCACATTACTAGTATTCTTGTTAAGCTAAATGCTTGTGTTATGAGTGGGTTGACGGCGGTAGTGCAATGGGTGGGTTTCGATCCAGCAACTACATGATCGCAAGTCCGACGCCCTAGCATTCAGTGCCGACTGTACTTTTGCATAAAGAACACTGAGAGATTATAATCATCTGAGAACAGAAAAGATAGGACACTTACTTTGTGAAGTTGAAGTTGTTTGAAGCGAGGATCTCTGCTAGGGACCCCCATAGGGTCCTGTGCAACTCCCGAACGGGCGCCCCCCACCAGCTCGCGTGCCAGTACCTCACCGTTGAGGACACGCAGCAATTTACACCTGGAACAAGACAGATATTGTCTCGTAGAGATTTTGTTATTTTATTTTTTGGTTGGTAACCTCAGGTTTTAAGACGGAGTACGCTACTCAAATGCGTACGCGCCAATAATATGTACAGCGAGCGAACTACCTGTTATATTGTCCCTCGACTTATCAACCTAGGAATTATTTAATGGTATCACAAACTCACAACAAAAAATGACAAATCTAAATTAAAACAGTATTTTTTAAGTAGTATTTAGAAATGTTTTAAGATAAGATACTAGACGGACTCAGTACCTATAGAACAGGTTTAAACCTCAGTGGTGTTTTGTAGCTATTATTATATTATTTGTGTATATTCTTTCTAAAATTATAAATAAATGAAAAAAAGTAAATACCCTTAGGGGCTCTGGTTGTCATAACATGTCGTCACATGTCACCAAACAGTTTTACAGTGTAGAGCGATTGAACACTGTAAAACTGTTCGGTGACATGTGAAGTACTGTAACTAGACAGGCGTATCATTAGAGATTATTTTTGTAGCACAGCAAATTGTTACGGAACATATGCCATTTGGGGAGGCAGCAAGGTTTATCAGACTCCTTTGAAGGGGTCCGGAAGGGGGAAGGATCACATCAACACAGGCTGTCACAGTTTTGGGGAATGTATCGAATCCTATGGCCGTACGCAAGGGAAGGTAAGTTCCTTTAGTTGGATTACCCTGGATTTTCTGCACTTCAAAAAAAGGTACATCGGTCTTCTACCGTCTTTGTACAGCTCATGCCTTTCCTCGTTCTAGAATCCTAACCATCAAGAAACATAGAATATTGTGAATGCAACTGGATTGTTGTGCAGTGGAGAGGAGTGGACTGAGAGCAAAGAGCCAGGAATTTCTTCCACTGACGTCTTCTAGAAAATATCCGAAAAATGCGAAAGTCAGTTTGTTTCTTTCTGAATATTGAACGTCTAAGTCGCAGAATCGATTGTGATACATTTTGGTACAGAGATAGATGGGAGTAGGATAAATAACCTACCCAAGGAGATCTGAGTCCAAGGAAATTTTTTGACAACCAGAATTGACTGGCAAATCCAATATTAACGCAAACAAAGCCGCAGGCAAAAGCGAATACAAATATAATATATTCGGTGAGGAAATCGAAAATGCAATCAATAAATTTTAATATTTATCTAATATTCGCCTAAATTACGGAAATAATTATACAGGGTAACATGCGATGCGATTCTTTGTTCGTATGCAAATAAAATAAAATGCTAATGAACCAAATATGTTTTAAATTTAATCTTCTATGACGTCTTTACATTTAAATAGTAGTTAAAAATCGATGAGATCAGTGCAAAAGTCAATCTATTGACATGTACAACTGCATGCGGACATGCGTCATTGAATACTGCAAGGTGTAAGTACTCCGAAGACGACAGCAAAAACAGAAGACGATTATTTCTATGATAAAATTTATAATTCGAACATACTCGCGAGAGTGTAGGTAATAATGATACAATTTTAAATTGTGTTAAAACTCATAAATAATAATCATCAATCGGGGAATATAGTAGAGTCATATCAAATGGTCAACAGGATAATGGTATTTATTCCTGTTAAAAGGAAATGTTTTAATTTTTAAAGTACAAGACAACTCCGATATTGTCGAACTCACGAATTGCGAAGCAATAAACGAATGTCGAATGTCGAAGTAAACTGAGATAATCATGGACTCTTTAAATTCCAGACTTAATAATAACTGTCACAAATTGCATGGCGATTTCTGTAATGGTTTTTTAATAAAAGAACCACAGGGGCTTTGAGTAGACCAGTCAGTTCCAGCCGATGGCGTTCATGCTTTAGGCATTGTGTAAGCTCAACCACATTATAGGGAGCTCAATAACCCGTCACACGACGAGACCAGATCGGTGGTTGATGATTAACCCCATCAGCGGCGAAGACTCTGAACAAAGAGGGTCCTACCGGGTTCCCTCTTGTCAGTATTAGTGTCTACTATTGCCAAATAGCAGGTCCAGATTGGACATATCGAGAGAATGGATGAAAGACGATTAACGAATGGAATTTATAAGGCGAATGTAGCAGCATCGGGAGAGGGCGCCCTAGAAGGACGTACTCCGATCTTATCGGCGAGGTTATCCAAAAGGTCAGGTGCACAGTAATAGCAACCGGCGCGAAGATGATACAAGATGTATGAATGTGGAAGAAGCAAAAGAAGTATGCAAGAATCGTAGCAAATGGTGTTCTGAAGTTTCTGCCTACCCCTATGGGAAAAAGGCGTGAGTGTATATATGTAGCAGGTCTAGGTAAGAAATTTTTAATCCAGCTTCCCCTCTTAAAAAATCAGCCCATCACTACTGGCCTTTATTTCAAAATGCTTATTTGGTGGTACATAACTACAGTCTCCATTTAAAGTCCTCATGGCTCTTCTACTACCCGGGGAGGTGGCAGAATATGTTGGATTCGTACTGATTAAAAGCTGCAGTTGCCTTCCCTTGTCTTATGGTTGGCCGTGGGATTCGCGACATTCCTCATGACAAACGACGATCGCCGTCTTTCATTCAAGCAATTATTCATTTATTAACAGAAGTTCAATAAGTTTAGTATAAAAAACTGCTTTGAGTAGGATTTTTTCGGCTGGACAAATTTTATATCTAACACTCGGTGAAGATGTGCCTGATTTTTCTGTCAATGGCGTGTCGTTTTCATAAATTCTGCCAGTCACGTTTGTAATTCGTGATACTACATTTAGACCATCAGTCTACCAAACAATTATTGTTTCCGTTCGAAAATAATTGTTGTCGGTTGGTTAAAGATATTCGTAAATATTTGCCAAATACAAAAATAAAATAATAATATTCGTTTACCGCAAACGTTGGCAGGTGTTCAAAACGTCTGTAGCGAGTAACGATACACAGGTGACGCCCCAACAATCAAAGAAATTATATTTTGGCAATTGTGTGGTCCTAGGAAAATTTATAATTACTTCAAAGGTATACGATCGCTAATACGTAATTTTACATGTGTAGGACTCCGAGGGCCACGAGCCTTGATTCGAAAAAAGACCAAAAAGGCTAGGACTCTGATGAATTTAAAATTATTTCCTGCCCAAGGTAACATCAAAAGACGTTATAAACGAAATTCCGATTAACATCTTGTATGGACGGTCAAATGCAAATATCTTGGCACTATTACGCGTGATTTGCATTGCGGAGATTGCGTTCATGGTCATTGGAGAGTGCAAGCGAGTTCATTTAACGAGGCCATAAAGAGTGAAATTAAAAGACAAAATGCTTATAATACAGAGAACTATAGACGTAATAATTAAATGAAACTCAAATGGATTGCGATCGAGGGTATACAAATGTAAAATTTCGTTAAACAACTCAACTATTTTAACCTTAGGATATTGGTCTGCGAAGGTACGACGGCAATCGCTTTTTGTAAAATACACATGATTGGAAGCCAACCCTGACATAATGATCATGATCGAAAAGTAGATCATCAAAGTAAGTCAAAATTAAAAGAGGTTGTCTACCAAATATAATTCTATTTTTAAAGATTGTCGCCTTCAGTGCTAGGATAAAAAATACTTCATAGCAGAATCAAGTAAGTATTAGAAATACCACTGTAAAGATAGAAAAAGTACAAGATCTATTGTAATACCTCATTATTACCATCTTAAGTATGTCAATTGGTGCCTAATTAACACACAAAGCAGAGTTATTTAAACAAAATAGACTATTATTGAGCTCTTTGTAAAGTATTGTAACAATCTTCAACTGATTTGTGGACAGACATGGCGACATAGCAGTCTTGCTATTGCGAAAGCATTGATAAGTTGGGAAATAGCGATTAAACTATTGCAGGAGGATAAATTAGACTGATGCTTGGTATGGCTTCGACGATATGACTGTCTGAAGTTAGCCTTTCTGAATTGCCCCCGAAGGTAGTCACATGCAAGACAGTTCATTTACATACTGTCAAGGTCGTGGCGTGACTGCAATTTAGCATTGTCTTATCGTCATATGACCATAAGACTGCCATGTCAAAGGTCTTGAGTTCGAATCCAAACCTCTGACTTTATGAAGTCATTTACGTATTAATACGTAAATAGCACGCGCTTAAACGGTGAAGGGAGCAGTCGCACTGAGGACCACTAGACTAATGAGGCAGTCCCTGAGGATATTGCGTACTAAAATAAAAAGGGCGTCACATATAACAGTGTTACTTATTATGCAAAAAATATTAATTTTAAGTTGAAGGAAAAAAAACATGAATGCGTAACTTTTACGACCCTGACTTTCTAGGATAGATTTGACTGCGCTACCAATCATAATTATTTCTTCGGTAATACTACGAAGTCCTTATATCTATGAGGCCACTACTATCATTCAATATCCTACATACATGCATTGTAATTTTAATCATAATAAAGTAGAGACATCACTGTAGATAAGTTCCACTTCAGCTGTCCTTAGTTAATTAGCGTATAAGCATGATATGTGGGCATATCTTCCCCACTTAAACAATCTACTTCCGCAAGTTATAAAGTTTTAATGGAGTTGTAGGTCTGGTATAAAATGAAATTACTTCCTATGCCTATAGCTGTACTAGTCGGGTCTACCTTAATTCGATAACCGCTCGGCAACATACCCGTGGTACAGGGTTTGCAAACCTTTGGTAACTGTTAGGAAAAAGCACAATGGGGAGTGAGATCATCACAAAATTAAGGGAAAGGTCTGCCAAATTAATTCTGCGTTGTAATTAACACTAAGGCTAAGACTACTAAGACTCATTCTCTATGGACTCTCTCTTTTCCTCTTCGTATTTCTGTTTGTAAAGACATCCACGACTTATAGTATAGTGTGGGGCAATTAGATTATTATTATCACCTCGGGTTGGTCTTACTGCAGGGAAAAGACCGTCCCACCTACCACTCTTCACAGTTTAAGGCAATCTCTCAAATGAAGTCGTAAATTTTACTTAAACTTATCTTTCTCATTCCGAGTGCAAATTTATATGACATATTAAATTATTATAGTAATCATTGATAAAAGGTTCACTATCCCCGAACATAGTACAGTATCAATATCAAGAGCAGGAAATTAAATAAGCCATGATTCAGCAGCGCGACGTAAACACGCGTAGAATGGGGTGAACGCACTGAACATGGCTAGTAATGGCAGTAATGGCCATTGCCCAGAGACTACTGAAACTAAACGTAATGCAGTGCATTGCGTTTAGTAGCCACACATTGCGGATATCTTCTGATAACGTTTTAACAACTAACGCCGCGTTCCCACTGACGACAAAACATGTTGCAAATATCTATCTTACTCTATTTAACTCTCAAAGAGTGAGAGGGCGCGAGTGATATTACTGGTGTTGTTGTCTGCAGTTGCTGACGCAGTTTACACATCACACGGTCCGGTAGTATCTTTGTTTTATTCGAAATTGAAAACACTGCAGAGTTAGAAAATTATTTGGAAGTTGATTCTATTTTACAATCTTTATTTTTTTTTGACAGGAACTGCGGCCGCCAACAATGACATGCTAGTTTTATCGAAATCGGATGAATGGTTGAGAAGTAGGAACGCATAGAGGACGAAGAACAATATTTTTATAAGTACATACATAATATTACATCTCCTTCTCATCACTCTTTTGGACACAGGAGCGGCCATTACTGCCTGTATAACTGTGGTACAGTTTGTTCGAAATAAGTAAGCCGATCGGAAGTTGTCTGCAAGTGGTTTAGAAGTCGTAAATTTTAATAGAAAGAGTCGGTGTAAAGATAATTAGAGTCGTATATGTTTCACATTTCTAATTATTTTGTTTACTTATTTCGATATTTATGTATTAAAACACTTAATTATACAATTTTATCACCGCCGTAATTCGGAACGGCTAACTTCCGATCGGCTTACTTATTTCGAACAAACTGTAACTAGGATTTTCACTGATAACATCACGCCTGCACTTCCTGGGAAGTAAGACAGAGGTGAGGTATTCTGTGTCTACTATGGAGTGTCCGAGGTCAGATATTGGGTAGTCGTCGCGAGTCTCTCGACCACTTCCCCAATGCGTAGGTGAATGCGAGCGGTAAATATTTAGCTAACTTACTGCGACAATCGATATAATATTTCTGTAGCTTTATTTATCCGTTAGTACAGTCAGCATCAGAAATGTCGAGACGAACAGACTTTTCATAATTATTTTAATTTTAAAGAAATGAATACTGAATGGGATTAAATTCATGTCAATTGACGTGTTCTATCGTTTCTGTTCGTTCTGAAACTTGCATCATTAGGCTTAATTAATAAATAAATGAAGTGAAGACTAGGGTGTACTAAATCTATGTTTTGTCTCTGTCAAACGATTTTATAATGACAGAAACAGGAAAGAGACGAAATATGATTTAACTAAAACTAATCTACACGATGTTAATAAGGCAATTTACTTTTCTAGTGTTCAGATAATTTTTAAAAATTTGTACTTCCCGATATATCTTGTTGACTGTGCCAAGTCCAAATTGGTTTTAGGTGTGTGGGCGCACGAGGAAGACATTTTGGGATAATATGTATGTGCAAACATCTGATTTGATCTGAACAGCGTAGGTGGAGTAAATATTGATACGTTAAAATAAGATTTTAAGATGCTATGTAATATAAATTTGGCGTAAGTGATATAAAACAGAATATTGTAAACATTATTTTACCTATCTATGGAGTTTTTTGCCGGCTCTTCTCAATAAGACTCACTATTTGGTGCAACTAGTTAACATTTATAAAGTACATCTTTATTTTTATTGGTTTATTAATTCTTTATGCACCGTTGGAACAAAGGCGGTCTTAATGCCATTAGGCATTTTCTGCCAGACAACCGGTTATAATATTCTAATAGATAAAAAAAAACTTTATATTGTCCTGCTTCGGCTCTTGGCGTATGTGTAAGTGAAAATTCGTGTACACACGAGTACACACTCATGACACATAAGAGAGTATAGGTAAGGTCCAGTATGGGACAACCAAGGGTACAACGTTAAAATATTCGTCATTTATTGACACCGCAATACGAATTTCATTAGGCGTAGCTCGCACTGCAGGGGCTGATTGAATTTGGAACGAGCCGCTACCCCAATCTTGATCGAAGAAATAAAGGTAAAAAGAGATAAATAAATGAATACTGCTAATCAGCCGCATCTATTTAGACTGACAGAAGACTCCAAGATACTTGGGAACAGGCTAGGGAGATGAGTCATACGGTCAAAAAACCATTCGACTGTATGACGTCATGTATCGTCCACCGCCTGGGAAGGCGAAGACGAAGTCCGACTCGTACCATATCATCACGCCTGTATTCCCCGAAGGGTTAGGCAGAGGTGTTATAGGTACGCCTAATAACGGTATAGGTATGTTTAGGTCCTATGTATTAGGGGGCGAGCCTTTTACCATTAACCGGGCACAAATCCAGACTCCGAGCTGCTACTGGGAATTTCATAGAAAAACCCAATAACACTTTGCTCGACCTGGGAATCGAACCCAGGACCTCTAGCGTAGCAGTCGCGCTTGGGACCACTAGACTACCGAGGCAGTCGATGTCCGACTCGTACCGATTATAAACTGCGCTTGTCTTCCCTTGCCCGATAGCCATGGGATTTGCGCCATTCGCCATTACCATGACAGGCTTCGGGCCTGCCATTGTCTGAACCCCCAAGTTAGTCGCCCGCAGGCCACACAGTCGAAAAACCTGCTACTGCGAAAAATAGGTAAGTATACTAAATAAAAAAGAGGTATGCAAGAATCGTAGCAGATGGCGTTCTGTAGTTTCTGCCTACCCCTATGGGAAAAAGGCGTGAGTGTATGTATGTATGTATGTATACTAAATAACTTTGCCTTAAGTGCTAAAGTCATTCACTTGCTGTTTTTCCTAAACTGTATAATTCTTGCATTATTTATATTCGAGTTCGACAAAAAGATTATTAAAATAAGCTACCTCAACAAGATGTTAATTGTTCAACAGACTTTTGGGCAAAAACAAACTAGTGACATTATTATATTTCGGTCATTATACGAGTATAATTAATTCAGTCACGTTTGAATAAAGGCGATTAAAAGCATTGCAGCATCGAAACACGTGTTTGCAATATTCTGTAATATGTAAACAGGTTGTCTGAAGCAAGAAAATATTTAACCCGTCTGCAGTCGAGCTATGAGAATTTTGTTCACGGTATTTATTTATTTATTCTTCGGGTAACATACATATATCAGTACATTTATAAAACATATTCCCCGGTCTGTTCGCGGTAAACTCAAACACTTCTGACTGGATTTTCATGCGGTTTTCACCAATAGACATGGAGATCCATGAGGAAGGTTCAGGTTTATAATTTGTTAAAGTTTTGTGTAAATTGGTTGAAATATGACTGTCACTACTACCTACTATGAGGGTCACTAGTACAATAATAAATTTAGATACAGAAATTAAATCCATCACAGTTTCCACATAGGAGACAAAGTAATCTATGAGAACAGAGCATACAGTGTAGCGTAAAGAAAACTAAAAGACATATTATAAACCTAATAGGTTATACCAAAAGTAAATATTTATACCTCAAGGCTTTTTGACAACAATATGCCTAAAGACTTGGTTTACCCAAAAGCCTTCAACTTGACTTATATTATACATAAACTCACGCCTTATTCCCACAGGGGCAGGCAGAATCTACAGACACTAGCTACGATTCTACAAAGGCAACACTATGTGTTTATGTTTAGGTATGTGCACGTGTATCAACTTCATCTAGCTAATAGACGTACCGTTATCGGAAAGTTTCTGTGCCATGAATTGTCTAGGGTTTTAAGAGGATAGTATCCGCTTCGCGCCCCATACAAACGCAGTTTGGCCCTTGCTTGAATTTTAAACAATGAAAGTCATTGAAATTTTGCAGTAACAATCTTATCATTAATATGCGTGTTTCTGTAATATAAAATTTCATTTCAATATACGGTTAAAAAGTTACACGAGCTCAAAGATTGGCAATTTTCGTTGAAAAACGGCCCAACTTTATGCTAGTATTTCTCGACAATGTATCAATACAGAAACATTCTGATTCGAAGGAAACCCAGATAATATAGTGAATATTTTTTTACAAGATTTTTTTTTACATATTAGCAATATTATAGGAGTAATCTCCAAAATTCGGAACATACGAAATACGCGTGAAAATGTTGTTGTTTCTCCTCTCGGGCACGCGTTCGCATCGCGAGGGATAGAGACAGCGACAACTGTGCAACATTGTTGCGTTCGCGAGGGACACTCCTCTTAAGGTAACCCGTTATACGCCGCTTAGTATTATGCCCCATTTCACCAACGACAAATAAGTTCTAGTTACATTACTCGGCACTTTATTTCGTACACGATTCGTACTCGATTTGCAAAATAAATTTTCTTTTCTCTTACAAATTCTGTTCTATTTTTTAATTTAATCCGGGCGTATTGGTTTCTCTTCAATGGTGAAATGCGGCCTTTGTGATAATATTCACATGGTAAAATATTTTCCCTATTTGGTAGGAAGGCGGCAGAACTATCCTACAATGCCAATATAATTGTGTTCCGGTTTGAAGGGTAAGGTGGCCAGCGAAGTTATTGGGAAAATGGGACTTAGCAAAAGGCCTGTTCTGTTTTTGACCTACATTTTTAAACTCGAATACCTAATAACATAACTATTGTCTGGACTTTAAAAGAAACCACGATTCTCTGAGTTTGTTTCGACGTTTCTTCTCAGAGGAGAGAGGAAAGGTCGGCGCCTTCTTGTTAAAAAAAAATAAACTTGTAAAACTTCGTAAAACGTCTTTAAAAGATCTATTTACCGAAATAAATATCATTACATTTCATTTAGCAACTGAGGTCTTTGGACAAAGTGCTTGTTGACCATTACCAGCGCGCGGTATTAGCCGTATTCGTGTTTATAATTTTATTACAATAACAAAAAAATTACAACCTTTACGGAATGTTCTTTCGGTGAACCATGTGTATATCATGAGTGCATTTAAAGCTTATTTTCCTCAACAAAAATCGTACTAATTAGCATGTTAGTCATGTTATGGCCACAAAGATTAGCACAAATGACGCCGCCCCTAATGTTTTCAATACACTTAAGAATAATATTTCAGTTCTGAATCAGAGGTTATTTGCATACGCGGAGCAAATAAAGGAATTACAAAACAAAGGTTTGTATTGTTTGATTCAAACAGCTTTATTTACAAAGGCATTTGGGCATTATTTGTCGCCATCTTGGTTTCCGATGTTGGGGACAAATGTCGTCACGTTTTGTCGCTGAATTTGTATAATAAGGCCAACTAAGTTTTGAAACTTAACATTGTTTCTTACATTCCTGAAACGTTATAAAAGAATTGAGCGAACGAAACCTATGTAATACCTTCCTTATAGAACTGTGACCGAAATAAACTCTGTTATGATGTGTGGACGATTGAAATTGCAACATCACAGCAAAATTATTCAGGAATTTAATTCCTTTTACGAAGGGACATAATTATATGTCGACCCTTCGAAATAGGACTAAAACAACTTGGGGCGTAAAGGTTTTTTCTTTTCTTTTCCTAATAAAAAAAATCCTTGACACGGACGCCCCAGTATCCTTTACGCCCTTGGAAACCCGATTCAATATATTAGATAGTTGATATAGAACTAATCACATACCGTACCATCACGCCTGTATTCCCCGAAGGGTTAGGCAGAGGTGTAATAATGTTCACCCACACTTCGCTGGGATGTTTAGGTCCCCTGTAATAGGGGGCGAGCTTATTGCCTAATCCAGACTCCGAGCTGCTACTGAGAATTTCATAGAAAAACCCAATAACACTTTGCACCTGTAGATATCAGTCGCGCTTGAGACCACTAGACTAATGAAGCCGTATAGAACCAATCAATGCAAGTTAATGAAATGCAACCCATCCCATAAATAAAACCAGCCAAGTGCGAGTCGGACTCGCGCACGGAGGGTTCCGTGCCATTACGATTTAACACGTATTAAAAAAAAACTACTTACTAGATCTCTTTCAAACCAATTTTCGTTGAAAGTTTACATGGTAGGTAATGTACATCATATATTTTTTTTAGTTTTATCATTCTCTTATTTTAGAAGTTACAGGGGGGACACACATTTTACCACTTTGGAAGTGTCCCTCGCGCAAACTATTCAGTTTAGAAAAATTTGATATTAGAAACCTCAATATCATTTTTGAAGACCTATCCATAGATATCTCACACGTATGGGTTCGATGAAAAAAAAAAATTGTTGAGTTTAAGTTTTAAGTATGGGGAACCCCCAAAATTTTCAACAGTTATAGTTTCAGAGAAAAAATTCTGTGACATACGGACGGACAGACAGACATGACGAATCTATAAGGGTTCCGTTTTTTGCCATTTGGGTACGGAACCCTAAAAATGCAGTCGTCATCTAGACATGCGTCGAGACTCGAGGCTTTCCTGACATTTCAGATTGCACTCGCGACTGTTTGCGCAAAATTGTCCAGACTGCATTAATTTTATTGACCTCGTGGTGAATCAAGCGTTGAACTTAATAAAGCGACGGAAAGTTCAGCAATAAGTACGTCTGCATCGCAGTCTGTTTATTTGTATGTCTCAGACATAATTCTCATCTCAGATGATCGAGTCGTTGTCGTACACACGGCTACAGGTCAACATATACAAATCCAGTTTAGGCTGATCTCGAATTGTATAAGTTTCCCATACAATAAGAGGCCCGCGTAAACCAGGTTTTATTTTTTATTTTCTTTTTTTTAGTATTTATTTATTTACTTTAATAAAACGGTACTAAACTGTAATTAAAGGAAACATAATTCAACGAAGAAACCGTGATCCTGAGGACCGATATCTCTCTCTCCCGTTTATGATCTTAGGTCCTTTTGGTTCTCTATTTTCTGCCTTTTGTTTGACCTCTTAATATGACTCTTCTTCCACTTTAATCTTCACTTGTTAGCTTGTTTAGCTTACTAGCAATGTGGGTCGCACATTACTAGTATTCTTGTTTACCCCTCGTACTAAGCTAAACGCTTGTATTACGAGTGGGTTCACATTGGTTGTGCAATGGGTGGGTTTCGAACCGGCAACCGCATGATCGCAAGTCCAACGCCCTTCTCATTAGGCTACGGCCGCTTCCAATATTACTTCTGCTAGGATTGATCACTGATCTATTAAAATCTTACCTGCACCTATTGATCGTGACCGGGACTTATCTCAATTGGTATCTTGATTGGGCCTAAAATTAGGAAACTTGTTTTATAGTAATTCCCGCTAGGAACATAAGTGTTCCTTCTTGTATATAATTGGCTACAGCATTCCTCCGCGACCCAGACCCAACTGAAGCCCAAGTCCGCCCTCAGTCCCCTTCCTTCTCTTTTCTCTTTTCCTTCCCTGCTCCTTAAATAGGCTCGGCAACGCATCTGCAACTCTTTGGGTATTGCAGATGTCCATGGGCGGCGATGACTACTTACCATCAAGTAGCTCGCCTGGTCGTTTGCCGAGTAATCCCATAAAAAAACCCAGACGGTATACGCCCTTAACAATAACCCTGAACGGTACCATTAAAGAGTACTAATAATAAATTATTCAAACCTTTTTACACAAAGGCTTCATACCATTACATAAAACATTAAATTTCACGTGTAAAGGTTTATTAAACACAGTTTTTGCGTCACGCTGAACTAATACAAAAATGTGTATAACTAGTACAAGTACATACATGAAACAATTAAGTTCGTAACGACTGCTGTCTCGCTTTCTACATTGTCTGTGAACCATGACACTGATGGTCACGGTTGAAGGTGCATTTCTTCAAACAACCAGGTACTACATAACAACGAGAGTATCAGAGGTTGCCGAAGCCAAAATATGTCGTACGACCCGAATATTTTCAAAAGTAGGGTGAAGATATCTTCTGGGTGAACTCGCTCGACAAAACCTATTCTTACATAACATACCACCACGCCTGTATTGTCCGAAGGGTTAGGTAGAGGTGTACTTATGTACACTCACATGTTTCATAGGTATGTTTAGGTCTCATATAATAGGAGGCGAGCCATTTACCGGGCACAATTCCAAACTCCGAGCTGCTATTGAGAATTTCATAGAAAAACCCAATAACACTTTGCTCGACCTAGGAATGGAACCCAAGACCGCTAGCGTAGCAGGTGCTTTTTTTATTAACCAATAGACTATTGAGGCAGTTTTTAAAAATATATTTTTTAGTATAAGTCTCGACAAGGTTCACCTTTGGCAAAACATGTGCGTATTAAAAGGAGTATTAGAGCACCCTGCCGAGCAGTAGAATATTAAAGTATTGCTTACAATTAAGTACTGTTTTTAGTATAGTATCGAAGCTACCAATACAAAACATCGTAAGTCCAAACCTGTTCCTTTAGCGTTTACGTTTAGATTACGCGAATTCTTGAAAATAACCGGCTTTATACTTAGCTCAATGCTGCTCATTATTAACAGGGAAAAGTGAAAGCTAGATAATGTACTTGACTGGGTATAGGTAACTTACAATCAAGACCTAGAAATAAGTGATCAAGCTGTTCTTTCGAGATGTCTATTTTAGGTTGACATTGAGTTCTAAGATGCTGAGAAGCTTCTTTTAATTTTAGTTCCGACTTCTGGCTAATTTTGACATTAAACTCCAATGTCCTGACATCCTGACATCGCCATAATGTACCGGTGAATAATGTATTTTTTTATTTTAATACAGTGTCCATGGAGTTTCTTGCTGGGTTCTTCTCCATAGGATCAACTTTTTGGAACCGTGCAACTAGAGTCATAACGTTTCATAAATGCTTGTAAAAGCTTATTTGAAATATACCTATGGGTTTTTCTAGAGATTCAGTCTATTATTTTACCGTAATATACGAATGTATGTTTGTTTGGCAATGTGCTGTCACCTTGGCAAGCGATAATTTATTGTGTTTTAAATATATTTACATGTATTGTTGTTTATTTGGGATATACCATGATAATATTATATTTGCCCAGTAATTTTAATGTCTTGGTACATGAAAACACGGCAGAATATTTATCAATGCCAATACCAAATATTTAGGTGGTACCGAGAAAAAACCCTGTAGACGTTTTTTAATATTTTTTATGGGGGGGCATCAGCATATGTCAGTCTTGTTCCAAATAAAGACCGAACTTGCCTTCCCTTGTCGATGAGACCGACCATGGGTTTCGCGACCTTCACCATGACCATTGCTGAAGTCCTGTAGAGACTACACACAAAAATATTACCAGGGAGTCGGCAATGGCGTAATTTCCTATTTACGCCCGATTAAGTTACACTGCAAGAAGTAGACCTTCATCGAATTGAAAGTAGTTTTTGCTAAATCCGATTGGACCTCTTAGGAAGTAATTTTAACGACTAAATAATAAGGTCAGGTTAAGCTGCCTTTGCTGCGGTCAGTCTGTGGATGGGTGGCCATTTTTAACACATCGCGATCCTTGTCCCGGAAAGCACGGAGAGCTGTCGGTGTATCATATGGACATCTATGAAATTTTTTATGACTATCCAAAGGATATCGGTATTGCCCAGGAATTGGTCTGATGGCAGTCATCTCGGGACTAGTCGAGTCTAGACTGGACTAGTCAGAATAGTCTAGAATTACCAACTACGTTTGATTGGTTGGAGAAAGTCTAGAAGTAGGAGATAGGAAACGTGAATTTGATGAGCAGTTAGAGACTGCCGGAAGTTTATTAAGCCACGCACATTTGTGACGCATCCTTTGTCTTCAATTTGACTCTCGACATCTGACGGTTGGGACATAAAGGGACATAAAAAATCTTCGAAACAAAAACTAGTGTGGTGTCTTTTTTATTATTTTTGCCCTGTACCCGGTTTACGATGAATCACTGGGTCACTGTCCCTCTTTAAGCCAACAGGTGTAAAAAAACCTCAACAGTTTCCGAGATATTTATTTAGCGAGAATATTTTCGTTATCGTTTCATTTCAAGCCACTAATTTTTTTAAGTGAATTTAGTAACCTATAATCACTCAAGCAACTTAAAAAAGTTGCTAATATATTAAACTAAGGTGATAAATGAACAAGCGGCAATCAGTGTTTCGTTCCAAATAAACGGTTTTTCTTTCTACTTTCTTTCTAAAGCCAGTGTTAAAACTAATTTACGCGTCGTCATCAACACCTCGGTTGTTAAGCCTTATTTTCCTAGTAATTTATTTGACTGGCTTAATAGCTATATTACCCCTCAAACCCGAACTACAGAATAATACTGGTGGAACAAAATGACGTTGATTAGTGGCAAAATATTAAGCAGTGCAGTGGTTACCTAGACGAAATCAGCTGCAGAAGTGTACTAACTCAATAATATTTACCTTTTTTAAGCATTTTCCATGCTAAGGTTATAAAATTATTTTAGTGAAGCAAAAATCTTGACTGTGGGCAGGATTCGAACCGGAGCCTGAGAAGCAAAACTTGCTTTACAGCAGATGTCACTGACGTCAGCTTAAAGATGTAAATTCAGAATGGAAAGCGAAATTTCGCCCTATGCCGTGTATTTTACCAGAAGACCCAGGTTAGAATGCTGCCCGCAGTCAAAATTTTTCCTTAACTAATTTTCAATCATATTTTTTATCTCAGAAACAATGACATGACCAGTCTGTCTCGTCGATATATCGCAATTATGTCACAAACCAGTACAAACAGAACCTAAATGTAATACAAGTGTTTACCTATCTATTTCGTACAAGATGACTTTGTCCCTGACCTTCATTCCACAACAGTAGTCGACAGTTAAATTGAACTCGATATAATGTAATGCTGATTACACGACTGGAGGGACAAATTCTTTATGTATCCGGCCTGATTCAACTTTGGTTTCACAACAACTCCCCAATAACGATTATAGGAGGGTTTCCACTCATCATCAACCCCATTACATTGTCCCTAAATTGGGCACGGGTCTCCTCTCAAATGAGAGGTATTAGGATAGTCCACCACGTTATCCTACTGCGGGTTGGCAGACTTCATTCGCCATCAAGAAAATCTCTTAGGCATGCAGCTTTCCTCACGATGTTTTCCTTCACCGTTTAAGCGCGTGTAATACAAAGACCTTTGACTTGGTAGTCCAATGGTCATATCACTAGGCTATCACTGCACTTTCCACTGAACTACTGGGTTTCCACTGAACTACTGGGTTTCCACTGAAATACTGAAAAGACAAACAAGAGAGAGAAAGAGGGAGATAATTATGCCTAAAGAGTTGTGGGATTAATTTACTACAAAGTGCAGTCCACAGAGCGCTAGTGACTGGCAGAGATTGAGGGCGTGCCCTGCAGAGGTCAGTTCAAAGAGTTTGAAACCAGGAGAAGTGGAAGAGAAGGGAGGCAGTTCCCCTGCAGTGAGGGGTAACAGGCCAATGATAATAATTATAAACAGAGCGTTTTGAATTAGCGAAATCCTAAACCGACATGACATTCCTCACTGTATACAGGCGTACGCAATTTACTCGGTACTCTTCGCAATGAAAAGTCTAAAATAGACTGCCAAAAATTCCCTCTTCACCTTAATTTATTTGTATTATAAATAAGAAGAGTGAGTTTATCTTATTTTCTCAGCTGAAACCCGGAACAGGTTGTCTAAATAAAGATACTTTTCAATCTGATCAAATACGGAGCTCCCAAAATGTATTCACAGCCAAGATACAATACTCTTCACTATAACTACATATTATAAGACAATGTCTCCGCCGCGTCTGTTCGCGGTAAACTCAAAAACTACTGCACCGATTTTCATGCTGTTTTAACCAATGGATAGCGTGGTTCTCAAGAAAGGTTAATATGTATAATACATACATATTAAAGTACAGAAAAGCCAGAAACCACGCGGGCGGAGGCGTTGGCGGAAAGCTAGTTAATGATACAATCATTTTTATTTTTCATGAATAGAACAGCTAAAATAACACTTACCATTATAACCTAAAGGTGCATTCTCCTGTATCTTAAACGTAAAAGGTATGTGCACCCTTTGCATGAGCAGTCTCGGTGGCTGCATGGTGCGCCCCCATGCGTCTTCTCGACCTTCACCCATTATGCCTATCACCTCCATGTTCCTGCAAACAAGCGAAAATAGTCCTTAATATTTAACTGATTGACATTTTTCAACGGATATTATGGTTATCAAGTCAAGGTGAGCTCGACCTTGACAGAGTTTCGTGTCGTAATAGATACGGCATTCTGACACAGTTTTTTCAATTTTATGTGAAAAAGAAAGGGGCATAGCGCAACATCGCCAGCTGTTCAATTAGACGGTCCTATTTTCAATACATAATAATGTCTCTGTCTCTTTCTTTCTTTATTAATATATCCTGGAAGGACATATAATTCATATAATTAATTATACACGGAGAAGATGTGTTTGGTTTAACAATATATTTGAAATATTAAATCTGTGTCAAGTATCAAGAAGTAGTTGGTTTGGTGTATATGCAAATTTTTTGCTAAACTGCTCGTCTGTTGGTCAACTGCATTGCGCCACAATTGGGTCGGTAACATTCTGCAACCAGTCCCATCAACAAACCTATATTCTCATCGACTGAAGGCAGACATGATTTGTTGTCTCAGTGATTGCCAAGCACCAACCAATTATTTAGCAGTAACATTTATTTTAAAAAGTTTTTATTGAAAATACAGCTACCTATCGCATTTTTAATCAAATTTATGCAAAATAAGCACTTGTAACATATAATTAATACTAAATTTATTCCCAAAAACATGGATTTAGCGAATACTTTAATTTCAAAATTTGTTTACGTTGACGATAGCTTCCTACGTGAAAATCAACCTGCTAGAATTTTGAATTACTCATTTACGAGAAGAGGGGTATGAAACTTGGCTAGTATTTCTACACGTCGAGTTATACAAATCCAGTTTACGCTGGCCCCTTATTGTATGGAAAGCTTATAACAATGCGAGATCAGCTTGAAATGGATTTGTATAGCTTGACCTGTAATCGTGTGTACTCTACTGTCACAGACATGCCGTTTCTAAGAGAAAGAGCAAATTTTTCCTCTGTTGTTTTCCTCAATTATTGTTTTGAATACGCGATAGGTGAGTTTTTAAAAACATGCTATTTATAAATAGTTTTATTACTATGTTTTTAGGCACATATATTTGGATCTTGCTCTGGATTTTGTAAAATAAATAAATTGCGTTTCAACAAAGATAAAATACTGTATGTGTTATGTAATAGATTCATTCAAATATATTTCTTTAGTATGTAGTTTTTTTAGCAAAGTAACAAAGTGTTGCAGTATATGATAAAGAAAGGAAATACAATTTTGAATACATACCCGCCTTTGACTCCCGTTGATAAAATAGCCTATAGTATATTAATCGGGAAAAATATAACTTTCTAATGAATCCAGAATCATTTAAATCAGTGTAGTAGTTTCAGAAGTTATCAATTATAAAAAAACTAACATTCATTACACTTTTATAGATAAGAAAGATTATGCAGTAATTCAAGCATCGCTTGACGTAAACAAATTGTCTCGCCAGGCGTCCGTGGTTTGTTTTAATTTTAACTGATGACTAGTTTTTATTTCTTTTAAATAAAAAAAAACTGGTCATCTACAAAAAGTATGCCTAAGAACCATGAAAAGATAGTTTAGAACCCCTAAAGATAGTTTTTTTTCTAGTCCTAACCTAATCAACATTGGCAAAGGTTAATATCTGTAATTGATGAAGACCATCTCACACTTGCTTACTTCTGTAATGTTAAACGCATTAACGCAAGAATGAACTCTTCATTAGTCTATAGGTCGTCAGCGCGACTACTACGCTAGAAGTCCTGGGTTCGATTCTAAGGTCGATCAAAGTGTTATTGGGTTTTTCTATGAAATTCTTAGTTACAGCTGTATTTGGATTTGTGCCCGGTTGTACATAGGATCTAAACATACCGGCGAACTTTGAGTGTACATAAGTCTACCTCTGCCTTACTTTTCTAGGAAACAGGCGTGACGGTAAATTTTTTGTAACGCACAATAGCAGAAAATAACGATCCAAGGTTACATCATATAATAAAAAATACATTTGTTTAGATACTTTATAAATATTCACTGTGAAACATAAGTATCGTTCAAATATTTCATTAAAATGACATCTGATATTAGCGATAATATTTCATTCTTAATAAAATATTATCTTTAAAACTTTACAAAGTATAATTTATGATAAACAACTATAATAATAATTCATAAGGCCTAGTATTTAGATTTTGTAATATAAATGTCAAGGGCGTAGCCAGCTACGGAAATAAGAAATACGGTATAATTTAAGGTGAAACCACCAATTATTATAGGCACAGCATTCTTGTGACCTTTTATTTTTTTTATATACCTACTGATTAGATTAGGCTAGGGAAAACGCTAGGAGGATGATAAATACATACTTTGTGCAGGATAGCAAGCGCAGCTGTTGAGCGTGAGTTCCTATGTTAAATTTCCAGTTCAAGTAGTCTTGTCAAGTTTTTAGCAGAAAAATATCATAACATATCATCACGCCTGTATTCCCCGAAGGGTTAGGCGGAGGTATACTAAAGTACACCTATATTTCGCCGCTATGTTGTAGGTCCCATGTAATAGGAGGCGAATCTATTGCCATTATCCAGGCACAAATCCAGACTCCGAGCTGCTAATGAGAATTTCATAGAAATCCCCAATAACACTGGTCGACCTGGGGATCGAACCCACGACCTCTAGCGTAGCAGTCGCGCTTAGGACCACTAGACTAATGAGGCAGTCAGAAAAATATCAGTAGCAATGTAAGGGTTTCGTATTCGGTGAGCAGTAGACTCGAAATAATCTCTAATAACTTTATACTTAGCACATCAACATCAACATCACAGGCATATCAACACCTTACAAACTAGTTATTTGAATTTTAAAAAAGGCACAAAATGTCATAACAATAATATCATCAATTTATATGAATTAAAATGTGTATACATATGTGCATATCATTCAAATAAATCATAGAATACCTATATCTTAGCCAAACTATACAACTGGGGCGGCTCACCTTCGAGAATGAGGTGACCAGAAGAATACGCTTAGGTAGGGCGGCATTCGGGAAGCTGCGTGATATCTTTGAATCGGCGATCCCTACATCCCTAAAGACCAGGGTCTATAACCAGTGCGTCCTACCCGTGGTGACTTACGGAGCCGAAACGTGGACACTCACCATGGGACTGGTCCACAAATTCAAGGTAGCTCAGTGTGCAATGGAGAGAGCAATGCTCGGAGTTTCTTTGTATAGTATTCGCAACGAAGTCATTCGCCAAAGAACTAAAGTCACCGACATTGCGCAAAGAATAAGCACGCTGAAGTGGAAGTGGGCCGGCCATGTAGGCAAACGGACAGGCGATCGTTGGAGCAGACAAGTGCTAAAGTGGAGACCGCGTTTGGGAAAACGTAATGTGGGACGCCCTGCGACACGATGGGCTATTTGGAGGAGGTTGCTGGCAGCGTATGGATGCGAGCTGCCTAAAACCGGGATGGTTAGCGCTCTTTGGAGGAGGCCTACGTTCAGAAGTCGACGGCAATACGCTGATATGATGATGATGATCAAATAAATCTGTCATTCAATCTAGCCCTGAAAACCAGTCAAATAAAAGTTTTTACATACATACATACATACATACATACATACATACATACATACATATTGTCACGCCTGTCTCCCATGGGGGTAGGCAGAGACTATAGATTTCCACTTGCTACGATCCTGGCACACTACTTTCGCTTCATCTACATTCATTAATCTCTTCATGCATGACCGTCGGTTTAGGGTGCTCGGAACCTGGCCTTTTTTAAGAACATCCGCAATTTGGTTGCGGTACGTACCTATAAAAGTTTTTAATATAATCATACCTACAATCACGAATGCACGCTTTGCGCAAGGCAAAGCTTAACGCTATTCCCCGGGCACAAATCTTAAGAACTTATTCGCAATGTGAAGGGAAGCGCAGAATCGCAGATCCTACTTTGGGCTACGCGAACTTTGGATGTAAATTAGTACTTACATCTCTGCGTAACCCTTCTGTAAATATAAGCGTGATGGTATGAAAATGTATACGGTTATAAAATTGGCTAACACTTTACCTTGCGGGTGTAGAAACAAATGATTTATAATCAAAATTGCTTCACCGAACATTCAAATTTTTCAATGTCAAAGTAAATAAAAATTAATATTGTTGACACAGTAATATTTTAACAGGCTGGATAAGTTATTTTAGTGAAGGAAAAATACGACCGCGGGCAGGATTCGAACTTGCGTCTTCTGGTTAAGTACACCAGATGATTTCAACAGATGACACTAACGTCGCCTCAAAGACGTAAATAAAAAATGTGAAGGCAAATTTCGGCGGGTGGGAGTCGCGGTGGCTTAGCGGTCATAGCGTCTGGTGTACTTAACCAGAAGACGCAGGTTCGAATCCTGCCCGCGGTCGTATTTTTCCTTCACTAAAATAACTGAATAATCTTTGCATGGAAAATACAAAAAGATAAGTTGGATAAGGTTAGGTTGAGGGAAGGGGGAGGGGTAGGTTAGGGGTTGGGAGCTCTGGTTTCGGAAAACTTCTTCGAAGATTCATTCCGGTTCGCAAAGAGTGCTATTATTTTTTTCCATCATCAGCACCAACCCATTTGTTATGCCACTGCTAGGAACGGGTCTCCTCAAAGTGAGAGGGATTAGCTTTCCGCCCACGGCTTCGCCCGCGTGTTTTCTCGACTTTTCTGTATTAAAATAAGTATGTATTACACATATAAACCTTCCTCTTGAATCTCTCAATCTATTAAAAAAATCTCATCAAAATCTGTTGCGTAGTTTCAAAGATCTTTAAATTGCAAGGCGTACGTGATCTTAGTCTTGTCCCCTTGATGCGGCGCAATTAATGCTAATTATTAAAAGTATTAACAAAATTTAATTGGATCTTATAAATAGATTTGAATCTTAAATGGAGTAATTAATTCGTCATTAAATTTAAATTATCTTACCGGCCGTAATTGGCATTGACGGGTCAATTACCTAATTTACATAAAATATACTTTATGTGGATAGAGGTCACATTTATTTATTTATTTATTTATTTATTCATAAAGTACACCAACAGCAAATACATACAAATTGGTACTTAAATTCTATAAAATTGGTATTTTTTCTTATGTATATACTAATTAAAGGTGTACATAACATTTTCATATGAATACAAACAGGTGAAATGAATTAAATTACAATAAAAAAGAAACAGTTAAGTTGTATGAAGCATTTGTCAAATTATGTAAATATCAGAAAATTAAATTATAGAAATTAGGTAGTAGGTACAGTAGTAACAAATTGATAAGGTTATTTATTTATGGATGTCTTGTTTCAATATTACAAATAAAGCTTAGGTCTAAAACTTTCTTCCTAATACCACTCAAGGAGTCATGGAACACGTCAAGTTTGGTATTTAATTTTTGATTAAGAAGGTTATATTGATTGAGGATACGAATAAGAGGACCATGTGCACCAATGTTAGTACGACAAAATGAAGGACAAAATGTTTTAGTTAGGGATTTGCGAGGTATTTTTCGGGGGACTGTTAGTGGGATTTGAGACAAAAGGTGGCTATCATCAAGTTTACCGTTAAGAAGTTTATGAATAAATAATATTTCAAGCATTGCGCGTCTATCGTGTAGTGTAGTTAGTTTAAAGAAAGATAATCTCTGGTTATAGGGGCATCTATGGGATATACCGCGAGAACTGAAAGCTAAGGAACGTGTGAACAAGCGTTGAATACGCTCTATACGCTGTGAATGAACAGCGTAAGATGGATTCCACGCTGTACATGCGTATTCCAAGTTACTCCTAACCAGAGATTTGTACAGAAGTAGCTTTGTTTGAGGACGCTTAAAACTAATGGTGTTACGCTTGACGAAACCGTGCATTTGAGCGGCTTTTTTTACTATAGTATCAATATGAGGGATAAACGTCAGTTTTTGGTCTATAGTTATTCCAAGGTCTCTAATTTTATTGACAGACTCCAGTTTTACTCCATTAAGCGTGTATGCAATTGTAACTGGATTCTTTTTTCTAGTGAACGTTATTTGATAACATTTATTGATATTAAGGATCATACCATTTTGATTACACCAGAGATTAATACGGTTTAAGTCATTTTGTAATTGAGTCGCATCATCGGGTGATTCTATGGTTTTATAGATCTTCAGATCGTCTGCGTAAAAGGAGAATTTACTGTGGATCCAAGATGTGAGATCATTAATAAATATAAGGAAAAGTATGGGTCCTAGGTGGGATCCTTGTGGAACTCCTGAGCTGGCATAATAGGATCGAGACTCGAATCCTCCTACTGCAACTAACTGGGATCTGTTGGACAAATAAGACATAAGCCAACGCAATAACGGACCGCCGATACCGATTAACTCCATTTTCCTGACTAACAATAAATGGTTAACCTTATCGAAGGCACTACTAAAATCAGTATAAATGGCGTCAACCTGACGTCCATCATCAAGGTCACGTGAAATGTCATTGACGTATGTTACCAAGTTTGTTTCCGTAGAACGCCCGGGCATGAACCCATGTTGATGCAATGAAATATGAGGTTTAGCGTGAAGAGTTATATAGGGGCAGACAAGTGATTCAAATATCTTGGAGAAACAGGAAAGAATAGAAATAGGGCGGTAATTTTTTACATCTGAATTGTCACCTTTCTTAAACACAGGAACAATTCTGGCTTTCTTCCAATCGTCAGGAAAAACACCAGATTTCAACGAGTGGTTGAATATAATACTTAACGGTAGTGAGAGGGCAGTTACACATCGCTTAACAAAGATCGGAGGAATATTATCAGGTCCAGCACTTTTAAATATATCAAGGGTTTTAATCTTATTGCAAATGTCTTTTTCGACAAAATTGAGTTTGGAAATATAATTAGATATATTATTAGTGGAACTCTCATCTGGCATAATAATCTCAGATCTTCGACCATCATAGACAGAAGAAAAATGCGCGGCAAAGGTGTCTACAATTTCAGCGTTGCTAGAGACGTAAGTATTATTTAAATGGACTGAGGAGGGAATCGAAGTGCGACCTTTTCGTTTATCTTTGATGTAACGCCAAAACTGTTTAGGATGTTTTGAAATATTTGACTCTATTTTTACTTTGCGATTCACTGCTGTTATGGTTATCACGAATCCCATGGCCACAGGCAATTCTATAGGGCAGGGGAAAGCAAGTGCGGTTTAAGACTGTTCCCTGCCTGTCCCCTCATGGCAGACGATCAATGCTGTAAGCGCAGGGCCTGTAGCATATTCAATTGAGGGGCCTTTGATCTACTGTAGATACTCAAGTAGAAAAAAAAAACACTTTTTAGAGGCTTATAAGTTTCATTAAATTAAATTAAGCTCTGGTAGAGGTTGCCAGATTTGGAAACGCGGGGCCCCCTTTGGTGGGGGACCCATAGCATATGCTACTCTTGCTAGCAGACGATCCAAAAAAAGGAATTCTAGATAATGTTTACTAGAATCATATTCACGATAACCAGTGGTAACAAACTACATGATATAATGATGATCTTGAGTAATAATGACTCGATTTACAATTAACAATCGAGTCATTATTGCTAATGGACCAATTAGCTGCAATCATGTGTCGATGCACGCTTCTTTAATGATTCCTATAGCCTCTAGGCTGTGATTATTAGTGGTTTAGCTTCATCATTCAACTGTGTTGCTATGCTGTGGCAGTTGAAGTGACTTCGAACCTTCGACTAGACTTCCGGAACGCTATAAGCTTGTTGATTTGTGGACTTATAAAAATTGTTTAGCATAAATAGAGCCGATCAACAAAAACAAACCTGCTCCGCAAATAGGTAACAGTATGTGACTTGTTGACACAATCGGAAGCGCAATGCAAATTCTACACTAACACTCTAGTTTCAGTAAAGGAATATAGCATCCCCTCAAAACCCCATCAAAAACTTGAACGCTTAAAACTTAGAACTGTATTAAATTATTGTATTTTAATTATATCTATACTAATATTATAAAGCTGAAGAGTTTGTTTGTTTACTTGAACGCGCTAATACCAGGAACTACGGGTCCGATTTGAAAAATTATTTCAGTGTTAGATAGCCCATTTATCGAGGAAGGCTATCGGCTATATATCATCACGCAGGAGCGGAGCAGAAATGAAAAATACTACAAAAACGAAAAAAAAAATAATGCAAAAAAAAGCCGAGAAACCACGCGGGCGAAGCCGTGGGCGGAAAGCTAGTGTAAGTATATTTTAAATTGGACATGGAGAATGGAGTGATGATTTGCGGAAGGTTGCTGGCAGAAGCTGGATGCGTAAAGCGGAGGACAGGGTGAAATGGCGCACGCTGGGCGAGGCCTACGTCCAGCAGTCGACTAGTATATGCTGATGATGATGAAGATGATACTTTAATTAATTAAAGACCAGTCTAATACCCTATCACTGGAGATTAGATAAATACCGATAGGATAAACTGGTTGGCTTTTCTGGCTGCTGACTACCTACCACTAAAGATCCGACCGAAAACAGACCGTTTTACGTGCATCCTAAGCACGGTATACAACCTAACTAGATGCCAATGCAACGCAATAAAACACATATTTACAAACCGTGTGAAACTATTTATGGAACACAATAAAATAGTTCGCCTAATTAAGTGTAAATAACCTTGGCAGGTTGAGTCATACAGGAAATTACGTAAATCATACGATTAATTTAAATATTAAATACGTAAACACTACTTCTAGATCTTCAAAGACTTCCCAATGATGTGGGTTCTATAGAATATATGAATAAACAATGCAAGAATTAATTATTCATGATAGAAGATGGCTATACCGCTGAAGCGTCAAGGATAAGGATAAGCGTCAAGAAGCCTTTATAGGGATATAAATTTGGTTTGTATCAGAATTCTGATCATCGTTTCAAGATTCACAAGAAATAGTTCAAAGTCTGTTATCATTTTTTATTATATTCATTCATTATTACAGCTCACCAAATTTTCATCGTAATTGTATGAATATGATTGTTCGAAATAACTACGTTTCTAATCTCTGAAGTTGTCCGCAAGTGATTTAGGAATGGTAAATTTTATAAGATTCGGTGTAAAGACATTGGGTCGTGATGTCATTATTTTGTGATTATTTTCTTTCCTAATTTCGATATCTATGTATGAAAACACTGAATTTACCGATTTTACCAGCACGGTAATTCGGAACGGCTAACTTCAGACAAGCTGAGTTATTTTGAACAAACTTTGCATAGTATATAAACACAAAAGACGAACAAGCAACAAATATTTAACTTCATACATTAGATCATTTTAATTGTAAGCTATTTCGGTACCTGGAATTTCCTGTTGAAATACAAGTCTATAATAATAAAGCATAGATAATATTTTTAACAACTTGTTTACACATAAGTGCATCGCTTACATGACATAATAGCGTGATTATACCAAGAACAGAATGACATAGTCACTGTTAGATAACAATTTAAAGATAGATTATGTTACAAACTTGAGTAGGGGACTTACTGTAATAATAATAAGCGATTAGTGTATCGTGTACGCACGGCTACACATGAAGCTATACAAAACCAATATAGGCTGGCTTTGAATTGTAGGGAAAATATTTACAATGGGAGGTCAGTCTAAACTGGATTTGTATAGCTTGAAGCTTGATGTGTAGCTGTGTGTACACGGGGAGTTACACGAGGTTAATTGTTCGCCAGTTAATACCCAGTAGCTTGCGCAAGTACCACAAGTCGTTGCCCAAGGTTTCTCTCGCATTACATAAAAAATATAGAAAAAACAGTGATTTATTATTTTAGTTTATTTGCCCTACCATACTTGGATAAAAACTACCCTAAATAATGACCAGGGTTATAATATACCTGTACTTACACAAAATTTCATAGAAATGCGTCCAGTAGATCTTGAGTCATAAGCATATACAGACAGAGTGCAATTCCGCCCGAGTCCCCGGCAGGAGAATAGAAAGAAGAAAGAAAAGAAGAAAGACTTTTTTCTCTTCTCTGTGGTCCCCGGACAAATCACTTTTGTTATAACACCGCGCAGACGTCCGTTTAACGCAATTTCAGCTCTAAAGATCATTAATTAAGCTTCAGTTTCGCTCAATCAGTCCAATATAAAATTTCGCAATTACACGACTTTAATACAGCATTATTATAAATTATCATATTATGAATGCAATACTGTACAAAACAGTGGAATTAAGTGTAATGAAACAGCCGTTCATTTGTTTGTTTTGTTAGTGATAAGCTTATGATGATAACATTCATAACATTTGAGTTCAACTTTGACAAATAAGTACTTTACTTAATTGTTTGGGTGTATTACTGTCCAGTGTTTTGTCGGAGTATCTGATAAGCAAAAATGATATTATAAAAACATTCATTGTAATTAGAGGGTGGGTATCTATAGGTGATTAATTAGATCAAAAGATATATGCAAGAGTCGTAGCAAGTGACGGTCTGTAGTTTCTGCCTAACTCTGTGGGAACAAAAAGCGTGAGTGTGTGTATCTGTGTTTTATAGACTAATCAAAATATCTGAATAGTCTAAACATTTAATGTTGTGTAATATTTTGTTATCAGTCAATTTATCTAATCAATTCATACACCTACATACCTGCCATAACAGATTATAATAAAAAAAACAGTAAGTACACGAGTACAGTCTTCGTACAAATATATTTTTTTATTATGAAATGACTAGCTAGCTTTTACATTTGGAGATCCCGATGGACTTCCACCGCTCGGGAGGCAACGGTGCGTGTCGGACTCCACGCATGGCGGGTTACCCACCGACAACCACACGGGTGCTTCGCCTCGACACTTTTTGCTTGGGTCACGGGCGCGAGTTGTCATCCCTCCGCGACCCCAGCAGTGGTAACTCGCCATTGCAGTGTCCGGCACTATTGATGGGGACAATACGAACCCCCTTTCTGACTTATGAGTGGGACGCAGCAGCCGGCATCTCATAACGCGCCGCCAGAGAACACCTTTTTTTTTTGGGGTTGGAAATGCTTTATGCACTACCCACCGCCCCGGGGAGAGCGATGGGGTGTGTCGGACTCCGCTCTGAAAACAGCGATCTACCGACTAAAACCAACCTCGGCGTTTCGCGTCACCACTTTAATGCCAGGAATAAGGGAGCGCTTTGACATTCGTCCGCAGCCGCCAGACAATACCTAGGTCAACCATTAGCTCTCAACACCAAAGCTTAGTAATAACTTAATGACTAAGGTGTGGTGTTGAAAGCATATAATCATGCCTGTATTCTCTAAAAGGTTAGGCAGATTAAATTATGTATGTTTTGTTGCCCATTAAGTCAGGGCTGCTATTGAGGATTTCCTAACAGGAAATAACTAGAAACTGAATTGAGGATGTTTAGGTACCTAATTAAGGGCAGTTATGTTTGTGTTTTAGTATATTAACATCAACTAAAGTTGCCAACATTTTTTCAGATGAGTATATTGTTATTCAGAATGAGCTTTGATAATGAGAGTATTTAACGGTATATTCAAAATAAAAAAAATCCATCCACCTAAATATAGTGTTTTGTATTTTCCTTCAACAGTGTATTTATGGTAGGACCAAAATATTGTATGAATGTGGAAGAAGCAAAAGAGGCATGCAAGAGTAAGAGTAGCAAGTGGCAGTCTATAGTTTCTGTCTACCCCTGTGGGAAAGAGGTGTAATTTTATGTTATGTATGTATATATTTAAGTATGGTTAGCAAGTCTAATAACAACTCATTCATCATCAAAATGAAGCAGAACAGGCCTTAGTTCACTACTCCACTTTTCTAACTGAAAAAAAGTCTTACTCTAAGTCAAGTCTCCCAGGCTACAAGTGTAGATAATCTTGCAAAAACACCACCTTGCTTGTATTTATAGACTAACTTATAATTTATCAAGGTTTACATTTACAAATTTTATGTCCTACATCACAAAGTTTTTATTTCATTAAAACCAAAATTTATAAGGGACCTTCATTGTAATGCTCAAAAAAAAAATCAATTTAAACAACATGACAGTAAAGTAGTAATTTGATTAAGTGACAATTATATGTGATTATTTATTTTATATTCTGATTATCCGTGATATTTCTATATTTAAAATATGTTGGGCTTGGGATGTTGACCCGTCAATGCATACAGTTTCCTCATGAGGACATAACAATAGATTTTGCATTGTGTCTACAATATGCCGCTTGACGGGTTAACATTTTCAAAACAGTTAATTATCTAAGTATTGTATGTATGTAAAATTTGATTACTGAAGAATTAACTCTGATAGAATTGACTCAATATGATGATGATGGTTACTGATGTTGATCACTAACCATCATCATCATATTAGTCTATTGTCTTCTACTGCTGGACATAGGCGTTCCCCAAAGAGTGCCAACCATCCCGGTCTTTACTTGTCAAGCCCTATAATATAGTCTAGTGTGGCCATCGCTAAATTAAACAAACATTTATTGCCTCATTGACTTCAAAAAAAAGAACACTAATTTAAAAAAGGAAAGAAGACCATTATATCTTTAAATGTCAAATAGCAAAAGAGAAAATATATAAAAAATAATAAGTCTGACATTATAAGATAAATGACTAGTGATAATATTTCTCAATAATGTCCTTGCGTTATCAATGAATGATAAAATTAACATATTAGTTGTGTAACAAATAGATAGGTACTTCTAATTTTTTTTAAAGTAACCATTATACCTAATATAAAACATCCAGTACATTTCCTACAGCAATAATGTGTTTTGTCTTCTATTCTATGTCACAAAATATCACATATCAAAACAAAACAGACTAAACTTCAAAAAGCCCTATCAGATGTTTTATATTTTTATGAATAAGATGGTAAGATTATATGTTATCCTGAATATTTAAAATAAACTCTGGAATTTAAATTTTTCAATTTATTTTTATTTAACATTTAATACAGCTATATAATGTTATTCAGTAAACTTAATTAATTAGATTAAGATTATACATGTCAATTTACAACAATGAGGATGTGCTCACTCCTAAACTATTTTAATTAAGATGTTTTTTGATCATTTATGAATTATTCAAGAACATGTTTGGACATTCTAACCAATCAAGTAACTACAGACAATGCCATATCTATTGTTTTATGCCCCACAGTGCTTTCATACACAATTTGCTGAATTAATATCATGATTTTAAGCCTTCTAACCAATTAGATACATCCTCTAGCTAGATCTGCCTTTTATATAAATTATTATGGCATTTAGAATATGTATTTTCACTTTCAAAGCTATACCTGTTATAGAAAAGATAACATAGCTATAAGTATTAGGTATATTCACATGATGATATAAAGAGAAAGTGAATAAAAGTACCTAGTACCTACATAAAGTGCAACTTAAAACTTTCTTAAGAGGCACAAAAACTTCCACTCCTTTCTTTTCTTTGCAAATGTAAGTAGCAAAGGCAATTTACATCATTATAGTAATTGATGATACTTTTCAGATTTGGATAGCAAAGGCATTTATAGATTCAGATATTTTTTCTCCAGAACAATAGCTCTATCAGTGTGTTTATAAATAGAGTTTATCAGATCAGATTGTCCTTGCAAGCAGCTATATTTTTTAAAAGAAAGCAATCTACCACCTTCTACAAGGTAACAATGATCAACCATTGGGTGTTTTTTAAAAATTATCATAATAAATAGAACTTACCTGAGTAGAATGACTAACATCACGAACAGTGCCACAAGAGCGCCGATCATAATAAAAATATTCGGCAAATCTGCCAGAGTCAGCCCCGTGGACCCCATTGTTCACAGTCTACTCACACACTGTCACAACACCAATTTGTTACTAGACACAAGGGGAGAACGCATCAGTTCACTAAGTAACCCAGATTTTTATCTCAAACAGTCACGACCTTGCTACGAGATACGATTTGCAAACCCCTTAAAGGTACGACTGTTTCACTCATTTCATAACGAGTGCAAAATGTACGCCGGGTGTGTTACACAATATTTTTCGCAAGAACATTAATTTATTGACGGTGCTGGCGGACGGGACGATCGAAGTTTTATCGTTACATTACACCGTTCATAACAATAACAACGATTAGTGCTCCGAAAATATATCAATGATACGTGTTCGCGTACGCGAGTTTTTGACAGGAATGATTCACGAATGACAGCCAGCCAGCTTTTTGCAATGAGTCGCAGTCCAGCACCGCGCATGATTGATCGACTGAACGGAACGCAACCCGCGGACGAAAGAGATAGAAAACCCATTTAGCGACTAAGCTCGCGTTAGAGTGAGACAAACACAACAGCTGTCGCTTTTGTTATGCATAGCGAGAATACAGTGCGTTTCAGACACCAGTGTTACTAGTAAGTTTAGAAACAAATAATTAAAAAATATGTAAAAAGTATGAAACTATTTCCTTTTATTTTTAATTTCGTATCGGTCATTGATGGTCATCAATGACTAAAATTATTATTATTGTCAATCTACAAATAAGATAATAAATTATTTTTCGTGGTTTTATTTTATTGAGTTCAAGCTAGAGCGCAACGTTTCATTGGCCCAGATTGAAATGTTTGAATTATTTAGTCACATTCTAGTGCGATGAAAGGTTATTGTATCGTCATTCTGTTCTTAAAGGCATTAAATACTCTGTATTTTCGAGAGTGTAGGTAGCAGGAACATAATTTATTCCTACTATTTAAATCAATGCTAATTGTATAAGTAATATTTTTGGTAGGTAGGTACTAGGTACGTACTTAGGAAGCATTAACATTCGTTAGCACCTAGAACAACATTTTACAATTGAATGTATTTACGTAAGCGATACTTTTTCACTGTACCTATACAAACTTACTTACTTTATTTTAAAGCGTCATTTTTACACCTTTCTCTTGATCAATGGGAAAAGATTATTGGCACAGGTAGTTTAGGCAGAGGTGTACAGATGTACACCCAAATTTCGCCAGTATTTTTGGATCCAATGTAATAGGGGGCAAGCCTATTGCCATTAACCGAGCACAAATCCAAATTTCGAGCTGCTAGTGACAATTTCATAGAAACTCAATAATACTGAGTACGACCTGGGAATCGAATCCAGGACCTTTGTGGCATCGTACATACAGTCGTTAGGTATGGTATGTTTGGAACTTTAACTCGCAAGTTTACAAAGTACCTACTGTAGTCATTAAATGTAAATTTAGATTACCAAGCACTAAGCTAGTCCTAATGACGCTTATCTGAGTCGTTAACCGAGCTTCAGAACTTTCTAGTAGGTGTAATGGTTTGTAAATTTAGGTCTTGGTACGCGAAAATGTCCGTATTACGTACACCTTATTATGTAAATTGCTTGACAACAATGACTTCACAAGCACCCCTTGAATTGAGTAGGAGTGAAAATTAATGCTTTAACGTAAATGCGGGCAGGTAAATTACGAGGTTGAGGGTAAAATCTTCGTGTTTACGATAATCTGGTGAGGAGTTCGTGGCTAAGATATAATGACACTGATCAACAGATCTCTAACGCTGAGCTTCGCTTGCCGCGGTCAGTCTGTGGATGGGTGAGAACCCACCGTGCCTCAGATAGCACGTAAAGCCGTCCGTCCCGGTTGTCATACGAACACCTATAACAATAGTTAGTGGTACTCAGAAGTCCAAAAAGCCTGACAACCAGTCTACCCTTCGAATAAAATAAAAAAAGGATAAAAATGTAAATGTGAGTACTATGTAGGTTAGCTCTAACTATATTAAGATTTATAATACAAGTTTCCTGATAGCTTTGAGTGTTTCACATGACCTACGCAAATGTCTTGCTGATCTGGTATCGTCATGCGACGGATCGTTGAGCTCCCTAAAAAATGGTTGAGCTACACGAGGACTGTGACTGTGTGTGTGATGTATGCGTGCCGTTAGTTAGGACAGGTCAACTCAAAGCTGTTATGGCTCTTTCTTCAAAAGGCCTGTTCAGATTTTGCCTACATTGTAAAACTCGCATATCTATGATATAACTATCGTCTGGACTTTAAAAGAGACCATGATTCTCTGAGTTTGTTTCGACATTTCTTCTCAGAGGTCGTCAGATAGGAAATGTCGGCGCCATCTAGTTTAAAAGAAATATGTAAAAGAAAACGACTTGTAAAAGTGTCTTTAAAAGATCTATTTACAGAAATAAATATCATTTCATTTCATTTCAATATCAGTATTGCCCAATGTTTGGGAAATACTGCTGTTTGCAGGCAGAGGCAGAGGTTTGGTAGCACGATAATAAATACTTAGGTGAAAAATACTGAAATTCAGGTGCATCTGTTAGACTATGCCGACAGGTTTGGGAAAAGGCTATGAGTATGTAAAAGTAACCACCGTAACCACAAAATGTCAAATTTTCTCAGTTGATTTTGAACTTTATCTTCTACAATTTAAGGTTTAAAATCATTTGGAGAAATTTGACAGTTTTGTATACCTTGACCTGGTGGCGACTGTACATACATACATAATTTGGCCTATAACGTTTCCACTGCTGGGTAACAGGTCTACTCTCAATGAGAGGGAGTGGACCGTAATCCACCACGCGGGCTCAGTGTGGGTTGGTATTGGTAGATGTAACGGATTTTTGGTTTCCTGACAATGTTTTCCTTCACCGTTTTGGGGAGTGGTGATGCAATAGCTTACACAAAGTAAAGCTGTCTCGGTTAGAATCTATGACTTACAATTTGTAAGTCCAAAGATTTTATTTTGTTCCGAACCAGCTGCAAAGTTTAGCAATTTTATTATCTAGTTAAAATTTTATTTTACGTTATCGTTACTGAAATATTCGATCAACGTTTGCATTTGCATCAAATATTGCCATTAACGAAATGAAGTGGAAAAAGTACTCTCGTAAATAGAAATTTAATGGGGCTTTATTAAAAAAATGTCTATAAAGTACCATAAAATCAAATTGGAATCATAATTTTCTACACCGATGGTCGTAAACTCATAACTCAATATACCTGGATTGGGCGAATGCCTTTAAAAAACTTCGCGTGTACCAATGTTCTAAATTATCGGAAAAATATTCAAATTATACGTTATACCGTAGGGTATTGTAATTGGCCAATGGGGTATAAGTACCTCGCTAGAAGTAGGTAAAACAACTTTTAAGTTTACCCACACACGATATTTTTCTATATTTGTGCCACGACATAAAGGACTTTAATACTTAGGCTCTTAAATAAATAGTCGTTTAACATTTTTCTTTTTATTATAACAAAATTCTATTTCTGACAACATAAAAGAACTATATATAAAAATTAACGTATAAATTATATAAATTATATTTATTCGTTTGTGACACTCGGAATAAATGTTTAACATCTTCGGAAAACTTAAAATTGAATATTCATAAGCATTCCACCAGCTTTTTTGATAGTTCATTTACAACCCAAGCAGCTCGCCTGTGGAATGCACTGCCAATCTACATTAGACGTGCTCAATCGCTGCCTATTTTCAAAAAGCTGGTGAAAAATTACAATTCATCTCTTATAACCAGTAATCATCATTATTCGTAGAATTTATAATCATATCTTCAAATTGCAAATGGATCCTTTTGTCTTTAGAATAGTTGCGTTCAAGATCCACAATTTTCTAGTCCAGTTTTTATTACTAAGGTACTCTGGAGCAATAAAACAATCCTATGCTGTGATAACATATTCAATAATGACTGTATTCGAATCAAAGAAAGTACTCATTTTTCACCGATTGCAGTCAGAACTAAAATACCTATACCTGAAGGGCCAGTTTCTATTGTCTTTCTATTGGTCTAGGTACGATCCAACTAGAACTTTCTTTATTGCGCAGCATAACCAATGTTTCACTAACATAAATTTATATTGAACAAGGGATCATTGAACATTAACCCTAATGTTCTACGATAAAAAATATGCCCGTATGTGGGGTCCTACATGACATGTTTTTAGCATCGATTACGAGTATTAGCGGGCGGGCATGAAAGTGCCGTAGTCCAGGAGACCGGTGCATGTGATATTTTTAATACCTCAAGTTGAAGCAGATATCCGACCAACGAAATAAAATAAACTAAACACACACAGGACTGCTTAGTGGTATTTAGTCTAGTGGTCCCAAGTGCTACTGCTCGGAATTTGGATTTGTGCCCGGTTAATGGCAATAGGCTGGCCCCCTTAGCGTGGGAAGCGTGGGTGTATATTAGTACACCTCTGCCTAACCCTTAGGGGAATACAGGCGTGATAGTATGTGTGAGTGGTCCCGGTGCACCAGGCTCTGAATGCAGGAGATTTTAGAGATATGATTTTCACATCATTTCAGTGACAAACTTAGCCTTTGGGGGTTGAGATCTTTGTAAAAGTAATTGTCGTAGTTGTTGTAGCTGAAGTTCTCAAAGCTTAAGACTAAGTAAACGATTAAGGGACCACAGAGTTTCTTTGGCTACACATCTGGCTTTTATCAAAATAAACCTACATCAGACGAATTGAGGCTATGGATGTATGGATGATAATGAAAACGCGGTAACAGATGAAATATGTATGTATGAAGTCTTAAAAAAAAAATCATGATTCCATAAAAGTTACTGCTGATTTCGTTTGCATTTTACAATGAAATATAAAAAATCTTCCTGCAGCAAAAAAGCCGAACCCCTAGCCTACATTCCTCCCTTCCACCGCGGTTGTCATGTACACAGGCCGACTGTAACTGTAAACAAAAGACCGATCGATATCCCTCGGAACCACAAACTAAAAGCTTGGCAGACTTCGTAACGACAACTCGTTCACAATTAAAAATAATAATTCGTTTTATCTGTCATTTACGGCACCGGCGGGAATTTTGACATACATTTTGGCGGGAAATGCTCGCGAGTTTTTTCGTTCGGATACGCGAATGAAGGATTTCATTGTGTTGGACTGTTCGGGAATCAAGCTGTGGAACAACGTGGCATCCTGTATGGAGAAATGGTTCGGTGATAAACGGCTTTGGTTATTCGGCAACAACCTGCCGCTGCTACCAAGAAGGTCAGTAATTACAAATGTATCAAATTCATTTCTTCATTAAGTTTTTCAGTCATAGGTTGGTTGTGTTACTCATATTTTTTCGCATCTCCTACCGGCTATACAAATGCAATTCGCTTTACGGTGATTTTAAATCGATACTATAAAAGTTAGCGACTATAAAATTGAATATGACCTAGCTGTAGTTATTGATTTCATGATTCGAGTAGAAATTGCTTTAGGTAAGTACTTTTACGCAATTCAACACAGCATTTTTTTAAATCCAATTAGGTTCTTATCGCAATATCGAAATTTAATGGGAAATTGCTTGCGACTGCACGTTAATAAACCGTTTTCTAATAAATTATGAAATTTCAATTCATTATCTTATCTGGCAGCGTTACTTTTTATAATAACGAGAAGATAAAATTGACGAAAATCAAGCGAATCGTTATCGGTACCTACAAGTTACTTATAGGAAAGCAGAATCATCCTTTTAGTTGGGGTCAGCTTCGAGTCTTACCAAATGCGACTGAGTATCTATAATTTACACGAAGCGACTGCTATCAGACCTATGCAACCCAATTTCTGGGCAACACAAATATTCGAAGGATAGACAGTCAGGCTTTTTTGGCTTTGGTACTTCTAACGATTTTCATAGTTGTTCGTATAACAAACGGGACCGACGGCTTTACTTGCTCTCCGAACCACCGAAGGGTCTGATACATTATGAAAGATCACCCATCCGCAGACTGACCGCAGCAGGCGTAACGATTTATCGATGAGCGCAGTTATTACTTAGCTACGAACCCCTCAGAGATAAAATTAAAAATCCAAATTCCTAGAATGTCATATGAAAAAACAGTTTATTACCTGACACTCTTCTCGACCTTAAAATCAAACCCTTTACCTTGCACTCGGTAGTGACGTTTGTGACTACAATGTGGTATTTTTAATTCTTGATCTTAAAAAATAATTAGTAAACGCAACCATTTCTCCAGTAGGCTCCAAGAATTAAAATACTATAGTGCTTTTGAAAAATTACCGTCACGCCTTTATTCTCCGAAGGGTTAGGGAGAGGTGTACTAATGTCACCCACACTACGCCGTATGTTTAGGTCCCATGTAATAGGGGACAAGCCTTTTGCCATTAACCGGGCCACGGCCAAACTCTGAGCTGCTACCGACAATATCATAGAAAATCCCAATAACATTATTTTTGTCTCTGTGTATGTTGTAATGTCTTACGTGGATTGTGTGTTATCCATAAATACTCATAATCTTTCGTTTTCAAAAACTCATGGGAGTTTAAATTGTGCGTATTTAATTTGAGCATTTTTTATGGGATAACTCGGATAACGAGCAGGCGAGCTACCTGATGGTAATTATGGTAAGTAGTCATCGTCGCCCATGGATATCTGCAAAATCAAAGGAGTTACAGATGCGTTGCCGAGCCTATTTCTTGAAAAGGGAGGGGAAGGAGAAAGTGATTGAGGGAGGAATTGGGCCTCCGGTGCTCCACACTCACCGTACGAAACGCAACAGTATGCATACTGCTACTTGACGTCGATATTCTGTGAGAGGGTAGTACCTACTTCCCCGGTCGACCCATTCATGCTGGCCTACTATGAGCATATTCTTAAACAGACACAAATTAGAAACAAGGGGGAAACCGGCGACAATGCGAGCTAATGTAATATTAGAATGTTTACCCTAGTTCATAGAATTAATAGGGGGGAACCTTGAACTTGAAACTCGTAAACACACCCCTAAAGTTTGATCGCTTGATGATATAAGCAGGTATTTTGTTTATAATTTTAACCCGAAGGTTGACTGGTAGAGAATGCCTCACGGCATTAAGTCCGCCTTATTGACCAATGTGCTTAAATGTATAAATAAATAAATAAATATAAGGATGGCAGAAATTCTTTTGGAGTTGAAAGTGTCCCAACTCAGTGAACGTACCACAACCAAATTGGAGGCGTTCTTAAAAAGGCCAGGTTACGAGTATCCTAAACTGACGATAATGGACGTAGATGAAGCGAAAGTGGTGTGCCAGGATCGTAGCAAGTGGAAATCTTTAGTCTCGGCCTACCCCTATGTGAGATAGGCGTGACAATATGTACGTTTGAGGTCATTCTTTTGCTTCTTCTGCTGTGGTACATACATACTCAAGCCATTTTTTGCATAGGATTTAGGCAGGAACTACAGTCTGCCACTTGCCACGACTCTTGGATACCTCTTTCTCTTCGTTCACATTCGTATAATATCTAATATACCCACGCCCTGATTGCGAGTACTAATAGTCGCACTGACCTTTTTGTAGCGCCACGCCAATATACTTATGTCTTTCTAAGGTAACCTCTCCCGATGCTACTGACATTCGCTTAATAAATTCCTTTTGTTAATTAAATCGTTTTTCATTCTTTCTCACAACATGCCCAAACCATCTCAGCATATGCCTTTTAATTCGTGTCACTACATTATCCTTCAGTCCGCACCGTTCTTCTTATAAAGAAATTATCACATAATTCTCCGAAGTATAATAGGGCAAAAATCTCCGTAACTGAGAATAAAAAAACCCAATAACTACTCCAGAAAAGTTGCGAACCCGCAGTAGGGAGCGTGGTGGACTATAGCCTAATCCCTCTTGATTTGAGAGGAGGCCCGAGCCCAACACTGGTTTAGTGTAATGGGTTGATGATGATGACTTCTTGGTAACGATCCCAGGACCTCTACGGTACCATATTCGTGATGACGGCCGCTAGACTAATGAGGCAGTCTACTAGACTACATAATACCTACAGAAATCACTATGGAACCTCTCATATCTGCATAGTAACCGTATTATCATAGTGTACATTACACTATGGTATTATATTCTAAGGATGGTCAAATTGCATACTTACCTTGCAGAAAGAAAATTCCACAACTCATAGATTAGATTCTTCTTGGTTGAGGGGAATAAATCCTTTATTGTGTTCCTCTTTGCTAGAAACAATAACATACGTCACAAATAAATGTCTCCATGATACCTCCTGAAAGTCTAGGTTATGTATAGTTAGAATAAGCCGAAATATACCAGCAGTCGAGATAAGCAGTTATTTTCTGCTGTCTACAAATTATGTTAGAGAGTTAAACGAAAATTATACAGTCCACTTTCGTATGTATGGGTTAAAATTACAGTGTGAAGATGAGAGGGGAGATAAATAGAGCTATCGTATCGCCAGAAGTGATCGCTTTTAGGTAATACAAACAAGTATTGTAATTAGAACCATCTTTGACGAAACATCAGAAATAAATGATCAACTATTAGGCCATCAAAATAAATCAGTCATATCTAATACAATAGTGCGCATACAAGGAAAAACACAAAAAGTTAACTAACGGAATACAATCTACTGTTAAAACAGTAAATTAAATAATACGATGGCCGCTATTCTCTCGGTGATTCATAAGTACTTTAAAAGTCATTAGGTATTTTAGAAAAATAGATATTTTGTGTGTTTACGTTTTTTCTCTTACTTCATTGATGCCTTAAAAGTGCCTACAAGTCTCAGTTATTTTCAAGGTATCTACAAAAAAAATTTTGCTCTTCTTAGAGTTACTAATCTTAGAAAATATTTTTAGAGTTCCAGTATTAAGTACCAATTTTCTCTGAATCTTTTACTTCTCCGTTGAAAGATTCACTAAAAAGATTACCCTAAACGAAATTTAAAAACTAGTCCCTAATAATATCTTGGAATCTATAGACTTGGAAATGGAATCCAGGGTCTCTAGCATAGCAGTCGCGCTTAGGACCAATACTAATGACATACAAGGCTATAGAAACAATGATCCAATCCTCCAAAACTAAATACAGAAATGAAGTGCTGTATTGTTAATTTTGACACAATTCCTATCAAATATTTTCTTCTTGGCAGATCGCGCGCGAGCAGTCGCGCTATGGAGCGGTACGAGAAGCTCGCGAAGCTAGGCGAGGGCTCGTACGGCCTCGTGTACAAGTGCCGCAACCGCGACACGGGCGAGATCGTGGCCGTCAAGAAGTTCGTCGAGAACGAGGACGATCCCCTCATCAGAAAGATCGCTCTCAGAGAGATTAGGATGCTAAAAGTAAGTAGTCGTGTCTGGCATGTGTACTTCCCAGCATGCGTGGGTCGGCATTGAACATTCTGAACAGAACCTCTGAAAGGTAGTTATAGCTAACTACCTCTAGATTTGTTAACGAGAGATTTTGTCCTTTACTTATGTTGACTTTCTGTCAATAAGTATCTCTAGTTGGTATGTAATTACTGAGAGATTGGAAAAAGAAACCGGCAGTTTGCATCCGATCCCGGTTGTGATACGACCACCTATTGACATTCATTATACAGTTAGAACCTCAAAGTGCGTGACAACCAGTTTATCTTTGGAACATTAGTTTTGCCCAGAAATTGGTTTGCAGAGGTCTAATGGCCAACGCAAAGTCGTCCCCAACATAGTTAAGAAATGGATGGATGAAGATGATGAGAAATGACTTCAAATCAGAGGTCATTCTTGAAAGAGACCTATGTTAAATGTTATACAAACTTAAAAAACCGCAAGTAGTGGGTGAAGATAAGCTATGGATCATGAATGAAGTAATCTTGGCAATGTTATCGCGATGTAACCTTTAAGTTATAATCCCTTGTAATATAGCCAAGGCCATAAGCAGTAATAAAGAACAAAATGGCCACAAATATCGATTGTGCATTCGCAATGAGCTTGTGAACTAGAGCTCGCCTTATGCCTGTCATACATTCTTGGAAATTACGTTTTTACGTCATCAATAAACTGTCTTCAGTGAATTGTTCATCAAATGAAATTACACTCATTATTAAAACTGTGCTATGCTCGGAGTCTCTCTGAGGGATAAAATCCGCAATGAAGTTATCCGTCAGAGAACTAAAGTTACCGACATAGCTCAAAGGATTAGCAAGCTGACGTGGCAATGGGCCGGTCACATCTGTCGGAGAACTGACAAACGCTGGAGAAAGCGAGTTCTCGAGTGGAGACCGCGGCTAGGCAAACGTAGTGTAGGGCTCCCGTCGGCCGGATGGAGTGACGACTTGCGGAAGGCAGCTGGCAGTGACTGGATGAGGAAAGCCGAAGATCGGGCTCTGTGGCGTTCACTAGGGGAGGCCTACGTCCAGCAGTGGACGAGTATGGGCTGATGATGATGATGATGATGATTAAAACTGTACATGTAGGTACATAGAATTGGAATTTTACTTTTATTGCTCGTGTAATGTCTTCTGTTTCTATAATGTCTCAGCATTATGCTGAGATTGAGGTCTTTTTTTGGCCTCGTGCAGGGTTGCCTTACAACGGTAATTAAATCATTTGATTTCGTGAAGTCTGTTATGTAACTGTACGTAAAGTCTCTTATCTTCGCTGATCGTCCCCCGCCATAGGGTGCAGTTAACCGAAATTGCCTTCTCTTTTCCTTCTCTATTTTCGGGGGACTGAAATAGCAGCTACATTTGGTGAATCAAAATGCGATTTGCATACATATATGGCTGCGTGTCATGCTATAGAATGATGCTTATACCAGAAAGGTTTAGTACCTACGATTTGCAGCGCAATCATAATATGCCTTCTGGCCTGTTCAGCCTATGTGAGCTTTTACGTAACATTACAGTAAGTTAGATGACCCTGTCGCAGAATAAAGACAAATAATTTATTCCAGCATCTAGTGTTTAGACGCCGTGGTAGTCTGAGTACCTACCTATTTGTAACTGTAGTCTTTGTTCCTAATACATTAACTCTATTTTTGTTTGTCACAGAACCTGAAGCACCCAAACCTAGTGAATCTGATCGAGGTGTTTCGTCGGAAACGCAAGCTGCACCTAGTCTTCGAATATTGTGATCATACGGTGCTGCATGAATTGGAGAAGTACCCTGCCGTAAGTACTATTTCTTCTAAGAAATTTCTTCTGCAGTTGTCTGTTGAGTGTATTTGTTCTCGTTGCCTACGAAGGTAGGTATAAGAGAAGACAGCCCATTTGGCAGTAAGCGGCTGGACTATCGTTTATGGAGATGTGCAATACCAGGGTATAGCGAAGCCAATGATTCAGATAAAACAAGAAAAATATTCGCTCACATGAAACAATTTCTGTTATTCAACCGCGGAATTCCTTATGGAACTCACCCTGCGCAGAGAATACAGGTTACATAACGGAGGTCGGAGAATTCAGGATGTTTCTGCAACTCATGGCTACTAGGTATATGTGTCATTCGTCAAAATGGTCGAACGATAAAAGGTTTTTGTAGACAAAACTGTAAAAAAAATCAGAAGTGTTATCATTTCAATCATTTTATTGTTTAGCAAAGTCCTCAGGGTGTTAACCCTTGCACAATGTTATTAGAGGTTGGTGGGTATACAGACTGACACACTGTCTTGCAAGCGACAGTAATATCATAATAGTTATTCTTTGTTATATTGTGGCATGCAAAATGGTATTCAACCTTAGGCTCAGAATAAACAATGGTGACTCTACAAGGGCACAAAATATACGGATAGGACATATTCTACGGCCTATATCAAGGTATACTAAAAACAAACAACTTTAGGAAATCAAAACAATATATATTTCACTGAATTCTCACACAACCAATTACTCATATAATTTGCAACATACACACACCTGCATTGTACAACTTACATCCATAAAATGTTAAATGTAACTACAGTTAAGTAGGTATGTGATAGAAAAGGACACAGATTTCTAATGTGCGTTTTTGGGGCTAGATCAAAAATAAGGCACTTTATAATAAGTAATATTGGTACTTTTAAATGTGAATTGTTACTTGATTTTTATTGCTTTACATGCAAAGTACTCGACGACCATTATTTAGCAATATTCGAACAAAAATTTCCGAAACAAACCTTGGTGGTTTAAATTATAATAATTAATATACCCTTCAAAAGGCGACCGGTCATTGAGGATAAGCCCGGAGAGCACATGGAGGAAGACAGATTCCTTTTAACGCCTCTTAGGGCACATTCTTGGGGAGACTGCAAAGAGGTCTCCCCTGAACCTTATTGTGCATGCCCCCTATATTTATATGCCCTTATGTGCCCAACCAGCCACCAAGTATAAAATACAATCTGGTTTTGGCCACGAATCTAAATATAAGGCTATAATAGGCTGTAACGTTCAAAGAAAACATACCTTGATCGCGCCTGTATTTCCGAAGGGTTTAGGCAGAGGTGTAGGTACTATTTTACAACCACACTTTGCCGGTTTATGTTTAGGTCCCATGTAATTTCGTAGAAAAACCCAATAACACTTTGCTCGACCTAGGAATCGAACCAAGGACCTCTAGCATAGCAGCCGCGGTAAGGACCACTAGACCAACGAGGCAGTCTGAACATAAAACATTTTGTAAATAATCCCGTGCTTTGCTGTAGTACCCCCAGTACCTATGTACTGTAGATATAGAAAATCAATTCGTGTAAACGAACTATATAAAGGTCGAATGACACCGAATTGCTGACCGAGTATATTTTTACTTTTTGCCTTTCTCCTTATTACTCTAGCATATAATTTCATGTTGCGTGTTTATCAAAAGTTTCTACTTGTTTGTAACAACTGTTGTTAGAGCCAATTTATCGTTGATCACTGGAAGGGTCTTTTAAGAAGAAGAAATACGCAGAAGGTACATACTTACTGCATTAAAAAATAAAAGTTGTAACAAGACGTGCCTTTGGAAATACTGCAGAACTTATTGAACCACTATTAAATTATTATTAGCAAAATTATACATAGATAAATCATATAGGATACCGCATCGTGTTGTTTTTTTAATTTGTGCCTATAATATCGATGGTCAGTGTATTGTAATTTGTTAATCCCCTGCCTCTCGTTCTGAGAGGAGACTCGTGTCCAGCAGTGGGACAATGTAATGGCTGGATGATGAATACCCCTGTCAATTTACGATAATTTATAATCTTTTCCATTAAAAATTGAGTATTTTATTCCATTTATCGTCCGCATTACTAACTAACTATTACAAAGTTACACACGGTCACACATAAAGTAAAATTTTCCAGTATTATAAGTGGACCTCGCATTGTAAGTTTTCGCACAAGGAGAGGTCGGAAATACACTAGGATAATATAGTAGCAAATGCATACTGAAAAGCAAGTAAGTACTTACTTAGGTTATATTCAAAAAGCATGTGTATTCAAGTAAATTAATACAAATGGGCCGGAGGACCAATTCCTCCCCCAATCTCCTTCCTTCTCCTTTTCTCCTTCCCCTCCCTTTCCCGAAAAAGGCTCGGCAACGCATCTGCAACTCCTTTGGTTTTGCAGATGTCCATGGGCGGCGATGACTACTTACCATCAGGTAGCTCGCCTGCTCGTTTGCCGAGTTATCCCATAAAAAAAAAAAAAAAAAAAAAAAAACAAATTAATTCTAATAAAAATAATTGTTCGCGAATTCATAGTAAAAAAGAGTGGACTTTCTGCACCTTACCTATACCTCAGTCTCATTAGACTACGCGGTACTGTAAGACCGTGACCTTCTCCCGGAGGCAGAGGGTTAATGTCGTTTAAAAATCAAAATGGCGACCTTGATTTTTATTATTGCGCGTGATTGCGCCAACAGAATTTGGTAGTTATTTTGCAAAGTCTTAATATTATTTTGTCCTTGGTAAAAATACTTATGTATGATTGTAATCTCATGTTTTTTTTTCATGTCCTTATGTCTCTAAGCGAGGCACTCAGAATGATTGGCTGAGGGCTCTAATGGCTCCTACTGACTAAAAACATTGCTGTCTTTTGAGGTTCATACACACACACATAAACAACTAGAACACATTTGACGCAATTGTATACTTTAAAGCCTTTGTCTGGATTTACCTTTATTTCTAGTTATGAACCAATTACTTAGCAAAGAAAATTGTTTGGCAAAGGGAACGGCAATGCCCTGCAGTATAATACAACAGCTTAGAAAATGAAACGAAAACAGCGCCTTTGTTTTATATACTAAGTACTAGCATTCCACCCGCGGCTTCGCCCGCGTGGACTATACGATTCAATATGTTTTTCGGGATAATATGTATACCATGTCACTCAGGAATAATGTAGCTTTCTATTGTGAAAGAATTTTCAAAACTGGATCATTACATCCAGAGATTACCACCTACAACGTCACAAACTCACAAACTCTTCATATTATAAGTATAGATGAAATGACATACATATATAAAATAATCTAACACACAGATAATGTTCCTTATTCCAAGGACCTACTTAGTTAAAAATGTTTGCTGCGGCCACGGAAGAGACCTTATTTATCTCTTCCGTGGCTGCGGCAAAATGTCAAAGGTAAAGTTCCAAATGTAGGCAATTTTAACATCAAAACGAAAACCTACAAAGCGTTTCCATTTTGGCAAATGGCTTTTCGATCGAGTATATATCATGATAGCCATCGATGTATTTTTATCTTTGAACCGGTACAAGGTAAGAGTTCTGACAAATGTACGATACTCTTTCCACTCTGCTCTCACTTTCTTACTGTAATATTTTATCCAGGTTGGACCTAATTTTGAAGTCCTAGCAAAAGAAGTCGCAGCTAGAAGCTAGTCTAATTTTAAATGGAGTATGCCAAATAAATAGTTCAAGGTTTAAGTGTAATAAAAAGTAGATCAGTGTGTAGTTGCGATAGAGTCCAATATTCAAAAACTTCGATTTTGGGTCAGCCATTGTAAAGTGCCAAAAGTAGGTAGGTACTTACTTGGTCCAGTTATTCGGAACCTTGAGATATTGACACGGTTATTTCCGTTGACACTTTTGTGATAATTGATTGCCAAGTAGGGCTGCCTACTAATGCCAACAAGAATTGTAGAGACAGTATAATATACTCGTAAAGACAAAATATTTTAGAAGCACCAAATTTGTCTCTTACTGCGGAGGTTCGATACTGAAAGCTCAACAAGAAAGAGTGTAAGAAGGAATGGGAAGCCTTTGCCTTTCAGTGGGACGTTCAAGGCTGATATTAAATAATGAACTCATTTATTGTAAAGTATTTTGATTTGACACATGAGGTTATTGACACTTGGGATGTGAATTCAGCAATCATTGTTTTCATTGCTGTGTCAAGAGCCTCGATCAACATTTAAGGAGGCTCTCGGTGAATGGCTGGATCAAGGGCTTGGTAAGATACGGCGCTTAGTGATAGGAGGTGTCTCTCTTTGGAGCCCTGACCACCGGTAATTTGGACCCCCGATTTTATATTTTTAAATTTTTTCATATTATTTGTAAAAGTATTTTAATTTATAAGAAAAAAATTTAAAATAAATTGAACTAAATAAGTTGTCTATCTTCTCTAGAAACGCTTACACTACACTGTATGTTAATCATAATTTCAGTGACAAATCTAAACTCGCGGAAAAACCCCAATAACATTTTAGAACGTCATTCCGATTCCCCCAAAACGAAATTAAATACTTAATTTCCTGGAAGTTGGAAGGTTAAGTTTTATAGTTTATGGCTTCTTAAATGATAGTCAATATCGGTAACAGTTACTTTAAACATTAATGATCGGTAATGGTAGTGAGGTTATGTTGTTACCGCATTTTAAAACCGCCATGACACGCAAGCGTAAAGCCCTCTTCATTAGAATGTAAGCAAACTTTGACCTTTAATTTAAGTAGTTTAAGTTAACAAAATATACCATCATGCTTTCATTCCCCGAAGGGTTAGGCAGAGTGTTGTACACCGTTAGGCGTAGTTTTAACCGGCCTCACTTCTTTGTTCGCAACGTTCCATCTTAACTTTTTATTTGATCTGAGGGACGTACATGCTTGTATAGTCATCATCAACTTCTTAGCCTTTTTCCAAGTACTGGGGTTGGCTTTTAGTCTAATCAGATGCGGCTAAACATTAGCATTTTTTGCATGAAGCGACTGCCATCAGACCTCCGCAACCCAATTTCTGGACAACACCGATATTCTGAGGATAGACTGGTTGAAGCCTTTTTTGATCATCTGACTATCACTAGCAATTATCATAGGTGTTCGTATGACAATAGGGCCGTCGGCTTTATGTGCTCTCCTAGGCACGCAGGTGTCTCGATGTGTTACCCATTACAAAATATACTGGTGAATTCATTTAGATGTACATATTTAACAGTAGCCTTGTTTCCTTATCTATCGAGTTATCTTATCGCAGGTCTGACCAAAATGTAGATTAGAGGCATACCTAATGGATACCACGAAACTTATTAGCGTATAGATTTTCTTTCTGACATTATCTGGGTGGCGTGTCGATGTAGTAATAAGGATATAAGAGAGTAAGCAGCTTATACTATAAAAATAATACTGAAATAAAAGAAGACTAGCAAAATTTAAACAGACCATTTCAATTTTTTTTTTTTAATTAACGACATACCTACGTTAACAGTCTTTCTGGGGCACGAGTAAATCCACGGGCAACATTGAATCATACGGCGGAACATACGACTATATAGACTGTATACTATTAAATCTTATATCTAGCATTAGCTTTCCGCCCGCGGCTTTGCCCGCGTGAAGTATCGTACGTTTCTTTTCATTTTATGGAATAAAATATATAGCCTATGTCAGGGTCAGCCTCAGGAATAACGTGGCTTTCTATTGGTTAAAGAATTTTCAAAATCGGTTCAGTAGATCTAGACTAGACTAGACTACCTCCTTAGTCTTGTGGTCCTAAGCACGACTGCTACGCTAGAGGTCCTGGGTGTGATCCCCAGGTCGAGCAAAGTGTTGTTGGGTTTTTCTATGAAATTCCCAGAAGCAGCTCGGAGTCAGGATTTGTGCCCGGTTAATGGCAATAGTCTCGCCTCCTATTACATGGGACCTAAACATACCGGCGAAATATGGGTGTACATTAGGACACCTCTGCCTAACTCTTCGGGAATACAGGCGTGATGGTATGTATATATGTAGATCTAGAGACAACCTCGCAAACTCTCAAAGTTTACCTCTTTATAATATTAAAGTAGATTAGGTATATTATGATTATGAATAGAACTCCTACAATAATAACTCGTCTCGAAGTTTGCTACGAGATCATGGCTACAAGAATGTACGAGTGCTACGACGTAGCAGCTGCGCTTCAAACACAGCTACGAAATCGTAGCGGTCTCGATCATGATTCGAAGTAGGACACCGTTCAGAGAATTTGTGTTCCAGGGTCCCATTATATTTGTGGGACAGGAATGGAAATTTAAGTGCATGCCGCAGTGACGTAGCATTTTTTAAAATTTTATTTAAAACAATAAGTTTGAAAGACCGTCAGTTTAAAAAAAAGAATATATAATTTTGTAGAATAAATGTTAAGGAAATACGTTCCATGCGAAGTATGTGCGCGGTGATAGATTGAGAAATAATGTAACTACACAACGCGCCATACAATTTAGGGTTAACTGACTTAGATGTATAGGTTTTTCATGTATTTAGAGGTCAGTCTAAACTGCATAAATAATACTTCAAAAGTTTTATTTTAACTTAGATATTTTCAGAGCAGTACACTGAGTACACTTTTCCTAGCATACGACAACTTGCCACCGTTATTTACAGCTTTTTTTTAAAAAAAAGCTTGCTTGCAATATGGGTCTCACATTACTAATATTCTTGTTAAGCCCTCGTACTAAAATTCTTGTATAACGAGTGGGTCCACGTCAATAGTGCAATGGGTGGGTGTCGAACCGGAAACCACACGATCGCAAGTCCGACGCCCTAGCTTAAGTCTTCATAATCGAGGGTGATTTATTCCGAGCCAGTATTTACGTATTTATACTGTTTGAAAAATTCATTTTTTATTTTTAGTAAAATTGGTTATTTTATTACTTAAACAGACTAATGATAACTTGGAATGACCGCTGTTTAATTTAATGTGATAAACTAATCGAACATAATATCCTCTTTTCCCAGGGCTGTCCAGAGCTCCTATCCAAGCAGATCATCTGGCAGACGCTGCAGGGCGTCGCGTACTGCCACCGACACAACTGCATCCACCGTGACGTCAAGCCGGAGAACATCCTGCTCACCAGTGAAGGTGTGGTCAAGCTGTGTGACTTCGGCTTTGCCAGGATGATCAGTGCGTATCTCTTTAAGATATTAAAATATTTTATATTTTATATACCGATTTGGGCAGAAACGAACGCCGTAAAACTGCCTCATTTGTCTAGTGGTCCTAAGCGCAACTGCTACGATAGGGGTCTTGGGTTTGTACCTACGACTAGCAACTAGCAAAGTGCTATTGGGATTTTCTAAAAAAAATTCATTGGCAGCTCGGAGTTTTGATAAGTGCCCGATGAATAGCAAAAGGCTCGCCCCCTATTACATGGGATCTAAACATACCGGCGAACTGTAAGTGTACATAAAGTACACCTCTGTCTAACCCTTCGGGGAATACAGGCGTAATAGTGTATGTAACTAACGCTGTACTAATTAATCTAGGCAGGTACTTAAGTTCTTAAATATCATATTTATTCATAACATAATATACCATCACTCCAACATTCAAGAAGGGTTAGGCATAGACGTACAAATGTACATAAATTATCTCATTCGAGAGACATCTAGAAACTCTTCTTAAGTGATATTATAAATTCGTTTGTTTAAGTATTACGGTTACGGTAATTCAGTGGTGTTTATTTTAACATACACAACAAAACTGTTAAATTAACTGTTGCCAGCAGTATTTTAAAACTAATACAATCTTCAAACTTGCAAGAAAACAGAGTATTTACTCCCTTTTAAAAGGCCGGCATTGCACTTGTGACTCCTCTGCGGTTGCAGGGGTCCATCATCATGGGCGACGGTAATCGCTTCTCAGCAGACGATTCGTCTGCTTGTCTGCCGCCTAATTTCATAAAAAAAAACATAACATAATAATATTATGCATTATAATTATAAGTAAAGAATTTGTTTATTTCGATTTCTGTAGTAAAGAGAGTTCTTTATGTAAAGTTCAACTGTTTATTCAAATATTAAATTAACTTTATGGCTAGAGGCGAGAATTGTATGACATAACATGTTATACCAATTTGGGAAAAGGTCAAGGCGACTAAATAAGACAGACAATCTTCACACCTTTTGCAAAAGGAGCTATTATGCCAGTTTATAGCCAATTAAGTGGTTTTACGTACTCCCCAAGATGCATTAGCAAATATTAGCATACAGTGAGAAATGTATTAGTTACCACGCGTTTCCACTGCCGACAAAGGAAGTTGCAAACATCTACCTATCCCACTTACTCTTTGAAAGTTAGATAGAGTAAGAGAGAAATTATAATGACTCACTGTTGTCATCGGTCTCATTTGAATCCCAAATGGATTTACTATAACTCTGCTTCCAGGCAGCGTATGTAATAGAAACATGCACCAAATTTCAAATTAGACCTCCAGCAATACAACTGTGAAAACCACATCTAATTTCGTGCAGCAGTTTTTGCGTGTACAACAAACATGAAGACAGACACTAAAGGAAAGTGAAGTTTCGGCTTGTATTACCGTTATCTATACTTATCTATATCTATACTTTTTTTTATCTATACTTAATATTATAAAGCTGAAGAGTTTGTTTGTTTGTTTGTTTGAACGCGCTAATCACAGGAACTACGGGTCCGATTTGAAAAATTCTTTCATTTTTAGATAGCCCATTTATCGAGGAAGCCTATAGGCTATATATCATCACGCTACGACTAATAGGAGCGGAGCATAAATGAAAAATGACGCAAAAACGGGAAACCACGCGGGCGAACCCGTGGGGGGAAAGCTAGTACAGATATAAAGGTAATCACTACCTACCTAGAATTACTACTAACTGCTACACCAAACGTGCAGGCACATTTACCTTCCGCCCTTAAATTTTTCATAACAAGAACTCGAATCTGTATCCTTCGATGCAAACGCTTTAGCAAACCAAGCTACGGAATTTCGAATTTCTGCCAGTTATAACATACCATCACGCCTGTATTCCCCGAAAGGTTAGGCAGAGGTGTACTACTGTACACCCAAACTCCGCCGGTATGTTAAAATCCCTTGTAATAGGGGGCCATTGCCATTAACCGGGCACAAATCCAGACTCCGAGCTTTTATAGAAATACCCAAAAACACTTTGCTCGACCTGGGGATCGTACCCAGCATCACTAGCATAGCAGTCGCGCTTAGGACCACTAGACTAACGAGGAAGTCATTTCTGCCAGTTATGTTTATTATTCTTCCAAATGCGGGGGTACATTCGTAATAAGTTAAAAAAACCGATGTTAAGCATCCTTCCGATTCCTCCTACCCATCCTAACCCATTCCTCCTATCCTTATCCAGGTGGCAGCTGTTCCTCGGAGTACTCGGTGCACACGATGATCCCCTTCGGTGTGGATGTGCGCAGGAGAGCTAGTAACTACCTAATTTTGATATTTGTAATGTTGATTTTGATATAGAACAGTTTTTACAGTAGGTAAATATAGAGTATTTTAAGTATATTTTTTTAGAATCTCGTGAATCACAACGGGCAAATTAAGTATTTCTTAGAATAATTATATGAAAGTAGTTTTATAGGGATTAATTAATTGTATTTTAAAATAAAATAAAAATTGTAATATCAGTACTTTATTAAGCATCGATTTTGAGCGTGAACCGATAATAGTTTTATAAATTGTCAATTTCTGATACGCGTAAATACTTAGGCAAAATCCTTACGCGTATCAGAAATTGACGCAGAAATACATAGGTAGGTATTTACGCGTATCAGAAATTGACGCAGAAATACATAGGTATTTACGCGTATCAGAAATTGACGAAGAAATACATAGGTATTTACGCGTTCTCTGCGCTACATTTTTTAACTTTTGCAGTATTATCGTTTCAAATCTCTTCTCCTACTGTACTTGTTTTTTGTTCCGAATAAACGATTTATAGGTATTAGACATTAAAACAAAATTATTTTTAACTGATATCAATCCGATACTTGTTAATAAAACAACAAATTACCAAAAATGATTTTTATACACAAAGTCGAATTCGGAACCTCCTTCTTTTTTTAATTCTCGTAAACATGGTCTATCAATTCTCGTATTTGATATAAAAAGTGGTATTATTAGTATATATGGAATAAGTACCTAATTTTCCACCCTAGCCCGTCATAACGCCGCCGCCGTCGATATTGTTCTATCCGGCAGTAAGTCGGCCAAAGAGGCCGATTGCCGATAACGGCGATCCTGGAAAACGGTCTACTTCGCTTATCGCTCACCTAGATCGAGACTGGCGGAGAAATACGGACAACCCACGTCGTGAACTATAAAATATTATAAGTACTTAAAATCAAAGACAAGATTTAGCTCGCCACGTAAAAAAGATTTTCATGATAGTTAAAGCGTTTTGTGTTTTCATATATGTATCTGCGGTAGTAGGTATTGTATCTAAATAAATGAAAAAAAAAAAAGTTTGACATTATAAACATAAGTACCTCTGATTTTTTAAACGATATGAACACAATAATTACACATATTATGTCAAATTAGTCTTATTTGCACTAGTGAAATATCAAGTACTAGTTGACCCGTGCCCACTTCGTTGGCCGATATAGCCTATGACATTCACAAGTAACGAGGCTTTCTATTGGTGAAAGAATTTTCAAAATCGGTTCACTAGATCCAGATTACCCTTTACAACCTCAAAACTCTCAAACTTTACAATACATTAGGCTTGTAAAACCCGATTAGTTTGTAGTAGGGCCTTTTGTGGTAGGGCCACGCTGTTCGCAGCACGAATGGGCCGGCTTGACCGGGGAAGTACCACACTCTCGCAGAAGACCGACGTCCGAGTAGTAGCGTTTCGTTACTGCGCTTCGTTCGGTGAGCGAGAGGGCTGGAGGTCCAATTCCTCCCCCAATCCCCTTCCTTCTCCTTTTCTCCTTCCCCTCCCTTTCCCTAAATAGGCTCAGCAACGCATCTGCAACTCCTTTGGTTTTGCTGATGTCCATGGGCGGCGATGACTACTTACCATCAGGTAGCTCGCCTGCTCCTTTGCCGAGTTATCACATAAAAAAAAAAAAAAAAAAATACAGAGACCTGTGTTGGACGCCCTGCGTCACGCTGGTCCGACGATTTGAAGAAGGTGGCTGGCAGAGGATAGATGCGAGCTGCCCAAGACCCCGATAGTTGGTGCTCTTTGGGGGAAGCCTACGTTCAGCAGTGGACGGCAATTAGCTGATACGATGATGATGATGATGGAAAATAATTTTCATATATGTACATATTTAGATCTGTATTTCAGAAATAAATATCATATTTATAAACACGGAAATTGTATTTACCATCTACAAACCCGAACAGAACCGCAATGCAACCAATAAAAAAACCGCAATGACCTCGAACACCTTGCTTTACCGTAGTTAAGGTCAAGGTTATAAATAGACGGGTATAACGTTAGTTAAAATACATCACTGTGACTGCTTAACCTTTTCCGAGACCAGTAAAGCACGCTAGTAACATTTCAACTTTACATCTATACCTACTATCTATACTATGTATATATATATAATATTATAAAGCTGAAGAGTTTGTTTGTTTGCTTGAACGCGCTTATCTCAGGATCTACGGGTCCGTATTGAAAAAATCTTTCAGTGTTAGGTAGCCTATTTATAGATTTGCTCTATAGGCTATATATCATCACGCTAAGACCAATAGGTGCGGAGCATAAATGAAAAATGTTGCAAAAACGGGAAAAATTTAAATGCAGAAAAGCCGAGAAATCACGCTGACGAAGCCGTGGGCGGAAAGCTAGTTTCTTGAAGCTAAGTATAATTTTGATTTGTAATTAATAAAGAAATTGACAGATTGAAGCAGTGTGATAAATATTATATGTGGCTTGTGCCTAAGTTTATATCTGGAAGGTTAAGCACCGCTACCTGCGTTAGTCTGCGGACTGGTGACCATTTACATTGAGACTCCTCCGTGCCTCGGAAAGCACGTGAAGCTGTCGGTCCCGGTTGTCATTCGAACATCGTTGGTTGTAGTCAGGAGCTCAAAAAGCCATTCGAAGGATACAGTTCAGGATAGGATCAGGATAGGTCATATCCTGAACTGTATCCTTCGAATATCGATAATGCACAGAAATTGGGTTGCGGAGGTCTGATGCAAAATAAGTAATCAAGAATCCTACCTTAGAATCGTGGTTTCTGCCTACCCATAGGCGGAAAAAGCGTGAGTCTACAGCACTAACAAGCTATCAATCTTGTAAAACAAATTGTTATGTTGCGTTCTGGTCGTGTTGTGGGGTTTATGCAAGCCATCTAAGACACGCCATGCCCACTTTCGCAGGCTATTAATAGCCTCCAAGGTTGTAGTTTATAAGTTCCGCGATCCATCGTCCGTGGGTGCTCAACAAACATTAATCAAAGTATCGACAAAGAACTATCTATTCGCGGATCGCGTATCTAGTTCTTAGGTATTTACCTTTGGCCTTTAAATAACCCTCTTTTGTTATGTTAACCTACCTACACATTGTACATGGTAGGTAATCGCGGCCTTGAAGTCTTTAGGTAAGGATTTTGCCTAAGTATTTTTGCCTAAAAGCGTATGTAGGTGATTTTAGCGACAACTAAGTATGACTGATAGCTTCCCACCCGTAGCTTCGCCCGTGTGTACTATACGTTTCTTTTCATTTTACGGGATAATATATAGCCTACTATATAGCCTATGTTATTCAGGAATAATGTAGCTTTCTATTGGTGAAAGTATTGTCAAAATCTGTTCAGTAGATCTAGAGATTGCCCCCTACAACCTCACAAACTCACGAACTTTACCTCTTTATATTATTAGTAATATAGATTAATTATTTATTAATAATTTAGGTCTTTATAATTTTTAAGATTTACTTGTATTTTTAGTATTGTAATATATTGTTATTATTGTTATTTATTCTTCGGCATCAGTGTTTTCCAAACAACATATTATAAATAACCGTCTGAGACCCCAGGGCTGAAAAAACAAAAAAAGGTTCTCAAAATGAATTGATTCTAGAATAATTGTGGACTTTTAACCCCCTTGAATCGTGATAGATTTCAAGGTTGTCTGGCAGAAAATGCTTAATGGCATTATGACTGCCTTTGTACCAACGGTGCATAAAGAATAAATAATTGAATAAATATACGCAGTCACTAACAGTATCTTCCACTAAACATGTCCAGGCCCAGGGGAGAGCTACACGGACTACGTGGCGACGCGGTGGTACCGCGCGCCCGAGCTGCTGGTGGGAGACACCATGTACAGCACCCCTGTTGACGTGTGGGCTATAGGTATGTAGATACAGTTGGTTCGAAATAACTCTGCTTGTCTGAAGTTAGCCGTTCGGAACTACCGCGCTGGTAAAATCGTTTATATACAAAAATATCGAAAATAGTAAAGAAATTGACTGCCTCGTTAGTCTAGTGGTCCCAATCGCGACTGCTACGCTAGAGGTCTTGGGTTCGATCCCCAGGTCGAGCAGTGTTATTGGGTTTTTCTATGAAATTCTCAGTAGCAGCTCGGAGTCTGGAGGTCACATACCGGCGAACTGTGGGTGTAAGTACATTAAGTACACCTCTGCCTAACCCTTCGGGGAATACAGGCGTGATGGTATGCAAAGAAATTAAATACAAATGTGAAGCGTAAAAGAACCTTATTGTCTCTATACCGATTCTTTCTATTAAAACTAAAAATTTACCACTGCTAAACCACTTGCTGACAAGTTCAGACATGCTTAGTTACTTCGAACAAATTGTACACCACTTCTGGACGGCAGTGTGGCAGAAAACCACGGAAGAGATGAATAAGGTTGGAATGGCCATGTGGGCGGGGCAGGCGCGCCACAGTTATGGTTAGGCAATCATAACTCGCCCGAATCATACATTCGCCGCGTTTAGTGTGCTTAGGACTACTTCAGAGAACAGAGCTCCGCTTTAAAATGCCGTGTTGTGTTATTCTTACGTGATAGACAAAAAGTCAGACCTCCAGAATATAGCGAGAAGGTATATCTTTCCATCTGTAAGTCAAAAATAGCATGTATTTACACAATAATTGATAAAAACATAAAAATATACTGATCACTATGAAATTCCAAACATCAATCATATTATTGCAACAAGTTACAAATAAAATACATTGCCTGATGTGTTCTCGCTTAATCAACGCGATGACCTAGTCCGCTTGCAATGTACTGCATGCATTGCGTTCACCACTCCACTTCAACAATGGCCGTTGTTCGTCGTTTGCCGGGGTTGGCCGTGAGTAATGCACGGCTTACATCTATCGATATCGAAGTGACTGTGTAGTTAAATAAACGCATCGATAGAATTCTCAACTATATTTATGTTTAACAAAGATTATTTATGAAATAATATATATTTAATTGATGAGAGTATATTTTTAGTTAGATGTATTTTATATTATATTAATCATTGAATGAATGAAGATGAAGCGGCATGTAGACCATTTTATTTTACTTAGATTTTAATACTGAATAGATACAGTATAGTCTAGTCAAATCTAAGTCAAATACTATACCTACTTATTTTATACGTGTTTTAATATTTGATTCTATTCGACATATTATACAATTAATTATAATAATGATTACGTTTTCTTCCAAGGACAGTAAATCTTTTAAATTGAATGAAAATAGTTCTTGATTTTTATGTTCCCCTTTTTCCCATTCAATATAAAAATACATAACAGACTGAGAATTTATCGATAAATTCTCAGTCGGCTTTTCAAGCACTAGCGTATGCTCACGGAAGAGATCTTATTTAGCTCTTCCGTGCGTATGCTTGTTGCGTGTGTGTGTCTAATGCCTACGGGAGCTTGGTGCTAGTGTGTGAACAAATTGCTGCCCACAGATTTATGAGTGTGTGATTTGATTGTGTGCGAAAAACTTGTAAAGATAATGTTGCGTATGTTTGAGAATTGAAATAGTGGGAGTAAAGCGGCGACACTGGTCCTAGTACAAAATAGCAGCTAGGGCCTTTCCAACCTTATTTATCTCTTCCGTGCAGAAAACCAATCCAACTGAAATATAGTATTTTTTGTACTATATAGTTAAATTATGTGTTCAGCAGTTTAGAGTACCTACGTAGTCCCGACATCCCGACATATAGCACAACACTATAATTATAATAGGTAGGCTATAGGTATTATAGGCTATTTAACATCACAAAGCAGGGCAAAGCGGGTGAAACCGCGTTGCACAGCTAGTTACCAGCAACTGCTGGTTACAAATAACCAGCTGTGTGTAGAATAAATTAGTTAATTTATTCTATTTATACTTAAACTTCACATCCCTTTCCCATATTCTATTGAATAAGGAAGAATGAGGCATGTAAAGTGTAAGGATATTTTGAGACCTTTTAAAAAAAACCGTTGATACTTTTACAAGAATAACATTTATGTGTAATCTATTGGTATTCCCGAAAAGTTAGGTAGAGGCACAGTTTGAAGTGTACAGTCGTCAGCAGGTCACGGCATACGAAACTGTCAAAATTCTCCAAATGATTTTAAACCTTAAACTGTGAAGATAACTAAGTTATTTTAGTGAAGGCAAAATACGACCGCGGGCAGGTTCGAACCTGCGTCTTCTGATTAAGTACACCAGACGCTATGACCGCTAAGCCACCGCGACTCCCACCCACCATGTCGAAATTTGCCTTCACATTTTTAATTTACGTCTTTGAGGCGACGTTAGTTAGTTAGTTAACCAGAAGACGCAGGTTCGAATCCTGCCCGCGGTCGTATTTTAGTGAATAAAATAACTTAATAATCTTTGCATGGAAAATGCCAAAAAAATACAAAAAGATTGGTGAAGATAACGTTGAAAATCAACTGAGATAATTTGACATTTTGTAGTAGCTTGATGTGCTGGTCACCGTACTTTACCTAAAAAAAGAATATATAATAAATACAATAATAATTATATTGATTCGATAGTTAAGTCACGACTCACTATAACGAGTTTATATCAACCGCCTGAAAATAATCATGTCAACAATCTCAGAAGCACATAATATTATAATTATTCTGTCAGGCGTTTCGTTTCTTCCCAGGTTGTGTATTTGCCGAGCTCCTGTCGGGAGAAGCGTTATGGCCGGGCAAAAGTGACTTGGACCAGTTGTACCTTATAAGAAAGACCCTCGGCGACCTATTGCCCAGGCATATGACTATATTCTCACAGAATACCTTTTTTCAGGTAAGTTGGAAAAGATCTTATCATTTTATTGAAATAAAACCACCGTGACCATAGGACTGCCATGTCAAAGATTCCGAGTTCGAATCCAAGGCACGCACTTCTGACTTTTCGAAGTCATGTGCGTATTAATACTTAATTATCACGCGCTTAAACGGTGAAGGAAAACATCGTGAGGAAACCTGCATGCTTCAGAGATTTTCTCGCTAATGTGTGAAATCTGCCAACCCGCAATAGGCTAGCATGGCGGACTTCAGCCTAATCCCTCTCATTGTGAGAGGAGACCCGTGTCCTGCAGTGAGACAATATATGGGTTGATGATGATGATGAGTTATATAAGCGCATCTGGGAAATCTGGTAGTCAACCTAAGCAGAGATGGGGAGAGACTAGCATAGACGGTCTAATTGAAAAAAAATAATGACACCTGATAAATCTTATCAGAATTACCAATACGACTAGCAGTTTTTAAAAGACTAAAGTGATAAAGCAATGCTTGCAGGGCATGGCGCTGCCGGAGCCCACGACCCTGGAGCCATTGGAGAAGAAGATCCCGCAGCGGTACTCCTGCAACGAGCTGGTCTTAGACTTTCTGAATGTGAGTGTATCTATTAACCTTGTTAGATTAATTAAGACGGAGCGTGATATTATAAACTCTCTGCCTGTACTGCCTCATTAGTCTAGTGGTTCTAAGCGCGACTGCTACGTGGGTTTTACATGGGACCTTAAACATACCGGCGAAGTGTGGGTATACATGAGTACACCTCTGCCAAAGCAGAGGTATACCTAACGTTGTACGCATAGGACATGTATCCAATAGCATGTCTTCTAACAAAAGCCAAATCAAATTAATTTTAAAAACAACATAAATTAAGGAAAAAAAACTAATGTACCCATTGCACTCCCATAGTTCACTGGTATGTTTAGGCCGCATTTAACCTGGCAAGCGGTACAGTTCCTCTTTTAAGCACATAACAATAGATTTTGCATTGTGTCTACAATATGCCGCTTGACAGGTTAATAAGGGCTAGCCTTTAAGTTTCCACTAACCGGGGACAAATTCAAACTCCCAGCTGTTACTGAGAATGTAATAAAAAAAACAATACCATATATCTTTAAGCATCAGCATAGCAATTGCGATAACCACTAGGGATCGACACTCGGCGCAATGGCGAGGTCATCAGAACAAAATCCCTTTGTCAAAGTGTATTTGTTATTATCTCTCGTTTCATGTTCCAGAAATGCCTAGACAAAGACCCCATGATAAGATGGACGTGCGAGCAGCTGCTGAGGCACCCCATCTTCGAGAATTTCCTGTTCACAGTTCCACACTCAGACCACGAGGACTATGAGAGGGCTAGAAGAGCACACGTATGTTCTACTTTACATTTCTTTATTCCTGACTGGCTTTCTGCCTAGTTCTTTACCAGGCTTACAGCAGGGCTTAGTATATAGAGTCTATAAAGTATCCAGCTACCTTATCCACCTGTCCCGTTGCATGTGGAACAACCCAAACTTCTTTTTATTGTATTGACCCGAGAAAAAAGAATAAGTAAGTATAAGATGCTCTTTGAACCAATTTATGGTTTTGCGAGCAGGTGCAATTTTAGGTGGCTAGTGGCTATTTCTGATTGTTTTGGCCAGTAGAAAACCTCGTAATGACTCTATACCAGCGTATTTCATTTTGTGGCAGCATTCCCACTATATTTTAAAATAAAACTATTGTTCGGATGGGACGCGCCGTCGCCGATGACTGACAAAGCGACGACGCACCGCACCGTTTCGCGGTATAGTTGGAAAAGATACATTTAAAAACAATAAATGTATAATATTTTACTTAATGTAACCAGCTAGTGGGAGGGGGGTTGAAATTATTGAGTGGGCCACGAAGGGACAGTATGAAAATCACCAGGCAATGGCAGAAGAACTTTTGGGAAACACTGCTCAATCTATACAAAACGGCAAATTTAGGCCTGTTGACCACTAAATATTATTCAACAGCGAGAGTTCATGGGCCGATACACGGTACAAGAAGAGATACCGCATGAGTCGCCTGTTGAGAGCGTTGATGCGCACACTTCGAAAAAATCTGGCAAGAGCAAAAAGAAATGATCGCTTCGCATAGCGCGCAATAGTACCGCGCTTGTTGTGTTGCGGTGACTTGAGGTGAATACAATCGTACCTATTACAATGTATTTTAGGTCGATTATCGAATGATAATTTAATTAATATTATTTAGCGCCATTCGTAGATATGTAGGGAGTCGTATCGATCCATATTTATAGACTGTACCTATTTAATTAATTTGTGTACTTTAAACTAGTTGTAATTAAGTTTTAAAGTCGAATTTATAGTCATTAGCAAGGGAGTAATGCATTCTTCATCATCTATACCTTCACACTGTTGAGTTAGTTTGACTTATCCAAATACCTACTTGCATATTGATTGCCTCTTTGGTCTTTTGGTCGCTGATCGTTGAGATCCTTGCTTCAAGTTTCAGGTGGGTTTATGCTGTGTTTACGACTACCGAAGCATAAGCCCATACCTCTCGGTCCCTATACTGTACATAAGTACACCTCTGCCTAACACTTTGTGAGTATAGGCGTGACGGTTTGTTCCTACTTACATTAAACGAAGCGAAGTCAAATGCACTTGCGAAAAACCAAAAAAATATTGAATCTGGCTATCTCTTCCGTGTTGGCCCCCAACGCGAATAGATCAGCCATATTAATATGACAAACCCTCCACGTTAACCATCTGATGACTCAGATAAGGTAAGTAATCTGAATCGTCAGACGTCAACCTACCTGATGCTGAGTTAAGTTTCCAAGTACTTTCGAGTAACAAAAAAAAAACGAACTATCTAGAATATCAGGTCTCGAAGTTCTAAGGTAAAGTACTAATAATGCTTTGTCTCTCCAGGTGCAGTCATCGCCCCTGCTGCCCCAACTGATAGTGACCGAGCGGAGTCAGCCCGCCAAGAATAAGAAATCAGAGCTGGACTCGCGAAGTCACCTGCCCACCATCTGACTAGCGCCGCGCAAGCGCATCCAACCCTCGTTGTGATTACAATGGCTCTTCATATCCACACGGACTTTTATTTGTGATATTTATTATCGAACATGACGTCACAGCGTGACTGGCAGTCTTCTGAACACCATCTGTCAAGAGTCGCGCACGCGCATATTTACTATCCTCGTTGTGATTAAATGGTTCTTCAAATCATTCGGATTTTTATTTGTGATATTTATTACATGACATGATGACAGCCCTAAACAAACAAGCTGTTATTTAGCGTGCGCACGCGAACACAACCCTCGCCGTGAGTTTTAAATATGAGATCGTTTAGATTCTAAACAAATCTTCAGGACAGCAGTTTTAAAAACATCACAGCACTAAAAGTCGAACACTTTTAACTCTTTTCAGCGACTATTGTTGCTAGCTGTACGTATGCAAAGCTAAACATCAGCAATACAAATCCAGTATAGGCTGGCCTTGAGTTGTGCGGAAAACCTGAATAATGGGAGGTCAGTCTAAACTGGTTTGTAGTTTGATGTGTAGCCGTGTGTAGGTACCATGCTAATGTCGAATCCTGCGAAATTTGAATGACAACTTTGCTGCATTATCTAGCCTTTTATGCGCCCGCGGCGATGTATGTGAGCATCTTGACTGTTTTGATTATTTCTGCGCCTCCAGACTGACGGTAGATGGTGCTGAAGATCAATGGTGACAGATTGATAGGCACCTACATACTTTTTTTATCAGCCCATTTGATCCCACTGCTGGGCAAAGGCCTCCCTACCTTCCTTCCATTCCTCACGGTTTAAAGCTTTTAAGCCAATCTCTTACCTACTAGGTACCTACATAGTTAGTTGCAAATATATGTTTTGATTTTGATTTTAGATACTGTAAATGCAGCTTATAATAGTATCTAGTGTACTACTATAACAGAGATACATTTTTCGTTTTCTAAATACAAGTAGTTATTGTGTGTAAATAAAAATGACAAAGTAGGTAAAATATATACAATTCAACACTTTTTATTCTACATTATTTATAACCAGCAAACTATTTATGTGGTTGGTACATGGTATCTTGAGGCAATTTATTTAAATTAAGTACATACTTAAAATGATATATTACTACTTATTTACAAAGAAAGATAGAAAGTGGTATTTATAAGTCTAGTATCAACCATGTCATCAATGCTCCGAGGAACCAAAGTATTTCAGTGCCTGAAAAAAAAAACAGTAGGTAATAGAGAGAATTTTAAATATAGGAAAAGTTATATGTCAAACAAACATTACATATTTTATTGCTATATTATTTTACTAGATATCCGCCCGCGGCTTCGTTCGTATGGTTTCTCGGCTTTTCTCTATTCCATTTTTTTATATATAAATTTCTAAAATAAAAGTAGCCTAAGTTACTCCTTATTACATCAGCTATCTGCCAGTGCAAGTCCAGTCAAAATCGGTCCAGCTATTTCAGAGAATAGCCGGAACAAATAGACAGATTGTAAAAAAAATAATTGGTATGTGTAGTTACCATGTATACATATGCATTTAGTAAAAAGCCCTAGTATTTTATTATCACACACTCCAATTTTATTGATTTGTATCAAAACAAACTAAACAAATAAGTAACTTTATAAATATGTTTAAATATATAATAATAAATACATAATTATATAAATCTTACTAGGTATATTGATACTAGTTAGGTAATAAAATAAACGGTATATAAATAGTATATACAAATATACTATAGTATAATTATACAATAACTATAAAAAAAAATTAAGAACAAATAAAAAAAAAGTAAAAAAAAAAGTAGTAGGCGTAACAAATATAAAAATAGAATGCCTTCCTCCTCCCTCCTAAATTGCCGTGCCCGACAGGGTCCATGATTGATACCTACTAAATTACTGTATAACACCTGTTAACATTGTGGAGTGCAATAAATATATTGAGTATTTAGTATTAGAAGATTACTAGTGGTTCTAGTGGGATCACTAGGGTCAGTAGATCCATTGATATGAACCACTGCTCCGCATATGATTTGTTAAGGCATTCAACTAGTACTTTTCCAGTTGATGACAACAGAGAAGAGTATTATTATGTGTCACATTATTAGCTGTCTGGTATTTTGTATTCAATGTATATTCTGCCTCATTAGTCTAAAGTGCAGTTAGCAGCACAGTGGCGTAGCGTGGGGGGGGCGGCGGGTGCGGTCCGCACCGGGCGGCACTTTGGAGGGGGCGGCATTTCACGGGTGGTAAAAAAAAATGTATTTTTTTTTGAGAACATTTGTTTACTTTTCAGTTTAGTTTAATCATGCCCTAATTTTTTTGTTATTCATCAGTGGCGGATTTAGAGATTTGCCGCCAGTAGGCTATACAAATACTGCCGCCCCTACTGACCTCTGCAATTTAATACTGTAGTACACAATTTATTACATTTTTCTTTGTTCTTCTTCAATTTTGCCTTCCTTTAACCACTTTTTCCTTATGATTGTGAATAGGGAATCAATATCGCAGTTCCTAATTTATTTAAACAACCAAGGATTTATTAAGCGATTAGGTACACAAGAAATAGTTTTGGGTCTAATTCTGAGTTGTGAAAAGCAAAATAGATGGGGTATGGTATGCTTTAATACAGCGATGGCCGACCGCATATTAGACCGAAAGAATAGATTACATTTTTTTTTGTCTTAAAAAAAGTATAGTTATACCTCACTTTATTAGATCCACTCGCCATTTAGTCAACGTCTAATGTGTTACACCTCATAATAATGTTTACCCGACTGCGCCTGAAGGAGGGTTATTTTAAATCATATCTCACTTATGTTTGTGAAGGAAAAATTCGACTACGGACAGGATTCGAACATGCGTCTTCTTCAGAGACTTTAAAAAAACTGATATTTTGACGTGAGAATTTTCGATTGAAAATAAGGCTGCTTTTTCGATATTAAGTCAAAATAAGAAAGAAAAACACAGTGTGTTTGGGATATAAGAAGGTGGGTTTTCAAATTTCGTGAAAAAAAAATTTTCTGAGAAAAATATAAAGAACCAAAAACTTGGTTATTTGAATTTTTCACATAAATTTTGCGGACATGTGAAAAAAGTGTAGATACAAAAGTTGTAGATCTCTTTATTACCTACAACTTTTTTCCAACTTTGCCGTTTAACTTTTTTCCATAACACTTGTAGTTTTGCCGGAAATCGAGATAAATTGTTTTTTACCCTAAACCCTTCAATGATTTGAGAATCAAGGATCAGGGAGTGCCAGTTACCTACATACATATCAAACACCGTTAGCGAAACTAACAAAACCTTTTACTTTTTAAGTGTCTTATTCTGCCCATTGTGAATCCACTCACACTAATAACATTTAGGTATATTTTTTTTTATTCAGTAAGATGTCATTTATTTTCCGAAACTTGCCGCCCCCTAAAATCTACCGCCCTAGGCTCCAGCCTACTCAGCCTATTGGTAAATCCGCCACTGTTATTCATTAAAAAAATGAAAGGGCGGCAAATTCGGGATCCGCACCGGGTGCTAGTGACCCACGCTACGCCACTGGCAGTTAGTGGTCCTAAGTGCAACTGCTGTGCTAGAGGTCCTGGGTTTGATTCCAAGGTTGGTCAGACTATAGAGTTCTTCTATGTATTACTCAGTAGTCACCCGAAGCTCAAATTTGTGCCTGTTTAATAGCAATAGACCTGGGAATGGGAAAAATATAGCATGGGAAATAAACATACTAGCAGTGTGGGTGTACATTGGTACACCTCTGCCTAATGCTACAGGTATGATGATGGTAGGTATTAGTTACATAGTTCAATTCAACAAAGCTTGTAGCAACACTCAAAGATAGTAAATCTTCTTTCCAATAAATCAATTACTTAGTGACATGGATGCAGGAACGAAGGAAATTAACACAGGTTTGAGAAAAACAAACAGGTAGGTACTTAAACACTTGACTTATCTAGTTTAATTAATTTTGAATTTACACAGAATTACATTTTGAGTACACGCAGATGAAAACTAACACTATGTTACAAAATTATGAAGACATCTTTGAAATTACTTTCGTAATCGGTAGTTTTTCTCTTTCTTCGGGGGTTACCAATGTGTCGATTTGCTGCAGCTTGTACCAGCCATAATGAGCTCCCAATAGAGCGGGCACCATTATTAGAGCCACCAAATTCCTTGAAATGAATGATCTCGGCTGCATTTTGGATAATTTAGTCTTCTTGTTCTTATTTTTCCGTTTTGGTTATAAATTAAGGGAACACAAAACACTGTTCACATTCCGATTTTCTGACAGATCGTATTATGCTATCTCTTTGTAGAGGTTTAGAGGATAGTAAGAAGTGTAAGAAAGAACTCTTCTCCGTCAAGCAAGTTAAGTATATTTAATTTCGCTGTCTAGCGTCTACTGTCTAACGTCAATAAAAACAGCTATAAGTATGACAATCAGCTGACGTAAGTGACATATAATTGACAGCTGAAAGCAACGTTCGGAATACACTCGTTTTAAGTGATGAAATTAACGGACCAAAACGATTATTAATTTTATAAATTTTCGGGTCTCGATCCCAGATAAAACATGATTTAATTGAAATCTCAGAGTTTTTACCTTATGTAGATACCAAAAGATAGCATTTTATTTGTATGTAAAATTGAATGTATGATAATTATGTAAATATTTAGTATGTATTGTTTGGTAATTTAATTGGTTTCAGAATGTATACGACACGTTTTGTTATTAAACATATTTAAAAAAGGCATGACACATAAAACAATCGTAACTCTTTGTGATGATGAAGTAAAGGGTTATTTTTTTCTTAAATGTTTTGTATGTCGTACATACATTACTGTTCTTTTTGTACACACAGCTACAGGTCAACCTATAAAAATCCAGTTTTAGCTGATCTCACATTATATAGGCTTCTCATACATTAAGAGGCCAGCGTAAACTGGTTTTGTATAGCTTGATGTGTAGCCGTGCGTACAACTTTATTTTTTTTGTGTAGTACACAATTTATAATTTTCCATATCTAAACAAAACAAAACGCAAAATGCGTTTACTTATTCCATTTATTTCATTTCCATAACGGCCTATGAAACATACGGTGACTGGTATTTTCCGCCAATCACAGGGTGAAATAAACACCCGACTTGTCAGAATCTGTCAGATACAATTTGAAGTGCGTCAAAGAAAACGTGCCACAAAAACATGGTGGCAGCTCAGTGAAGAGGTGAACCTTTCGACTAGTCATTAAAATTTCAGAAGCTTATTTAGCAGGAGTGTTTGATACAATTTGTAAGTACACCTCCAACTCACGTTGAGCCTAAATCTTGAGAAGAAATAGTGATATCACAGTGAAATTTCAGGTAAACACCGTATAATAAGCTTCATACAAAAGCAAGGATGACGTCTGAAGAAACCCAAATATCTGAAGAACTGAAGGGATGTTACGAGAATCTTATTGTAATCGACATTGGCGCGAACCTGACGAACAAGAAATACGGCCGTGATCTCGATTCTGTCGTGCAAAGGGCAAAAGATGCAGGTTGGTTGAATGAAGATAAAAAATAACATATGTACGATTGCGTGTGTGCAATCATTTGGTGTTACAATGCCGACACTCGCGTTTTAAAGTAATTTATTCATTTAGAATGATTGCACATTGAATTCCTCGCGAGTTACTGGGTTATTGTCATGCTACATTTTTTTTACAAGCTGGAATGAATTATTTTTTTGTGCAATGTAATATGATCTAGCACTTTATTTTCAGTAAGAAAGTAGCAATTACTTTGTTTCTGGTAAGCAAACTTTATTTCACAAGTGGCCTCAGGAAGGAAATAGTATAGTTTTTAAATATAAAGTATGACTAATGCATAGCTGGCCAGTATGTTGCTTTTACTTGATATTGTGGCCAAGAATAGTTTTTTATAGTATGCAAACCTATTTTTTAATGATGACTCTTGTAAGTCATTGACCGATCTTGCCTGATATAAGAAATTCCTTCTATGGGTAGTCCTTCATCACATTAAAAAAATATGATATATAATTATAAATGTTTGATAAAATGGTGAATCTCATTGTGTCAATGGTTTTGTTTTGAGTAATATGAAGCCATTTCTATGGTTTTATTAACATTTATGGTGTTGTTTTGGCCATAATGTGAAATGAATCTGTATTAAAGCAATCAGAAATAATATTTGTAATTTATTCTCTATTTATAATACAGCTACAGTTAGGAACAGTTACAAGTCTAATCATAAAACATGCTTTCAAAACATTTGTGTTTGAAATGAGATCACACAAGAGTGTGAATCATTCATAAAACTATTGCTTTACTTATTTATAATTCCTAGCATTGCTACATAATTACAAATATTCCTTAATAGTAATTTTAGTCATTCATTTTAATATACACAATTTATTAAAAACTATTTGAATAAAGTTAGATTTTGGTGGGCACATCTTTACTTCTCATCATCATCATCACCAACCCATATAATGTCACACTGCTGGGCACAGGTCGCCTCTAAGCGCAATAGGGATTAGGCTATAGTCCACCACTCTAGCCTACTGTGTGTTGGCAGATAACACACACCATTCAAAAAATCAGTATTTTCCTTCACAGTTTTAAGCAAGTGATAATTATTTATTAATACGCACATGATTATAAAAAGTCTGAGGTGTATACCTTGGACTTGAACTTGAGACCTTTGACTTGACTGTCCAACGGTCATATTACTTGGTTATTGCTGCTTTTTTATCTTAACTACTCTATTTTCATAATAAATAATGTGTCATCAATACAATTGGACAATACGATTGAGCTTCCAAGATGGTATTTGGTAGCTGAGTTTGCAGCATCCATTGTATCAAACCAGATTATGAAGTTTTGAATACTGCCAATGTCAATTTTTGTTTAACAACATTTTTGAATTTAGACAGAATTTAGCATTGTATGAATGAATATAAAGGAAAAAAAAATGTTATATGAGATATTGTTTAAAATAATTAATTAAAAAGCAATCTTTAAGTGTTTATTGTTATGATTATGATGTGAATGTGTTCAAAACATGTGTGAAACTTGTTCAAAATATGTTTATCACATCTACTGTATTATTTGTTCAATGTCATATTATTTGTGCAGGAGTCCAAAAGATTATGGTCACAGGTACATCAGTGCGGAACAGTAAGGAAGCCCTCAGATTGACTCGCCTCTACCCCAGCACAATATACTCTACTGCCGGTGAGTATATTATACTATTTGATAACATATTATTTTTAAAGAAACCATGATTCTCTGAGTTTGCTTCGACTTTTTGTCTTCTCAGAGGTCAACACCTAGGAAATTTTGAAATTCTCGTATTTAGAAAATAAACATACCATCACGCCTGTATTCCCCAAAGGGTTAGGCATGATGGGTTTTTGGTTAATATAAACGATAGATGTATTATAAAAGATATATTGTAAAACGCACACACCATTAGAAGACACAGAATATCGAGAGAGTAAAAAAACAATGCAACAGCCACAGACACTAAATACTTATGACAGTGACCAACCAGTGCTAATATTGTCATAGTTTATACTACCTTGTTACAATAAAACTAATACCAGGCCTTAAACTTAGGCAATATTAAATAGTTCATTTACAAATTTATCATGTTTTACTTTTGCTAGTGACTTAGTGAAAACATCAGCCAACATATCTTCAGTACAAACATAGTTCAAGTTAACAATCTTCTCATTTACCAAGTCCCTAACAAAATGGTGTCTTATATCTATATGTTTAGTTCTGCAATGAGATCCTACATTTCTATTACACATTTTCTGAGCAGACTGATTATCATTATATAAATTAATTTTACAAGTCATACCAGAACATTCATTCACAAAAGTTTTCAAAAACAAAGCCTCTTTACATGAATCAGAGATTGCCATGTATTCGGCCTCTGTGCTCGAGAGTGCCACCGTTCTCTGCTTTCGGCTTTCCCAGGATACAACACAACTACCTAATTTAAATACGTACCCAGTATACGATCTACGGTCCAAGTTATCTGCACCCCAGTCGGCATCTGTATAACCTGTAATATCCATACAGTTATCTTTTGCATATGAAAGACAATAATCTATTGTACCCTTTAAGTATCGAAGTACCCTCTTAGCGGCTTTCCAATGACATTCAGTGAAACAGTTATTGAACTGACTCAAATAGCTCACACTGTGTGCTATGTCAGGTCTTGAACACACTGCTAAGTACATTAAGTACCCGATGAGGCTTCTGTAATCATTATGACAATCCTTATCTTCTCCTTTCTCTAATTTTAACCCCACTTCCATAGGAGTCTTAGCTGCTTTGCAATCTGACATTTTAAATTTATTCAGAATCCTCTTTATGTAGCTTGACTGATCCAATGTGAATTTTCCATCATCAGTTTTAGTGATCTTCATGCCTATAATCTTGTTGACAGGACCTAAATCTTTCATTTTAAATTCACTCATCAGCTGTTTCTTGATAATATTCTTCCTCTGAGATGTCTTTAATGAAAATAATATAATATCATCAACATAAAGTGCTAATATAATCATTTCTCCATCCTGATTATAAGTATATACACATGGTTCTGAAGATAACTTCTTAAAATTCAATTTATTAGTTAATACATCATTTATCTTCTCATTCCAAGCTTTTGCTGCTTGTTTTAAACCATAAATCGCCTTATGTAGCTTATACACTTTATTTTTATTTTCTTCATCAATGAAACCCTCAGGCTGTTCCATGTAGACAGTTTCAGTGAGGTTCCCATTTAAAAATGCTGTCTTGACATCAAGATGCTCAATTATCATATCATACTGTGCAGCTAAAGCTAATAATATTCGAATTGTGGAATACCTGACAACAGGTGCAAATGTTGCATGATAATCTATTCCAAATCTTTGAGTATAGCCTTTTGCGACAAGCCTAGCTTTATACTTCAGTAACTCATTATTTAGTCCTTTCTTTTTGCTGAAAACCCATTTACATTTTACGGGTTTGTATCCCTCGGGTATATCCACCAGTGACCAACATTTATTTGTTAAAAAAGAATTGTATTCATCAGATATTGCTTCATACCACTGTTCAGCTTCAATGCCACTCAGTGCTTCCTTCACTGTAGTAGGTATATTTTCATCCACTGTCCCTGCTAGTCCAACAAACTCCATAGAACTGTCAGCATCTTCAAAAGACCTAGTATTTGAGTCCTCAGAATCAATGCTTGAGGAGCCTGGAATATAGGAGGAATCCAACGAGTCATCCATGTCATGTGAAACTTTAGTTTCATTCAGATTTAGTGTTTGTCTATCAACACTCGTGTCAACACCTGTCTCATCAGAAATTCCTACAGGTCTGGATGGTGTAGTAGTCCTGTTATCATTGAGAAGCAATATCTTATCTACAGATTTATCCTCATCTGCCACCACATTCTTATTAACAAAATAATTTTCTAAGAAAGTTACATGCCTCGCTTTTATACATTTCTTCGGACATGTCGGGTCTATTAGCCTATAGCCCTTTGTATCATCACAATATCCTATAAATATGTACCTTTTACTCCTTGGATCAAGTTTTCGACGGTTTTCAACAATAGCATAAGCTATACAGCCAAATACACGTAAATGCTTTACGCTAGCCTTTTTAGAAGACCATGATTCCTCTGGAGTAGAATTCATCACCGCTTTTGTCGGTGAGAGGTTCTTCAGGTATACAGCTGTGTTAGCAGCTTCCGCCCAATAATGTTTTCCGAGGCCTGCATCCTGGAGCATACAGCGAGCTTTATCCATTATTGTCCTATTGGCTCTTTCAGCAACTCCATTTTGTTGACTACAGTGTGGCACTGTGGTTTGATGCTTAATTCCACACCTCCTTAGATATTCCTGAAAAACACCATTTATATATTCACCTCCATTATCACTTCTTATTATTTTAATTTTTACAGACTTTTGATTTTCAACTAAGGCTTTAAATAATTTAAATTTTTCAAACACCTCATCCTTTGTTTTCATAAAATAAATAAAAGTCTTTCTTGAAAAATCATCAATAAATGTGACAAAGTAACGCGATCCATTTAATGATGGGACTGGCATAGGACCACATACATCAGTATGCACCAACCCTAATAATTCTTTGGACCTGTTAAAACTCTTCTTTGGAAAAGGCAACTTAGTCTGCTTGCCCTCTATACAAGCAATACAAGGATTAAAATTAGTACATTCAAAAACCATACCTGAAACTAATCCATTTTTCATTAGATTCATACTCCTTTTGTTGAGATGACCCAGTCTTTTATGCCAAACCTCTTGAGTGACTTTAAACTTGTCATTTGAACTCCCCTTCGCAGTATCCAGCAAAGAAATTTTAGTTCCCGACTCATCACTGACAGAATTCATGGCAATCTCCGACCTAACCTCACATTTTAGTACATCCTCAATAACATTTAGTTGATATATGCCATTGAAACAAGAAGCAGTAGCAATAACTTCACTACCATCTAATATTTTACAGTGATTTGAACTAAAAATAACATAAAATCCCTTTCTAACCAACTCACTTACTGATAATAAATTGGCAGACAACTTGGGAATATAGTAAACATTACATATAGTTGTAATCCCATTTTTCAAGTTCATTTCCACTTTTCCTATTCCTGCAGTTAACACCTTCTCTCCGTTAGCTACATTTACCTCAACAGCATTTGTACTCTGAAAATCACACATTAGTTCCTTATTATTACACATGTGATTGGTAGCCCCAGAGTCAACATACCAAAGTTTACTTTGCACATTCACTGATAGCGCAGTCAACAATAATTTCTCCTTACACAGTGACATGGGTGTTCCTTTCTTCTTATCAGACTTCACATATTGTTTCTTATTGTTGAAATTGTTAGGACAATCCCGTTTCATGTGACCAGGCTTCTTACACCGGAAGCACTTGAAGTTATTCTTTAAAACCAAAGCATGCATCTCTGGTAAATCAGACTTTTCACTCCGTCTTTGTTCTTCCAGAAGTAGTTTTGATTTGACCGCCTCACTCGTTAACTTCACATTTGAGTTTTCAAGAGCCATGATGAGAGGATCAAAATCATCAGTCAATCCACTGAGCAATATGACTGCGATGAACTCATCATCAATAGGTGAACCGATGTCAGATAGTTGTTGTGCTAATTCTGTAACTTTTGAAATATAGCTCTGCATTCCTTCCATCTCCTTCAACTTCATACCGAACAATGATCTCAAAAGGCTCAATCTTCTGCATAATCCCTTGTCTTCATAAGCTTTTTGTAGTTTAGTCCATGCTTCATATGGAGACTCCGCATTCCGAACATGCTGTAAAGCAGACGGTCCCACGGAAAGACAGATTTTAGCTAACGCCTTTTGTTTTTTCTTTTCATCTTTGCAAACTTCTGTTTCAATGCATTCATAGAGGTCTTCATGCATGAGAATCATTTTCATCATGAATTTCCAGTTGTTGTAATCTCCGATTCCTTTTAATTTATCTATTGGAATACCAACAGCAACAGTACAAGATGAAGAAGCCATTTTGATAAAATTTTGCCGGTCGGTGTCGTGTTACGTCGTATAGGATATAATCAATTTTTATCCGTATTCCGAAATATCTTATATACAGCGCAATGTAGATGTTTCTGGGTTACTGGGCCCATAACCTGATGGGTTTTTGGTTAATATAAACGATAGATGTATTATAAAAGATATATTGTAAAACGCACACACCATTAGAAGACACAGAATATCGAGAGAGTAAAAAAACAATGCAACAGCCACAGACACTAAATACTTATGACAGTGACCAACCAGTGCTAATATTGTCATAGTTTATACTACCTTGTTACAATAAAACTAATAAGGCAGAGGTGTACTAATGTACACCCACATTTCGCCGGTATGTATAGGGGGTGAGCCTATTGCCAAAACTTAAAAAATAAAGGAATTTATAAACATTAATTATAATTGACTAAATGCTACATGAATTTAGTAATTCAGGTTATAATGTAACATTTTTGGAATATTGCCAGTAATTTCACTGCGGAACTCTCAGTACAAATTTAACCTCTAAACCGGTTTCTAGAAAAAAACTACCCCAACACAGTCAAAACAATTGTTGCGATTCAAAATGGCCCAATTGTCGCATCATGTTGATAAAATTAATTCCTTACGATAAGATATTTTATCTAGGTAAGACAGGAAGCTTATTATTAAAAAAATCAATGAGAAATATCATTCAAAGAAAATCTCGACTAATTATAACCACTTCACACTTAATCAGTCCGTATCATTAATTAATTTTCCTAACAATTAACAAGAGACATAAGTACCGTAATTAATTGATTATAATAATTATTGTTTTTGTAAGTTATCTGCTTATTATTTATTATATTTATATAAATAAATTTAATATTTTTTTCGTGTGTTTCTATGTCAATGTTACAAATATAATTAAAATAAATAAATAATTTATATCTAGTACAAGTAAGATAAAAAATAAAGGTTGAATCTTTGTCATTAAACTTTTTTGATATTCATTTTTTTTTATAAATATTCTTCAAAAATGCTATTATAGCCCATATTTTTTCTTTTTTTCAAAAAGCTTAGGTACGAGCAATATGGGTCGCACATTAGTAGTTCTCTTGTTAACCCCTCGTACTAAGCTAAATGCTTGTATATGAGTGGGTTCACGTCGGTAGTGCAATGGGTGAGTTTCGAACCGGCAACCACATGATCACAAGTCCGACGCCATAGCCATTAGGCTACCGCCGCTTCATTGCCTCATTAGTCCAGTGGCGCTTAGGACCACCTAAGCGCGACTGCTAAGCGAGAGGGTTTGATCATCAAGCGTGTTATTGGGTTTTTCTATGAAATTCTTAGTAGCAGCTGGGAGACTGGACTTGTGCCCGGTTAAGAGGATAGTATCCGCTTCGCGCCCCATACAAACGTAGTTTGGCTCTTACTTGAATTTTAAACAATGAAAGTCATTGAAATTTTGCAGTAACAATCTTATCATTAAAATACGTGTTTATGTAATATAAAATTTCATTTCAATATACGGTTAAAAAGTTACACGAGCTCAAAGATTGGCAATTTTCGTTGAAAAACGGCCCAACTTTATGCTAGTATTTCTCGACAATGTATCAATACAGAAACATTCTGATTCGACAGAAACCCAGATAATATAGTGAATATTTTTTTACAATATTTTTTTTTTACGTATTAACAATATTATAGGAGTAATCTCCAAAATTCGGAACATGAGAAATACGCGTGAAAATGTTGCAAATGTATTGTTGTTTCACCATGCGTCGCGGGAGCTGCGGCGGGTCGGGAGGTGAGACAACGTCCTTGAAACAACCGGCTCGCGGTGCATGTGAGCGACGCGATGAATCGAATGTCGTGAATCTTACTTATTCCGCCGGGTGCGACTTATCGAAAGAGATATTTAGATAGTTTGATGGACAACGAGAGCTTGCGCTCGAGAGAGGTTTTATTATTAAAATATATTATACGTACATAGACTGCCTCATTAGTCTAGTGGTCCTAAGTGCGACTGCTACGCTAGAGGTCCTGGGTTCGATCCCCAGGTCGAGCAAAGTGTTATTGGGTTTTTCTATGAAATTCCCATTAGCAGCTCGGGGTCTGGACTTGTGCCCGGTTAATGGCAATAGGCTCGCCCCCTATTGCATGGGACCTAAACATACCGGCGAAATGTGGGTGTACATTAGTACACCTCTGCCCAACCCTTCGGGGAATACAGGCGTGATGGTATGTTATGTTATGTATACCTACATAGGTAAGTAAAGATAATATACCGGCCGTAACTTACTAGACTACCTAAGGTAAAAAAATGTGTAAGATAGGTAATTTTATTGTTTTACCCGTGATAATACTATTTTATACCTAGGTATATCTTATTATTAGGTATATTGTAGGTATATAATATATTGTAAATTAGAATTACTGTTGTTTACACACCACATAGGTACCTAACTACATGTACATACGTGGGTTGATTTTATTACTTAGGTACTTGTCTAGTAATAATAATAATTTATTTATGGTTGCGTCGCGCGTTGGTTTTGATTTAGAAGTTACAAGAAACAGTTTGAGCCTACATCTGTAAAAAAGTTTCTTAGATTGGCAGAGGTGAAAGCAATAATTTATTGTGGGTATATTATAGATAGCATGGCAAGAAAATAAATGTATGCATGAAAATAAATGGAGAAGTGGCTAAGTAATCGGGTGCGCTATGAGTAATGTAGTATCACTAGTGGGTTCGATTCCCACACGGAGCATATATTTTTTATGGCCTAAAGGTAGTTTTCCATGTTATCTGCTTTTGTTAAAAGAGTTTGGGTTTGGTAAACGCACTAAAGATCCAGAAAAATCCTTGTGTACATAAAAAAAAAGAAGTGAAAAAAAAAAGTGATTTTTAGGTACTTAAGTAAGTACCTACCTACGTAAAGTTTATTTAAGTCATAAGTTCTTATCCTAAGGTTTTTAGTAATATAAATGCCTAGCACAATTAGTTGTAATGTAAATTTCACTCGTAACAAAACATTTTAATAAAAGCAGAGCCAAGTCTCATTACTCGATTACTACATGTTGCTGGTGATTCATAATATTATATGTACATGTACGCACGGCTACACACCAAGCTATACAAAACCAGTATAGGCTGCCCTTGAATTGTGCTTTAAACCTTTACAATGAGAGGTCAGTCTAAACTGGTTTTGTATAGCTTGATGTGTAGCCATGTGTACATAATTTTCAGTAAAGAGGAAATATGTCAAAGAGAATGTTGTGGCTGACTGCCAAAATATAAAAGAACGGTTTCAAAAAAAGACTTCCCGAAACGAGATCAAGAATTAGGGTAGGTATAATAAAATTGGATATTAGGATTATTATAAGTTATAAGTAAAATTATTTGTTAGCTATACATTTTATTATGATACCCCTGAGTCTCTTTCGGTTATATCGGGTTAACACAGCCATGTAACTAATTATACAAACATACTTTACACAAAAACTCGTATGCACACACACGCACGCGCACACACACACACACATACTATTATTATTATTTTCTTTTCTATGTATAAGTAAATAATTATTTTCTATTTTTTTTATGTAAAATAATATGTGTGTAAAAAGTGTGAATAAAGGAAATAATAATAATTATTATTATTATAATTATGTGTTACGTATCCATTTGGATTTGGACTCTCAGCATAGCTTGTGAATGTGACGAGTCAGCCATGGGCTTACATCAAGTGAGTTGGTTCTTTTCTTCTGAAGAATGTGTTTGTGAAGTGGATATCAGGAATCGCTTTACTATGGAACATGTGTCTATGATAACTGATTTTTGTAGTGGAATGTATGTTTTGTGTAGGTCTAGTTCTTTTTATGATGTGTGTAGTGATTTAGGGATGAGTCCGGTAGATGATAATATTATCGGTATTATTTTAACTGTATTTTGTTGCATATCTGTCGTATTTCATCTGCTAATGATATATGGTTTTGTATTATATCACTATCTCAGTATAATTTAGCTATGTTGTTATTTACATTTACATTTTTTGGCTTATATTTATAACATTGTCTTATTGTATCTATTAAATTATATTTTTTATCTATCTGTAGGTACATTTCTTTATTATGTCTATCTGTGTACTGTTTATTTGCTAAGAATGGACATCTTCTTGTCATATGATCTATAGTTTCTTGTTGGGAGTTACATAATCTACATCTATCTGACATTACATTCAAACAGCGTAACATAAATACTTAATATTACTTAGTAAGAAAAGGTTTGTAATAAAGTCTACAGACTTCGTTAATGTGGGTCTAGTTTTGACTTACAGCTCCCTTCATAAACCTTAATTTACTTAGAATTGCTCTGTAATTCGTTTGTACTTGGCTGTCATTACCCCTTTTTGATTATCAGAACGAGACAAATAAATTTTAACTTACTAACGGAAACGCACTGAATTCAAACACTTTTTTTCCAACTGTAACTTCCATTGTTTTCGTAGAATCAAAAAAAATCGTGCATAGCGGTCCTTTTTAGTAGGTATTTTTTGAGTCGAGCATAGCGAAACTAGAGCATAGCGGTACTAACCGGTTAAAAATGCCAAATTTATAATAATAAATAATAGTTGATATGATCTATTATTATAAATAACAAATATTATTAGTATTATTAACGAGTACTTAGTATTAGCATACTACTTGTTAATACTAATAATATTTGTTATTTATATAACTATAAGGTAGCCCTTATAGTTTCTGAAACTTCATAATGAATCAGTGAGTGAGTGATATTACGCTGTAATAAATAATGTTTCATTTTTGATTAAAAGGCTACTTTTTTTTTCTAAAAAAAAAAGCTTACTAGCAATGTGGGTTGCACATTGCTAGTATTCTTGTTAAACCCTCGTGCTAAGCTAAATGCTTGTATTACGAGTGGGTTCACGTCGGTAGTGAAATGGGTGGGTTTCGAACCGGCAACCACATGCTCGCAAGTTCGACGCCCTAGCCATTAGGCTACTATTAATCTAAACAAGATTGTCTTGTTGGTGAAATGACTTTTTTGTAAGGTTAATAATGACTCATTCGTCATCTACTTATCAGCTTTTAATTTTTAAAGCATAGGTATTCAACATAAAAGCGAAAAGTATCTGGTGCTGCGAAATTTTACGGCGCATGCGGATTTGTTTGAGAAATACCACATAACTTCATATCTTAACATTACAGATATAGATTATATTATACGAGACTTGGCTCTGTTTACAAAAATATTTTTAATATGTTAAATTTACTGTTATGTGTACAATTGAGAGCTTACGAATAGGTCATGAAGTCTTCAAATATTGTAAGTGTCTTATCCGTACTCTCCCCTGATGGGAGCATCAAGCATCTGAAAATCTTAGAGATGCCGTTTACTTATGATTTAGGTCGTAAAAGCTTTATATGACTTTTAGTGCATTACCCTTTCTATTCATAGCTACTTTTATTATGAAATTCAATAAAAAAATACGGATTGCTCAGACTAGAAGTGAATAGGTAGGTATTTATTTTTATTAAATGCAATTTCCAATCGTTACGCGTCATTCTATTTTACAAGTCAAAGAAAATAGGTATAATACAATAAAAAACCTTGAACGAGCGCTCAGTGCACATCACCATACGTACTTAAATAAATACCAAAATTTTATTATGTAAGTACTTAGGTATTTTGTATTAAATGCAATTAGGAACTTAACTGCTGCTGATTGTGTCATCAATACGACGGTTTATCATAATTTTACAATGAAAATTCCATTTAGGTAGGTACTTATGTAGGGACTTACATGTCATATCCAGATTGTTTTATTCGAATAAGTTTAAATTTACAAGATAAGTACCTACACAGGATCAAAACAAAATATTTTGTACGAAGTAGGTATTTATTGAAAAGAAAAAACAAATTTTCGTACAACTTGTTGCTCTAATTTTGAAAAACCTTATTTATGGTAATACAATAGAAATAAATAGGTAGGTACCTACTAAGTTACTTTCTCATTAGGTAGGTAGGTAATTTAATAAAAAAATAAAAAATAGATGGTATTTGTCATAATGAATCTTACAAAGAAATAATTGACCTAATAATAAATTTGAACGAACGAACAAGGTCCGAAAAAAAAAAACGCTTTCATAATTTCATTACTTTAGAATTGGACCCAACAACGAGAATAAGCGCGCGGGTGGTTGCGAGGGCGCGCGGGACAAGCGACGCCCGCTCGCATCGCAGGCGATAGGGACAACAACACAAAAACCAATACCTAAACTGCGTGCGCGCTGTCGAGGTACACTCCTCTTAATGGTAATAGACTCGGCCCCTATTAAATGGACCTAAACATACCGGCGAAGTGTGGGTGTACATTAATACACTTCTGCCTAACCCTTCGGAGCATGAAGGCGTGATGATATACCCATATATATGTTATTATAGCTAGCTCAAAATTTTCCCTGAAATTGGCTTAGTAGTTCTTTTAAACAATAATGCAAATCATTATGAGCCTATACCACCTACTTTCTTCTTTCTTTTTTTTCTTTCTTTCTTCTTCCTTCTTCCATTGCAGAACGTAGGCCTCTCCTAGTGAATCCAAAAAGCACGATCCTCGGCTTTCCTCATCCAGTCACTGTTTCTTCAATGCGAATACAAACAGTCAAAACAACTTCCTTAATAAACGGATAACATTCAAATATTAAATTAAATATACGTAAAACGGCTAATTGGCCTACTTTTACATACAATTTAATTATAATTTCGTAACTCTCTCTTCGTTGTGAATTCATGAGCGTGATATATATGCCCGTTTGAAGTAGATTATCATCTTGAGATTTAAACTATCTAATTATACATTTTTTAAACGCGGTGCCGAAATGAAAAAGGTTTTGATTCGTGCCAACTAGCGCCCCGCCCAGGCTTCGCACGGTTGTACACAATTATCTATTAAAATTTGTATCTGTGTGTCCGTCTGAATGCTTATCGGTTTATTCCGATTAATCTCCGAAACGCCTGGACTGATTTTGACGGGAGTTTTACTGGCTGACAGTTATAGGTACAGGGTGTAGCTTAGGCTATTTAACATCACGCTATTACCATTACTGCTGACTGACGTCACACGTCATCTAGGCCCCACTGAAAATCAGCGCTGCAGCGAGTTAAAGCGCTGCCGCATCATGCTGAGTGGGGACCTAATTGCAATAAACAACGGCGACGTACAGTTACCAAAATAATAATAGGTTATGGTATTAGGTACTATTATTATTATTATTTTATTTTTTTACTTTTTATTATTATTATTTTATTTTTTTACTTTTATTATTATTATTATTTTCCTATGTTTTGCCATTTGTATGTACTTGTCGCTGTTTTTATGGCAATTCAATGTTTCTTTCTTTCTTCTTTCTTCTTTCATTAGGTACCGTGAAAAAAGCTGAAACGGGTGCGGGGTAAAGCTATTCAGTAAATAAAGTTGTAGCTTAGCAGAGTCAGCCTATAATGTTCCCACTGTTGGGACACAGGGCTCCTCTCAGTAAGACGCGCCGTAATCCACCACGCGGGCCCAATGCGGGTCGATAGATGTCACATGTATTCGAATGTTTGGTTCTAAAACTTGCCGGTTTCCTCACGATGTTTTCCTTCACTGTTTTGGGAGCAGTGGCGATCAAATCAAATCAAATGTTTTTTTATTTCAAATAAGCTTTTACAAGCGTTTATGAAACGTTTTTGACTCTGGTTGCACGGTTCCAAAAGTTGATCCTATGGATGGAGAAGAATCCGGCAAGAAACTCCATGGACACTCTTTTAAAATAAAAGATTTTCGATGAAATAGTTTACACAAAGTATAGCGCCTCTCTGGGTTCGAATCTACGCACTACAGCTCGTAAGGCCGCTCAAGTTGTATCTAAATCGGCCTTTATATTTATTAATTCCCAGCTGTTTATCCATGTATATCCATTAAGCATCTTTCAATCCAGGAGTACATCCTCACGATGCGAAATCCATGGTGGAGGATGACATGTGGGGCGACCTCCAAGAGATAGCGGCGGCGCCGGAGTGCGTGGCAGTGGGCGAGTGCGGCCTCAACTACAGCAAGGACTTCTCCGAGCCGCACGTGCAGCGCGACGTGTTCAAACGACAGGTCAGTGTAGTGTTACAAACAATTATCTAAGCAACTAGCGAAATTAAGTCATATTGCAGCGACACAAAGGATGATTTAGATTGCACACTACACACGGCAGCTGTCATTCTGACATGTATTTTATCCCATTGATATACAGTTTATATTTCCCTAGTTGCTCAGATAATTATGAACAGTCTGTTTGCACCGATATATTTGATGGTGACTGTACCACAACACTTACAAAAGGTCACGTGACCTTAGGTCACGGTTGAGGCGAATGTCGCAAATCCCATGGCCTTGACTAAAGGGCAATAAAAGGTAAGTGCAGTTTTTAGTCGGTACTAGTCTAACATATCCTAAAGACTCCTCAGGCGGATAGATTCATGAGAAAATTGAAAGAAAAATTCAGCTTGAGGCTGGGTTCGACCCTGTTTCCTTTCAGTTAAGTACACCGCTGCCTGTGTAGTTTAATGCTAAAATATAATTAAATTGTTCTTCGGTCTAAATGTTCACAGACAGTTATGTTCGCATTTATGATATTTATTTGGAAAAGGAATCGCGTACTAAAAGATCCTTTCAGACAAAAGGTAGCCTAGGTCCTTTTCCAAAGTCCAACCTATCTTTATAGCAGAACTCATCAAAATTGGATCAGTGATTTAGACGTGATAACGTAATAAATGAACAGAGTTGCTTACAAATTTATTATAGTTTTTTGAAGTAATATAATAATAATATTTGAATTTTGTTTATTTAACTTGCGTAAATACATTATTAAAATTGTAAATTTCAAAGTCATTCCATTAAATTTCAGAGTCTAACAGTCGGAAGTACATAGTTTAAACAAGTACACCGCTGTGCATTCAAATAAACTCGATATAATTAACTGGATTGATCCAGAACTTGTATGCATGACATCAACCCGCATCTCTGTACCGCGGGACTCGAATCTTAAGAGGCTTGGAGAGTTAAGTGTCCTCAACGTCCTTTACATTCAATAATATCCGCTTTATTGTAGCTTCAAGTATAATCTGTCCAATAAAAGCAGTGACTGCATTAAATAGCCATGAATCAGCTGTGAAAGATGACATGAATACTTCACAGTCAATAGAAATGGATACATAATAGGGGCATTCATTGGCTCTCTCTGAGTTGATATTTATGTCGTTTAGGTCCTATATAATAATGGGTGAGACTACTGCCATTAAACTATATTAAATCGCAAAATATTTTCTTACCAAAATAATTAACGTCACATACCATCATGCCTGTATTCCACGAAGAGTTAGGCAGAGGTGTATTCTAATGTATTCCCTCTTTGCCGGTATGTTTATGTCTCATGTAATAGGGGGCGAGTCTTGCCATTGACCGGGCACAAATCCAGACTCCCAGCTGCTACAGAGAATTTCATAGAGAATCTTAATAATACTGCTCTACCTGGGAATCGAACCCAATACCTCTAGCGAAGCAGTCGCTCTTGGAACCACTACAATAACGAGGCAGTCGACTACAATAATTAATTTTTCAACAATGATAACTCAAAAAACAACTGTTCAACAACAATTATACAAAGAACACTGTAAAATTTCGTCCGTTATATACAATGTCTTAACAGCCCGCCAGTACATAATGCATATGTCTATTACATCGTTTTACACGAAGTAGCAAGCCAGAATCATATTTACACAACACACGGTATCAATTTCAATGAGTGCAATTAAACAAGTTTCGTTATTTTCAAGGAAATAACCGATTTTAGTGTTTTACTACGCCTTGTATTCGTTTTTTTCACAAACTTGCACGCAATAATCTTGAGTAATATCTTCTCGATCTTCCCTTACAATGTTGGGCGACACTGCCTCGTTAGTCTACTGGTCCTATAGACCGACCGTTTAACTCGCGTATCGCCTGCGCGGTAAGAAGGGTCGGGTAACGCTACACACGGAGTCAATAATCCAAAGATTTATCTCGAGATAGACATTGTTGGTAAAGAATAAAATAATAAGTATCTTTTTACCCATCCGCTAACATCTCCCCCGCTCCCTTCTTACCGCGCAGGCGATACGCGAGTTAAACGGTCGGCCTATAGGCGCGACTGCTATGCATGAGATCCTGGGTTCAATTCCCAGGTCGAGCAAAGTGTTATAGGGTTTTTGGATGAAATTCTCAATAGCAGGTCAGAGTCTACATTTGTGCCTGGTTAATGGTTTTATATAGCTATTTAACAGCGTAACACTAAATCACAGCTGACTTTGGTGGCTAGTACTAAAGGATCTAGGACGGCCGAAACTGCTAGTTCGCCTTTGATTACTCTCGCAACCCCTTCAACCCAAGCCCAAGTGTTTCAAGCTCTGCCTTTGCTCCTTGATGAATGCCTCGATACCTAAATGCGACAATAATAATTCAAATAAAGTATACGGTGATAAGTTATTTAGACCTAACATCTATTATAAGGATCACTGATCTTGAAAACCAACATTACATAAAGCATTAGAAATTTACTTTACATATAAGCATAAAATCATCACACTTCACAATAACACCGCAAATTACACGCTCGCAACTTGCGAATATATCATTACCGCCAATTTGATCCGCTCGGGTTGAATTTGTTCAGTGCATGCGCCTACGCATCGGTATGTTTACTGTGTAGGAAATGGACAGTAGTTGAACATTTAGTTTTTGTTCCATATGAATTGTAAAGACCCAAAACCGACGGTCATGCATGAAGAGATTAATGAATGTAGATGAAGCGAAAGTAGTGTGACAGGATCGTGGCAAGTGGAAATTCATAGTCTCTGCCTACCCCCATGGGAGACAGGCGTGACAATATGTATGTATGAATCTTAACCTCTTGAACGCCAGAGTATAAACGTATCGCCGTACCCCTGACGCCAGGCCACTTTTTCTGTAAAATTACACAAGGTAGTGGAAACACACTAAAGTAAAGATTCAATTGTTTATTTCATAATATGGTGCGACGTATATTTTTTCATATATTTGTGACGTTGGCGTTCAGGGTAAGATTTCGTTTGTCACATATATGTGACAATGGCGTTCAAAAGGTTAAAGAGCAGTGGTGGCCCAGTCCGCGATTTACTAGTTGTAGGTCGTAGATTCGAATTCAACCAGACGCTTTACTTTGAGTAGATTATTTCATCACCGCTGAACCCAAAACGGTGAAGGAAAACATCGTGAGGATACCGGCATGTCCTAGAACCAAAAAATTCGAAGACCAACCGGGCCCGCGTGGTGGATTCCGTTAATCCCACTTCCTCTCACCGAGGAAATTAGTATCCTTGACTATTAAATGTGATTATGCCAATCCATGCCATTCTTTAGTGCCTGCCTTGTGAGTCTAGTGGTCCCAATCGCGACTGCTATGCTCTGCTATGGTCTTGGGTTCGATCCCCAGGTCGAGCAATGTGTTATTGGGTTTTTTTATTAAGTTTTCAATAGCACCTCGGAGTCTGGATTTGTGCCCGGTGAATGACAATAGGCTCGCCCCCTATTACATGGGACCTAAACATACCGGCGAAATGTGGGTGTACATTAGTTATTATTTTATATTAGTTACACCTCTGCCTAACCGTCGGGGAATACAGGCGTGATGGTATGCCATTCTTCTGATCTTGACGGCGGCCTAGGACATAAAAACTAGTAACATTGATCTTCCTGCACATTGGCGCTGTTCTAATTCGGGACCTGGTCCCATTTTGCAACGCTCAAGTACTGAGTCACTGCAGTCATGACCTGTTTTAGCTCAACGCCATTTTTATGCCATGCCCCCGATAATGGATTCTAAAATGTTAATGAATTAGGTATTGATAGGTTACCTTGGTTTTAGCGGAATATTTTAGGTGCTGATAGGTAAATGAAGTTGGCTTGGCGTTTATTTACTAACCTAATTAAAAAAGGATTGCTTTATTAGTCTAGTGGTCCTAAGCGCGACTGCTACGCTAGAGGTCCTGGGTTGTTAAGTTTTTCTAAAACAACTGTGGGTGTACATTAGATCACCTCTGCCTAACCCTTCGGGGAAAATAGGTGTGATGGTATGTTCATTCAAAAATGTAGGTTTTTCTTAATTCGTTCTACTCTACATCGCTTTGACTTTTTGAGAGAAAAGTTATAATATGCCCTTCCTCTGCCAAATTTTATCTAAATCCCGTTCAACAGTTTAGGCTTGAAATAGTGTCATTATAAGAGTTACTTTCGCAATTATAATATACTATGGATTCCTTTGTTATTTGAATCAAATTCCGTTTTTTTTTTGCCTTTCATTTAGTATATTTCCAAGATGTACTCATATTAAATTGATTAGATCGATCTTAGCTTTAATGGTGGTGTTTGTTACTATTTTACATGTACATTGGAGTATTTTTACCCGTTTACGAAAAAGGAAGGGTAATTCGTTTAACTGTTATATTATATGAATGTTTAACTTTAACTATTTATTTATTTCGTCTTTACAGTAAGATGGTTATAGGCTACAAATTTATAAAAAAATAAAACAGTATGGCCGACAAAACTTTAAAAAAGGAAACCGAAAAATAATTATATTTACTCGTTGGTTATAAATGAGGTTTACCTCAACTTTTCTGTGTTATTATTATCTTTGTAATACCAGTTTGTTTTTAAAATTCGAATGTATGTTAATTGTATTGATACATTAGTCATCCTGATATCATTCTTTAGTTACAGCGTATATGTCATTCGGCGATCCGGTTGCAAAAATCCATTTGGATGTTTGACATTGTTCTGACGGATGTTTCAAATTATTTTGCAATACATTCGGATATTCTACTTATATTGAGCTTAGAATAATAATAAGCATTATAGTTAATTACTAAACACAAATTTAAACGTTTTTGTTATTTTTTATTTATACTTCTGGACCTCACAGAACTAGTTAGATTAGACTATATTGTATTTGATTATTTGAAGAACAACACAACGTCATTCAATTCAAAATAAATTCAAGATAAATGTTGGTTCATTAAATACATGTAACTTATCTATATGTCCAGTTGTAAGTACATACCTAATTACTAACCTAATGAAACATCACAATAATTCAAATCATAAATTGTAATAAAGGTACATAATAATTAGTACCTAGTAATAATTACCTTCAGTATATATTTTAGGATATCTTATTATTGGGATTTCCTATGAAATTCTCAGTAGCCTTAGGAGAGCCTATTGCCATTCACCGGGTAGATAACCAAACTCCGAGCTACTACTGAGAATTTCATAGAAAAACTCAATAACACTGCTCGACCTCGGACTCGAACTTAAGATCTCTAGCGTAGCAGTCGCGGTTAGGACCACTAGACTAAATGAGGCAGTCAAATACCGGAACACAACAGTCTTAGCAAATGAATTGTCGGCTTTCTAGATCGGTAGATAGAGATCTTAATAAAACCGTTTTTTTTTTCTATAAAAAAAGCTTACTATCTATGTGGGTCGCACATTACTAGTATTCTTGTTAACCCCTCGTGCTAAGCTAAAATGCTTGTGTTACGAGAGGGTTCACGTCGGTAGTGCAATGGGTGGGGTTCGAACCGGCAACCACATGATCGCAAGTCCGACGCCCTAGCCATTAGGCTACCGCCGCTTTTAATTTTAATTTTAATAGTCTGGTACCGCGGAAACTCGTTCACTTTCAAGATCAAAGACGGTGTTAACGAATGTCACACTATATTTAGATCGCAGACGCTGTTGAACGCCTCCGTATACATTTATAACGATCAGTGTTGGACATTGATGGCATCAGTTTTTTATGAGATTTTTTGGATTACTATTTATGTTTTTCGACGAATTTCTTTCGATGACGGGATCTGTTTTTGGTCGACCGCAGCGTGTGTTTATATTTAATGTTATTAAACTGTTCATGACAGATGTAAAACGCATAATAGTCTATTTTAGTAAGATATTGTTTATAGTTATATGTATGACCTAATATGTATGATGATGATATGGAGTCTGAAATCCAACAGTTGCTTTGTAAGTGAAAACAAAAGACTGCATCTTTTGCATGGCACAAATCCAAATTTCGAACTGAAACAAAACTAATATCATAAATACGAGAAACCCTGTCAGTTTGTTTAATAGTTGTGCCTAAACCGCTGAACCAATTTTGATCAATTTAGATATCGACCGTCGCTATGTTCATAAAGATATGTCAAAAATAAATTATTTTTATTGCATACCTATAATTGAAGCAATAAAAAAGCAGTGTGAACAGAAAAGAGTTGAAATCGGATGTTTTTTTTACATGACATGACCGTTGATATATCTGTATAGATTATACCTTGAAGGAAGACAAATATGCTACTTTTTGTATGAAACATACCTATGGAATGCGATTGAAAATACTGGTAACAGCTATTTTCATATTATATGCGTCGCAGGAATCAATTTTAGGCGCGCTTGGTAACTACTGCTTCGTTAAGACATTTTTTTATTACAGGTTGAAATGGCATGTGAACTAAGGAAGCCCCTATTCGTGCACGAGAAGGAAGCGCAGGATGACTTAATAAAAATTCTAGACGAATTCGGAAGCCGTCTGCCCGCTGTGGTCATTCACTCGTTCACGGGATCGGTGGAACAAGGCCTTAGATACATCGAAAAAGGCTTCTACCTCGGCATCACGGGGTACATTTGTAAAGACAAGTCTGATGGTGGAATCAGAAGGCTGTTATCAGAACAATTGCTGCCTCTGGACAAGTTGCTTGTGGAAACTGATTCTCCTTTCATGTATCCGAATATGAGGGCTTCTAAACTGCCGTTGCATGTCAAGGACTCTTTGACTGAAAGGTGAGTTTGGAATGTATTTTTTCCTCTAGGGATAAGGCAGAGGTGTACTAATGTACACCCAACAGTTCACCGGTATATTCACGAGCCTATTGCCAGTATCCGGCCACAAATCCAGACGAAACTGCTACTGAGAATTTTATAAAAAATACAATAACTAACAAAATCTTTGAAATTTTTCAACAAAATAGATATGAAGATATATCAAGACAATGCTACCGTGGATAACGTTACGCTAAGCCGCATTATTGGGACATGCAGTGATAAGATAGTGAGCTTCATACCAAAGATAACAGAATCAAAATAGCATAAACAAACATTTTAATATCGTGCAATGTTCTGTTTTCATTATTGCACGTGTCTTGATATATTTAAGAATGTTATACAGTTTGAAGTTAGGCACCTGTCGCAATGTTTGCCTTTTTGTCATAAGCGCGACTGCTACGCTTGAGGTCCTGGGTTCGATTTCCCGGTCGCGCAGTGTTACCGAGTTTTTCATTGTATTTCTTTGTAGCAGATCGGCGTTTGGATTTATACCCGCTTAATGGCAATAGGCTCGCCCCCCTATTACATATCGAGGAACGAGTATACCTCTGCTTAATGTTTATTATAATTATATATTCTGAATAAAATAATAGATGATTACAAATGTCTTTCTGTTACGAGTTGGTGTTATAGGTAAATTAAATACCTACACTAATTTAACTAACAAATTATGTTTTCTGTTTCTGGTTTTTAATCTATACTGTTATAAAATGTTAAATTATATAAGCATATTATGCTACAACTTACAAACTGCTGTTCAACTTATCTCTTTCAATAACCCCGCGTTCCCACTGATGACAAAAAATGTTGCAAACAGCTACCTATTCCTCTCAATCTTTCAGAGTTACATAGAGTAAGATAGATATTTGCAACATGTTTTGTCTTCAGAGGGAGCGCGGGATAAACATATTAGGATCTGTTCATCTTCTAGATATAGTAGATAGGGTTTGACCAATCTTCTTGTTGTTTAATTTCCTTTTATTTGTTCACGGGAGCGACAAAGCTAGTTAATCATAAAATAGATGATGAAGAAGAATTAACCTCTAAACTGTATTACCAGATCGATGAACTTCGTGAACCGGTATTGCACGTTCCAACGCAACGAGCCCTGTGCCCTGCCTGCCATCGTGGAGCTGATCGCTGGCTTCTTAGGACAAAAGCCTGAGGATGTCGCTCTAGCCACCGCCTTCAACGCCCTCAAAATCTTTGGACTCAGCCAGTGATTCGGTCAGTAATCTTCTCCTACTTATACAGATCAGGAATGAACGAATGAATACCGAGTAATATCAAAATTGAAGAGAAACTTGATCAATTTTTTTTTTGTAAAAAAGTAAGTGGGAAGGTTTACATAAGCAAAGAAAATATAAAGAATCGAAATTTAGTGCCTTAAGCGCCTAATCAGCGCCTTGATTGTGACTGCAATAAGTCAATTATGTTCTGAAATGGATTACACAGATTAATGTATTTAGGAGGTGCGCATATCACTCTATAAAACCCAGTAATATACAAAGAAAATGTTTATCTTAAGAGCTGATGCGACCTCCGTGGTTTCTTCGATCGTCATCCGAATAGTTCATAATTTTTGTTAAACGATAAATTATGAATTATACTAACCGTAACTAAACTCGAAAATTTAAAATACTCATGTTCATTGTAAACGTGCATTTCGATAATGACAAGAAACGATATTTTTGTGAATAATAAAGCGATTTTTTGTGGCAAAATGAGGCTATATAAGTAGACAGTTTTTGTGATGTCTGACGTTGACGTTTTTATCGCGTCAACGCGTCGCATAATAGTCTTATTCCGTACTAATACATTCGATGAAGTCTTGCCATTGAATAAGGTAAATTAACAATAATTGCCTCTAAATCGTAAGTTTGTGACAAGTTTTAGAGAAGCATTTGAATATACTTGACTGATCTTAAAATCAAAAGCAGCTAACATTATTGTGATTATTTAATTTATTATTGGATAGAAATTAACTTTGCGGCTGTTCAGCGTTTATATTTATTTGATTTTTGATCCGTAAAGTTAATATTATCAGTATTTTATAAATGTATAATTTTTAACTTAATAAGGAGATGAGAATTAGTCATCATTACTTACTTATCTTTTATTGAATCAGTCAAGTTTATTTAAATGTGTCAACTGTAATATCATAATAAAAAAAAAACGTTACGCAAGTTACAAAAGCGTACCTGAATTGCGCCAAGTCGAAATTATTGCCATTTTGCGTACTTGGTATCTTGCATAATAAACGAAGACCTTATAATTAAGTTTTTTTTTTTACATAGAATTGTGGCTTATGTCTGCACTCGCCTTTAAAATTTGGTGGCAATACGGTATAGTCAGACTGATCTCAAATAATGCCGTGTTTGAATTATTTTGATTTATTTTTATCACTAACAATAATTGAAGTGTCGTTGTAAAAACTATTGTGAATCAACGCGTTTTTCAACGAGTTTTTTTGTATAAGGCTGCGGTTCATTTGTGCGTATTTTTTAGTTTTAATTTTTAGCCTTAGTAAATGTAAACCTTGTTTGATACTAACATTAATTGTACGTAAACGTAGCGTTGTATAGACGATATATTTAGACTTATTATAGATATTTTATCGTCGAATGTTTTGGGACGTTAAACTGTGTGTTGTTTGTTTGTTTCTTATATTTTTGTCAATTAAGACGAAAAAAAACTGTATATTAATCTAGAAATATTATTTTTTTACACGCCAAATCAAAGGTTTATAATAAGAATTGTATGCAGTTTTTTTGTAGCTAAGCTTGACAAAATGACTTTGCCTTGCCTTCTACGATCGCATAAATGAACCGCATCCTTTAGACCTGTAACAATGACCTATTGCCACCTCTTATCTACGTGCACGGTGTTAGGTATCTAGATATTCTCGCTCTCACAGAGCATTCCTAATCGAATTACAATATTTATATTTTCATCGAATATTTTGTAAATAGTTTGAAAGAGAAAAATGTGTAATTAACAAAAATATAATAATTATTTAATAATTAATGTTAATTTAATGCTGTAGTCACAACGAAATCAAAGACTGCAAGTATTAAAAATGTGAAACTTGACATGTTAATTGTTTACGTTTTTTGTATTGATATTTTTTACGTATTTAATCGTTTAATGTAAGAAGTATGTACTGTTATTCCTTTATTTTTTGACACTTGTTGTAGTGTAAGTGTGGGCTGGCGGGCTGTAGCTGTATGTATAGATATTAATTTATTTATATACGTTGTATATTCGGCCACGCCTGATTGGAAGCAGCCCAGCTCGTCAGCTCGGGTCGAGATGTAGTGCCTTCGATGAAACGTCCTTATGTGATACAATATTTTCATAGAATGTACAGATAATTTCTTTCAATATACAATTAAAAGAAATTATTCGAGTTTTATTTCTACCTGGTGCTGTTGACGTCACGTATCGTTAAGGCAGACCGCGCCAAATTGATCTTTATCGTAGCAGGTAGTGTACAGTTTGTTCGAAATAAGTTAGCCGATCGGAAGTTGTCTGCAAGTGGTTTAGAAGTGGTAAATTTTAATAGAAAGAGTCGGTGTAAAGATAATCAGAGTCGTATATGTTTCACATTTCCAATTGTTTTGTTTACTGATTTCGATATTTATGTATTAAAACACTTAATTAAACGATTTTATCACCGCGGTAGTTCGGAACGGCTAACTTCCGATCGGCTTACTTATTTCGAACAAACTGTAAATTAAGGATTGTGATAAAATTATCAATTTACACCACTATCTCCTATGATAACAATTTTTAAGCCGTATGCTGTGTCCGACAGGGTCCATAATGATCTGATTTAAATATAGTAAAACCTTATATTAGAATGCAATACATTATTGAGTATTGCATTATTCATGTCTTTTTATTTATTTTAAATTCGATTTCCTTGTCTGTTAAGTTAAAAAAAATTGGTCGGTCACAGCTAAATAAGAGTTAGGTTGTTTTTTGAAGAAATCCTGCTTCAAATAAAAGAAAACAACTAAATAAAAACAACATTGGGATTTATTCAAATTGTATTAATTGCTATTTATTTACAGTTTTTGGCAGTCAACATAACTAGTAATATCAATGGTAAGGATAACAAAATACATGCCGAATATGTTGGTTAACATTTTTAAGAAACTTAATACTGACAACAAACAAACGGATAAACAATTTTATAAATTACAGAATTTATATAATACGTCCACGTAACACACGTACCTACTGATTTAAATGTCATGAATTCATGATAGTCGGTGATGTAGGGAGAATAGATGAACGGAGATTGACGAAACAAGAATACGTGGCGAGTACGGGTGGACGAGATGGAAGGGGACGAGCTCTGGGAACGTGTCATAACTGAATTGCGGACGTTTTCAAAAACGTCCAGGATCGTAGCAAGTGAAAAAAATCTATAGTCTCAGCCTACCTCCATGGGACAGGCGTGAAGATATATATGATAGTAACAAAATCAATTTATATAACAGGTCAACAAACAATATCGATGTGCCTAACATATCCTAAAGGCTTACAAAATATGTAATATATTCAGCATAACATTAGCCATCCTAACTTTGAGCACGCAATATGCATAAAGGGAATCTGAAATAATTATGAGACTTAAGGACAGGACTAGATAATATAATTTTTGTATTAATGTCTGTTTAAATTAATTACTTTCTAACACGAAACTGTTTTGCGCAAATACGTCATTTAATAAATGTCGTAGTTTCATGTCATTTTTAAACAACTTAAAAAAGGAGGATCTATGTTCGATTGTATGTATTTTTTTACTACGTCTCAATTTTAATATCATGCGACATGGTTCACAAAAACGTCTTCAAAGGTATACGCATCATGTTTATGTTGTACAAGGTACAATCCCCAGCACATCAGGTTATACAAAACCTTTCTCCAAATGATTTTAAACCTTAAAATGTTAGCGATTAAGTTCAAAATCAACTGAGAAATTTTGTCATTTTTGTTTCAATTTGATGTGCTGGCCACCGTACCTAATATATGTATAAACGGCTTTAAATCAGAACGCATAGTATGATCATAATTATGACAAGAGCTATAAAAAATGTATTTTTTTAAACCCCGCCATCTGGGGTTCACACTGAAAATCAGTGCTGTGTTGTGGGTTGTGCCCCATAATACGGTTTCATACTGAGTTTTGTTATTTTGGTACTTTTCGATTTGATATTTGTCACAAAAATCAATTTATATATGTATCATGCTATTATAATTTACGCATACGAGCTGCAGGATAGCAGGAGTTTGGCCTAGTATATACTGAGATGCGCAAACGACGTTCTTGCAAAGGAATTAAGATCAGACTACAACATAGAATTTTTAATACTAAAACCTAACTATCACAGTATAATCTAGCTCTTATCGAGTTTTCTGACGACGCCGGGCGGCGGCGAGGTGAGCACCTTCCTCGAGAGACGCACCTGGCCCGACACTGGGTCGCGTCCGAAGTACTTCACCTGGATCTCTGAACCTACGTCCAGTCCTAAGACTGACGGATGCATTATCTAGAACAAAAAAAACTTATTATATACCTTTCAAAATATGCAAACCCAAAATCGATAATCACGACGTTTTGGAGTACAATGGCAGGTGATCTTATTCCGGAAATTATAGCTTGTGTATATAAATATCATCATCATCATTTTCATCTTTTTTCCCTTTTCCATCATATCTGCTTTAACACATTATATATGACTGCCTCATAGTATTAGTGCCCGGTTAATGGCAATAGGCTCGCCCCCTATTACATGGGACCTAAACATACCAGCGAAATGTGGGTTTACATTAGTACACCTCTGCCCAACCCTTCGGGGAATAAAGGCGTGATGGTATGTATATATGTATGCTTCTTCTTCTTCGTCTGCATCCCGTGTGCGTCTTCCTCTGCATCCCTCCACATTCGCACTACAATATTCGTACATAAATATACTACTTTTTTGTTGTTATCTTAGAAAAAATGGTGCAGAATTTCTTTTTTATCTCAATACCGAACATCAAAATTGCTTAAGAGGTTTAGGTTTGAGAATGTAACGAACAGATGGATATTTCCTGCAGCCCAATATACCCAATAACCACGAAACTCACCTTCCTATGATCCAGTTGGGTATTATGTACGAGCGCTGGCGCCATCCCCGTATGCAGAGTGACCAAAACGCCAATATCCTTCACTTCCACGACCCTCGCCTTGTATATAGCTCCAAACTCCAGCTCCGGTGTTCTCTCTGTTGTCAGCCACGTTGCGATCCGGCTCTTAGCCTCGTCCATAGCGGCTTGGGAGGGCGCGAACACGTTGTATTTTGTATCGTCTATAGGCGTCACCTAGAAATTGTAGGCTTAGTTGTAGGATCTGTTGATCTGGCGAGATCCTCACATGTAAAACTGGTCCCGGTTTTCCGGTTGTGTATTTATTTAGTAGTTATGCCTGGTGGCATGTCTAAATGTCAGCATGAATGGGTCGGCACGACCGGGGAAGTACTGCCCTCCCACAGAATATTGACGTCAAGTAGCAGTATGCATACTGTTGCGTTTCGTACGGTGAGTGTGGAGCGCCGGAGGGCCAATTTCTCCCTCAGTCCCCCTTCTCCTTTTTTCCTTCCCCTCCCTTTTCCTTAAATAGGCTCGGCAACGCATCTGCAACTCCTTTGGTTTTGCTGATGTCCATGACCGGCGATGATTACTTACCATCAGGTAGCTCGCCTGCTCGTTTGCCGAGTAATACCATAAAAAGTATAATTGAAAAATAATGTTTCAAGGTTGTATTTCTGGAGTTCTAACTTAAAATCTAATGTACAGTTTGTTCTACATAACTGCGCGTCTAAAGTTGTCCGCAAGTGGGTTTGCAGTGGTAAATTTTAACATACACACCATCACGCCTGTATTCCACGAAGGGTTAGGCAGAGGTGTACTTAATGTACACCCACAGTTCGCCGGTATGTTTTAGGTCCCATGTAATAGGGGGCGAGCCTATTGCCAGGTAAATTTTAATATAAAGCCAATTGGGTTCGTATATGTTTCGCGTTATTGATTATTATCCTTACTTATTTCGTTATTTCTATATAAAATCGCTTAATAAAGTGATTTTACCAGCACGTCAGTTCGGATCCACTAACTTCAGACGCGCTGAGTTATTTCGAACAAACTGTATGTTTCTTGATACACCGCCTATAGGCCGACCTAGCGGGGGCGGGTAACCCTACACACGGAGTCAATAATCCAAAGATTTATCTCGAGATAGATATTGTTGGTAAAGAATAAAATAATGAGTATCTTTTTACCCATCCGCTAACATCTCCCCCCGCTCCCTTCTTACCGCGCAGGCGATACGCGAGTTTACACGTTGACTGCGGCCTAACATCGCTCAAACTATCCTACGGTGCGGCCCCGCACACGCCAGGCGTGTGCGACCGCACAGTCGTAACGTATTTTGTTATTCCGAACAAGAGTGCGGGCGTACACGCCTAGCGTGTGAGCGCCGAGCGCTACAGCAGTGCGGATTACACGCTACGCGTGTTTTAATCTTCTTGACCATTCTTGATAAAAAAAAACTTAGTATAACGACCATACGTAGTACGTAAATAAAGGTAACGTAAGAAATAGAACTTAATTGAGATGCGAATCTATTCGAATTTACCTAATGTAAAAATATTGTATTATAATTTGAGTAAAATCTATAAAAAAATCATAAAATATCATTTAACAAGAACTTTAGAATAGCGACATCTATGAGACATCGAATGAACTAGCGAATCATTTGAGTGACGTTTACGAATATTTTTTTAACTTGCGTTTGTGATGAAAAAATCATAAAATATAATTTAACAAGAACTTAGTAAAGCGACATCTATGACACATCGAATGAACTAGCGAATCATTTGAGTGACGTTTACGTATATTTTTTTAACTTAAAATGCGTTTGTAGTGATTTTATTCTGGATAATTATTAATATAAATTACAATTATTAATTAAAAAAATAAGGTTAGCGACTGTTGTTAAAAATAATCCCATTTCAACCCACTAGGCTATTATAAACAAAAGTAATTTTCTGTGTAAGTAAGTAGGTATATCAATATTTGAAGAAACGAAAGATTAACATGAATAAAATCCATATCGCTGTCATTATGCTATAAGCGACACTATAGGTACGTATTATAACTAGAAGTGGGGAAACATAATGGAAGCACACATAAATATATAAAAGTTAAATAAAAGATGATAATAAATTAAACAATTTTATTATTTTTTTGTTTTTTTCCCCACACCTTTACCTTTTGGCGTGGGGTATTTTTTTTCTGGCGGGTCGGCTTGCGGCTGCTGTTCTTGCTGCGCGGCAGCCTCCTCCCGAATGCACTGCCTCTTGGCAGGCTGTTCGGGGCTCATTGCAGCCCGCAGCAAGAACGACAGCTTGCTGCACCCTGGCTCCAGAGGCCTGACAGCCTGAATGGGGGGCTCCAGCTCCGGCACCCAACTGCTGGGGTTGGTGTCCTCGTCATCCCTAACAAAAGTTATAAAAATAAGACACGGTACGGTACCTACCTATTCATTATTTGTATAGGTAAAAACTAAAAACTCGACAACAGGTCTGTAATGAAAGACTAACAAAAAGGTCAATTTCCTGTCTACGTCATTTATATAAAACCTACATAAAACTGATCCTCTCACTCAATATTATAGCTATTGTAATTAAAAATACTGGCACTTACATGTTTAATTTTCGTTTCGTTTCGTCTAATGTCAAAGTCAACGTTTGGCGCGCTCTCGCTAAATCATCAATACTACTTCTAACAAAAAATATATATTTTTTGTCTTGCACAGGAATCTGAGAATAATTTATTATAATATTATATATTATATAGGTTTGTTTGACATAAATACATTAAATTATAATGATACATATTAAAATAAAAGTGTTTAAAAAGTTGTGTCAAAAGTTTGCAACAAAGTTTTCACCTGTCAAACTTTTCGATCGTGATTGTGGTATGACTTTGACTCCATACTTTTATTCTTTCTGCAACTGCATACCTACTGAGTGCCGGCTGGTGTACTTTAAAACTTATTAAAAAAACATATTTTATCAATGTAAGTACCTACCTATTGCAAATTTCGTGTAATGATTTTCTCACTTCTTTCAGTTATTGATAAAATGATTGATTACGTACTACCTATCTAAAGTATTCCTGTTTGTTTCAGAAATTTAGAGGCAAAACAACATAAAATGGGCAACCAGGTTTGCATGTAAGTGATTTGTTGACGAATTTTAACCTAGTGTGGTTTCGTGTAAAGATGCAGATTCAAGTATATATTATGATTTACAGACTCGTCTCGTCATGCTGCTATGGCGTATTCGGAACTCTCCGTTTTGTGAGTGTGTGTGTGCGTGTGTGTGGGAAAGCTTGATGCCTGTAATTCTATCCTGTAATCTACTTTCATATTATTCAAGTACTAACCATGAAAACGGTGTGGCCGCTACCTTGGCATGATTTTAAGGCTATGGGGCCTGTGGGCTATATACCTAACAATGATTGTGCTTGTTTTTGGGAAGCACCTTTTATTTTACTTGAAACTAAAAATATTTATTTTGACTATTGATGCTTTTGTTATGTTATAGCTACTTAGTAAATAAATAAAAATTCATGTACTTATATTTTAGAATTCTGGAGCAAAGCAGCTGGTGCTGCTGGCCGTGTGGGCCGCTCTCCACAAAAAAGTGAGTGAGTTTAATTATTATTACATAGATAGTATAGTATACAGACTGTCTGTTAGATTTTGTGTGAGATGTCAGATTTTCCATTTGGATTTTGGAATTTCATGATAATAATTATGATTATAGCTTGTGACAACTAAAGTTGTGAAAACTAAAGACTGCCTCATTAGTCTAGTGGTCCTAAGCGCGACTGCTACGCTAGAGGTCCTGGGTTCGATCCCCAGGTCGAGCAGTGTTATTAGGTTTTTCTATGAAATTCCTAGTAACAGCTCGGAGTCTGGATTTGTGCCCGATTAGTGGCAATAGGCTCGCCCCCTATTACATGGGACCTAAACATACCTACCGGCGAAATGTGGGTGTACTTTAGTACACTTCTGCCTAAACCCTTCGGGGAATACAGGCGTGATGGTATGTTATGTTATGATAACTTAAGTACCTAATCACAATATGTTTTTTTGTCATTATAGTGTCCCCAATGAGCGCACGCCACTAATTGAGAGGCAGGAGGGCCCTGCAGTGACAGCGGCGCCGGTACCTGAGGCGGTGCACGGGCCCTCCCAAGTCGATGCGGAGCAGCCCGACGTGACGCGGCGCGGAGGGCTCCGGTCGAGCCAGCTGCGCCTTTATAGGCGCCTGGAGCTGCCGGAGGTCTTCGGGCGGCGTCGTCGGATGTCTCCGCACGAGGTGGCTGCCCTCGAACACAGGTGGCGGGCTGCTGTGGCGAGCGGCGAGGCACGTCGCCCTCGCGGCCTAAAACGCGAAAACTAGGGAGCTCTATATGAGTTCCCAATCAAGGTTGCCAACCATACGAGGTTCCAAAATAGGAGATTTGTGGTCTTCCATACGAGGTATGAGGACACTATTAACCTCGTACAATTGTGTACGAGATTTTGATAATATGGCCATACGGACGTTTTGCATCTCCATTATTAAATTATAATAGGAAAAACTAGTGCCATCTATTAGAACTTCTTACAACAAAAATTTCACTGCAGGATTTGATTTACGAGGATTTACGCGACGATTGTCTATGGTAGCTATTCCGACAACCGGGAAATCCATTATACCATTTTTAAAAGGCCATAAGTACCTCAATTCATTACAATTTGGCCCAGAGATCCTCATCTCCTTTGTAATAGTGTATTACATTGAGTAAAACATCCTAAATCCAATAGTTTAATATTCCTTAATTTTGGTTTTAGCATATTTTAGATGCATAATTAATGTACGAGGTTTGAAAGTCAAAATACGAGATTTTTAGCTGCATATGTAAAAGGGGTTTTCTCTTATGGTTGGCAACCCTGATCCCCATCATCTGTTAAATCGGGATTCGTATAGAGCTCCCCAATTCAATGAATTATTAAATCATTTTGTAATAAATAGTCTTTCCCTTAATTTTAATATAACCTTATTAATCTTAGGATATTTACTGAGTAACCTATTACAAAAACTGACACACAAGTGGTAAGTAATTAAATAACATTTGGCAAAGTATTAGATAAGAAAATCTCTTTGCTGTACTCATACCCTAAACACAGTCAAGAAAAGACTCATAAGACTAATATGATTCTTCATAAGTGAAACTGAGAAATAGGAAGCTGTAACCCTTTGATAGCCTAGAAAGGTTTACATAGTAGGTAAATGAAATATTTTATGGTCACTATTAATAATAACAAGGCTATTGGGTGAACTACTAGTAAAAATGGAAAATAGGTAAATATGAAATGAAACTAAAAAATAGCCGTGCTTTTTTTTTTTTCGCAAGGGGAAACCTTTAGGTATCCAGACCTCTTTGGGAAGAGACCGGGGTATGTGGGATTCTTACCCACTTAAACCCCTTGGTGGCCCAAACCGCGACGCGGAAAAACCCAATAACCCTCGCAAGCTCACGACAGCACATGGGCCACAATGTGCTGCCGTCCTACCAAGGGTTGCTCGGCAGTTCGCCTGACGATGCCCATTCGTTGTCCACAGACGAACTGCTCGAGGCTTCCTCCTCTTCATCCGTTTCGTAAGAAGAGGATGAAGAAGACTCTTCCCTATGGAATAACGCAAAGCCTTCAATATTTGAAGTTATATTTCGCATCTAAAAAAACGATCTCGCGACCTGGATACGTTATTAAGATGGCTTTATGATAGATAATCTTTAAATACTTATAAAAATCTAGCGTGCTTGTGTAATTACTAAAAAATTGTGATTGTTTAAAAATAAATAACCAATATATAAGTAAGTACTTACTCGGTTTCTGCAAACATTTCCCTCATTTCATGATCCATATCGTCGGCGGACATGGTTCTATCCACTGCACTTCAACAACACCAAAACACGAACACAGAACGTTGTAACATCTCAAAACGGAGTACGAATCAAGTTTGATAATTATCGGGAAGTCTAATAACCATCACCTACCCCTACCAACACTGTCTTTTCTAGAAATATGACCATAAAAATGTGAATTTCGCATAGGTACCTGTAAAACCGCACGTGTGTCTTTTTGTAAATACTTATCTTAGAAATTCATTCTCCTTTGTTATGTGTAATAAATATATAATGATATTATGCCGCTCTTTCTGAGTACGTAAAGATTGCTTTGTGTTAAAATTCAGTAGGCCCTCTTTTGTTCTGTGAAGTTTGGTCATAAAATGACGCCGGTAATTATTTGTACTTAATTGGGTACTTCTTTATTTAAGCCGCCGACGTTTTTACATTGTGTAATTAAGAAGAACCACTTTCTTCTGTGTAGTGCGGTCATAAAATGATTGCATATTGTTGAATGCGCAAAACAATAATTATGTACTTATCTAGATATTTACTACTTCATTCCAAATAAAGCTATTTTCTTGGAAGCAGTATGATAGGTAAATAAATATTTGGAGTGCTTATAATTATTAAGTACTATTTTCATACCTCTTCTTAAAAATATTCTGCTTTATTGTCATAATATGATTTGATTAGTGATGGAACATTTTTATAACAAGTAGGTACTATGTTTTCCATAATGAATTACTAAATATTCTTCTTCGATTGTGGTCAAGAATATTAAAACACGCCTCGCGTGTAATCCGCACTCGCGTAGCGTCGTTAAAAACACGCCAGGCGCGTTTTGCAGCACAGTCGTATGATAAAATATGAAAACACGCCTAGCGTGTGCGCGCCGCACTCGCGTTACATAACGAAAACACAACATGTGTGTTTTCCAGCAGTCAACGTGTTAAACGGTCGGCCTATAGACGGTGAGTTATATATGTAATATCTATAGTCGAGTCAAAGCACAGGAATTATATTTCTATGATGCGTATACCTTGTTGTCAATTTTCACTAGACGAAATTTATTCTACTCAAGAAAAAAATTGTGCTTTCAACATACCGTGACGCCAGTTTCAACATAAAGTTTCTTCAAGTTGGCGCCGCCGAGGCCGATGAGCTTAGCCCTCTTGTGGACCTCCACCTCCAACTCCTCGATCACTGGCATGTTTTCCTTGTGGCTTTGTCTGAAATAAACATCACCGTTAAATTGTGGGCCTTTTTTTTTTAAAGCTTATTAGCAATGTGGGTTACACATTACTAGTATTCTTGTTAACCCCTCGTGCTAAGCTAAATGCTTGTGTTACGAGTGAGTTCACGTCGGTAGTGCAATGGGGTTCGAACCGGCAACCACATGATCGCAAGTTCGACGCCCTAGCCATTAGGCTATCGCCGCTTCAACTAATTTACTTTTTCCTTACTATATTCGAGTTTGCTGCCTAACAAGATGCAGCTGAATATCAGTATTTTACATGAAGTAACTGTTTTCAAACCTGCTGATGTCACCAGCAGAGCTTGCTTTACGCAAAATACATAATTTCTGGACAATTTCGGTATTTTAAGGATACGTTTTTTTTGCCTAAATATATAGGCGAACTGTGGGAACATTAAGCACACCTCTGCCTAACCCATCGGAGGATACAGGCGTGTTGGTATGTTATGTTATTATGATTGTTTTTGATCATTCCGTAAAATGAAAATGATGAAATGAAATGATGAAATGATATTTATTTCTGTAAATAGATCTTTTAAGACACTTTTACAAGTCGTTTTTCTATTTCTTTTTTTTTAACTAGATGGCGTCGACGCGGAAAGATACGTTGAGTCCACGTGGGTGAACCGCGGGCGGAAAACTCTTCAGATATATTTTAGCATAGAAAAACATTCGTCGGCAGTTAATTTCATACTAATTTTGTAAATTTTTGGATTTTTATGAGTAGTGGCTTACTTTACTTAAGTAAATTAGTAGAAATATCAGTGTCATACCCAAAGACGTATTATTAAATAGACACGTTATTTACGAACATTACGGTTATCAAAAACAGCACTATTAGATAACAGAACTATTAGATAGCGACTAATACGTGCGAAGAAAGAGAAAGAAAATAAATGCTACACGATCCGGGCAATTGCCTTGATTTCTTGTTGCCATTTTGGAGAGCAGATAACTTATCTATAGCTTATACATCGTTGGTCATACCTGGGTTTATCTATACACTGGTTCATAATATCGATAATCTTGCTCTTAGCGTCGCAGGCCTTCTGAATAGATTCCATGATCACTTTCAGTGGTAACCCAGCCACTTTCACGTCAGTTTGGAGTGCTGTGATGCCTTTCTTAGTACCGGCTACCTTGAAGTCCATGTCACCCATATAGTCTTCTATACCCTGGGGAAATAATATCCAGTGTTACAAGTTATTGTTATAGTATAAAAGCTTCTCGCTCACGGCTTCGTCCGCGTGGTTTCTCGACTTTTCTGTACTATAATATGTATGTACTATACATATAAAACTTCCTCGTGAATCATTCTATCCATTGCTAATAACTGAATTAAAATCCGTTGATAAGTTTAAAAGATCTAAGCATACAGACAGCGCATTTCTCTCGCGTCTTAAAAGGATTTACTTACTATAAGCTTCTAGGCGGCGTATAAATATTAAATATGCAGCATTTTAAGCTAGACGTCCAGCAAAACAACTGTGAAAACTGCATCCCATTTCGTGCAGTAGTTTTTGAGTTACGCGCATGCAAATATGCAGACCAATAAAAAAAAAAAAAATCTCGAGTCTTGTTATATTATTGTTTTGGCTTTATAAAAATAATATTTTTCATTAAATTTTTCTAATATAAGCAGTCAGACATCAGCCCACGATCGTTACAATTTAATAATATTGAATAGCAAGAAAAATATGATCTCAGACAGGATTTGAACCTGCTTCCCTCCGGATAAATGCACTGGACGATATAACTACTAAGCTACCGAGACCACACTGTGATATCGAAATTCTTTTCCACATTCTACGTCTTAACATAACGCCGCTTATCAAGCCAGCGAGGTCATATTATTTTTTCTAAAATGTAGTTGTTTTATTATCTTTAAAGATATTTAGCTTGTTTTAGCGTGTCTTTGTTTAGCCAAATCTTGTTAATAATAAGTGAAGAAAAAAAAACACTTTTGAAGCACATTGCACACACGTAAAGTGAGATTTGGCGTAATTAAAGTTCATATATTTTTATTTTTACATATAGATCGACCTATAGATATAGAGCTGAGAAGAAAATATTGCGGTCGAATTTGGACCTACAGGCAAGTTTTACTTTAATAACAAACATAATTTATTCTTTAAGAGGTATAAGGTTATGTAATAGACTCACTAACAAATCAGTGAGGATCCTGTAGTCAGCTATTTGACCCTGGTCATCCAGCCGGGAGACCAGCCCGATGGCGACGCCCGCGGCCGGAGCTGACAGGGCCACTCCCGCGTCCATCAGGGCCAGGGAACCGCCGCACACTGATGCCATGGAACTCGAACCTGGGAAATTTGATATTTGAAATAACGTTTTTATGGAATTTATCGCGTTACATTGATATTATTTATTCCTGACGTTTCGGATCCTTTACAGCATTCATGTATATCCATGTATACTACTAGTATTCTTGTTAACCCCTCATGCTAAGCTAAATGCTTGTGTTACGAGTGGGTTCACATCGGTAGTGAAATGGGTGGGGTTCGAACCGGCAACCACATGATCTGGACGAAACGAGCTGAAGATTGGCCTCTGAGGCCTATGTCCAGCAGTGACTGAATTGGGGCTGACGATGATGATGATGATGATGAACCAAATAATCGCAATTCCGTCATTAGGCTATAACCATAACTTGCTTGATGTTAAGCAACGAAGTGGTCTACGATGGAGCGCGCTTGTCTAGAAGAAACCTATTCACTCTCGTCTTGAAGACACCCAAATTGTATGTCTCGGGGAACAAAGATTCCGGCAGTGAGTTCCACAATAGAGCAGTACGCACTATAAATGTCGAGGCAAACCGCTTCGTGCGACATTTAGTCACTTCCACCACGTAGCGGTGGCGCCTTGCCGTAGCTCTGCTCGTCCGATAGTGGAACGGGGATGGTGGAACTATTTCATGCTTTATTAGCCTGAAATAAATAATGAGTGCGTACCATTGGACTCGAGCACCTCCGCCGTGAGCCTGACGGTGTAGGGCTGGTGAGGCACGACGGGCATGAGGCCGCGCTCGGCCAGCGCCCCGTGGCCGGCCTCGCGCCGCCCCGGGCCCCCGCCCCGCCCCACCTCGCCCGTCGCGTACGACGGGAACTCGTAGTGGAGGAAGAAGTTCTTCTCTTTTATACCGCTGTCGATAAACATCAACAGTCTTATTACCAGAGTCGTAGCTACCGCTGTATCAGCCGTATGATACGGGGCCCCCGGGCTACAGGGGCCCCTAACGTGTGTAAGCAAAAATTAGTAAAATGTTATCCACAATGACCAATTTTGATGTTTTTTTTGGTTGAATTTGAGTGACTGCCTCAGTAGTCTGGTGATCCTAGGCGCGACTGCTACGCTAGAGGTCCTGGGTTCGATCGCCAGGTCGACCAAAGTGTTATTGGGTTGTTCTATGAAATTCTCAGTAGCAGCTCGTAGTTTGGAATTGTGCCCGGTTAATAGCAATAGGCTCACCCCATATTACATGGGACCTAAAAACATACCGGCGTAGTGGGGTTGTACATTAATACACCTCTGCCTAACTCTTCAGGGAAAATACAGGCGTAATGGTATGTTTAAGTGGGTCCCTAGATGGTTAAGATTCTTGGACCCGGCAGTGCTGCGATCGACATCAAACAAGGCGACGTCTATCAGGTCCAAAACTTTTTTTTTTTAATAGGTTTCACGGCATTTATCCGTTCTGCCAGCCTTTTGTCACTGGCCAACGAATTTGTGACCATTTAGCTGTAATAGGCTCCACCCCGTGCGACATTTCGACGTAAATAAACATTGGTTACACGATAACAATATTGTTGTATAGCTTATCTAGTTATTTTACAGCGCTCCCGATTACATGGGACCTCAACATAGCAGCGAAAATATGGTGTACATTAATACTCCTCTGACTAACCCTTCGGAGAGTACAGGCGTGATGGTATGCTTACCTAGTTAGCATGGTGAGTGTGTCCATTTTGAGCGCACTTTCTGGTGAATCGAAGGCAACAGTGCAGAGTACTTGCGTCTGTCCGCGTTGGAACACTGCGCTACCGTGCAGCGGCTCGTACAGCGACACCTGGCGGATTTACAAAATGAATAGAGTTGTTATTTTGGTGTTGGATTTATTAAAAGTAACATTCCTTTTGAAAAATATTATTAAATATATGCAACTGAAAAGAGCAATGTAAATCGTCTAATTATGTCTTAAGATATAAGCGTTCAAAGTTTTTTGGTGGTGATAGAGATAGTTTGTCTCTTTCCCGCATAAATAATGTAAAGATATTTGAATAACAATCTGTTTGACACACGGTTTGACGTCACAACGTGCTATGCCTTCATTGGCTACTACTGCCTCATGTCTATCATCATCAACCCATTACATTATCCCACTGCTGGGCACGGGTCTCCTCTCAGAACGAGAGGGATTAGGCTATAGTCCACCACGCTAGCCTACTGCGGGTTGGCAGACTTCACATGCCGTCAAGAAAATCCCGCAGGCATGCAGGTTTCCTCACGTTGTTTTCCTTCACCGTTTAAGCGCGTGACAATTAATTATTAATCATGTCTATCATAATATTAAAATGATTATAACTTCGTTATTTTTGAACCCATTATAATGTTGTTGTTACTGAAATAAATAATCAGTCAGCCTATTATTAGACCAAAAGAATGCAAGAGCTACGTAAGGATTAGTGATCGTTTATTTGCAATAGACCCTGACCGTTATCATATTAGACAGAGAGTTTTTTTTTCAATAAATGCGTTATTTAAAGTAATATTATAAAGAGGTAAAGTTCCTGAGTTTGTGAGGATGTAAGGGATCTCTGAATCTATTTAATTGATTTTGAAAATTATTTTACCAATAGAAAGCCACGTTATTTTACCAATAGAAAGCCACGTTATTTTACCAATAGAAAGCCACGTTATTTGTGAGTGTTATGGGCCATAACGCCCAACGAATTGGAAACGGGTCAGTTGTCCGGTTCACGTAATTAAAACCGTAGCGATGTCGCAGCGACTTAATCGTTGAAACAGTTTTCTAGTGTTATGTGAATACCGTCAAACCAAAGATTTAGAACAATTCTCGCCCAACGAACGTGTAAGAATACGGTTCAACGATTTTTCAATAGGACGACTCCTAAATCGGTCCGATCGACGGAAATGAATAGGAAAACTGTTTCAACGATTAAGTCGCTGCGACATCGCTACGGTTTTAAGTACGTGAATCGGGCTACAGGTAGGTTAGGTCAGATATATTCATATCAGACTATCGCCGTCCACTGCTGAACGTAGGCGTCCCCCAAAGAGCGCCAACCATCTCGGTCTTGGGCATCTCGCTTGCTCGGTGAATTTATACATAACTAGCTTTCCGCCCACGGCTTCGCCCGTGTTTTTTTTTTCGGACTTTTTTTGCTTGCTATAAACCTCACAGAGCCCGAGACCTTTCCAACGAATGCAAAACCGTGGAAATCGGTTCGTGAGTTCTGGAGTTATAGCGTCAGGAAGAAAACCCGACTTATTTTTATATAGTAGATACGGTGGTTTGAATTTATTGAAACCTACCTGTAGCCCGATTCACGTAATTAAAACCGTCGCAGCGACTTAAACAGTTTTCCTATTCATTTCCGTCGATCGGACCGATTTAGGAGTCGTCCTATTGAAAATTCGTTTATTCATTCGAATAATGATAAAATATCCATTATTTCACTCACTCCTAAGAGAATCCTGCAGTTCATAACAGCCGCAGGGTTTAGCGGTGAGCTCTAAATTAAAAAGTGGCGAACACAATAGGTCGACTGCGGTTGCAGTGACATTACAGCCACAAAACAGCAATAAAAAGAAATAGATATGATGATGATGATGAAGGCCATACCTGACAGCTGATCGGCCTGAGCTCATCAAGGTGCCTCCCATCGCAGCGTAATTCAGTCTCAAAGATGAGGTCCCTGAATATCCGGCGCAGGTTATCGTTGAAGCAGTCTTGTAACACGGCGACATCGATCTGAGTGTCTCGCAGCTGGTTCAACACGGTCTGACGAAGCTCCGAGACGGCATTGTCCCGGGAAATCTTATCGTGGGAATAATCGCTGTAAGGACAAGGAATTTTTATGGGCATTTTTTCTATTTTCCTTTGGTCACACCATAATTTGAGAGCAATTTTACCAATTTCATTTTTTTTTGTTTGGCAGTCTCATTCCATTCCCAGGTGGAGCAGAGTGTAATTGAGTTTTTCTATGAAATTCTCTGTAGCCTGCGTCTGTATTTGTGTCCGATTCATGGCATTTTAGGCTCGCCTCTTATTACATGGGACCTCCTGTACACCTCTGCCTAACCCTTCGGGGAATACAGGCGTGATATACTATCAATTACTAGTCTAGACTGAGTTATTTTAGTGAAGGAAAAATACGACCGCGGGCAGGATTCGAACCTGCGTCTTCTGGTTAAGTACACCAGACGCTATGACGCTAAGCCACCGCGACCCCCGCCCGCCATGTCGAAATTTGCCTTCACATTTTTAATTTACGTCATTATATTTTTAATTTGCATGGAAAATGCCTAAAAATACAAAAAGATAGTTAAAAGGTAAGGTGGCATCGTACGACATCGTACTTGCTGTAAAGCATGTCATGTCGGTTGAGAAGCACATTTTCAACAGATGTCACTGACGTCACCTCAAAGACCTAAATTAAAAATGTGAAGGCAAATTTCGACATGGCGGGTGGGAGTCGCGGTGGCTTAGCGGTCATAGCGTCTGGTGTACTTAACCAGAAGACGCAGGTTCGAATCGTGCCCGCGGACGTATTTTTCCTTCACTAAAATAACTTAGTAATCTTTGCATGGAAAATGCCTAAAAAATACAAAAAGATAGTCTAGACTGCTTCAATAGTCCAGTGGCTCTTAGCGTGACTGCTACGCTGCAGGTCCTGGGTTCGATTCCCAGGTCGAGCAGTGTTATTGAGTTGTTCTATGAAATTCTCAGTAGCAGCTCATAGCAATAGGCTCGCCCCCTATTACATGGTACCTAAACATACCGGCGGACTGACGGTGTACATTTGTACACCTCTGACAAACCCTCCGGGAAATAGTGTGTTATGTTACAACAACTATCGATAAGTCTAACCCTCCTATTTCTTGACCTACCTGAGTATTTCTCTCAGCTTCATGGAGGACATAGAAACGATGGAGTCGACGATGCTCTGATGCAGCGGCGCCTGTATCTCATACTCTCTCTTCGTCTTACCCTGTTCTCTTTGCAAGTTCTCTATTCCTCTCACTATGTGCTGAGCTTCCTTTGTACCTGGGGGAAATTATTTATGTTAGGCTGGAATTTCTTCTATTAATGTGATCTGCCTATTGTCTTCTAGCTTTCCGCCCACGGCTTCGCCCGCGTGTTTACTCGACTTTTCTGTACTATAATATGTATGTATAATACCTATAAACCTTCCTCCTGAATCACTCTATATATTAAAAAAAACCGCATCAAAATCCGTTGCGTAGTTTTACAGATCTAAGCAAGATCATAAGGACAGACAGCAGGAAGCGATTTTGTTTTATACTATGTAGTAATATATATTTAACTGTGGAACTTACATTCATACCTAATTTGATGGCTTTGAGCAGGTCCTGCTGCAGGATATCCTGAGCACTTCCCTCCATCATGACGACGAGGTTGCGGTTGGCGGCGGCCACTACCAGGTTCAGGGTTGACTTCTCTAAGTCCTTGCGGGTCGGGTTAATTATTACTTCATTGTCGATTAGACCTACTCTGTATTGAAAAAACAAAATACTTAATAAGTTATTTTAGTGAAGGAAAATATTCTGCAGTATTCGATCCTGCGTCTCCTGGTTAGATACACCAGACGCTATGAACGCTAAGCCACCGCGAGTCCCACCCGCCAGGTCGAATTTTGCCTCCACATTTTTAATTCACGTCTTTGAGGTGACGTCAGTGACATCTGTTGAAAATATACGTCTCAACCGACATGACATGCTTTCCAGCAAGTACGATGTCGTACGATGCCACCTTACCTTTTAACTACGTACTAACGTTTTTTCCTTCACTAAAATAACTTAATAATTTTTGCATGGAAAATGCCTAAAAAATACAAAAGATACAAAATAATAAATTATAACATACATACATAACTACAGTCACGCCTGTTTGCACTGAAGGGTTAGGTAGTTAGTTAGGTGTACTAATGAACCACCCTATTGCCAATAACTGGGCACAAATCCAGACTCCGAGCGTTTACTGAGAATTTCATAGAAAATCCAATAACACTTTACTCGACCTGGGAATCGAACCCACGACCTGATAGCCTAGTTATGTGACCATTGGACTGTCAAGTTGCAGGTCTCGAATTCGAATCTAAGGCGCACCTCTGACTTTTCTTAATCACGTGAGTATTCTTTTTTTTTTCTCAATGGCGTGTGAAGTCTGCCAACGCGTAGTAGGCTAGCGTGGTGGACTATAGCCTAACAATCACTCCACACTCAGAGGAGATCCATGCCCAGCAGTGGGCAGTGCGTATATGGGTTGACGATGATGAATATTATTTTCAACAACAAAGCATGTTTAGTGTTTGTTTGTTTTGTTTCCAAATAACTTTTTTTTTCCATCTTTAAATATCAATAACCAATATCTTACCTCACAGCTCCTATAGGTCCATTCCAAGGTACATCAGACAAAGCTAAGGCAGCGCTGGCAGCGTTGATGGCAATAGTTTCAGGTGGGTTGGTTGAGTCAACTGCCAGTAAGTTACATACAATCTGGGTGTCAAAGCAGTAGTTGTAAGGGAAGAGAGGCCGCAGGGACCGGTCGATGAGGCGGGAGGTCAGAATCTCACGTTCTGTTGGGCCTGGACACAGTAAAGAAAAAAAAAAAGATAGACAGTAAAGAAAGACATACCACGACCTTATTGGTGAGATCCCTCAGAAAGGTCAGGTGCATAGTACCCGCAACCGGCGCATGTGTATGACAAGATCTATTAATGTAGACGAAGCAAAAGAAGTAAGCAAGAATCGTAGCAAATGGTGTTCTGTAGTTTCTGCCTTCCCCTATGGAAAAGAGGCGTAAGTGTATGTATATATAGAGATATCGCAGCTTTGGTATGACAAGGGTACCATGGACATTTATGCTTTTGAATTGTCATATATTTTATGCGTTTTTTATGTACTCGTATCTTATTTAAAAAATCTAATAAAACGCAGGCAGTACTGCCCCCTGGCGAAATGAGACTAAACTTAATGGGTGACTTTGTTCCTCCTCATAAAGGAATGCTTTAAAAACACATTGGCATATTAAAAGACTTTATGTATAACAATTATGCTGTCATACCCAAGGTGCGATATTATGACTATGCAAGCTGTATATTGTGTAATCAACTACATATAGCTTATTCCAACCAAGCACTTTTGCTTCAAAATCGGTATTGTAACAGATAGGAGTGTAAAATAGAGGGATTTTGCTATACATGTAAATTTTATACTAGTGTCCTTTATAATGACGATATTTAGCCAAGATTATTGTACTTCGTTGTGAATACATTTTAGTTGATTTCTACTGGTATAAACTTAATGTGTTATAAGCGTTCAACTTACGATAAAAATAGCATATTTTCAGCATATTTTAAAGCAAACTTTGAATATTTTAATATTAAAAAAAAACATGGGTTACAAACTACGAATTTATTTATTTGTAGATTACAAAACAATAATCTTACCCAACTCTCTTCTAAGAAAATTTGTTGGTATTCTTCCTGCGGCTGCTGCCTTCTGCCTATAGTCCACCGTCAGTGGTAGGAATGATGACGAGCTTTGCTTGGCCTTTGACACTACTGTTGATAGGACGGCACTGTTGCCTAATTTGGCCACACATGCTCCATCGGCGAATCTGGCATAGCGGCCCGAAGTTAGTTTTAGTGAAGTCCTGTGGAGGTGAGAAATGTATGTTAGTATGAACTGTAAAGGCTATTTCTTCCTTTCTCTTTAAGGATACACATTGAACAGAACATTAGCAGGTTGCAATTCCATTTCAATTTCATACCTAACATGTTGAAGAAATAAGGCATAATTTTAATCACCTCATGCCGTCAGTAGTTCACCATTTAGTGTGTTTTATTGCACATGCTTTTATATTGTTTGTACATAAAAAAAAAACATACAGTCAAACAAACATAGAACCTTCTTGGGCAGAATGTGAACCTATTACAAGCAATGTGCAGTGATGCCTATTAAGTATTTACTTTTTATATTGATAACTATTATTGACAAACGATATGGAGACATAAAGTGATTCCGTGATCTGGTTCTAGTAATTACCATCATCAGGATAGGTGGTAGTTACAAAATAGCACTTCCAGCGTACTTAATAGGCACCGGGGCTCACAAATATACTGCACCGATGACATCAAAAGGCGTAGTTTTAATGTATTAGGGAATATTTTGTGACCTTTCAAACATAACCTTAAACTTACCCATTGGAAAATGGAATATCTATCTCTCCCACGCCTGTTTGTGCTGCATAACGTCTAAAAAATTGTCCTTTAGTCTTGATTTTTGATAAAAATACGCCTTTTTTGGTTAGCATTGTATAATATTGCAACTTTCGATAAGGGTCAAAAGAGGACATTCAAAACATTACAACACCATCACTCCAATTCAAGAAATTCCACAATATAAATACGAAACACAAATTTAAAGATAAATAGGTATCTGATGCAAGAACAACAAAAAACTGAAAGTTTGTGAAAATATTTGATTTTCAAAAACGCAGCGTATTCCAATTTCTTCCAATACAATAAAAAAAATTCAAAAAGAAAAGAATATGTCAAGATGTCAACTGAATCAGTATAGCTGATGCGTTCCAAGTCTCGAACTATAAAGCATTATAAACCATAAAACCAGGTTTCATTGCAATGTCATCTTTCTCCCTTGCACTTACTTTCTCAGTTTAGCATACATATTTGCCATTTCTTTTTGACAAACTTTAGGCTTTATCGGTAGTAATCCTAAGCGCGACTGCTACGCTAGGCCTAGAGGTCCTGGGTTCAATTCCCAGGTCGAGCAAAGTATTATTGGGTTTTTTTATAAAATTCTTAGTAGCCGCTCAGTCTGGATTTTTGCCCAGTTAAAGGCAATAGGCTCATTTTCTAATATGTGAGACCAAACATACTGGCGTAGTGTAGGTATACATTCGTACACCTCAGTTTTAACCCTTCGGGGAGTACACTGGCATGATGGTATGTTATGTTATGTAAATTTGAGGCATGATTTAGGTATTTAGCAAATATGGAACGCAAACCTTCGTCCAGAAATATTAACAGATCAACACTTTGAACTCTGGATTGTTCCACTGTTTCACATGCAGTTTCTTCGCTCATAATTATTATAACATAATTAAACTTATCGCAGTGTAAGTTTCAGTGTGTAACCAAGCAAGTTCTAAAAAAAACAAAAGAATTTATAATTAATTCAATTTTCTCTTCATTAAATTACTAAACGTATATCAAAAAGTCAATTTGACATTTTATATCTGCTCAAAATCAGCTGTTTGTCAATTCAGTGAAAACAAAAACAAATGAATTGATACTATTGTTACTGCACTTTAAAGTGCAATTATTGAAATTTATCGGGATAGTGATTCAATAATAATGAAAAAAGTTTTTGGGAACGATTCGTTTCAGCGAATGAATTATCTTTATCAGGCAAGTTTTGCATTTTTTTTAAATATCATGTGGAAGTTTATTTATCATTTAGCTCGTTCGTTAAAAGTTATTTTAGAATGAAGACGACTCTCTTTCAAAAGATTATCGATTGGAGACCACACTACACGCTCGAGAATTCAGTGTGCGATTACCTTCAACCTGCTAAAGGACGACGGGAGTCGTTAGATTCAGGCAGAATAATAATATAACCTCCTTGTGGGATATTCCTTGTGGAAGGTCATTGTTCTGCAGTGGACCTCTTTTGGCCAGATATGATAATGATGCTGAAGTTTTTAGTACTAAAGACGGTGTAACTGTTTACTCTTCTCTGGAATTAACTTGAGCTAGCCAGGTAGTATGTTGATGGGATGGCTGCCCAGAGCTGGACTTGTGGTTCTTCTCAGCTTAGATATTGAAGAGATACAGAGCCTCCAGGTGTTTGTAGGCTGTTGGGCCACTATTTACTGTAATATTTATTTACAATAATTATTATTTAAATTCTTATTAAATAATGTGGCTGAGTAATAACCCAATCAATTGATCTGTCAGGATAAGCTATGCTAGTGGTCAAGTTATGGATTGGTGACATTTTAATTCATAGACCCTAAAACCCCTCCTGCATACATGCTGGTCATGATTGGGATCTCCCAGAAGTCAGGTTCTGGAGTTTGTTGGAAGTGCCTTTGGCAATCTCTATGTGTATTGAAAACCAACCCCTAGCATAGCTGAAAAAAATAGGAAGATAAAGTATTTTTTCTGAATTTCAGATTAGTAAAACCATAGCAGATAAATACCCCAATTTATCATCTTATTATGGGAATCTTATCATAAATGTTGCCAAGAAAAATGTTTTAAAAATGTAAGTGTATATTAACTTAATTATTTGTTCTAGTTTAGAACATTTTCTTTTAATTTATTTATTGACATATCAGTATTTATTTCTAAATTGACTGCATGCCATTTGTATTCCTGACTGTATGATAAGAAATAATAAATAAATGGAATAGAAAAGAGGGAAGAGTGACCCCACACGAGGGAACATAATTATCTAATTTTCATATTTTTTTTAACATTACAGAAGTCCTGATATAAAGAGGCAAGTTTGCAAAAAGTGCCGATGCATGTTAATACATAAAGTAACAGCCACTATGAAGATTAAAAGAAAAAATAAATCAAAAATAATTCAGTGGACCTGTCACACTTGTGGCGCCAAAAGAAATTTTCCCGCCAATAAAGACAAAGACCACAGAGTATGGTTAGAGAAACCAGAGGCTGTCATTGAAGTTATAGAATAATTTTAATAATTCTAGTGTAAAAAGATGTGTTACTTAAAAGGATTAAAAACATTTTTTTGATGCAATCGCTTAATAATTTCCTCCCTCTGTCTCTTTCTATATTTAGACACGCTGTTACAAACAAAAGGATAACCTTTAATGGAAAGTTGCATTTTTAAAGGCCTTACACATTATAATGATTTGATTTGCCAATTAGAACCCAACTACTTGTTAAGTTTTAAAGGCATATAAATAGTAAACGTTTTTGCGAGGTTCTCATGGGTCTCGTGTATGTTTGACTCGTACCAAATTAAAACTCAAATTTCCTTGGAAGTGCCTAAGTAGTTTCAATAAAAAAAAAACATTTTTTTCCGCCTTACGCTTTATAACTCAAGCAGGATTAAACTTTGAGCGAAATCTAATATAAATAAAATACATTTAATCTGACTGGAGTCGTAAACATTTTATGGTTTCAATATTTATTTGAATACATAACGATAAAAATTTAAAAGTTCGTTACTTTTAAGGGAAAATTTCTTAGAGAAAACATGTAAGACATGACAAAATAAAATGAAGTATATTTACATCACGGTTTTCATATTAACTCTGACTGCTATAAAAGCGAGCATATACACGGACTTCAAGAATAATGTTCTAGCAATGTTGAGATCGAATGTTGATAATGAGGAAACGGAGATCGCGTCACCTAAACAAGGTTCGATGAGGTACTTCCAACATAAGAAGCAGGCTGACGCGAAAGATAAGAAATCAGCGCAAAGTAAGGCCACTGTATTGAAAAAAGTTAGAACTCACGAAGAGAATTTAAATATCGGGGAAGACATGCCGTCATCAAAGTTGACAGAAAGTCATGATAAGAAGATCGGAAGGGAATACTTCCACATGGATCCAGTACTGAACGAGTTGAAGCGTAGATCTCAGAAATTTAGAAGAAAAGGAAGTTCGTCGGAAAAGGGTACCAGTTCAGAGCTCGACATGAAGTTTTGGATGGACGAATGGGATGAACATTGGATGCAGAAGAAATTTGAAGCGCTCAACTCGACGCAGCCTAGGGGCGACGTGGTCAATATGGTGGCAGCTAGTACGTTATCCATTCACTATCAGTATCTACCCCTAAACCTACCATTTCACTGCTGGGAACGAATTCAATTCAATTTCAGAATGACATGGGTTAGGCTATTAGTTTGCGGACGAATGTCACAGCGCTCCGGTTTTCTCACGATGTTTTCTTTCGTCGTTTAAGCGATTGATAATTATCAATACGCACACAATTTTGAAAAGTCAGCGGTGTGAACTCAAGATCTATGCCTTAGGAGACCATGATTTACTTGTGTCGGCCCAGTAGTACACACGGCTGCAGAACAAGCTATACAATTCCAGTTTAAGCTGATCTCGCATTTTTTAAGTTTTCTATACAATAAGAGGCCAACGTAAACTTTTCCATATCACAGTTATTTTAACTCTTAGTTCCTTCCATACTATATTATCGTCTTTCACATAATCCATACATCTTTTCTTTGGCCTCCTTCTGTTCTGATACCTATCCACATACTTATTAAAAACCCTTACTTGTTATATGTCCTTCTTCTTCCACCTTTAACTACTTACTTATAAATAAAACTCGGCCGGAATTTTTTGCACGAACCTAGCAATTAAGAAATGGAGTTTTAAGGAATGCTTTTACTATAGTGGATCGGAGGTTTAATGCGGCCCTGTAGAAAGTACTGATTCGTGTTCGTGTAAAGGACTTGTGGACTTGTGCTGGACTTGTGATTCTAATTCATTATAGCGGTCGACACAATTTAGATAATTCAATTCGGGTAGGACTTCTGACAGATTCCAGAGGGCTCTCACTTACTTTAGAGAGACTTTCTGTGAAGGCAGGAACGGCAAAAACGAAATAGCCTACACTTAATAATTAAACCGGCACTGCGAGTGAAATTGCTCGCATAATCTTGTTTCATTATTTTACACACATTTTTCGTACAAACCTACGATCGATCGACCGATCGGTTGATTAAAATCCACTCATTTAACATCTTGTTCTTAAGACAGAGTTCAAATCAAATACAAATATTTATTTATGTGTTATTATTATTAATTTATAATTCAAGGGCCATGGGGTGTTCCTTGCGGCGATCCTAACCAGCACGACATGCCATGGGGGACCTGCATGTTGCCTGCCGAGTGTGACGCAGAGTACCGCATATACAGAGGCGATTACTTCTGTGGTAGAACCATGTACGTTTGCTGCTCTCTCCTCCTAACCAACTACGACATGGACCAAGGCCTGGACATCTCATTCGCAGGCAGCAGTTTCTCAACAGACTCGAATGAAAAGAACGACAAAGTTGGATCCGACGCAAGCGCACGTAAAAAACGCCGACAGGAGCGCAATAAACGGAAAAAGGAGAGGGACAAAAGAAAAAAGAAAATCAGAAAGAGTATCAGAAAAATTATAACAGAGATCAGAAAGATATTGAACAGAGCATTCAGGAACGGAACATCACAGCGCAAGAGGAAGACCAAAGAATTGAAGAAATTCATTGAAATGATGAAAAAACAGTATAGAAAAGATCGCAAGTCCGTTGTGAATGTTCACGAGTTTGAATTGGTTAAGATTGATGAGGCGTTGCAGCAGAAACTGGATCAAATGCAAGGTGTCAATGAGGCTTTCATGACTAACGAGACGTTTAGAGAAATTGTCGTGAATGGGACTGTTAATAAAACTAAATTGTTGAAGCTGCTTCGAAGTCATCCGGAGTTAGCGAAGCTATTTATGACGCGACGAATGGGAGGCGAAGTGGAGGAGGAGGAAGTGTTTGAGGGAGAAAATGAAAATCCAAAAGTTCTTGAGTACGATCTTGAATATGGCATGCTTTATTACTGAGGAATTAAACTCTAAGTATCTGTATTTTGTTTTCATTTTTCTGCCCGCGTCCCTAACGTCGTATTTAGTTGCACTCGCAATCCGATGACTAACGCAGTAGTACACACGGCTAAACATTAAGCTATACAAATCCAGTTTAGATTGATCTCCCATTGTGAAGGATCTTCGTAAAATTCATGGCCCGCCTATGATTTGTATAGCTTGATATTATTATGTAGCCGTGCGTACCTCAAAATATGTCTTGAAATACCAGAATTGTAGATAGTGTCGTTTCAAGTTTGCTCATACAGTTCACAGAACATCGTGAGCTAAATTTCTCTGATACAATCAGACTTTCAAAGCCATGTTTGACAAGGTTTGGCTGGAGTACTGCCAGCCGGTCGGAGAGCTAAGGTGGTTTTCCTAAATCGATAGGCATTAGTAAGGGGGGTAGGGGGGCTCGTGGCTAAGTGCGCTGATCAACAGATCTGCAATCTGCGGTTAAGCTGCGTCTGCCGCGGTCAGTCTGTGGATGGGGACCATTCTTAATATATCGAGACCCCTCCGTACCTTAGAGAGCACGTAAAGCCGTCGGTCTCCTGTTGTCATACGTACACCTATGAAAATCGTAAGTGGTACTCAGAAACCCAAAAAGCCTGACAACAGATGTCATAACAGACATTACAGCACGCGCGCGAACCAATCCCTGTTTTCTCTCTGAATTTAAACCAATTACCAAGCATGTTTATTTCAAACATCGCAAGTGATTCGAATTTTGAATCGTCGTCATTTGGTTTGAAGTACGAGTGTATGCGTATGAGTTACGCTTCCTGAGTATTATTTATTCGTAGGGTGTTGCCCAGAAATTGGGTTGCGGAGGTCTGATGGCAGTCGCTTCATGTACAATACTAATATTCAGCCGCATTCGGTTAGACTGGAAGCCAACCCCAACATAACTTGGAAAAGGCTAAGACACAGTATAAATATATTTTACACCGGGCACAAATCCAGACACCGAGCTGCTACTGAGAATTTCATAGAAAAACCCAATAACACTTTGCTCGACCTGGAGATTGAATCCAGGACCTCTAGCGTAGCAGTCGCGATTATTATATTATGAAACTTCAAATCAGTACACGATTGGCGAAGATAATAATTATAGTTAAAATTTAGTATGTTATCCGAAATCTTGAGGGATAGATTGCAAGAAGTTAATTAATAAAGGAATCAAAAGATTCATAAGTATGTTTCAAAATCATTTCTATAAAAAAAAACTTAGTAGGCTTAAGATGTTAGATTATTCAGCTCTTAAACTAAACATTGCACTGCTTAACTAGAGTTTACGTTATTCACTTACTTACAGCATGTGTCGTGTAGAGTTTCCCTATCGATTTTAACTTGCTAACTACCTACGCTGCCTTACTTCCGCACTGACTACCAAAACAAACTTGGATTTAAATATGTTACGCAAACCAAGAAACAGAATTAGTTCTAGTAGGAATGTTATATTTATATAGGTTTATGCCAAAAACATTCAGGATTAGGCGCCAAAATTCATAGGTTTTTTCGCAAATTAGGCATAGTTGGCAGTAGGGAATTGCGACATCAACAAAAACTTATTCACAATTAATACTAAAACTTTAGCTTAAAACTCGTTATCAATAACGATGACGTAGATATTATCCAATCTCTGTATTACAAATAACAGGTTCAACGAATAAGTACATTGTCGAAATCTCAGTTACATTAAATCACAATTTGTTGCTATAATTTCCATATCCTTTAACAGCGAATACGATTTGTATTTATATTTATTTGCATTTTGAATATTAAATTTATGAAGCGTGAAAGCTTTAATGTAGAATAACGACAGTTATTTAATGGCGTTTAAAAAGATTGGCTGAAGCCAAAAAACAGACACAGAATATAACCAAGAAACATTATCTAACATAACATACCATCACGCCTGTAAGTATCCCCGAAGATTTAGGCAGAGGTGTATTAATGTACACCCACATTTCGCCGGTATGCCGCTGCAGGCTTTTACTTTACTGTAAATAAATATAAATTAAAACTTTCTTCCTACAATGGCTCATCGACTGCGGAATACACCGCGTTCGTACAATACAGCTGCAAACATACTTCTACAGCTCAATCAGGGTAAAACAAACCTTATTTTCTTGAAATAAACTTGTTTATAACAGAAGAAACATATTGGCAGCTAAGCTAAGACATGTTGGAACATGGTTTTGGAAGCTAGCCAGATTGTCCAACGTTGTTTGTGAATTATGGTACTAACTAGAATAGAGGTATTAGAGATTTGTTAAAATTTGGAGAGTATGAACAAAGTGTTGCTTGTTGTAGTTAGCTTATTGGGTATAAGGGCTATATTCGCAATTTTTTTTAGGGTATCTCGGAAAACAAGCAGGCCAGCTACCTGATGATAAGTAGTCATCGCCGTCCATGGACAATGGACATCTGCAAACCAAAGGAGTTGCAGATTCGTTGTCGAGCCTATTTAAGGAAAAGGAGATAAAGAGGAAGAAGGGGACTGAGGGAAAAATTGAGAATCCGGCGCTCCATAACATAACATACCATCACGCCTGTTTTCCCCGAAGGGTTAGGCAGGGGTGTATTAGTTTACACCCACAGTTCGCCGGTATGTTTTTTAGGTCCCATGTAATGGGGGGCGAGCCTATTGCCATTAACCGGGCACAAATCCAGGCTCCGAGCTGCTACCGAGAATTTCGTAGAAAAAAAAACAACATTTAGATCTGGGGATCGAACCCATGGCCTCTAGCGTAGCAGTCGCGCTTAGGACCACTACACTAACGAGGTGGTCGCGCTCCATAACATAGCATTAATACCATCACGAATAAGTTCCTGCAGGAATAAGTAAAGGTATACAATACCGTCTTGAATTACTGACTTGACTAAAAGAATATATGTGTGTACCTCATAAGTCTAGTGGTTGTAACAGTGACTGCTACGCTAGAGGTCCTAGGTTCAATTCCCAGGTTGAGCAAAGTGTTATGAAGTTCTTCTATGAATTTCTCAGTAGCACCTCGGAGTTGGGGTTCGTGTCCGGTTATTAGCACTGCAATAGGTTTGCCCACTAAGTATCACATGGGTCCTAAACATACCGACGAACCGTGGCCCGTGGGTGTTCATTAGTACATTTCTGCCAATCCTTACGGAGAATAGGGAATTTTAATTTTTAATTTTTAATTAATTACACTTATTTTTATTTTTATATAAAAAAAATACTAGCGTGATGGTATTGATAATGACACTTATGTATTGAAGTCTCAATTGATAGACGGGTTTTATAGACCACTCACCTGTCTCTAGATGGCGCTAGTTTATCAAGCATCCGCCCTTATTCAAATACAATTATATTTATGTGCTGTGTGTTTAGGCCTTACTGAGGAAAGGACTTATTGAATCGAGCCTCACGGGTCAACTATGAAATTCCTTTACACTTACTTCGGCCCAATTTCGAAAGATTTTTTGAGTTTACTTTAATTTCGTGAAAGATGATTTAGGGTGAGATAGGACAGAACCTTGTTTAGCTAGGTACGTAATTTGCTTAACGCCAACAGTTATAAAATAGACTAAATAGTCCTTAAATATAATATGGCTAGGCTCGAGATGGGACTCCATCGAATCTCGGATAGAAATGAGTTCATAAAATGATAGTGGTTTGAATATACCTAAAGGTTTATAAACATTTTCTTGGGCAACTAGTGTCTGTCAGATGCTTAATTTAATTTCTGAGTTTTTTTATTTATTTTTAATAACCCCTTGTCCCCTCCCCTCATTTTCTCCAATTTACTCATTGTTGCGCTATTCCCAAGGAACTACACCTTTTTCCTTATAATTTACTACTAAAACAGAAGCCCTCGTAATATTCATTAACCTAATAAAACCTCTTTCATTTTTTACGATAAAACAAAACTCTTTAAAAAGAAAACAATTGTACATTTATTTGAAAAAGGAATTACTGGTAACGTGACGTCATTAAACACGACCGCGCACACCGCGACAGGAACTCGGGTAGCATACATGAATAATAAATTGTCATGTCTGTTTGTCGAAATCCGTACATGTTTCAGCTTAGTGGGAAATTAATTTAGTATTTTCGTATAGATAGTTTCACATAAGGGAAGGAAAAGGTTTTTTCAAGAAAACACAACTAAGGCGCTGCCTACCGTTAGGGAAAAGGGAGCGAAAGGAGAAGGAAGGGGATTGAGTGAGGAATTGGGCCTCCGGCGCTACTCAGTCACCGAACGAAACGTAACAGTGTGCATACAAATTTTATTAAAAGATAGGGTTTATAGGGATGGTAGGTACATTGAACTCTACAGAAAATTGCCGACATCCAAAAATTGTGAAAACACAACAGTTCCACAGTGTGTTTTACCAACATACACTGATGTCAATCCAAATGTCGCCAATTAGGTACTATTCAAAGTACATAACATAAACATACCATCACGCCTATATTCCTCGAAGGGTTAGGCAGAGGTGCACCCACTCTTTGCCGGTATGTTTTCCCATGTAATAGGGGGCGAGCTTATTGCCATTAACCAAGCACAAATCCAGACTTCGAGCTGCTACTTAGAATAACATACCATCACGCCTGTATTCCCCGAAGGGTTAGGCAGAGGTGTACTTAATGTACACCCACAGTTCGCCGGTATGTTTTGGGTCCCATGTAATAGGGGGCGAGCCTATTGCCATTCACCGGGCACAAATCCAGACTCCAAGCTGCTACTTAGAATTTCATAGAAAAAACCCAATAACACTTTGCCCGACCTGGGGATCGAACCCAGGACCTCTAGCGTAGTAGTTGCGCTTGGGACCACTTGACTATCGAGGCAGTCTTAGAATAACGAGGCTTAATTTCTCAATATCTCTTAAAAAACGGAGAGTTCTGTCTTTGATAGGTACCTACAACTGAAAAATTCAGTTTACGATTGAGCTAGAGTTATGTCCTTTTGATATGTTGTGTAAAAAAACAAAAGCTCGGCGGAGTCTGGATATGTGCCCGTTGAATGGCAATAGGCTCGCCCCCTATTACATGGGACCTAAACATACCGGCGAACTGTAGGTGTACATTAAGTGCACCTCTGCCTTACCCTTCGGTGAAAACAGGCGTGATGGTATGTTTATTATTATTCTAAGAATGTGCTTATAAAAACGGTGAGTTCTACCTTTGATACAACTGAAAAATCCAGTTTACGGTTGAACTAGAGTTATGCCCTTTTGATATGTTGTTTAACACTCGTAGATCACAATAGTGCAATAAAAACAAAACGACATAATCTCGAATTATGCCTCTTTTCAGACAATAAAGTGTTAGTCGCCTCAATAGTGAACTAGTGCCCTCGGGTATGGACAGCTAACGCTTTTGAGGCCACTTCGAAGACTCAGTCATTCAAAGCAGTAATTGACATCGGACTTGCATTTTCCCAGTCATATTGAAGTCGGCTTTGCCTGCCAGATGAGGCCGAATATCAGTTTTTGACATGGACTGACTGGTTGAAGGAATTGCCGCAACCCAATTACAGAAAGCAATCAACATTCATAGCTTATTGCGATGAATTCATTGCACGTTCGTTGCACTGCTAAAGATGAATATTGTTTGTTCAAAACATAATATCATCATGCTGGTATTCCCTGAAGGGTTAGACAGAAGAGTACGCACAGCTCGGCGGCATGTTAAAAAAAACAAAATAACCTATTGCCAGTAATATAATAGTAATAAATAAATAATGCCAGTAATAATACAAAATCCCTACCGCTACTGAGGATTTCATAGAAAAAAGCTAAAAACAATTCGCTTTGCCCTGGGAATCGGACCCAGAACTTATCTTAAAGCAGCCGCGCTTGAGATCACTAGTCTAATGAGGTAGTCATCAAACATTGAAATATTTTTCTATCCTAACTCTATCCTCACATCTTATCCATCTCTGCGGTCCAAGAAAAGCTTTCTTACATTCTTATTCTCTCCTCTTCTCTCTTCGATTTACCATTACTTACTCTAACTTTGTCCCCACTCTAGAATCTTTGACGATATTGCATGCCATCACTGGCGTTTGAAGTCGGAAAGCGAAGGAACCTCACTCAAACTGTCACTTAAACGCTGTTAAGATATTTAAACTCAATACGTTATTGGTTTACGTGCGTCCAATACAGTGGCGTAGCTACCGGTGGGCTAGACGGGGCAGTGCCCCGGGGCCCCCAAGCTCAGGGGGCCCCTCGGACTCTCCCCGCAACGAACGAACGAATCTGGATGACGACAAATCTGGAGTACGTCGAATTTTGTAAACGACAAATACGGAACAAACGATTTTAAATAGTTTAGGTGGGGCCCTAGTTGATTTTTTGCCCCAGGGCCTTTGGTTACCTAGCTACGCCACTGGTCCAATAGAATCTATAAGCCCGTTTAGCGATTCGTTAGATACAAATAGTTTATGCAAAACAATAACTATAAAATTAGAAATTATGACGGGGCGTGGTTTTTAAAAAGATTTAACATGGCCCTAAGCCAAAGTAACAATTCACAGAGTCAGGATTACATCAGGGCAAACATACAATTATTACACGTAATGATCGACAAAGATTCGACGTCACTGTCACAATTGTTAGCGGACAACGTCTGACATGACGCCCATGACACACGTCTGTTGCCTCCAAGCTCCGAAGCAAAAGTGAGCGAGTTGACGTCTCGTCTTGTCTTTTATACAAAAGCGACGCATGTCACTTTACAAACAGATAGGTATTCTAAACTTCATCAATCTCCTAACTATAATCACCTATGTAAAAATATCAATAAATAGTAATGTAATATGATTACGAAAAGTTAGAGGTGCGTAAGAGAGAGTAGAGTTGGTAAGTAGTTAAAGAGCCTATTAAGGATGGGGATGGAGAATAGAAGTAGGAAGGTGGCGGAAAAAGGAGAAGAAAGGTGACGGAGGAAAGGTGAAAGAAGGGGATTTAGGGCCTCCGGTGCTCCACCGTGCGAAATGCAAAAGTATGCATACTGCCACTTCACGTCGATATTCTGTGGGAGGGTAGTACTTTCTCGGTCGTGTCAACCAATTCATGCTGGTACGTAGACATAGCAGACACGCGAGACACTACTACTACTAAGAAGTTCTACGAGCATCAGTTTATTTCTTTCATGAAAGAAAGCTGTATGTCTGGGTCTGGGTCATAAACTACCTACATAGATGTTAGCCATTATTCATAATAATATATTGTCCAACTAGCTTTCCGCCCACGGCTTCGCCCGCGTGGTTTCTCGGCTTTTCTATACTATAATATATATATATATATTATACATATAAACCTTCCTCTTGAATCACTCTATCTATTAAAAAAAACCGCATCAAAATCCGTTGCGTAGTTTCAAAGATTTAAGCATACAAAGGGACATGAAAGCGACTTTGTTTTATACTATGTAGTGATAGTATCGAAAGTTTGATTACCTTTATGTAATGTATCAATGTAATAGATTGCATGACCTTAATCTGTCGTCTGAAATACCGAAATGCTTAGTTATTTCTTTATTAAACTACGGGGGCCATTAAGAAAATGTTTTACCGCATTAGCAGCTAATGGCGCGCCTGACAAACAACCAAGCCCGAAGCCATTTTGTTTTTTTGCAGCTCGCTGTTATGGGAAGCGATTCGCTTGAGGACTGGAGAATTAAATAATAACAGGGTTTGTACCAAGGGGCTCATGGTTACGTAATAAACGCTTAAACTTGTCAAATTTTGTGGTGGAAGTACGCTACGGCCTATGTATGGGTATCTACGAGTATAAAAAAGCTAGTCTATCTTATTTTCTTCCTTCTCTCTACCTTTAAGTTCTTCTTTGCAATATGCATACTACAGTTACTAAGTTTTAATATGTGAAAGCTTGTTATAAGCAATTTACATAAAAATATTTTTCTTTAGCTATAAGTGTTTTTAGTCTGTGGGCTTTCCTAAAAATAAATAAATAAATAATACATTCAGATTCTTTCGTGCTTTCTAGGGTATGTATAATTACATACATAGATACCACCAACGCCTGTTTACGTCCCATCTCATCCTATTGCCATTCTCCAAGCACGCGCGTGTACATACTCCGGGAAACTCCTGAGATACATACCATCACGCCTGTATTCCCCGAAGGGTTAGGCAGAGGTGTACTTAATGTACACCCACAGTTCGCCGGTATGTTTAGGTCACATGTAATAGGGGGCGAGCCTATTGCTATAGGGTACAAATCCAGACTCCGAGCTGCTACTGAGAATTTCATAGAAAAACACATAACACTTTGCTCGACCTGGGGATCGAACCCAAGACCTCTAGCGTAGAAGTCTCGGTTGGGACCACTAGACTAACGAGGCAGTCACTCCTGAGAATTTCATAGAAAACCCAACAACAATTTGTTTGACCCGGGAACTGAACCCAAGGCCTTCAGCGTACCAGTCGCGCTTAAGACCACAACTAATTAAGTAGTTCGGCAGAGCACCTATAATTGACACATAGGTATGCAAGGGGTGGTCCACCCGTGACCATGGATGCTGTAAAGGATCCGAAACGTCGGGAATTTAAAAATATCAATATAACGCGATAAAATCCGTAAAAAGTAGTTTTATTAAAAAAAAAAACTTCTTGAAACTTTCAATATTGGTGGTTAAAGGCAGAGGTGTACTAATGTACACCCACACTTCGATAGTATGTTTAGGTCCCATTTAATAGGGGGCGAGCCTATTGCCATTCACTGGGCACAAATCCAGACTCCAAACTGCTACTGAGAATTACATAGAAAAAACCCAATGTCACTGCTCGACCAGTCACGCCACGTAGCAGTCGTGCTTAGGACCACTAGACTAATGAGGCAGTTTAAATAAATACTCACCTCTTTATATACCCGAGTGCATAAAACTATCAGGTTCTCAAAGATTCTCGAAGCTGCAAAACCGGTGAAATATTAACCGCCTCCGATGTGTAGTAACTTCTAAGTTTGTGAGTGCACTACATGTGGGTATTCAGAAATTTATTGCAGAGGAGCGGCGGGTCGTAGGTACTAATATTTAGTAGCTGGAAGGTGTGGAGTTACCTTATCAATATTGGTATAGGTACAAAATTTAGGTAAGGCAAAAGCATCAGTCTTGGGCGCGAAATGAATTTTTATTGGCTTTTCGAAAATGATTCCGCTATAATACATTCTAGATAAATGGCAGTAGTAATTGCGAGATTAATAGTAACTTATTCATGATTGACGCCACGCTAGCCTACTGCGGGTTGGCAGACTTCACACGCCATGGAGAAAATCTCACGATGATTTCCTCACGATGTTTTCCTTTAGCTAAGTACCGTTTAAGCGCGTGATAATTAAGTATTAATACGCACATGACTTCGACAAGTCAGAGATTGATTGCCTTGGATTCGAACTCGAGACCCTTGAGATGGCAGTCCTTTGGTCATATCACAAGGCTATCACTGCACTTCGGAGTCTGGATTTGTGCCCGGTTAATAGCCGTAGGCTCGCCCCCTATTACATGGGACCTAAACATACCGGTGAAATGTGGGTGTACATTAGTACACCTCAGCCTAACCCTTCGGGGAATACAGGCGTGATGGTATGTGTTATGGAAATTCAGACGCAGGACGGTAGGTCCATTCCTTGGGCGTGTGCATTATAAAAGATGACTTAGTGCTGTGTGCGCATGAAGAATATCAACCAGGTTTGGTTGATATCTTGCGAATAACTATAATTGTGCAACTCTGCCCCCATTATTCTGATTACAGTAAGAAACTGGTTTCTAACACTTACGCGAATATTAGACATTGAAATAAAACTACTTTTTACGGATTTTATCGCGTTATATTCATATTTTTAAATTCCCGACGTTTTGGATCCTTTACAGCATCCATGGTCACGGGTGGATTGAGGTGTTGGTCGTTCTAATGTCAAAATTATCGACAGCTACCCTACATTTTGTTGATTATTATATCAAAATTTGATTATTATATAAAAATATCAATATAACGCGATAAAATCCGTAAAAAGTAGTTTTATTTTAATACTGTAAGAAAGTCAAAAAATAAATCGCGAAAAATCGCACCTTTTCAAAATTTGTTTCAATATCTTTAAATCTTAACGCCACAAAGCCCGATATTCAGCTCTTTTCATCTAGTTGCTAGCAACCTTCTGCAAATCTTCACTCCACCTGGCCAGTGGAAGTCCTACACTAAGTACGTTTGCCTAGACGCGGTCTCCACTCGGGAACTCGTTTGTTCAAACGGTTGTTAGTTCTCCGAGAGACGTGACTGGCCCATTGCCACTTCAGTGTGCTAATCCTTTGAGCTTTATCGGTTACTATAGACCTCTGACGGATTTATGATTATAGAAGAAAGAAAACACATAATTATTGAAACAAGGAGACAACACACAGATAAAATGAACAGTAAAAAAATAATTAAATAAATAAGTAAGGTCACTAGGTGTGCTGTCGACATGCTTGCCTCGAATGGGTTGCCAGCTCAGCATTATAGCAAATAAGTCAGATATTCAAACGTACAACAAAAGGTAAATTTGCGTAGAATATTCCATGTTGGACTTGATTCAAGGATCATACTGTAGAAAAGTCATAACACCCGTAATATTAAAACAACGGGGGCAGAATTCATAACGTTTCATAAACGCGTGTCACTCGACGAAGCGGGAGTATTATTAGGAATGCATGCATAGTTTTGTTATAAGCAGCACTGTGCAAGTTCCAACCTAGTTATAATACAAATATGTGATCTTCCGTTGCCACTTAGAAGTCTGATCTAAGTCTTAGATAGCTCAGGGCTGTGCCCAGAGAACAAATTTTATTTTATTCTAAAAAGATGACCGACAAAGGGGCTCGGCTAAGTTCAAACTACTCCGATCAATATGTCTGCAAGGTTAGCCCATCCATTCCGTGCCTTAGATAGTACATAGCCGTTGAATCCTGGCTAGGTACTCCCCAAGACCTCAGATCAAATAAAAAGTAAAGATGGAACTTTGCGAATAAAGAATTTTGGCCGGTTAAAACTACGCCTTGCCGTGTACAAACACAATTACACGCACACAAGCACGTGATACGTTAATGACGTCTTGATAGACGTGTAGCGATAGCTCGACTCTGCTCGACTGACAAGATAAGGCGTAGTTTCAGTATACGTGTGTGCGTGTAATCGTGTTTGTATACGGCAAGGCGTAGTTTTAGCCGGCCTCACTTCTTTATTTGCATAGTTCCATCTTATCTTTTTATTTTATCTGAGCCCAAGACACGCAGTGGTTGCGATGTGTTAAGAAAGGTCACCCATCCATAGACTGACCGCAGCAGGCATAGCTTAATCTTGCAGATAAAGTAGTTACAGCTTAGTCGAGCCCCTTTCTCTGTATTCGAATAAAATAAAATTTGTTCTCTGGGACAACATAACATACCATGACGCCTGTATTCCCGAAGGGTTAGGCAGAGGTGTACACATTTAAACCCACACTTCGCCGGTATGTTTAGATCCCATGTAATAGAGGGCGAGCCTATTGCTATTAACCGGACACAAATCCAATTCCGAGCTGCTACTGACAATTTCATAGAAAAACGTAAATAACACTTTGCTCGACCTGAGAACCCAGGGCCTCTAGCTTAGCAGTCTCAGTCAGACAGTTTGATATTTACGATTTCTAAAATACCTATGCTTAATTTTGCAGTTCCAACCCTAGCTTAAAATCGATCGCGCAATCTACACTGTCTGGAGACTCTTCTGTAGGCAAAACACAATATTATCTATGTGGCATATTGTTTTTTATAGCAAAAGATAGCTAGACTCTACTTAGCATAGCGTGACACAAATACCGGCCGTATAAAGATAGATAGAGATTGGTCCCTGGAGAAAATAATTCAAAAATCTTTGAACTAATATACTACTTCAACTGCGTTCTCTGCCATATTTTGTCATTAAAATATCCACTCATAAATTCGTCCTCTTTTAGGTAAACTCTTCCTAAAGCACACAATACCTATAAACAATGATAAATTATAAATGTACCACCGTTGAAAGATTTATTTGTTTTTAATTCTAATGGGAGCCGTAAAAAAGGTTTGTGTTTAAAAAGGTGTTACATTTGTCGCGTGGTTTTTTGGTAATCCATATTTAACACGCACGAGTCAGACCGCAGGCATATCCACACAAAATAAATGCTGTAACATTTTGTGGAGCATAATTTTAATATTTGTTTTAAAACAATGCTGTTTATGAAACATGGAGTAGTGGTACATACAAATAAAAAACTTCTTAACCTTAACTTACCTTCATCAGCCCATTATATCATCCCACTGCTGGGCGCGGATCTCTTCGTAGAATGAGAGAGATTAAGCGATTATAGATTTAACGAGGAAGAGAAAGACCTAGAAGAAGTTTTATTGAACAAGTGAAGGAAAAAGTGGGAGAAGAGTCGTATCAAGAGGTCAAACAGAAGGCAGAGCATAGAGAATAGTAGCAATTGCTCCACCGACAAGAGCTGAGCTCTTAAATGAGAGAAAGAGGCTGTAGTCCACCACGCTAGCCTACTTCGGGTTGGCAGACTTCACACGCCGTCAAAAATCTCTCAGGTATGCAGGTTTCCTCATGATGTTTCCTTCAAATTTTAAGGGCGTGATAATTAAAAGTATGTTCGGAAAGTCAGAGGTGCGTGCCTGGGATATAACTCGAGACCCTTGACTTGGTATGAAATGACACTGGACTAGATTTTTTTTCATGGGATTAGAATAGAATATAATGGAATAGAATAGAAAAAGTTTATTATTTACTAGGCAAACCAGCAGGCGAGCCATCTGATGGTAAGTAGACATCTGCAATACCAAAGAAGTTGCAGATGCGTTGCCGAGCCTATTTTAGTAGAAGTGAAGGGAAGGAGAAAGTAGAAGGAAGGGTATTGACGAAGGAATTGGGCCTCCGGCGCTCCACACTCACCGTACGAACCTCAGCAGTATACATACCGCTATTTGACGTTGATATGCTGTGGGAGGGTAGTACTTCCCAGGTCGTGCCGACCAATTCATGCTGGCAATTAGATATGCCAGTAGGCACTACTACTTCATCATCTCGTAGTATGGATTTATTTTGAAATTGCTTGGAACTTAAACATACCTTTCATGTTAAAACTATTTTCTGTTTAAATTAATCGGTATTGATAAAGTTCCGCATACCCAAGTGAAGTTAAGTAATGATTTTATTAAGGTAATAAATGGTGGGTTGACGGGTTGATGGACTGATGGGCTGGCATCGAATGCCCACTGTGCAGGGTTAATAAAAACAACGTAAAGGATACGGTTCGAGGGAAGATGGTGGGGTCACAGTGTTAGCGGATTTACTTTGTTGTATAATTTTTGGAGATCATTGAATCATCGTTATCGTATCAATATATATAAAAATCAATGCCACTTTTCGTTGTAATTTTATAACTCAAGAACGGGCTCACCTATCCAAACCAAATGTTTAGGCTTTGTTCGGACTATTTAGAAGATGGTTTATGTGAAGTTTGCACAAAATCGGTCGAGCGGTTCTTCATTTATCACATTTTTTTATATACTTATTATTGTACAGGAAAGTCAAGTAACACGCGGGCGAAGCCGAGGGCGGAAAGCTAGTAAAGTATATAATAGTATAAAGTATACTATTATATACTTTACTATAAAAAGAAATAGGCATAATACAATTTTGGCCGAATTCTCTATTTAACACAGTAGTGTTAAATAAAGCAAATCTTTTAGTACATATGGACGGTGGCCAGCACATCAGGTTACCACAAAATGTCAAATTTTCTCAGTCGATTTTGAACTGAATCATTATTTATTTAAGGTTTAAAATCATTTGGAGAAATTTGACAGTTTTGTATATCTTGGTGTGCTGGCCACCGTACCTACTCAGTTGTGAATAAGTTGATGTCGTAATTTTTACTCCCATGATCCTAGGACGTATTTTATAATGACAATGACAATTTGCCAAACGGAAAAACTAAAAAAAAATTCGCACTCAATGCGAAACGATCCACCTTAATTAACAATAACAGTATAGTTTTAATTTTTTTACACAAAAACATTGCTCTGATCCGCGCGACGCGTGAATTAGCTGTAATCGTTATATTTTATATTTTGCATGCCTAACAGCCGAATATATTTTTGGGACGACACTATTTACTTAACACCATAATTTAACACCCATATTTGGAAATAAAATATTTGATTTGACGGTGTTTATACTTGCAACATTATAAGTTTATAATCCCCCGCTATCACTGAGCCCATACCTCATGCAATAAAACGTATAGGTTCGGCCGCGTCGCTTGTGATCGTCGTAAAATGGATCCACGTCCATGACCACACACCACTCAATGATAGATACGATCTAGTTTGTATCACCATGAAGGCCGAGCAGCATATTCCTTGAGTTTTAGAGTTATTACCTTTTTTTTGGTAGTGGAACCTTCTTGGATAGTCTGCCACCTGGCGACGCGGCAGGGTATGTTAGACTTATGATAATTATCCTTGTAGCCTTTTTTATACTACGTTAAGGTACGCTTCAAATATAATCAGATGCGATTCACACGAAGCCTGTCAAAAATGGCATAATAAGCCTGTCTTCCTTCTAAGTTGCCATGCCCTGCAGGGCCCATAATATACCTTCACTTGGTGATTTAATGCACACATAACATAACATAACATACCATCACGCCTGTATTCCCCGAAGGGTTAGGCAGAGGTGTACTTATGTACACCCACATTTCGCGAGCGAGCCTATTGCCATTAACCGGGCACAAATCCAAACTCCGAGCTGCTACTGGGGCTTTCATAGAAAAACCCAATAACACTTTGCTCGACCTGGGAATCGAACCCAGGACCTCTAGCGTAGCAGTCGCGCTTGGGACCGTGATATAACATCTAACAAGATTATGGATTGCAATAAAGATATTGAGTATGGAATATTTTGGTTCCTGCTGTTGGTGATTTATTGCACACATTATTGTGAAAAGTCAGAGTTGCGACAGGTTGCGACTCAGCCTACGATCCGAACTCAATGTTGACTTGACAACTATCACTGTTTTTTTTAATATATGATTATCAAACCATTACATTGTCTCACTGCAGGGCATGGGTTTCCTCTCACAACAAGAGGGTTATGAAGCTATAGTCAACCATGCTAGCGTACAGCGAAATGGCAGACTTCACACGCCGTCTAAAAATCTCTCAGACATGCATGTTTCCTCACGATGTTTTTCTTCACCTTCAACGGTGAAGAAAAACATCGTGGGGAAACATGCATGAGCATTGACAAGGCTTCGTAAAGTCATTGGGGCCTTGGATTCGAATTCGAGACCTTTTAAGGCTATCACTACAGTTAATTATCATAGTGATCAAAGACTACTGCAGTATACCTACCTAGTGTTATAATTTATAACACTATGTTATTATGCTTGATCCTTACACATAAAGTTATGACATAAAGACCGAATGAAAGGAATGAATGAACAGGAACAAGAAATAAATCACCCAACATCTTGTAAATTATAACGCTAGGAAATCATAGACAATTAACTGAAGGAAGAATACCACCGGAACAACGGGCCAGTGGCGACCGGAACCGGATACGAGATAGCAACTTGGCGGTCGTTCGTGTTTTGTTAGTCTTTGGAGAATATCAAAGAAAAATATAATGAACGACTGAATGAAGATGAAAGAAAGAATGAGGTATGAATGATTTATGTTGTAATTTAGTTTGGGTTGTTTATTTTACTTAATCTATATAATCTGTATATTTTACCAAAATCCTAAATTTACACTTGTGTCTACTACGAAATATTTACTGTAATGAACCTAGAATTTTTAATAGTCCATCAATTTGCGAAAAAAAAAAACTGTTTTCATTCATACTTTTGATACCTCTTTTTAAATTATGTAATACTATTGCTTATATCCTATGTAATGCTTTAGACAGTCGCATTTATAGCCTAAATACAACCCTAAAAAGTATTTGTTTGCAAATATTCACGGTATGAATACTCTGGCACTGGCAGTACTTAAAACGTGTGTTTCTCAAAATATAAACGCCATTTGAACGAACACCCGCAGTCATTTGAACGAAACTATGCCGAACATAACCGTGTAATTAGTATTTCGTTGACAAAATGGCGACCGTTGCTGTGGACACCCTCGAATTAGTACAAGGAAGTTTGCCGCAATGGCATTTTATGTTCTCATGCTTCGGTCGTAAGTTGGGCTGAGAAAAAATTGTTCCCCCTTACGAACGAACGTATAACAGAAATGTTGTAATGTTGTATCTAATAACATAACATCACGCCTTTATTCCCCCGAAAGGTTAGGCAGAGGGGTTCTAATGCAATGTAATGTATATTATACCTTTTTCTGTAAAAAGACCTTTTTTAAAGACACTTTTCCAAGTGTAGTGTGTTTTCCGTGTTTTAATTTTTTTTTAATAGATGGCACCGGCGTTTTCTAATTGACGACATCTGAGAAGAAACACAGAAAAAAACTCAGAGAATCATGGTGTTTTTTGAAGTAGGTACAGGCATTGTAGTAACAATAACTTCATACTTGTATGTCACCAGTTCTCTACAATAAAAACATTCTTAAGAAATGATATTTCTATTCTATATATTTTCTTTATTAAATGAATTAAAAAAAGCCAGTTTCTGATTGATTTTAATGAATAATTTATTCGTGGATCAAATTATGTATCACTTTTCTTTTTTGAACTTTAACTGGATCATCAACCGACAAGATCAAAGCGTATACAATTACATATTATATTATTACGTACCTCACAATTGTCTTGAAGATTATAGCTTGCGAAATGGTCGTTGTAACTGCTTAGCAACCATTTGAACCATTTACGTAGTTAACTGCGATTTGCGTGGGACCAGACAGCTGACAAGCCGCCTACTCAATAGTTCTGTTTTATTTCTGTATGAGCAGGGATTTATTTCTTGTTATTTTCAGCAATAAAAGCCACTCATTTTTGCAGTGTTATCGGCAAGAAATACCCACTTCTTTTTCGTAGGTATTATTGTCGGCAAGAAATTATCCTTTTTTCCATGATATATGAATATCCATTTTTTCTATGATATTGTCGGTAAGAAATAGGTCCATTTTCCCATATATGTTGGTGTCATTAAGAAAAAGGCCAATTTTTCTATCTATTGGTGTCGGTAAGTAAAAGGTCAATTTTTTCTATCCATGTTGGTGTTGGCGTTGTTTTCGACAATTAAGTAACTTGAAAGAACCAAAAAAAATAAGAAAAAATTTTGTAGCAAATGGCGGTTTAGTAGTAGGTATCTGTCTACTCTTACGGGAAAAATGAATGTATGTTCATAAGTATATCATGCAAGAAGAGGGGCATTTCGCTAAATCGCTCTCTCGTGTCAAAGATGTTATTTTTTTCAAAAAAGGAACTGTTATCCATTAGCGGCTCGCTTACTCGTGCAGCTCTTGTTTTAGGAGCCGAGGGGACAGCGATACTGATAATTAATCGCTGCATAACGTTTAATTGTTTCTTTGTCTGACGGTTCTTTGTATCTCAATGGTAGAAGGAAGAGAGAGACTACAATAATATAGATCACTGCGGATTTTAAGGAATAGGTTAGTATTATTTTTTAAATTAACAAATTTTTTACTCCCACACAGAACTGAAAATAGTTGCGAGCAATGGTAGAAGGAAGCGAGAGACTACAATAATATAGATCATTGCAGATTATTACCTAAGGAATAGATTAGTAGGTATTAGTTTTAAAACTACAACTATTTTTTTATTTTTTGCCTCATTAATCTAGTGGTCCTAAGCGCGACTGCTACACTAGAGGTCCTGGGTTTGATCCCCCGGTCGAGCAAAGTGTTATTGGGTTGTTCTATGAAATTCTCAGTAGCAGCTCGGAGTCTGGATTTGTGCCCGGTGAATGGCAATAGGCTCGCCCCCTATTACATGGGACCTAAACATACCGGCGAAATGTGGGTGTACATTAGTGCACCTCTGCCTAACCCTTCGGGGAATACAGGCGTGATGGTATGTTAACAAATTTTTTACTCCCACAGATCAGAATTGAAAATAGTTGGAGTTTATGTTAAACGATCTCAAGTGCGGAAAACAAGTGACGCCCGGTGTACTTGATAAGCTGGCCTAGAAACGGCTTATCAAGATGAAACATGCACTAAATTAAACGGTAAACGTCCAGCAAAATAACTGTGGAAACCGAGTCCAATTCCATGCAGTAGTTTTTGCGTGATGCGTGTACAAAAATACAAACAAACAGAAAGACAAAAAATCTTAACATTTTTGTTTTGGATTCTGTTCCTTTAATTGGTTTACCCTCCTATATTTGCTTTTCTTCAATGTCAACGAGTTTAATGTACAGTCAGCACCAAATATATCTGCACAAACAAACTGCTCAAAAACATGTGAGCAACTAAGGATATTAAGGCCCTGTTTCACCGCCTTCTGATGTTCCCGATAAATTATCTGACAGTTAAATACATCCAAATTCTGTTCCAATTTTGAATTTATCTGGTAGATAGTGCTTATCTGGAGGTGGTGAAACAGGCCCTAAACATTATCTCAACAACACAAAGGATAGTTTACACAAAGTTGAACACCGCACACGACAGCTGTCATTCGGACATGTATTTTATCGCATTGAGATAAAGTTTAATTTCATTAGTTGCTCAAATAATTATAAACAGACTGTTCGGTTCAATATATTTGATGCTTATTGTATTGCTTATTGTGGCCAGCACATCAAGTTACCACAAAATGTCAAATTTTCTCAGTTGATTTTGAACTTTATCTTCAACAATTTAAGGTTTAAAATCATTTGGAGAAATTTGACAGTTTTGTATACCTTGTCCTGTTACAATTTTATTATTTTATGCAAAATAACAAACCGTCTAAATTAAATTATTTCCGACCGAATGTCTTCAATTAAGGGGTATATAATAACCCTTTCACCTTTGAAATACACGTCACTGATTTTTGTAATTTTAATCATTGCTTAATTGCCACTTAATTAGTTGCTTGCGTGAAAATTACCGGAATATAATATTGCTTATGGAAGCCATTACCAGGGTTGACTTGCAAGGCATGATTTATGCCCGTGTCATATCCAGGAATCCAATTAAGTTGTCCTATGATAAATTGATGGCATACTGATCTGGGTGAAGGAAAATGGCGCAGAATAGGTGGAACTATTAATATTATCCAATTGGTTTGGAAAGAAATGGTTGTTCTTATTTTTTCTATGGCTGTTACGAAACTTGACCAAAGTAACCATTGGGCTACTAAGAACCTCGCACTCCAGTCATCCGTTATCCATTAAAATTTTATAAATATGAAAATAACTGTGTATTGGTTGTGTATGTAAGTCCACCTCTGCCTAACCCTTCGGGGACTACAGGCGTGTGGGTATGTATGTATGTAAATATGATAAATAATAAATATTCACATTGTGTCTTTGTATATATTTAAGGCTCACATTTGAATGAGTGCAATCCTATAGGTTAGGTTAGTATTTAGATTAGGTTATTATTTTTATTGTAAGAGTGAATTGGAACTTAATAAGAAAAAAAAACTAACGGTTTGAATAAATTAATAACCTAACATTATGATTGAATAATTCACAGCTTGTAAGTACTAGCATCGACTTAATTTCTTTAAAGTCTGTGGTACTTTATAGTGAAGAATATAATATTTAAATAAAAAAATCAATTTTCTTTTTTTATGATAGATGAGAAACTTCATGCATGCACCTTTAAAACAATCATAACGTTTCTTTGACAAGAAAAGTAAACTCATTGTTGTGAATAAAAACACCTCAAGGCAAAACCATCGAATTGTCACAACCCTCCTTAGAATAAAGGGTACGCCATCTGCATGTCATGTCCTGTTTTTAGGGCGGACCCCGGAGGTCATATATCAACCCTTACAGACAACCCTTATGTGATACTCCTTGCATTTCCGCCTAAATGAGATTTGTAAGAACAAGGTGTTTTGGGTTTCCAAGACAGTTCAATCATACTGGGGTCACGTCATAGATAATTTAATATTGTTATTTTAGTGACGGAAAAATTCGACTGCGAACAGGATTCGAACCTGCGTTTTCTGGGTTAATAACACCAAACTAACCGCTAAGCCACCGCGAGTTCCACCCGGTTGAATTTTTTTTTGTTTTTAAGCCCCGACGCAAAAACGTGGGGGTTTTTTAAGTTTTTATTTTTTCACAAATTGTTCGCCTAAAACACTTTCTAGGTACATGGCACCTAGAAAGCATGCATACATACATTTCTATAATGTATTCACAACGGAGTGCAACAACAAATCTATATCTATACTTTATATTAATATTAATTAATTAATAATTGACTGCCTCATTAGTGTAGTGGTCCTAAGCGCGACTGCTACGCTTGAGGTCCTGGGTTCGATCCCCAGGTCGAGCAAAGTTTGATTGGGGTTTTCTATGAAATTCCCAGTAGCAGCTCGGAGTCTGGATTTGTGCCCGGTTAATGGCAATAGGCTCGCCCCCTATTACATGGGATCTAAACATACCGGCGAAATGTGGGTGTACATTATATAGTACACCTCTGCCTAACCCTTCGGGGAATACAGGCGTGATGGTAATTAATAATTAATAATCTATACTTTATTTACTTTATCTATACTAATATTTATATTATAAAGCTGAAGAGTTTGTTTTTTTGCTTGAACGCGCTAATCTCAGGAACTACGGGTCCGATTAGAAAAATTCTTTCAGAGTAAGATAGCCTATTTATAGAGCAAAGCTATAGGCTATATATCATTACGCTAAGACCAAAAGGAGCGGAGCATAAATGAAAAATGTTTCAAAAACGGGAAAATTTTAAATGCAGAAAAGCCGAGAAACCACGCGGGCGAAGCCGTGGGCAGAAAGCTATTGTATATTACGGTGACCAAAATCATGCATTAGCAAACTTTGAGTGTATAGCCACGAGTGTATATCACGTCTTTTGGAGAACCAACAACCGTTGGAGCAAACGAGCTCTCGAGTGGAGACCGCGTCTAGGTTTGCCTAGACGCGGTCTGTAGGTCGCGTTGTGTAGGACGCCCGCTGGCCAGGTGGAGTGACGATTTGCGGAAGGCAGCAATTGGATGAAAAGAGCTGAAGATTGGGTTCAGCGTTTGGCGTTCACTACGTCCAGTCGTGGAAGAGTACGGGCTGATGATGATGATGATGACTAGTATATAGCCATACGCCTCTACCTACCTCTTCAGAAACAACAGGCGTGCGGTCTCGTTCTACAGAACAAAGTTACAGAACACAATTGCTAATTTATAAATTAATACAAAGGTTGTTATGTCATTAAAACTTCGACTTGAAGTGTTGTGGCGTGCTGAAAATGGTCGCGTGCGCTGTACAATGTATTTAATAGTTTCTTATTGGACACTGCAGCTTTATCCCTCTTTCAATAAAAACTAAATTACGTACATATATACTAATGTATATATGTACGTAATTTAGTTTTTTATTGAAAGGTGACTGATAAAATTGGTCGAGATATAATTATCTCGACCAATTTTATCAAATATAGCTAAGAACAGTCACCTTTCAAACAAAAAAAACTAAATCAAAATCGGTTCATCCGTTCGGGAGCTACGGTGCCACAGTCAGACTCAGACGCGTCAAACTTACATTACATATAACACCTCGTTGTTTTTGCGTCGGGGATTTTAATTAAGGCTGATCTCCTCTCCTTGTAGCGGCGGTGGCGGCTACTACTTATGAATTGTAAGTAAGTATAAATTATTTCATCACCACTTCTCCCAAAATGGTGAAAGAAAACATCGTGAGGAAACCGGCATGGCCTAGAACCAAAAGTTCAAAAAAATGTGACAGAAATAGAAAGAAAGAAACAGTTTATTCAGCTGCAGTATAGACAAGTACATTCATCGAATAAGCAATAATAACAAAAAAATATATAATTTGCGCCGAAAGGGATCTGGTTCAGCATATGCCAGACGAATTTGCCTGACGCTGGTTTTCATCATCAACCCATTACATTGTCCCACTGCTGGGCACGGGTCTCCTCTCAATACGAGAGGGATTTAGCCTACTGCGGGTTGGCAGACTTCATACGCCGTCAAGAAAATCTCTCAGGCATGCAGATTTCCTCACGATGTTTTTCCTTTACCGTTTAAGCGCGTGATAATTAATTATTAATACGCACATAACTTCGAAAAGTTAGAGGTGCGTGCCTTGGATTCGAACTCGAGACATTTGACTTGGAAGTCCAATGCTCATATCACTAGGCTAACACTACTTTTTTGGTTTTCAACCAGGTCCTAATATCAATCAATCCGCACTGGGCCTGGGTGGTGGATTACAGCCCACTCCCCCTCACTGAGTGGAGGCCACTGTCCCAGCTGTGGGAACATTAGAGGCCGATTATGCTAGGCTTATGCCTCTCTTTGGGCGCCACATTCATCAACTGACCGAGCCCGACAGCTTTACAGTGCTCTCGGAGGCAAGGAGAGGTCTTGAAATAGTCACACATCCAAGGACTGATCGCGGCAGGTGTAGCTTAACCTAATCTTTTTTTAAAGCAATGTGGGCCGCATATTATTAGTTCCTATTCTTGTAAACCCTTTGTGCTAAGTTAAAATACTTGCAAAATGCCGGCCACCATATGATCGCAAGTCCGACGGCATAGCCATTACGCTACCGTCGCTTCATTTAATCAGCTCTTGTTTTGAGAGTTTGTTTGTTTGAAGTTTTGAGTATTTCCCATGACCTACGCAAATGTCTTGCTGATCTGGTATCGTTGTGCGTCGGGTCGTTGGGCTCCCTAAAAAATGGTTGAGCTACACGATAACTGATGTATGCGTTCCGTCAGTTAGGACAGGTCAACTCAAAGCTGGTATGGTTCTTTCTTCAAAAGGCCTGTTCAGATTTTGCCCTACATTGAACTCGCATATAATATAACTATTGTCTGGACTTTAAAAGAGACCATGATTCTCTGAGTTTGTTTCGACGTTTCTTCTCAGAGGTCGTCAGATAGGAAACGTCGACGCCATCTAGTTAAAAAAAAATATGTAAACGACTTGTAAAAGTGTCTTAAAAGATCTATTTACAGAAATAAATATCATTTCATCATTTCTTGGGTCTAAAGATACACCACAAACCATTACCCAACCCAATCAGCTGTGTGCTTACATCATAACATATAAAACATCACGCCTGTATTCCCCGAAGAGAAGGCAGAGGTATACTTAATGTACACCCACAGTTGGATGGAATGTTTTGGTCCCATGTAATAGGAGGCGAGCCTATTGCCACTATTAACTGAGGACATATCCAAACTCCGAGCTTCTATTGAGAATTTCATAGAAAATACCTTTCATAGACTAACACTTTGCTCGATCGGGATCTCGATCGGGATCTCGATCGAATCGAAACTACGATTCGGCTAAAATTGTCAATTTACACTAAAATCTTCTACGATAGCGATTTTAAAACTATATGCAATTGTGAATAAGTTATTTTTGATGTCCTAATTTCTACTGCCAGGTACCTAGAATGTGCTATAGATGAATAATTTGCGAAAAAAAAAAATTAGCGCCCAAGGCTACATAATTAGCCTTAACACCAATAGACTAATGAATCTAGTACTTACTTCAATAGTTTCATCAGTTTTTTTCATTCAGTATAAGAACGCATAGAACGAACTCTTCAATGTCGGGTAAAATACAATCCATTTATTTCTTCCCTTATCTTATCTACATCAATATTAGGTAATTCAAAACTAAAGAGGTCATTGACTGCTAAAGTAAGACTGCGTGTTGGCACCAAACCCATTGAAATACTCGTCAATTCATTCTCATTAGAATCGCCTCAAATACCTACCGTAGCACCTGTGAAAACGCATTTAATATAAACATACCATCACGCCTGTATACCCGAAGGGTTAGGCAGAGGTGTACTAATGTACATCCACATTTCGTCGGTATGTTTAGGTCCTATGTTATAGGGGGCGAGCCTATTGACATTAACCGGGCACAAATCCAGTCTCCGAGTTGGTACTGAGAATTTAATAGAAAAAGCCAACACCTAACACGAGCACATACAGTGCTCGAGCTGGGGATTGAACCCAGGACCTCTAGCGTAGCAGTACCGCTTAGAACCACTAGACTTATGAGGCAGTCAAAATTAATATTGCTTGAAGAAATTTATTACTAGGAACTGGCGAACTTTTGGCGAACCTTTCGGGAAATACAGGTGTGATGGTATGTTATATTAATGGCAATATACTCACCCCCTATTACATGGGACACCTTTGGACAGGGGTGTACTGTTGTATACCTCTACTAATCCCTTCAAGGAAAACAGGCGTTACGGTAATGTCGGTAATTTTGGCTGCCATTTCATTAAAGTGGATTATTCTTCTAATTAAATTTATTTTACGACAGACGGGGCATGTAATTCTCAATTATTAACATACCATCACGCTTTGTTTTCCCCGAAAGATTTGGCAGAGTTGTACTAACTAGTTGTACACCCACACTTCGAGCTGCTACTGAGATTTTATAGAAAAACCAATAAATACCTTTGCTTGACCTGGGAATCGCAACCAGAACCTCAAGTGTAGCAGTCCCGTCGAGGCAATCTCAATTATCTATAGTAAAGTACCCATTACTGAGATTTTTCCAGATTTAGTTTTGTTAAAATCTGTTCTAAGACATAAAATATACCTACAAATGAGTTGACAACCTTCTCCTTTTTTAAAGTCAGCGAAAATCTTTTTTGTAATAACACGAATTTCATCCCTACGTATCACAAATAGCAATATTAGATTCCAAATTACCTATGAAATACTAAAAACTTATATTTCAAGTTAAAAACCAACAAGTTGGTATTATAATAGAATATGTTATCCAGAGTTTAAACCGAGACCAGACATAGTCCCTGTTTTATATCCACTAACCCTTTAAAATAAATGAAAGTAAATCGAACGCAAGAAAAACACGCGCCTTCATTTCCTCGGATCACTTTCAAGGACTTCAACTTTACTTCTAATGAACTTCAGCAAACTCGTCTAATGCATACCTGTGGCCGAAAGTAAGTTTTAATAAGTCTCACGTTGGCGTGTAATAAGCTTTTTTCCAACATCGAGTTTACGGCCCCCAGCGCCAATAAAACTCCATCAACTAACGTGAAAGTACGTGCGGGTACAGGACCAGCTCTGCGGCTTAAGAGTCCACTGTTACAGTCCAAGAAAACCAGCATTTCAACTGAAAACTAACACCATGGAAGCAAAAGTTTTGATCAAAATTGTTTTGATTGATGATCCAAGCGTCCCATTACAAAACATTGAAATAGATCTGTTGTAGACTTTGTCAGTTTCAAATCGAATGTTGACATGAACTCGGGCTCTCAATTCACGTCCCGGTTTGTTTGGAGTTGAGCTGCTGTATATTCTGTTAGTGTATTGCGCGGAAACAGCGGGCGAGGGTGGAGGGCGGGGCGTCGGTTCGTCGCGACTTCCAGTCGGGCGCCGGCCTCGTGCAGCGCCGGTCGCCGGCACTTACGCGGCATGCGGCGCGCGCTCGCCGCGATCGCGGCTTGCTGCGTGGTGATTCGCGCTGAGCCATCTGCGCGCCTCGCCCCGCGCAACACTACCCCCCACCACGTCCTCGCATGTTCTGATGGACTGGTCCTCCCTGCGTGGCAGCCCCTCGAGGATGTACCAACCTACGAGATCGCCCTCCGAGGCGTCGTTTACTTCCTGGTGCTCATGTACCTCTTCATCGGAGTGTCCATCGTGTCTGACCGATTTATGGCCGCCATAGAAGTTATAACATCGAGAGAGAAGGAGGTGCGCGTGCGACGCAATGGCAGCGAACAGATTGTTGTCGTTAGAGTATGGAATGAGACCGTCGCTAATCTAACTTTGATGGCGTTAGGTTCTAGTGCACCTGAGATCTTATTATCTGTAATTGAAATAGCTGGGAAGAACTTCGAAGCTGGAGATTTAGGACCCGGTACCATCGTTGGGTCTGCTGCCTACAACTTGTTTGTGATCATAGCCATTTGTGTTTTCGTAATACCAGATGGAGAAGTTAGAAAGATTAAACATCTTAGAGTGTTTCTTGTAACAGCGACGTGGTCCATCTTCGCGTATGTGTGGCTCTATCTGATATTAGCTGTCATCTCACCAAATGAAGTCGAAGTTTGGGAGGGACTTGTTACTTTCCTCTTCTTCCCAGCGACAGTTCTAACAGCTTATATTGCTGATCGTCGATTGCTTATGTATAAATATCTAAAGAAAGGCTACAGAGTAAATGAAAGAGGAGTGATTGTAGAAGCCGAAGGAGATGGTTCCGTTGAAATGGCACTGAAACCGGGAGGAGATGATTTCCTATCAGACGATGAAGAAGGTAGAGAACAAGAAAAGTCCAGAAGAGAATATGTGACAGTATTAAGAGAATTAAGAAGACAACACCCTGAAGAAGATTTGGAAACTGTAGAGAGAATGGCGCTAGAAACGTTGATGTCGCGAGGTCCAAAATCGAGAGCTTTTTATAGAGTTGCAGCCACTCGCAAAATGACAGGCGGAGGAGATTTCTCCAGAAAAATATCTGAACGAGCTCAAAGTGATCTAAGCGAAGTTAAAGCAGAGTTGCAGCGGCGAGAGTCAGGATCTTTATCTCTCGAACCACGGGGACCCAACGTTCGCTTCGACCCAGACCATTACACGGTCATGGAAAACTGCGGTACCTTCGAAGTAAGAGTTGTTAGAGCTGGTGACTTGACTGGGGATGTAACAGTGAATTATACAACCGAAGATGGGACTGCGGAAGCTGGGTCGGATTATGTTGCGGCCCAGGGGTCCCTAACCTTCAGGCATGGAGAGACAGAGAAGACCTTTAGCGTCCAAGTGATTGATGACGACGTGTTTGAAGAAGATGAGCACTTTTACGTGCGCCTAACATCACCGAAAGGGGCGTGTTTGGCATCCCCTTCCACGGCCACAGTGGTGATTTTAGACGATGATCATTCTGGTGTGTTCTCTTTCCCGCAACGGGACTTTGAGCTGACGGAGTCCGTGGGGACTTACGATCTGAGGGTCGTCAGGACAGCAGGCGCTCGCGGCAAGGTCAGGGTGCCATACTGGACGGAAGATGGTACCGCGAAGAGCGGTGCCCAGTACGAGTCAGCTCAAGGCAGCGTTGTCTTCGAAAACAACGAAACTGAGTAAGTACTTATGTGACTAGTGATTTTGTTTTACTTTTCGTATCATGTGTCACAAATTATTGTAATTTTTATTTCGGTTATTATAATCGAATCGTAGTTGGATTACTGAATATTTCATGTTCAATTTAATCTACAATTCAATATGCATCGATTTGATTTAATTAATAAAATTACGGTACCTACGTCTACAGCGAATTAGAGCGTTCAACACACCTCTATTTGTGGGCGTTGGAATGTCTTTAAGTACTCTAAGCTGTTTCATGAAATATTAAAATGGTAGTGTGAGGAACGTATATCTACTTGAATATTTAATGAGTACGAACAGTTTCCGAAATTGATGACATCGTTAAAGGTGTGATGAGTCTCACATATTATATAATTTTTACTGTTATTTTGTTTTTATGAACGTATGATCGCATTGTAACGAAAATGGATGATGAAAAATGAAAAACATTTTTTTAGCAAAAATAATGTATTATTTTCTAATTGACAGGTTTTGAAGTAACATACTGATGATGATTGATGAATGTATAATGTGACCTTTGGATCAATTTCCTTATTACCTAAATTGACAAATGACTTGCCAAAAATTGTAATTTCGCCAATTAGTCTAATATCCCATTCCGTTTCATTGGAAGATTCCGTTGGATCAAAGAGCTATTAATGAGGGCCTCATTCCGGGCAATTACGCCTATACGGAAGTCTTGCTAAGCTGTTCTTGTTCCCGATGTTCAATACCGAAAAAACTGCCGTTGTGAGGTTTCCATGAAGCCACTAAAGTACCAATGAGGTATAGATTGGTCGGTACGATTAGTGACGGTTCGTGGCGTGATCCGGCCCTTGCTCGTCAATGTTATTCAGAAATAATCCCCTTTAGATAATCCGTTTGGTCTTGTCACCTTTGCTTATCTACGAGGGCAAATGTGTTTGTAAAACTTTTATCTTTTAGACGCTTGATGTTCTGTAGGTATTTATAGTATATTTTGGTATGAGGGAAGCCAGATATTTGAAAACCTTGACTTTATAAGTGAGTAGCCAGGAGGGAAGAAAGAAAGAAAACACATTTATTGAGACAAGACAGATAAAATCAACAATAAAAAAAACTAAGGTCACTAGGTGTGCTGTGGTATGCTTGCCTCGAATGGATTGCCAACTCAGCATTATGCTGGGTGTATTTAATACCCAGAGCTGGTTAACAGGAATTCACTTTCAGGGATGAAGGGGGGTTAAACACACACCAAGGTGCTTAACGACGGAATTCAACGTAAGGATGGAAACACTATCTGAATAGTAGTGTGGAACTGAATTCTAACCTATCCCACACGGAGTTTTTTTCTTTACAAATATACATATATTATTTATTTATATCCCGTCGTTGGGTGTACTTGGATGATAGTGGCACAGGACCGTGGTGGATGGCACAAACTCAGGGAGGCCTTTACTCAGCAGTGGGTGAAGTCAAGCTGTGGATGATGGTAGATGAGAGATCTTAGACCGTAATTTTTTTTTTTTTTAAAAAAAGCTTACTAGCAATGTTGGCCGCACATTACTAGTAATCTTGATAACCCCTCGTACTAAGCTAAATGCTTGTATTACGAGTGGGTTCACGTCGGTAGTGCAATGGGTGAGTTTCGAACCGGCAACCACATCGCAAGTCCGACGCTCTAGCCATTAGGCTACCGCCGCTTAATAAAATTATTTTTTCAGGATAGATAAGTTTATATTTATTATATTTCGCAATAGGCCCGTATCAACTACCCTTTAGATGGTAATTTTTATAAAATCTAACTAATCACGAACTATTTTCGCAAAAACTGCTTAAACCATTTAAAGCGCGAATAAAATATATCACCGAGTCATCGCTGAAATCTAAATTAATGGCACGTAGATTTGAATCAAACGGGTTCGGGAATAAAGTGTTTTTTGCGTTGCCAAAAAATTTGCTGACTTAACCGCTGTCAGCATGTCTTAATGTTCGAATCGTTTAAAGTCATCAAGGATTTTGTGATTTAAAAAATATATGGACCAGTGACATTAGATTTATATCATCATCAACCCATTACATTGTCCCACTGCTGGGCACGGGTCTCCTCTCAGTACGAGAGGAATTAGGCTATAGTCCACCACGATAGCCTACTGAGAGTTGGCAGACTTCACATGCCGTCAAGAAAATCTCTCAGGCATGCAGGTTTCCTCACGATGTTTTCCTTCACCGTTTAAGCGCGTGATAATTAATTATTAATACGCACATGACTTCGAAAAGACAGAGGTGCGTGCCTGGATTCGAACTCGAGACCTTTGACTTGGCAGTCCAATGGTCATATTACATGGCTATCACTGCACTTAGATTTATAAGACATCACGCTTCTATTACCGCAAAGGTTAGGCAAAGGTATACTGATGACTTGCAATTGAATGTCTAATGGCTGTGCCGTCGGTCTTGTGATCATGTGGTTGCGGGTTCGATACCCTTCCATTGCACTACCGACGTGAACCCACTCGTAACAAAAGCATTTAGTTAGCACGAGGTGTTAACAAGAATACTATTAATGTGCGACGCACATTTCTGGTAAGCTTTAAAAAAAATGCTTGATATTCTTGCTCACGAAGGCTATTTCATTTCATTTATATATTTCATTTCATTTTCATTTCATTTATTCATTAACAATTACAATTGTGTCTGAATATAAAGGAGACAATAACATAATAATAATAACCATTAAATAATAACCAGTAAGTCAATAATAATTAAACACTTAATAAAAAAAGAATTAAAATATGTTCTTAATGATAATGATCCTAATAATAATAATACATTTTCAATACATGTCAGGCAATTACAATTACATAATGAAAATAACCATTAAATACTAATTAATAAGCAAATCAATAAAAATAATATTTAGGTAATAATTTTTAGACATGTCCATATTTGTGATAGTTTAAATAAGGCTATAAGTTTTAACTAGGTCTAACTATGTATGAATAATATTTTAAATTTTAACCCAGATTTAGAGATAAAAGGTCATTTACGCTGTAAAAACACTTTTCTAATAGGAAGGTTTTGAGAATTTTCTACTAGTATTATATATTATTTAATCTTCATCAGCCTATATCAATTCACTCCTGCAAGTAGCTCTCCTCAAGTGTGCGCCACTGCACCACGTCCTTAGCTTCTCGCATGCAGCTTCTGCTAGCAACCTTCCAAAAATTATCACTTTATTTCCTGGTCCTACACTACGTTTGTCAGCTATTAAAGTCTATTAAATAATTGAAATATGGACTGCCCTCATTAGTCTAGGGTTTCTAATTAGGAATGTCCCATGTTAAAGGAGGCGAGACTGTTGCCTTTTACCGGGCCCGAATCCAAACTCCAAGTGGCTACTGAGAATTTTATAGAAAATTCTAATGACATTTTTTTGACTTGAGAATCGAACTTATACTACTATAATTGCCACAAATAATCTATATCTATTTACCTATATAAAAATCAATGCCACTTTTCGTTGTAATTTTATAACTCAAGAACGGGCTCACCTATCCAAACCAAATGTTTAGGCTTTGTTCGAACTATTTAGTAGATGGTTTATGTGAAGTTTGCACAAAATCGGTCGAGAGGTTCTTCATATATTATAGTACAGAAAAGCCAAGAAACGACGCGGGCGAAGTCGAGGGCGGAAAGCTAGTCTATTATAGAATTATACGAATATTTTGGTGATTTATGATACCAATGGCTTTTTGTATTAGCTTTTCTATGAAGTGTGATAAAAATCAGAATCATTAGGGTATTTATATTTATATACATATACGTAGAAGTGATTGCCTCTTTGGTCACAGCTTGACTGGTCCTTAATTCGATTCCAAGGTCGAATAAATTATGATTGAGATTTATAATAAAACTCTTAGTAGGTAAATACCTAGCATAGGTTTGCCCTTGTAAGTAATAAGGGCAAATCAAGCACCCATAGGTCGCACGGATTTTCAAGAGGGTGTACATTAGTACACCTCTGTCTTACCCTTCAGGGAATTCAAGCATGATTTTAGTATTAATCAACATTTTTTATATATCCGATAAGGTCAAGGTCAAGGACGAAAAAACTCAAGAATAAACATACCATTACGCCTGTATTCTCCGAAGGGTTAGCCAGAGGTTTCAAAAAAAATGTACACCCACACTTCGCCGGTATGTTTAGGTCCCATGTAATAGGGGGCGAGCCTATTGCCGTTGCCTATTTAACCAGGCACAAATCCAGACTACGAGCTGTTACTGAGAATTTCATAGAAAAACACAATAACACTTTGCTCGACCTGATAAAACCCAGGACCTCGAGCGTAGCAGTCGCGCTTAGGACTACAAGACTAATGAGGCAGTCCAAGGCCAAGAATAAATTCAGCGCCAAAAGGGGAATATAAATAAAATTAGTCTCTGTAAAATACAAAGTTGGTAACTCGACTTGGTAACTTAACCCTTAATTTTAAACTTAAAGTTACGGTTTTTGATACAGCGGTGTATGTTACTTTGAATCCTTTGGGTACGACGAAGGCTGAAACATAGCCTTTTGTGGCGAATTTCGCAAATTTCATGGACGTGACTATATGGCAATGGAAGGCAAGTGCCGGTTTTTAGTCGATACAAGTCAAAGTCAAAGTTCTTTATTGCTTCATGTGTAAATACCTACAATACAGGTCTTCAAATGTGGTGGGTAGCAACATGAAACCCTGTTAGGGCACAGCAGAGAAACTTAATATTGCTAACTTAGATAAAATTATAAACAAGAAATGAACAGAATTATATAAATCAAGCTTAAAAATTAATTAAAATATACCATTATATGCAATTTAGCGTAATTTTAAATTTGTTTCTCAAAGTTTTTATACTTACCTAGTTTTTTATAATTTTTATTTTTATCTTCGAAGAATTCTTTAAGTGTGTACCTAATAGGATTTTGTTATATATATTTTAACATACATACCATCACGCCTGTATTCCCCGAAGGGTTAGGCAGAGGTGTACCTACTTAATGTACACCTTCAGTTCGCCGGTATGTTTTAGGTCCCATGTAATAGGGCGCGAGCCTATTGCCATTCACCGGGCACAAATCCAGACTCCGAGCTGCTACTAAGAATTTCATAGAAAAACCCAATAACACTACTACGACCACTAGACTAACGAGGCAGTCAGAGGCAGTGATATATATTTTATTTAGTTTATTTTTTAAAATGTCCGAAATACCCCGTCACCGCCCTAGGTGGCAGATGATCCATAGGAATTTTCCGCCCATCAGAAAAAAGGTCCTTTATTTTCTTAAAGTTATGATCTGCAAAATTAAGTTACGCTTGCCGCAGTTAGCCTATGGCTGGGTGACCATTCTTAACTCATCGAGACCCCTTTGTGCCTTGAAGAGCACGTAAAGCCATCGGTCCCGGTTGTCATACGAAAAAGTCAGACAATGAGTCTATTCTTAGTATATCGGTGTTGCCCAGAAATTGGGTTGCGAAGGCCTGATCGTTTCGAGTAAAATACTGATGTTTAGCCGTATCTGGTTATACTAGAAATCCACCCTAACATAATTGGGAACAGGGTAGTAGTATGATGATGAAATTATTAAAATTAAATCCTCTTCTCTACATCACAGCTCGTTACATTGTCCCAATGCTGGGCAGGGGTTTCCTCCTTCCTCCTTTTTTTTTTGGTTACTGCCCTCGTGGTATGAAGAAGCCCAGTATAGACAATCCCAAAGCCAGAAAGGCTCCAGAAGCCCAGAAGTGGGACACAAAAAGAGCTACAAAAAAAATGGGCGGAACCCTTCAAAAGGCATCCGGTCATTTACAGTGTGGGATCCTTATCCACTAAAACCACCCCACACACCAGTAGCACACAGAGTGGGCATGCACTGTGCCCTCTTAATAGATCACCTAAAAACTCTCCCTATGCTACGCCTGTTAGGGTACATGCATGGGGTACAATACTTACCTGCATGCGAAGAACAAAAGCGACTTAAATTCTAAGTAACCTGCTTTTCCTGATATTGCGGGACTATGTTATATACTAGTTAGTAGTTGCAACCACCTGAACGCTTCTTAAGTTAAGTAACTTATATAACTAAGTTGAGGTGTAAATCTTGATTGGGTAGCGGTGTAAGTTTATCCTTAATCTAAGTTTAGTACTTAATTTTAAGCAGAGTTATTTGTTTCTTTTTAGTGTTTAAGAAACTTAATAACGCACTTTGCTTTAGTAGTAGTAGTGTCGCGGTTGCATGTCTACATGCCACCAAGAATGGGTCTGCACGACCGGGGAAGTATACCATGGACACCTACAACACCAGGGGGGTTACAAATACGTTGCTGGTCTTTTAGATACGAATAGGCTCGCTTCGTTGTTGTTGCGTTTCGTATGGGGAGTTGCAGATGCGTTACCGAGCCTTTTTAAGAAAAAGGGAGAGGAAAGAAAAAAGGAGAAGAGTCCGAGGGAGGAATTGGGCCTGCGGCGCTCCACCCGTAGGCCCAATTCCTCCCTCGGACTCTTCTCCTTTTTTCTTTCCTCTCCCTTTTTCTTAAAAAGGCTCGGCAACGCATCTGCAACTCCTTTGGTTTTGCAGATGTCCATGGGCGGCGATGACTACTTACAATCAGGTAGCTCGCCTGCTCGTTTGCCGAGTTATCCCATAAAAATAAACGAAATGTTTGCGTGCCATTAAGGACTTATTTTGACTACCTACTGCTACAAATTTTTATATAATAGAATATACCCACTGAGTTATTACGTCAGTCGTATTAACGATAAGTATAAGTAGTCTACTTTGAAAGGACAATTGTACAAATAATTTAATTTGAGAAAGTTTTACCTAGACTAGCTGTACTCATAAGTTTCATCCGTTTTGCCCTGCTTCTAATGGTCATAGCGCGATGTTTTATAGCTTATAATATTCTTCATGAATGTATAAGATAGATATACATTCATGAAGTAGATTATAAGCTAGCTTTTCCAGAAATAAGCGCTTTCAAACAAACAAACTCTTCAGTTTTATTATATAAGTACATATAGACATAGATTTGGCTGAAACATTTTGTAAGGAAACAATTATTTGTATTCTTCGACACAAAGATTTTTTTTGTTTAATAAAATATTTTATAATTAATTAATGAAACAATCAATCTGCTAACATAGACTTTATATAACAATGTGACATCCCATGTAATTAATAACAATTATTTACAAAAAAAGATTCATATTTTCATTCCTAAAATAATCTTTTTAAGATATAGGTATTTACAAAAATAAATATCATTATAAATTCTAAGTATCTTTGCAAATAAATTGCTATACTAACCGCCCGTCGTAATCTGACCATGTCTTAACTAGCTCGAATCCAAATTAATCAAGCTAGCTAACACAGTTATGACATCTCAGTAAAATAGGGTTGACTCAATTGGGATTTGGGATCTAAAGGAGCCATTTAGATTACGTAGTCTGTACCAAAGGACCAGTTTAATAGAGAACATTTAGATACAATAAATGCTAAATAATTATATATCTTTCAAAGCTAAATAGGATTTTAAAGGAAGGCCTTGTAAAGGATTTTATTACTTTGCTCATCTGCGCTCAAGGAGTTAATCTTTATACCATTACCTCTATTAACGTAGTGTTTAGTCATAATTTGAAATTTTTGTATCAATTACGCCTCTATTCCCCCAAAGGTCAGACTGTGGGTGCTGTACACCCACCAGTATGCCTATATGTTTTTTGACGACGCACACACACAAAAGTATGCCATAATTTCCGTCTACCCATATGGGAGACGTGAATGTTGCTATGTACCTTTATTTCAAAGCTGAATATTAGATATTTACCCTTGTAAAGGATTTAGTCTCGACATTCAATTACGAGTTGATATTCAGCCGAGATATAAGTCTAAGTACATCTAGGATTGAGACTTAGAATGCTTGTAATGTTTATTTAGGTATGTTTGTTTAGTGAAGAGGGTCTTAATTGAATAAGGGGGCGTGAGATTTCATTATAGTAGTGTAAGGAACTCTGCTGTTATCTTTCAGACCTTTTGTCAGTAGCGTTGAAAATCATCAGATAGTCTGCTACATGGAAGCAGGGTATGTCTGACTCTTTATCATCAATCACGCCTATGTTCCCCAATAAATTAGGCAGAGGTGTATTTAATGTACATTCAAAATTCGCACATGTTAAGGTCCCATTAAAATTGGAGGCTGGCCTATTGCCTTTCACCGGGCACATTGTCTTATTCGAACTCGGAACTGCTACTGTGAATTTAATAGAAAAACCAAATAACCTAAGTCGAACCTAAGTCTTACTTTGGACCACTAGACGAATGATGCAGTAATTATTATTTAATTGTTCGAATAAGAGCTTATAATAATAATGACTTTACACACCGCCGACAAAATCTAAGCATACAGGTTTCCAGTGAGGTTAACGGGCATATGAGACTTAGCGTCTGAGGTCTCAAGATAATAACGTGTTGGACGTACTACTACAGGCGTTGTTGGCGTCTATAGGCTGTGGTTGCCTCTTGCCCGCGTATCACACGGCCCGTATGGTTGTCTGCTCATTAGCCTCATTAGTCTAGTGGTCCTTAGCGTGACTGCTGCGCTAGAGGTCCTGGGTTCGATCCCCAGGTCGAGCAAAGTGGACCTTTCTATGAAATTCTCAGTAGCAGCCCGAAGTCTGGATTTGCGCCCGGTTAATGGCAATAGACTCGCCCCCTATTACATGGGACCTAAATATACCGGCGAAATGTAGTTGTGCATTAGTACACCTCTGCCTAACTCTTCAGGGACTACAGGCGTGATGATATGTTACGTATGCTTGCTTGTCATCCTATTACCTACAATAAAAAAACATTCAGTTAGCTTACACTATAAATATTTTGTAAATTTTCTTGTATAAATAATGTACATTTAAAAAACAAATTTCACTCTCTGCTATCCTCAGTGTTCGCATTAAAACACCCTCACCCTGTATTCTAGGGTTCTGTAGGAAACTAAACAATTCCTTTACCTACTTCAATTGCATTCTTCTTACCATAAAGTAAGATCCTCCTAAGTTTAAAACTTCTTTAAAAAAAATTTGTAGTCTAAACACCTTCATAAGAAATATTCTCGTTCTGAGATGGATATTGTTAGTGTTTTATACATATATTAATTTATAATTTCCTTTACTACTTAATATATCAGTACAAGTCCCTATGAATATAGCAGAGTTTTATAAGTTGCGCTATGATAATCTGTACTTGACTTCATCATCATCATCATCACCATACTTGTCCACTGCTGGACATAAGCCTCTCCTAGTGAACACCACAGAGCCTGATACGACTTATTAGAATTAAATTTTAAATAAGACTGCCTCATTTGTCTAGTGGTCCTAAGAGCGACTGCTACGCTTGAGGTCCTGGGTTCGATCCCCAGGTCGAGCAGAGTGTTATTGGGGTTTTCTATGAAATTCCCAGTAGCAGCTCGGAGTCTGGATTTGTGCCCGGTTAATGGCAATAGGCTCGCCCCCTATTACATGGGACCTAAACATACCGGCGAAATGTGGATGTACATTAGTGCACCTCTGCCTAACCCTTCGGGGAATACAGGCGTGATGGTATGTTATGTTAATTTTAAATATATTGAAATTTACTCTGTTCAAAAATATCAAACAATTACTACGGAACCTTTATCCCTCGTTGTACACGTCCTTAGCAGGTTTTATGTGATATCTCTCGCCGGCCCTAAGGACCGTCCATTAGCAAGTTTATAATAGAGCCACTGTTCTCTTTAAAGCCATTTGTGGTTCCATGCTACGAATACTGTTGGTGTCTGCTTACAGAATAGCTTTCAAGCTGTCTTTTAAAAATAAGTGCATACTGATTTTTAATACTCACGCGAAACATAAAACATTGTAATAAAAACACGATCGATTTTATTAGCTTATAATGTTATTATTAAATCCTGTTGTTTCGGATCCTTTAAAATATATAAAGACACGGGAAGACGACTTTTAGAAAACTATTCTAAACTTTTGAATTTTGTATATCAATATATTTACGTGACTGCCTCGTTAGTCTAGTGGTCCCAATCGCGACTGCTACGCTAGAGGTCTTGGGTTCGATCCCCAGGTCGAGCAAAGTGTTATTGGGTTTTTCTATGAATTTCTCAGTAGCAGCTCGGAGTCTGGATTTGTGCCCGGTGAATGGCAATAGGCTCGCCCCCTATTACATGGGACCTAAACATACCGGCGAACTGTGGGTGTACATTAAGTACACCTCTGCCTAACCCTTCGGGGAATACAGGCGTGATGGTATGTGTATGGTATAATTATATCTTAATTAGACATCATTATTTTAAGTATGATAATTAAATTGTCTTAGTTATTATTGTATAAATATATTTATTTTTATAATAGATTTCCTCTACAAAGCGCAAAAAATGTTCTCCAAGTTCATCATGAGGTCACGAGGACCTCTGAGGCGTGGTCCTCCGAGGCGTCTCGCGCAGTAGTCCAACATAAATTGCATTTGACCACCTTGCCTTGTTGGTCTACAATTTCTATCACATTTCCCCCCTGGTCTTAAAAGACTATAGAACAATTCCTAAAAATAATATGTAGGTATATTCGAAAAACAGAGGGCACATTAATTGATATTGGCGTATACAGCCCATTATAGTTTCTCCTTGAACTTGACCTTGGTTAATATAGCGTTTTGATTACGGCGCAAACCATTACGACATTTTCGACTGCCGCCATATTTTTCTTATGCTTGGTAGGAATGGAAGAATTGTTAGACAGTAAACATTTTAGATATTGGTAGTAGATAAACTTAGATATTAGTGTAGTGGTCGCAAGCTTGGCGTAGCGTTGAGCGTTAGGTTCAATGTTCAGGTCAAACAGTGTCTTTGAAATTTTCTATTTGAAAATAAAAAATGTTAAAGGTTATTTTATGAAAGCAGTGATAACCTAGAAGTACATTGGACTACCAAGTCGTAGGTTTCGAGTTCGAATTCAAGGCACCTCTGACTTTTAGTAATCATGTGCGTATTAAAATTAATTATCACTCGCTTAAAACGGTGAAGGAAAACATCGTGAGGAAACCTGCATGCCTGAGATTTCCTCGACGGCATGTGAAGTCTACCAATCCGCAGTAGACTAACGTGGTGGACTATGTACCCTGCAGTTGGAGAGTAACTGGATTAGACCGGTAAAAATTGGCAAGCTAATAATCGGAGTACATATAAGATTTTAATTATTTTTATTTACCACATACACTATTGTGCGATCACTTACAAGCTATGTTACGTCATATAGCTTGTAAGTGGTCGTACAATAGTGTAGTGTTGAGCTGAGCTACTAAATGTCTAATTCATGCGTGTCGTTTTTTCTCCGTGTCGACACAGGTCTACTCAAAGCTGATATGGCTTTTTCCTTAAGAGGCTATTCAGACGTTGTCTTACATATCACACTCGAATAATTCTAGACTGTGTCTGGACTTACAAAAGATGGTTTAAACAAAGTCTAAGTTAAACTTAGATTTAGAATACATACTGGTAGAAATTTCGGCGGTGCGTGATTTTTTAAATGCGTAATCCACCACGCGGGCGCAGTGCGTGTTGGTAGATGTCACATGTCGTCGAATTTTTGGTTCCAGGACATGCTGGTTTCCTCACGATAATTTCCTTCACCGTTTTGGGAGCAGTGGTGATGAAATTATTTACACAAAGTAAATCGCCTGCCTGGATTCGAATCTACGTCTTACAACTCGTAAGTTGCGGCCGTTACCACTGATCCACCATTCTTAGGTCCTAGTTCAGAGCAATTATTTACAGAGTCAGGATTACAAGAGGGCAAACACACATAAGAATACTTAGATCTCATAAAAATCTAGACTCGAAATATCCAAACCATTCACTTGGTCCAATATCGAGACCAAACCTAAGCTCATTAGCATACGAGGCGGACATTTGCCGCTGTGCCGTATACCAAATGCAAACATAATATTCAGGATTCGAGTATTGGGCATAGGGTCCTAAAAATCAAAAGATACAGGCTATTCTATTGGTATACACTTTGACTGCACTTTAGGATAGGTGTTTAGGCAGTGACATGTTACATTTTTATTATTACAATGTGAATTTATATTACATAATTAACTTAAGTATTTCTAAAACATGCTTTTAAGCAGGATGTTCCTGATGTCAGTTATACCGGCCTTAGGGATCATACTGTTCTTCCTACAAAGCCTCGGCATAAAAGGCAGAATTCGCATTTGATTTTTTTACCAATAGACCATAAAATGGTGTCTTTGGTAAAGATTGAACCATTCATGCCCATCATTTATGGATCAACTCATCCCTATAGATTCAACGTTACCATATAACGCCACACATATCTTCGTGTTGACATTAAAATACCCAAGATCTGCCAGAAATTTATTCAAATAAGCTGGAAAAATGTCAGATACCCCAATATGGAGTGCTTCGTATGCAATCTCAAATATTTCAATGGGAGGCTACACATTTGTTCTCGGATTGTGCACCTTTGCATAAGAAATGCAATATACCCTTCTCTCCGCTCCCATTTACCCCACTTTATATTGTTCATTTATTTTATTTAGAAATTCCTGCGCGGTTTTCGCGGGCTTTTTGTCGAGTGTCGCGCCATTTTTGGTATGAAAATAGTATACAGTTGAACGTAATTTATTATGATTATGTTCGTGTTTCCTTCCTTATAGATAAGAATAATAAATGCCGTGTTTAGTTATTTCCACGCTTTTATACTTTCTAGACAAAGAAATCTTTTGAAAATCGGGGAACAAGAGATTACATTTTGAGTTTTAATGACAGCGTCCGCTCTAAAAGATGAGCTCTGTGCCGCGGGGATCTTAACTAAGATACAATTTATGTACACAATTATAGTACTTTCACTTAAAGAATTATAGAATAAAAAAAACTGCTATAAATGATCGTAAAATTATATTTGTAAATAGATGGGTAAAAATTTAAGTTTTTTATTTTTTATCTCTCTGAGAAGAAACGGCGAAATAAAGTCAGAGAATCAGGGTCTCTTTTGTAAAGTCCAGAGAGTAATAGTAGGTATTATTTTACCAATTGTCGGGTATCGGTGGTTCTAAATAATATACTAACGCTAACTTCTTCTAAACCACGTAACGTAAGTTTTGACACGGTTTACTAACAAGCAGATATTTTCACCCGGAAGGGATGCGATTGTGCGAAGCCGAAGATCGCTAGTTAGGTATAATAAAACAAAACAGTTCTCGAGTGGAGGGATAACCTTCGACAAGATGGACAGACTTTGGGAGTCATTGGAAGCAAGCGGCATACAGACGGTCATTGTGGAAGTCTGTAGAGGAGGCTATTGTTCAACATTGGAATACAATAATTGCCTTAACTAGGCAATCCTGGTTTTCAGGCGAAAGAGCTTATAAAGTATAAATCATCATATTCAGCCTATATTCGTCCACTGTTGGACGTCGCCCGACGTCGTTGGCTTTGAGCGGGATGCGAGGCCAGGCCTCGCCTTTAAAAGCCTATCATGGTCACGGCAAATGTCACGAATCCCATAGCCGTGACTATAGAGCAAGGGAAGGCAACAGCGGTTTTTATCTATATAGCGGATTTTCTTTACTATAAAAAATAAACATATCCTAGTGAACACTTGAGAGCCAGATATTTCACTATCCTCATTCAGTCACTGCCAAGCGACAAAGTCAAAATAATCACAACAAAACAAACTAAAATTATCACTATCCCCATAGTAACATAACAACAGTAATTTTCTTCTGTTTACACCGTACCTAAATCCATGATTGATCCGCGCCCAAATTAAAACATCGCGTGCCCATCCAAAATAACACGAACGCTGCTCACACTTCTTGGTAATAAAAATAATTCCATCGAGACCTTTCGTAGGTCCTCAATTATGCTTTCACATGTTACCCATAGATTTACTGTGAATAGAGTGTAACATGAAAAGGGAAAGTAGGGGCGTGAGTATGATAAATGGGATAAAGGACCAAAACTGTAAAGGGTATTTTGTTTAGCAAACTAAGTTGAAACTACTAGAACATTAATATGTCATAAGGTTTGTTTTTGTATATCATGATTTTCGTGAAAGTTTTACTATAATCGAAAATGTTTGAATACCTACATTTGGATGAGAATAAAATGATTTGCTTCGTGCAGGTTTGATTGAATGTGATTGTCTATATAGAGATTAAATTCTAAGTAATTCTGAATTATTCGCAATGAAATACTATGATTATTGTATGTAAAAAGTGTAGAATTAGATATTTACACATATTATTATTATTATACAGGTTTAAAGATCACCATTGTGAATTTTAAATTTGGTCCTTATGTACAGATTAACACTTTTGTGTAATCATAGACATTTTAGTTCATTAATATTCTGAATTCTACTCTATTCGAGCTAAGTTTCGAGTTCAATTTTGAACCAATGATTTTTCTGGAAGAAAAATGAAAATATCGTTTTGGTCACGTTTTTATTTTATTCTTATTAGAAAATTCCAATTAAGTCTTTCTACATCTGCAAATGTTCGGATTTTATCTTTGATATTTGAGAGGCTCCAATATCGATGATGCAACTATCTATGTATAAAATCCTAGCTTCCTTTCCTTGCATGGATGTTCCTTGTCACGTACCGTTGCCAATATTCTTCGGCACACATTTTCAGAAAACACGTCCGAGTCGATGTGTCTATATTTTTATTTCCTTGCTCCTTGCTGTGGCATCAATATTCCTAGTCAGGTTTAATAATCTTCCTTAAATCTTCTTTTGTTTAACTGTTAATCTTTATCACCATTAACTTTCACTGATCCACTGCTGTGCACGGGTCTCCTCTCAGAGTCAGAGGGAGTAGCCTATAGTCCACCTTGCTAACCTATCTTTCAGGCCATTCTTATGTTGCTACATAAAAAATATTTTTATAGCAACATAAAAGTTTAAAATAAGTACTTAAGAAACTTCTTTATTTTATGAACCGATTTCTGTTTATTTTATTATAATTCAGTTCCCGAGCACGTTGAAGTTAGATGAGTTATTCAGAAATGGTTATTTAAAAAAAAAAAACAACCATTTCACCGAATTCGAACGAATCTTTGCAGGAGACATTTACTTAGTAGCATACCCTATTATATATACATGTACACGTTTTTATTTTATATTCATAATGGGTAAATTTTTGTGTGAATCAATAAATTTTGCTCCAAAAAATCACATAACAAAACTAATACTAAGTTTTGAATTCGAAGCAGGGTCTACAAATCCCTGGGTCACCGCTGTGCAACGGTTAAGGACATACGTCAAATGCGAAAAGTTCTAACAACTATCGGTCAAACAAAGTAGGGGCATCTGTGACCAAGATCTTGGTGCAAAGTTTAGTAATAGGAAGCCATGTTACTGCGGACGAAAATAAATGGAAGCAGTCACTAAAGTACCTATACTTTGTTCGAAATAATAGGCTTGTCTGCAAGTGATTTAGCAGTGGTAATTCTCGGTGTAGAAACAGGTCGCATAATTATGTTTCGCATTTTTGATTATTTTCCTTACTTATTTGGATATTTATTTATTTATTCACTTTATAAACTGCTAACTTCATACCATTACGCCTGTATTCCCCGAAGGGTTAGGCAGAGGTGCACTTAATGTACACCCACAGTTCGCCGGTATGTTTAGGTCCCATGTAATAGGGGGCGAGCCTATTGCCATTCACGGGGCACAAATCCAGACTCCGAGCTGCTACTGAGAATTTCATAGAAAAACTCAATAACACTTTGCTCGACCTGGGGATCGAACCCAAGACCTCTAGCGTAGCAGTCGCGATTGGGACCACTAGACCAACGAGGCAGTCAGCAGTTAGCAGCTGCTAACTGCTGACTAGTCATTTTGAACGAATTGTGTAAGGTGATGTTTTTTTTAGTAAAAAAATGATTTTTAGCTATCATCACGCCTTTACTATTCTTAGAAAGGTTACAGCAGAGCTGTACTTAATGAACACCCACACTTCGCTGGTATGTTTAAACCCAGGTAATAGGGGGCGAGCCTTTTGCCATTAACCGGGCACATAATCCAAACTCCGGGCTGCTACTGAGAATTTCATAGAAAAACCTCAACAACACTACTTGATCTGAACGTAATTAGGGCGTTATTAAATTTAAAATGTTATTTACGTGGCTACTCCAGTTTCCAGCTAATAGATAACTCCTGTCAGTGACCCCCACAGCTGGCAACATTCCATGTTTGAAGGTACGCCGGCTATTCTATTGGCAAAGTTTGGAGTACAATTCCAGTCACGGTTCATCTAGATAAGGCATTTTAATGGCACCAGGAAGTCTGGATAGACGCTGCAGAATTTTAAAAAGATAAAAAATATCGAATTTATTTGAAGCTGATAAATGTAAGATAAATTGTTTTCACATAAACATACCATCACACCTGTATTCCCCGAAGGGTTAGGCAGAGGTGTACGAATGTACACCCACATTTCGCCGGTATGTTTCGGTCGCATGTAATAGTGGGCGAGCCTATTGCCATTAACCGGGCACAAATCCAGACTTTGAGTTGCTAGAATAGAGAATTTAATAGAAAAACTCAATAACACTTTGCTTGACCTGGGAATTGAACCCAAGACCTCTAGCGTAGCAGTCGCGCTAAGGACCACTAGACTAACGAGGCAGTCTTGGTTTAAATAAATTGGTTTACTTTTAAATAAATAGGAGATAGAAAAGGTAACAACCCGCGGAAAATAAATAATATCATAATGTATTTATTTTATAGTAATAATATATAATATACTAGTTGTGTCCCGCGGTTTCACCAGCTTTGCCCCGCTCCTGAGGATCGTAGCGTGATACAATATATGATAATATATATATACAATATAGGATATACAATATGTGAGGCCTATAGCCTTCCTAATGGATGTGACTAACATATACATTTTTTTTTCTAATCCGACTGGCAGTTCTACAGATTACTCCGTTCAAACAAACAAACTCTTCACATAAAAGTAATTAAAAAAAAAAGGTAAATGTTGTAATCTAGTTAATACTAATACTGTACCTTTACGATTTTAGTCTAGAAAGAGGTCTTTTTGTTAATTTCTCATGAAATACATCGAATAAAAAGGTAAAAGGTCTCAATTTATGCGAAAGTCAGCTTACACAAACAAGGTCTAAATACACCTCCATAAAAACCTTTACAGCTCAATTTGCATTCACAGTATCTGTATAGCAAGCCTTAAGGGGTATACTCTTGTTTCGCTTTGCATGTAAAATACGATTCTGAATGTATTTTTAAAATTAAAGTAACGTAATCTATTACCGGGTACAAATCCAGACAACATTAACATCATCAACCCATATATTGTCCCACTGCTGGGCACGGGTCTCGTCTCAGAATGAGAAGGATTAGGCTGTAGTCTGCCAGGCGAGCCTACTGCGGACTTGACTGACTTCACATGCCATTGAGAAAATCTCTCTGGCAAGTGCTGGCAAGCAGGTTTCCTCACGATGTTTTCCTTTACCGTTTTAGCGTTTTTTTTAAATTTTTAATACGTACATGATTACGAAATGTCAGGGGTTTTAATGGTTATATTAAGAATATAAATACATTTGTTTCAGCAAAAAGAAATACAAAAAAAATGACTTCTGCTTTTCTTACTTTTGGGGTTTTAGCTTCTTTAATGAATGCATTGCTACTTAGAATTCTCGACTTGGTAATCGAAATCCGAGTCTCACGCTAAGCAGCCCGCTCGTGGCTACTTGACCAACCAGCATTTAGATTAAAAATTATTATAATGATGATATTATTTACTTATTTATCCAAGCACCAATAGCAGCATATTAAAACGGTTTCAATACCGTTCCAGTTATAAATGTTTTCAATAACGGTTGGTCCTTAGGCACTTTTTATCGGAGACTGCTGGTCCTAATACATAATCAATGCACCGGGCATTAAGCACAGACTGTTGCCAAGTTGCCCACCGAAATTGTTTTCTAGCGCCCCTACTCATGGTTCTAGAATAGCACGTGAAAATGTATATACATATTTATTCATTTTAAATTATTTAATACTGAACTACTCTAATATCGCACCTGAGTTGAGCGACGATGTGATCTAAGATTAGACTGACCTAGAAATAACTTATTCGTTCGTGACTTGTAAAATTAGGTCGTTAGTATCTGGACAAGTAGTTTTGAGCAAGAAATCACACTTATCAGTGTTATGCATAATAACAGTGAAAAGCTTTATGCTTATGGGTGGAATATTCACCGCTTAAAATTAGCATAATATTTTATTTGTGTAGTTGTCCGATGATGGGATAAGCTAAGATGTATTAAGTTATGCAATTCTTACAAACACTCACGCAAATGTATCCGATAAAACGTTGATAAACTCGCATCTGCGAGATTTATGAATGCATTTTTACCAAAGAAATAGTTGAAACTTAGAGCATGTTCCAGGTGAATACGATCCGTTTGATCTCGACAGTATCTCACTTTACTCATAGTATTATTAAAAATAATAGTAGGGGTTGTCGCCAATATCGTATCGAATCGTTCACAGCACGTGTTGGCAGAACACTCTAGAGGCCCGATGTAAGGTAGGATAGTTACGTTGTGCATTCTTTTTGTTCCTAGTCTAGTAGATTCTATTTATATTTTATCATACGAGCCCCTGATTTTAAACGGCACCCCTATAGACATCAGGGATATCACTAACTTGCAACGTTATTCTTATGTCTATAGTACATGCATTATTCTTTATCATTATATCAGCTACAGGAAGTCCACTGCTAAACAAAGGCTTTCCCCATAGATTTTCACAAGGACTGGTTATATGCTGCCTATATCCAACGACTCCCAGCGATCTTTACCGGTCCATTCCCCAATCGAGAACTTTTTTGGTCAAGTGGACATCAGTTCTACGAGCTATATAATATATTTATTAGTACTCATCATTTTCATCATCATCAGCCTTTATTCATCCAATGAACGCCACAGAGCCCGATCTTTGGCTTTCCTCATCCGGTCGCTGCCTGCTACCTTCAGCAAGACATTATTCTTGACGTCTCTCTAGACATATAGTATAAGTGTTATACAATAATGTTAGCAAGTATTGCTTACCAGCAAAGTATTTGGCTATAGGGACTACCCTATAGCCAAATACTTTGCTGGTAGTTTGTGTGCGTTGATACTAATCAACGCACACAAACTTAGCATCAGATTTCTAAAACCTCAATAAAAACTATTCAATCTTCATACATACTCACGACTTTTTCCCACATGGATTGCAGATAACTACAGATCTACGACTTTTGCATAGCTCTTTCGTTTCTTCCACATTCATACATCTTGTCATAAACATGCGCCGATTGCGAGTACTACGCACCTGACCTTATTGGCGAAGTCCTCCAAAAAGGCCAGTCCACCAATTTGTTATGAATCTTCGTCTGTATCTATATGAGTGATAAAGTCAATATCGGGATACTCCATTTATCCGCCCTCTGTGTTAGAGAGTGCCTTTTATTTCCCTCTTGGGAACAATAAAGTACGCGTCAAAAGGAGTATGTAACGCTTCTGTTCGCGTATTTCGTTTTACGAAGAGTTTTTGTCGTTATGTTAATCAAATGATTCCTTCTAACATACCATCACGCCTGTATTCCCCGAAGGGTTAGGCAGAGGTGTATTTAATGTACACCCACAGTTCGCCGGTATGTTTGGGTCCCATGTAATAGGGGGCGAGCCTATTGCCATTCACCGGGCACAAATCCAGACTCCAGATCCAGACACTTTGCTCGACCTGGGGATCGAACCCAAGACCTCTAGCGTAGCAGTCGCGATTGGGACCACTAGACCAACAAGGCAGTCATTCCTTTTCGGTCTAAAATATGGAAGTTGCTTTAACCTTGTATCGTGTAAATTGAATCCAAATCTCATTTAAATAAAATGGGTGTGTCGGTACTTATGACAGCATAATAGAAATAAATACAACAAAAGAAAAACTCTAAAGCACCTCACTCACTCTGTAGTAGCAGTCTCTCGCTGGCATGTCTACATGCCAGCATGATGGGTCAGCACAACCGAGAAAGTATTACCCTCCCACAGAATATCGACGTGAAATAACAGTATGCATACTGTTGCGTTTCGTACGGTGAGTGTGGAGCGTTAAATGATAAATGATATTTATTTCTGTAAATAAATCTTTTAAGGACACTTTTACAAGTCGATTTTTTACATATTTTTTTTAAACTAGATGGCTCCGACATTTCCTATCTGACGACCTCTGAGAAGAAATGTCGAAACAAACTCAGAGAATCATGGTCTCTTTTAAAGTCCAGACAATAGTTATATCATAGATATGCGAGTTTTACAATGTAGGGCAAAATCTGAACAGGCCTTTTGAAGAAAGAGCCAAACAGTTTTGAGTTGACCTGTCCTAACTGACGGTACGCATACATCAGTCCTCGTGTAGCTCGACCATTTTTTAGGGAGCTCAACGATCCGTCGTTGGAAGCCAATTCCTCCCTCAGTCCCCTTCTGTCTCCTTTTGTTCTTCCTCTTCCTTTTCCTTTAAAGGATCAGCAGCTGCGAGTGGTGTTACAAGCCAAGCCAAGTCCATAGGCTATGATTATTTGCCACCTTAGGGGTATAAAACAAGTGACATAATGAAGATTTTGACAGAGTAAAATTGCCTTGGGACCCTGCCGTGCGCTAAAGACGTTCTCAGTTAAAAATATCTTGCATATAAATAGTTTTTGATCGACACCATCAAAGTTCTAATAATTATTAGTATTCTAATAATCTGTTTATAAAATGCATACAATACAAAAATAAGTTAAATACGCCCAGGCGTGGAATTACGAAGAAGAATCTGGTAATGTGCCCAGAAGACTGGCAGCATTGCCACGTTAAATGGCAATACTAATTCTTTGACCTAAGAATAAGCCAGCCCTCTGGTCACGCGATGAATTCTGCTATTCTGAAATTCACGAATTCTGCTACTTTATTACTTACTACTTCTGCTTTTATCACTAAGTGAGTTAAGTATTTTTCAAGAAAACATAAAGTAGGTACTCACCAACTAAGTTAGTTCAAGAGTTTAACTTTGATTTTCTCGAAGTGTGACTTCCTACGGCTGTCAAAGTTTGACAGTTGGTTCGCACGGAGCGCTCCGGGCTTCAAAGTTTTTAAGTAATTTGTACTTCGTAGGATTTTCTAAACTTAAATGAGTTATATTTTATGATTCGTAAATTTGAAGTAGGTATCTAATAATGGTGTTTTTGGCACAGTTGTTGATACTTTTGATCTTTTTGGAGTGATAGAATAAATATCTAGTACAATATTTTGAGTTACGAGTTGAGTGTTATTATCACAACTACCTATCGGATATTGTTTCTGATCTCCCTTTGTTATTTGTCATTAACATTAATTTTATAGTTTTACTAGCTACTTATTCTTAGAAAACGGTAGGAATTGCGGCATAAAATGCAAGTGTAATCTATTCACAATTGAGTACTATTATTATACATTCGCTGAAAAAAGATTACTCAGATATTCTTGTAAAATAGAGATTATATCAAAATTATAATGTTACAGATGAACAATTTGCTAAAATAAAAAAAATAAAAATTTAGGGCCCAAGGCTCTTCGATTTCCGTCTTAAGGAACCTAGCACTACACTGCAGAGTGAACTGGTTTTGATAAAGACGAAGTATCATCCCATAGAGTATGTGTTTACATACTACTTGGTGCTTACAATAAAGCGCTTTGTCCAGCGCTGTCTGGCGAGCGACCAGCTTACTAATAAATCATCGTGGCCAATAGACGTCACTACCGGCTATGCGCATAAGCGTATGTTCAATGTGATATACGACTGACCTTGGGCCATCTTTATTAAATTACGTCATGTATGAAGATAATTTAGTGGGATAATAATATACTAGCCGTTGCTAAATTCACTCACAATCGCAATATAAGGAGAGTATGGAAAAAACAGAACCCTTCTTATTTGCGCTGTCATAGTTGGATAAAATGTACCCTAAATGTTAACCAAGGTCATAATCTACCTGTACACCGAATTTTATAAAAATCTGCTCAGTAGATAAATAAAAAAACCTCTAAATTTCTGTGTCGTTATTATCACGGCGGAGTAAACTATGGTGAAGAAACTGGCATTCCTGAGAGATTTTCTCGATGGCGCGTGTATTCTGCAAACTAGATAGTGCGATCTCTGCGAAGAAACGCCGAAACAAACTCAGAGAATCATGTCTCTTTTAAAGTCCAGACAACAAGAATTATCAGATATGCGAGGTTTATAATGTATGGCAATATCTAAACAGGTCTTTTGATGAAGGTCCATAGCAGCTTTGAAGTGACCTCCTGTCTTAATTGACAGCACGCATACATCAACCATCGTGTAGTTCAACCATTTATGTCCAATATTAGCGTAGGTCTTAGAAATCAGTAGATTTATTAGTAAGTAAAAAATATTATAATAATAGTATAGTTCCACTATTCAATAATCCTAACTTTGCAAGTCTCATTAATGCGATAGTTATTGGAACAGCGGAGAATTAATTCAAGTTCTCTCACTTAGGGTTCGCTTGGGAAAAGCGGCGATACTTGGGAACTTCACTTATTAACTAAGTTTGTGTCTCGCAACCTTAATTTTTGTTTACTTTTCCAATACCTACTTTTTTCCATCTCGTGAAAAAAAAGTAAAGACGCAGCGCCGGAGGCCCAATTGCTCCCTTTTCCTTAAATAGGCTCGGCAACGCGTCCTCAACTCCTTTGGTATTGCAGATGTCCCTGGGTGGCGATGGCTACTTACCATGATCAGATGGTCATGATCTTACTTATCAGATGGCTCGCTCTGCTCGTTTGCCAAGTTATCCCACTAAGAAAAAAATATGGATTTTATCGCTGTTTTTTCTACTATTTATCTCAAGTTGGTACTGAGCATATAATCCGGTCCTGAGTTTGATTAGAATGTCGTCTCCGACAGGCTGTGGTTAAACGCAATCGCTTCCAACGAGACGTTTTTTAAGAGCAGGACCTTCTCCCATCAGATTCTCCAAGTCTAGTCAAGAAGGCCAGAGGTTTGCAGCGTCCTCTAACACCTGGTGTGTATACTACAAAGCGAACGGTGGATACTACCCTGTCCCATGTAACCTTAGAAGGAGCACCTTCCATCGAGTTCGAGATGACTCTCCGCGCTCTCGCTTCCGACCATGGATAGAATTACGACCAGAAGGGAGAGTGAGCGATATCCCTGGTTATGCCATCTTCGCTCTCTCATGCCGCCATAGACGGTGATGTCTTCTTACTGACTCTCGCTTCCGTTCGAAATTCGATCCATGACTCCCGATCATGGATCGAATTTCGACCGGAAGCGAGAGTCAGTGATTCATCTAGTGTTGCTAGCATCCAGAAGCTATATATAGAAGATATAGTTTATGATCAGGTTATTATTATGCAGGCTATATTTTTGCTTGCCAGTTATGTAAGAAAATGCAATATTCATACAATATACTTATGGCTTTACCTCAACTATGTCGTTACGAAGGCATGTTTTATTCAAGCGACGTGCAAACCGCATTATTTAGGATAAAACTTTATGTAGGTAATAGGGATATAGTGACCACGTTGCCTGCATAACTGGGACTTAGTATAAGCTAGGAAAAGTTGTAAAGTTTTTCGCAACGCATGTAATATTAAGTAGTGTCTTGGAGAATGTTATTACGAGTCTCATAGCATAGCTTACTATAGGATGAAGCAGCGGTAGCCTAATGGCTAGGGCATCGAACTTGCAATCATATAGTTGCCGGTTCGAAACTCACTCATTGCACTACCGACGTGAACCCACTCGTAATTCAAGCATTCAACTTAGTACGAGGGCTTGACAAGAATAATAGTAATGTGTGACGCACAAGCTTAGCTTTACCACAAGCGCGGAACCTTTTTTTTTTAAATGTTCCCACTTCTAATACACAGGCCTCCTCTTGGTGAGAAGGAGTGGAACGTAATCCACCACACGGGCCCAGTGCGAGTTGGCACATGTCACATGTCTTCGAATTTATGTTTCTTGGACATGCCGGCTTCCTGTTAGGCATGCGGCGTCTTCTGGTTAGGTACACCAAACGCTATGACCGCTAAGCCACCCCGACTCCCACTCGCCAGGTCGTAGTTTGCCTTCACATTTTTTAATTTACGTCTTTGAGGTGACGTCAGTGACATCCGTTGAAAATGCAAGTTTTTTTTTGCCTTTAACTCTTAATTAGAGAAAATAAATTCTTTATTATTTATTTATTAATTATGAGACATGGGGGACTAGAATTTTTACAAAATTTTTAGGTTGTGGTTGTCTGAAAGAATTGGGACTTATCAAAAATTATGTGCATCACCACTTAATTCTTTGATAGTACAACTGTGACGCATATTAAATGATGTGTTTTTTAAGGAATATGTTTAGTTTGCTAGAAACTTTTCTTTTAAATTATAATAATCCCGACTTTGGTCCATCTTGACATTAACCTCCATGTCGTAACATCCTGTTATCGCAATATTATAGCAGTAAATTATGTGACAACTTTTATTTTAAGAGGATAGGATCACGTCTTTGGAACCGTGGAATTAGACTTATATTTTTTTAGAAAGCTTATCTGAAATAAAATCATTTGAAATACCAACATAAGATATATTGTGCTTTAACAAACATATCTTTAGGTTCCTTTTACTTTATGGAGCGCCTAATTGATACCTCGAAGCCTTTATTCAAGCATTAGACTGAAATCGCAACGTCTAGGCACCTAAATCCGGTCGATCCCGGTATCTATGTCATAGATAAGCTCTAGATGTGCTCGTTAAGCTTCGTAATAGTGGACTGCGGTCTTGATCCTAATTGTGAATGTGATTTGGGTTATGTCTGCCAGTCTATTGCTCACAAAAATAGACTGTAGGCAGGCAAACATACCCCCTTCCTCTTTTATATAAAATCTTGATGAGATGTAAATAAAATATTGTTAATTTTTACCCCTGATGCAAAAACGATGGGGTGTATATGTTTGACGGGTCTCTGCGTGTGTCTGTCTGTGGTAATTGTCGGGGTTATTTTGCAAACTTTTATTTAACTTTCAATGTGCTCGTATGTTTAATTGAAATTTGGTATGTTTATGTAAATTTATTCATCGATGTAACGCGATAAAATACAAGTGACAACAATGGAGTTTCTTGCCGGATTATGGAGTTTCTTGCCGGATTCTTCTCCATAGGATCAACCTTTTGGAACCGTGCAACTAGAGTCAATAACGTTTCATAAACGCTTGTAAAAGCTTATTTGAAATAAAATCATTTGAATTGATTTGAATTAAAACCCGAGTATGGAAAAAAAATATAGCCTATACCATAAAGTCAGAAGTCACAGTCGAACATCCATACACAGACTGACCCTTCCTTTTTCGTAGTTGGGTAAAAAAACAGTGTGATTTTTTATCCCAACTTATCTCTGCCGCATGGTACCCATATTGTTGATAGCCAGTGCAGTTTTTATGGGTTTAGGAGATTAACTGGTTCACACAGGGTGGTACGGCAATAGCACCACTCTTGTTTTAGCGATTTTCAGCGTAAACTTCTGTATTTTTGCATGCTATGATTGTATGAATAACATTACTGAAGTCTGATGAGTTTTTTTTTGTGTAAGTATAATATACCTTCACGCTTATATTATTGTAGGGTTAGGCTAGGTGTGGTATAACTTATTGTCTGTTTGGTAGTTCATACTTCAGATAGAAGTTGTCACTTCAAATTTTATCGAAATCAGTAAAAAAGCAGTATTGCGTTTAGTTTGCTATATGCAAGTATTATACTCATATATAAACAAAACTTTTCCCACAAAAAAAATGTTGTATTATAATTTTATTATTTTTTGAATGCGGTTTTACTTTTTTGTTAATAGTTATTTTTACTTATCGATGTTTCGAATAATTAAATAATGCGGGTAACACCAAGGGGCACAACTAGTTATCCTTATAAAACTAAATCAAAGTCAAAGCTTATTGCTAGACCATAAATTATTATTCTAACAGTTAATTAGTACAGTTTACAATGTTGCCTTGGGCTGCCATAATAAATATTAGTCAATTATAGATAAGCTAGGAAGCACGCGATGGAGTGTGAAGTCAGCTCTAGCCAGACTTCGAAGTAAGTTGTGGATCGTAGTTTTTTTTTTTTTAATAATGCTTACTAGCAATGTGGGTCACACATTACTAGTATTCTTGTTAACCCCTCGTGCTAAGCTAAATGCTTGTATTACGAGTGGGTTCACGTCGGTAGTGCAATGGGTGGGGTTGAACCGGCAACCATATGATCGCAAGTCCGACGCCCTAGCCATTAGGCTACCGACGCTTCAGTTTGGAGGAGACATCTCAAATCGAAGCTCTAACTCGTCCACTAGCCCAGTAGTTGTCTGCAAGACTGCTACGATAGAGGATCGGAGTTCGATTCAACGGTTTATCTAAGTGTTATTGGGTTTTTGCTGTAATTAACAATTATCAGTAGAAGTTTGGAGTTGTCATTCCCATTAGTACATCTCTGCCTTACCCTAAGGGAACACAGTCATGATTATATGTTATGATTCATATATATACAAATAATACATATTGTATTATTCATATTTGAGAGCACGTAAAACCGTCGATACCAGTGACAGAAAATGGAACGGAAAACAAAAACGGTGATAAAAAACATTGTGAGGAAACCTGCATGCCAGAGATTTTCTTGATAACGTGTAAAGTTTGCCATTAGATTCCATGGCAAAATGGCGGCGAATAACATACCATCACGCCTGTATTCCCCGAAGGGTGAGGCAGAGGTGTACTAATGTACACCCACATTTTGCCGGTATGTTTAGGTCCCATGTAATAGGGGGCGAGCCTATTGCCATTAACAGGGCACAAATCCAGACTCCGAGCTACTACTGGGAATTTCTAAGAAAATCCCAATAACACTTTGCTCGACCTGGGGATCGAACCCAGGACCTCTAGCGTAGCAGTCGCGCTTAGGACCACTAGACTAATGAGGCAGACAATGGCGGAGAATATAACATTGTAATTTGTGCTTTATTTGTTAAATTTGAATTGAAATAGGGGGGACTCGCGATCTTGAGAGCGCTGTGGTATACCACTTACGACGAAGATTAAATTAATAATCATGCCAGCTCTTTATAGCCCACGACGCAAACAGAGGGTTGTTATAAGTATAACATACTAGCTTTCCGCCCACGGCTTTGCCCGCGTGGTTTCTCGGCTTTTCGGCATTAATACTTTTCCCGTTTTCTGCAACATTTTTCATTTATGCTTCGCTCCTATTGGTCTTAGCGTGATGATATATAGCTTATAGCCTTCCTCGATAAATGGGCTATGTAACACTGAAAGAATTTTTAAAATCGGACCCGTAGTTCCTGAGTTTAGCGCGTTCAAGCAAACAAACAAACAAACTCTTCAGCTTTATAATATTAATACTATTAAATAATATTAGTATAGATTATATTGTATCTGCGTATATGTGTATCTAGGTACCACAGATATAAGAAATAAGGAGATATGCCCGGCAGTTGAAAATGTATCGGAACCTAGTGTGTCCAGTTTATTTCTACTACTCGCTTCAACTACACATGCAGTTCAGTAAAAGCAATAGATACGCAGTCGCGCCAACACGCGCATTTCATAAATCATAACGTACGACACAATCAATTATAAAGCTTATTTCAACAGACACAGCGTGCATTTACCATGCACCGTAAAACTTACTCACACAGAAACATCTATCGTTATCGTTGTGCTGTGCGAAAGCAATTTATTTTACATAGATATACAGGGAAGGGACATCGAGGCACATCCGCTTACCACGAATTCAGTACATGATTCTGGACCCCCTTGAGTCGATATTTTTCGTCGGATTTGAAAAAAAATATCAGCTGTTCCATACATTTTGATCGTGTAGGTATTGCACTTTTGTATGAAAAAGTAGATTTTTTTTTTCATAACCGACGAAAAATATCAACGCAAGGGGGTCCAGAATTCGTGGTAAGCGGATGTATGTCGATGTCCCTTCCACCCTGTATACACTAGTGATTGACTAAATTTGTATGTTAGCGATTTTCAACCGACTTCAAAAAGGAGGAGGTTCTCAATTCGTCTGTATGTTTTTTTTTTTTTTTTTTTTGTATGTTTGTTACGCGATTTCTCCGCCAGTTGTGGACCGATTTTAATGATTGTTTTTTTGTTTGGTAGGTCATACTTCAGAGGTGGTCCCGTTATCGAAATCGGTTGAGCAGTTTTGAGAATATCAACAAAAAACTAAAAATTGTTTACATCGATGATATTATCGTTTACTTCGAAACATCGCTGTCTTATTGGAGCAATGCGTTTAGTTGGCTAATAAGTACTTCTAAACAAAACCTTCCACTAAAAAATACAAAATAAAAAAAGTTAAACCGCCTTCAAAAAATAATAAAATAATTTTGTCTAAAACAGTTTGGGAAGTCGGTGACTTCTAATTGAGTGGGTCTTTTATTTTTCGCCACCGACTTCCCAAACTGTTTTAGACAAAATTATTTTATTATTTTTTGAAGGCGGTTTAACTTTTTTGTTAAAAGTAATTTTATTTCAATTATTATTGAACAAATTTTTTTGGGGATCTGAAAATAAAACAAATGTAGAAAGATATGTCTAGAACATATAAAAAAAAGTGTGATTTTGCAAAAACATTTTGCGGAAATCTGCATGCCTGAGAGATTTTCATGATAATTTGTAGAATCTGCTAATGCGCAGTAGGCTAGCGTGGTGAACTATAGCCTAATCACTCTCAATCTGAACAGCAGTAGGACAATGTAGTGGGTTAATGATGATGATGAACCTTGACTTGATGCTGAATTTCCAGTATAAGTTGACCTTTCACAGTACATAAAGTCCATACAATGTTAGGTCAGCCTATCTTGATTTATAGCCGTGCTTGTGTAAATGTAATATTGTAATATAAAATGTAATATTTTTACGTCTCGTTTCCTTCAACATTAAGAGAAAGAGACCAAAACGAACCAACACGACATTTACCACCAAAGAGACATCACTCTATATACATGTAGATACATATAAATGTCTTAATATGCCTTCAGGGATACTCAACGCAATTTCGCCAAAATACCACACAGTTACGAAGCTCCCTCAGCAGTAATTGGGGTATCTGTATTAATGAGGCCAAGTCGCTGACATTTGGGACCGCAAAATTATCGCAAAGAGGTCGATTTTAATCATTACCTCCTTCCGATTTTGTCATGATACGGTAAGGTTGGTAGGAGCGCTTGTGGCCCTGTGGTAACGACCGCGAGTTACGCATCGTAGGTTCGAAACCAAACAGGCGCTTTTGTGTAAATTATTTCATCACCACTGCTCGCAAAATCAGTACTGTCCATGAGTACACCAGGCAAAACAATGAGGGTACACCTCTGCCTAGCCTAGTGTTGCCGCTTGGGAAAAAATTAAGTCACCAGACTTTTACTAAAATGTCACTAGATTGGGTGAAAAAATACATTAAAAAAGTCACTAGATTATTTAATCAATCTTCATCCACAAACTGACTATAGAAGTAATTAAAAGTAAATGTGAAAAATCAATGCACAAAATACACCTTTCAATTTGAATTAATCAAAAACTTTTGTTTCAATGTTCATTATACTGAACATTATTAGCTTTACTTCCGCGTTCGAGAGTTGCACCGATAAAACTGCAATGACCAAATACATACTTAACAACTACATAACTTTTCTGGCTAATTCATAAAGAAGTTAAATAATATAAGTGCTGTAATAATAATGAAAAAGTCTCTAAAAGTTACCGGTTTTATTTTGTCACTAAATCATAAAAAAAGTCACCATAAACAGCTAAAACTCACTAGATCTAGTGACAAAGTCACTAAAACGGCAACACTGGCCTAGCCTTTCATGGAATACAGGTGTGATGGTATGTATGTAGGTATCTGTGTTTTTTTTATATAATAGAACAAACAGTAAATGCAAGCATGTACATTTTACGTAGCATGATATGTCGTCACGTTTATGTACAGCCAATTTATTCGTAGTATAGGTACAGGCCTTAAGTGAGTCATTTGTGGAACATGATACTTACTGCACACTCAGCGTTGGGACGAGACAACTGAGAAAGTATCTGCTTTGTCTGTGGGTACATCAGCATTTTTTAAGTACAGTTTGTTCGAAATAAGTAAGCCGTTCGGAAGTTGTCTGCAAGTGGTTTAGAAGTGGTAAATTTTAATAGAAAGAGTCGGTGTAAAGATAATTAGAGTCGTATATGTTTCACATTTCTAATTATTTTGTTTACTCATTTCGATATTTATGTATTAAAACACTTAATTATACGATTTTATCACCGCGGTAGTTCGGAACGGCTAACTTCCGATCGGCTTACTTATTTCGAACAAACTGTATTAAAGAAGATGTAGAATATTAAAATAAAACTACTTTTATAGGATTTTATCGAGTTATATTGATATAATTTAATTCTCGACGTTTCGGATCCTTTACAGCATCCATGGTCACGGGAGGACTGAAGTGTTGTTGTCGTCCTTGCGATGTAGAATATATTTAACACTATCTGATCCTACACACGTTGTCCTATCTTAGATATTCAATTCGAACTGAAATAATAATAAAACTAATAGGTAGTTGTTAAGTTTTCTGATATTTTCAAATTTTCTTAATTTTTCTTTCAGTATGAACTTTCCTAGTGCCTTAACGGAGATATTAAAAAAAATATATCCAAAACTGTCCAGCCATTCTCGAGTTAACGAATACTTAGATCTGTAATCCCTTGGAGCAGTGAAATAACTTAACTTTAGGGAAAAAATTTAACTTCTCAGTCACACTTATGCCGCATATTTCGACACTGTCAAGGGAATCAAAACCAACCTAACTTCCCGTTGACTAATAATAATGAAATTTGGTAAAAAGTAATGTCAAACTGATTATTTACAATGTCCGATATCAGTTTTATATAGTTTAATCAGGCCTTAGAGGTTACTAAGTGTACTGCATAGGTCCGAGCTGCAACGCTGCATCCGATAAAGGGGTAACTATTACCCGAAGCCATTAATTATGGAAGTTACCCGCCAAACACAATTTGTTATACTAAACTGTATCGTAGTGCCATCATAATGCTATAGATATATGCTTACTTTAGAGGATAGTCGAGGAGGTTAATATGCTTTTATACGTTTATAAGCATCTTTACATAGAATAATACAAAGTCACTTCCGTTGTTTGTACGCTTAGATCTTTAAAAATACGCAAAGGATTTGAATGTAGTTTTCAGCAATAGATAGAGTGATTCAATAGAAAGGTTAATATGTAATATACATGCAAATTATATTACAGAAAAGCCGAAAAACCACGCGGCGGATCAACAAACAATAGATATTTCTACAAATCTAAATTTTGTTTTACTTACTTATTAACTGATTTTATTAAAGTAACTAAGATTGTGTAGTTGACCATGCTAAAAACTTAGATTTCTTTAAAATTAAATCGATGGGACGAACCAATGAACGATTATAATATTATTGAAAATTATTGTTTCGTCCCATGGGCCGAAATTATCATGGGACGAACCACTGAACTTGTTGCCGTGTGTACTAACCCAAACGAACTCTTTAGAAAAAAGTTTATCTAAATGTAATAGACTGCCTCGTTAGTCTAGTGGTCCCAATCGCGACTGCTACGCTAGAGGTCTTGGGTTCGATCGCCAGGTCGAGCAAAGTGTTATTGGGTTTTTCTATGAAATTCTCAGTAGCAGCTCGGAGTCTGGATTTGTGCCCGGTGAATAGCAATAAGCTCGCCCCCTATTACATGGGACCTAAACATACCGGCGAACTGTGGGTGTACATTAAGTACACCTCTGCCTAACCCTTCGGGGAATACAGGCGTGATGGTATGTAGATTGCTTGTTTTTTATCTAGCTTAGGATTTTTTCCTTAAAGGTAAAATTGGAGCATCAATCTGACTTTGAACACCAATAGCTTCTCCAACTCACAATACCCGAAGGCCGATACCGAAATCAGATTGCAAAGTAAGGAATTACGGCCGTTTTCTCCTCCCTCGGTTGGTCCGTACATTTCCTTTGGGAAATGCGAAATTTTCATACATTTGATATTTGTTTATGGACTATGAATGGCTCACTTACTTCAGTAAGCGCCCGGAACGAGTTTTTGATGTACGTTTTTATGAGTTTTCGCTGCGAATGTACTAGGTATGTCCTCGAAATATTTCGCCTTGTTTTAGGAATATTATTATGAGCGCTTTTAACGAACTTTGTATGTAAGCGGGACGTACCATTAGTGTTAAATGGAACAATTAAATGTTATCACTTAAAACTCTTGGAGCGGTGGTGGCCGCGACTAACGAATTGTAAGTCGTAGGTTCGTACCCACACAGGCGTTTTATTTTGTGTAAATTATTTCATTACCACTGCTGCCAAAACGGTGAAGAAAAAAAACATCGTGAGGAAACCGGCATGTCCTAGAACTGAAAATTCGAAGCCATGTGACATCTACCAACTCGTACTGGTCCCGCGTGGTGGATTACAGCTGACTTCCTTTCACCAAGAGGAGGCCGGTGTCCCAGCAGTCAGATCTCAGCGTTTAGAAAAAAAAGCATTATCGACGTCGCCTAAAGACGTAAAATGTGGAAGAGAAATTCGACATTACAGGCAGTGGTCTCGGTAGATTAGTTGGTAAAGCGTCTGGTGTACTTAACCAGAGAGATGCAGGTTCAAACCTTGCCTGAGATCGATTTTTTCTTTCATTAGAAAATTCATATCTTTGTGAAAAAACATTATGAAAACCTTTTAGACACGTAGTCAACCGTTAAAACGCTCACTAGATCACACCTGGAACTGTCAGTTCGTGTGAGAAGGCACTTAAATAGTTTCCAACAAAGCCTTCGGTACGTCTAGCAGCTGATAACGAACACGCGACAGGATTTCTCTTGGCAATAGATACTGATATTAAGTCCGTTAATTGTCGACTTGATCGTGAGAATTAGTCATGTTTTTTTATGGGATAACTCGGCAAACAACCAAGCGAGCTACCTGATGGTAAGTAGTCATCGCCGTCTTTGCACATCTGCAAAACCAAAGGAGTTGCAGATGCGTTGCCGTACCTATTTAAGGAAAAGGGAGGGGAAGGAGAAAAGGAGAAGGAAGAGGACTGAGTGAGAAATTGTACCTCCGGCGCTCCACACTCGGACTTGCGATCATGTGGTTACCGGTTCGAAACTTACCCATTGCACTACCGACGTGAAATCGCGATACAAGCATTTAGCTTAGTACAAGGGGTTAACAAGATTACTATTAATGTGCAACCCACATTGCTAGTAGGCTTTTTGAACTGTTTTCAGGAGTTTTTTTTATTATTAGATAATTATGCTTGTTGAAATGGTTCGGCTTTTAGCGGGTCACTGACATTTGACTATGTAGCCTTTGTAGACCAAGCCTTACTCTCCTGATTTTCTATATATATACATTTCTGTTTTCAACTGTTTTACCGGTTAACGTGTTATATTAGAAAATGCGTCGTCATCCATTCTCCTAAAGGTTCTTTTTAACTTGTTTCTAAATTTTCACAAAGAAATGAATTTTCTAATTAAAGAAAATTTCTAGTGAAAGAAAAATTCGATCTCAGGCAGGGTTTGAACCTGCGTCTCTCTGGTTAAGTACACCAGACGCTTTGCCAACTAAGCTACCGAGACCACTGCCTGTGATGTCGAATTTCTCTTCCACCTTCTACGTCTTGAGGCGACGTCGCAAATTTCGCAATATTTAATGCTAAAAAATAATAAAAAATAAGCATTGTTTCTAAATTGTCAGTATCACAGACTGTAGTGTAAAAGCTGTTGGTGTTCGAAATTCGAACTGTGTCGTCGTAGGTAATTAGGGCGGGCGCAGCTGGGAATTCTATTTACCTCGTTAGAGAAAACTAGCTTGAAACAGTAAAATTAATTACCCTCTACTATCTATTACCATGAAGTCTGGGGTTTGTAGACTAGTTGATATCCTAATCAACATTAAAACAATGTTAGGTAGATGTGTATGTACTAATGTTGTATTGTTCCATACAATAAGAGATCAGCGTAAAATGGATTAGTATATTTAGGTTTGCCGGTATGTTTAGGTTCCATTTAAAAGCGATCGGGCCTAAACCGGGGATAAATCCAAAGAGCTGCCCTGGAGAATTTTGTAAAATATACAGTTACACTTTTGCTACATCTTTTTTTTATCTCAGATAGGCTTACGCTTGACCACAACTTGCCTGATGTTAAGCATCGAAGTGGTCTACGATGGAGCGCGATTGCTTAGAAGATACCTATTCACTCTCGTCTGGGCATCGATTCCACAACCTTTCCTCTAGCGTAGCAGTCGAGCTTTCAACCACTGAGCTTTTGAGGCAATTCAGGCATGATGGCATATAAATATGTAATAGAATCCTAGAGAGTTCAATACAATGCCAATGAAGACGACTTCGCGCATCAGAAACACCAATTTGATAACGAAAAACGAAGCTTCGAAGCAAAATCTACTAAAAAACCAAAACTAGGTTGAAATTGCGATAACAGAACGGATATTTCCGATACCATCTAAATAGCTTTGATGAAACAACTTTTATAATACGTCTCTAAAACTCGACAGCCCGAAAAAATCTATAAAAACGTCGCTGAAGCGACCGCAAACGTAAACTTGTTAAACTCAGCAAACGAACCAAAGTTATTTAAGTAAATAAACAGTCCAAAATCTGTCTTATACTCATTGCTTTAGGGTTGCACGTAACTGCAAGTGGTAGGGTTTTATGAAAGTTAAGAAGTAGTCAAAATTCAGTCTTATATGTATTGTTTTAAGGTTACATTTTAGCGTATGATTGTGGGTAAGTCATTTATTGAGTACGGAATGTCCACAAATGGTTTAGTTCCTACTTAAGAGGATAGTATCCGCTTCGCGCCCCATACAAACGCAGTTTGGCCCTTGCTTGAATTTTAAACAATGAAAGTCATTGAAATTTTGCAGTAACAATCTTATCATTAATATACGTGTTTCTGTAATATAAAATTTCATTTCAATATACGGTTAAAAAGTTACACGAGCTCAAAGATTGGCAATTTTCGTTGAAAAACGGCCCAACTTTATGCTAGTATTTCTCAACAATGTATCAATACAGAAACATTCTGATTCGAAGGAAACCCAGATAATATAGTGAATATTTTTTTACAAGATTTTTTTTTTACATATTAGCAATATTATAGGAGTAATCTCCAAAATTCGGAACATACGAAATACGCGTGAAAATGTTGTTGTTTCTCCTCTCGGGCACGCGTTCGCATCGCGAGGGATAGAGACAGCGACAACTGTGCAACATTGTTGCGTTCGCGAGGGACACTCCTCTTAATGTAGATGTCTCACTGTGTGAACTCACCGGTATTTTTTGTAAGTTGTCGTAGTCCAATGATCCTAAGGATGAGGATACAGAGAAGAAGAAGAAGTGATCCTAAGCCAATTCCTGGGTAGAGCGAAGTGTTATTGAGTTTTCCATGAATTTATTAGTAGTAACATCAGAGTTTTGATTTGTGCCCGGTTAATGGCAATGGGCTCGCCCCCTATTATATGGGACGTAAACATACCGGCGAAATGTAGGTTTACTTATTTACTTAGTGTATTGTGATTCTACTTTGCCTTTGTGATGGTATGCAATGTGAAAGATGACCAGTCTTTCACATCATCATTAATATTTTAATAATAAATTATATTGATTTCTTTAAAAACATATTTTAAAGACACTTTTACAAGGTTAAATGATGGTGGCAGCTTTTAGTATCTGTCGTCAGTGTAATAAAAACCGGCCAAGTGCGAGTCGGACTCGCGCACGGAGGGTTCCGTATCATTACGATTTATGACGTATTAAAAAAAAATCTATTTACTAGATCTCGTCCAAACCAATTTTCGGTGGGAGTTTACATGGTAATCTACATCATATATTTTTTTTAGTTTTATCGTCCTCTTATTTTAGAAGTTACAGGGGGGGGGGACACAGATTTTACCACTCTGAAAGTGTCTGTCGAGCAAAATATTCAGTTTATGACGTATTAAAAAAAACTATTTACTAGATCTCGTTCAAACCAATTTTCGGTGGAAGTTTACATGGTAATGTACATCATATATTTTTTTCAGTTTTATCGTTCTCTTATTTTACAAGTTACAGGGGGGGACACACACATTTTACCACTTTGGAAGTGTTTCTCGCGCAAACTATTCAGTTTAGAAAAAAATTATAGTAGTAACCTCAATATCATTTTTGAAGACCTATCCATAGATACCCCACACGTATGGGTTTGATAAAAAAAAAAAAATTATAATATTATGGATTGTCGGTGTCCGTGTTGGCGTTGAGGTGGATTTAAATAAAATAATTAGTTGCAACGCATACGGACACTTTATTGTAGAAATGGAAAGACAAGAAGAAGGGAAGATGACAGACGGTACAGGGTTGTCATTACATAAAAATATATAAAATTAATGTTGGGTTGCCAACATATTGCCAGGGCAACTAAACAAATGTAAAGGAAACTCTAATAATTAAGTAATTTTTAAACAAACCAAGAGTAACTTATATTCTTAAAGAACATATTTAAAAAAAACATAACATAACTCATTTATGTCACTTAAATGTACTAATAAATGTTAACATGTGGAATTATAGTTAAACAATTTTTACAAGTCACAGTTTGAAATTGTAGTGTTACAGCAAATTATGTTACAACTACTTACATTTCAATAAAACTTTCTAATACAATTATTAGTATTATTACAATTATTTTAGTTTATCTAGAATCTAGATGGTGCATTCTAGAGGTAAAACACAAACTTTCATGATGGCTCTTTTATGTGTGTGACCATTTGAAGTTTTAACTTCTACAACTCTTACCTTGCCATCTTTACCTGGGTAAGTATTTATGACTCTAGCTAAAGGCCAGTATAATGGTGACAAATTGTCATCTCTAAGTATCACTAACGTACCTACTTCAACATTTGGTTGAATGTCCTGCCACTTAGGACGAGATTGTAACATATTCAAATATTGCTTACTCCAGATTTTCCAAAATGTCATTTTCATATCATTACAAACTTTCCAAAATTGAGATCTACTTATCATAGTTACATTAGCATCTGGGTAAGTATTTAAAGCAGTCCCTATTAAAAAATGACCTGGGGTAATACAAGAATAATCATTTGGATCATTTGACAATGGCATGAGTGGCCTGCTGTTTAAAATTGCTTCAATTTGACACAGAACAGTATATAGCTCTTCATATGTAAGTATAGATTTTAACAATATTCTTTTTAAATGATATTTAACACTTTTAACACCGGCTTCAGCCAATCCAGCAAATACTGGACTATAACATGGCAGAAAATGGAAATTAATCCCTTTTTGAGATGAAAATTGACAAATTTGTCCTTGATGAATTAAAGAGTTATGTAATTTATGCAATTCATCTAATTGGCTCCTTGCACACTTGAAGGTTGATGCGTTATCACTGTATATATCTGAAGGTAATCCCCGTCGCGATATGAATCTATTCAGGCAGGCAATGAAAGTCTCTGTTCTTAAATCTGAAGCCAGCTCTAAATGAATGGCTTTTGTAACAAAACATACGAACAGACAAATATAACCTTTTGTAATTACAGGCTTTCTGATCCTGTTCATTTTGAGAGAGATCGGACCCGCGTAGTCCAATCCCACCTTTTGGAAAGGGCGACACGCATTGACTCGATCAGGTGGCAAGGAACCCATTAATTGTTTGGCTGATACAGCTTTTAATCTGAAACATACAGTACACTTATGAATAACTTTTTTAACTTGTCTAAGACCATGTACAATCCAATATCTTTGGTTTATTGATGACAAGACGAGTCTGGGGCCCGCGTGGAGATTTTTTAAGTGCTCACTAATAATAATTAAATTTGTTACATGAGACTCCTTAGGTAAAAAGATGGGATGTCTCTGTGTATAAGGGATTGAGGCATTCTGTAATCGACCGCCCACGCGAACTACGCCCTTTTCATCAATAAACGGAGACAATGGTTTTAAATTACCTTTTACAATGGCTTTATTACACTTTATAACATGAATATCATTTGACAAATACCGTTGCTGTTCATGTTTTATAATCATTATTAATGAAGCAGCAAGCTCCTGACTTGTTAAATAATTGTGTTTATTTTTAGACCCTTTAGGCTTTGCATTCTGACTAAAACGCAATAAATACGCAAGAACTCTCGTCATTTTATTAATATCAGAAATTTTTTGAAGGAAATCAAGACATATTGGTAGCTCAGTTCACTCTAAAGCATGTAGAGTCGACGATCACCTCTGGTAAATCTTGTGGCAAAATAAAATTTAATTGTGGCTTATACTCACTTGAACACAAGGATGTTGGGCCTTTCCACCACAGGTCGTGATCGGCTAACTTATCTGGCATGACTCCTCGGCTAAGACAGTCGGCGGGGTTCTCGTTCGAGCTAACATATGACCATGTGTAATTTTGTGTAAGTTGTGTTATGACCTTGACTCTGTTTGCTACATATGCTTTTAATGTATTTATGTTAGTTTTAATCATTCATGCTAATACAATATGTGAATCAGAATGAAGTATAACATCCTGTATTTTCATTTTAACAAGCAATACGTTATGAACCCTGCTGGCGAGCTTTGACAAGACAGACTTTGTTTGATAGGATTTACTCGCGACTTGGAACAAAGCAATGATATTTTAACGTTACCTGCTGAATCCACAACTCTTAAATATACGCAACAACCATATGCAGTATTGCTAGATGCATCAGCAAACCCTATAATTTGTGCGAAGCTCGTGCTATGCATACCTATGTGTCTTTGGATAAGCACCGGTTTCATTGTAAGCAAGCTATTATAAAATTCCTGCCATACTCTTAAAAGATCACCATTTGGTAATGAGTCCCAGTCTAATTTTTCTAGCCATAAGCGCTGCATTATCACTTTTGCTCCTACCACAATTGGTCCAGCAAGTCCTAGTGGATCATAAATTTTACTTATAAAACTAAGTATTTCACGCTTAGATTGAGGCATGCTATCAACTTTCTTTGGACTAGATATTATGAATGAATCAGACTTAGTGTTGTAATTCATGCCTAATGTTTTTAAAGAAAAGTTATTTTTCTCAAAGTCAACTTCATCAAAATGTTGTTGATTTTGTGGTATATCTTGTAACAATTCTGTTGAGTTTGAAACCCACTTATGCAACTGAAAGCTTCCTAAGCTTAATAAACTACACAGTTGTCGCCTAGCTTCAAGCAATTTGTCAGTTGTAAGTTCAGAATATAAAATGTCATCTACATATGTTGAATTATAGATAATACAGGCAGCTATGGGGAATTCATCCTTGTATTGATCTGCCAACATTTTTAAACATCGAGTTGCCAAATAGGATGAGCTCTTTAAGCCATATGTGACTGTATTTAATTGAATACACTTAATTCTTTCGTTTGGAGAATCTCTCCAAAGAATATTTTGTAATGACCTATGTCTCGAGTGCATTAAAATATTTCTAAACATATTTCTTATATCAGTTATAAAAAAGTACTCATCAACTCTGAACAACATTAAAACATCTACTAATTCCCTTTGCACTACAGCACCATTGAGTAATAAATCATTTAAAGATATCCTAGTGTTAGTCTTCATGGAACCATCGAATACAACCCGGCACTTTGTAGTCTTTTTATCTAATTTAAGCACTGGGTGATGGGGTAAAAAGTACACTGGATCAGTAGTAAGGTTATATTGACTGATATCAATGACTGTACCATGACCTTGCTTTAAATATTCATGAATAAACTCTTTATATAAATTATAAAGATTATTATCTTTTTTAAACCTAATCTCCAAATTATGAAATCTTTTTAATGCTAAGTACAACGAATCACCTAAAGTTTGATTAATTGAATCTAATGGTAACTTCAGTGGTAAGACAACTTGAATTGTATTATTTTTTGTGTCTAGCTCAACATTATCCACAAATATTTTTTCACACAAATCATGCTCGGAGACTGTTTCTGTAAAGGTCTCTGGAACACTCTCACATTTCCAAAACTTTATAAGAGAATCATTTAAATCTGAATCACATTTTTTGCAAAATAAAGTTATGACTGGTTGTGTTTGATGAGTATGTGTGTTACCTGCTATGACATAGCCAAATTTTGTGTTTAATAATGGTGGTGTGGGTGCGGTGATGCTGTCAGACTCTGCCACAGGGCCAAGCTGAAGATCTTGAGGCTCATGCGTGAGCAGCACCTGGAAAAATATTTCAGCACCTAATAGAATGTGTATGTTACTCGGCTCATTGAACTTCTTGTCTGCTAACTTAATATTGGCAGGAAAGAGTAATTTGTGTATGTCGAACCTCTTTTGTGGTAACTTGGAAGTTATCTTGTCCATTAGGTAACATGTAACAGAAACTTTAAAGTTTTGAGTAAGAGAATGTAGTTCTAGCTTAACTCTCTCCTTTAATTTATTAAATGTATTACCAATACCGATGACTGGAGTATTTACTGGTTCTACCTGCAGTTTTAACAAATTGACTAGTTCTTTGGTCACAAAGGATGCCTGTGAACCAGTGTCAAGTAGTGCCTTGACATAAACTTCAGTACCATTACTCGCGATCAGTTTTACCTGTGCTGTAGGTAGTAGTACTTGTTCAGTCGCAGCCTCAGATATCAGTGTCACCGGAGATGATATTTTATCATCATGGAGCAGTGAGTTATGCTGTTGCTTACAGACAGAACACTTGAAATGGTATCTACATTGTTTACTGTGATTATTTAAACAAATTTCACATAAATTATTAGTTTTAACAAAGTTAATGCGCTCAGTGGCAGACATGACTTTAAATTGTGGGCATAAAAATATTTTATGGTTAGACTTACATAGTAGGCAGCTCTTAACTCCTACAGCTGATGTCTCTGCAGCAGGTCCTAGGTCAGAGCACTGGCCTGACGATCGAGGCTTGACTGCTGCAACATGAGCCATCTTCGATGCAGGCTGGGGTCCATCTGGTCTCTGCTCTGCATTCTCAAGAGCAAGTGCACGCTTCTCTAAAAAATGTATTAAGTTTTCTACTGTGGGTTCTTTTTCCCGAGCTAATTGAAATTCCCTACTACATAATGTGTCTAATTTTCTGGTCAGAATGCATAGTATAATAGGATCCCATTCACCTACTACATGACCTAAATTTTTTAATGCAGCTAGTTGCTGTTTGACAACAGATAGAAAATTTCTAATGTTTATTGCTGTTGATTTACTAATAGGTACAATATCTAACAAGATATGAATGTGCTCATTAGTAATTTTATATTTATTATCGTATCTGTCTGCGAGGATTTTTCTTGCCTCATGGTAGCTCTCACTGCATAGGGTGAGATTCTTGACCAAATCGTAAGGTTCGCCTTGCAGAAAGCTACGTAGGTAGAAGAATTTCTGTACCTCATCCAACTTGCTATTGTTGTGTATAAGTGAGTTGAAAAGTCCTATGAACGGCTTGTAATCCGAGTACTTACCTGAGTACATTGGTACATTTATAGTCGGTAGTTTAATATTACATGACTTGTCGTTGCTAGGAACATTCTCCATGTTACACAACAACTCTTTGATGATGGTTAGCGTCTTGATATATTTTTCTTCCACGCCATCGTCGTCGGTGTCGAAATCGGGTTGTAAAGCACATATTTCGAGAGTGAAATCTTCGTATGTCTGGAAAGCTTTGCGAAGCCGCTCTTCCTTCAGCATTAACTCCTGTTTAGAGAACGCCTTGCCCCCTTCTATGAACGAATTTTCCATTTTTGTTATTGTGCCTTTAATCGCCGCCCGCTTCCTGACAAACGATTTAGTTTTGTCTTCTTCCATGGCGAAAATCTGAAGACGCTTTCTATATACTTTTATGAATAATATTGTGATAAATTCTGCCGCCTGTAAAATTGTAGCTACACAAATACTAATTAAAACGCACACGGCACGTTGTAGACTCGTAACTAGTAATGTAATAGCCGAATGTATTATTTAAAGTGAAAAAAATATGACGGTTTCCAAACTTTGCAAAAAACTTTTCCGCTTGGTCGTCGCGCTTGCAGGTTGGCAATGCTTCACAAAATGGACTATCTCGTCGCTGATTGGTTGATTGCCGCTGTCGTCACCGCGTACCGTCACTCAGAAGCCAATTGGACGTCTTCTTTTGAATTTTTGAATGACGACGCTTCCCGATGACAGCAATGTGCTATGCACTCAAACCACGCTCCGAATGGACTTGTCCTCAAATGAACTCACCCGTTCCCGCTATCGAAGTACGGCGAATTTCTTAGTAAATGGATTTTTAGCTATCTTGATCGTTGGTTCGGTTTGTTCGAAGGACCATGTTGGATTGTCGGTGTCCGTGTTGGCGTTGAGGTGGATTTAAATAAAATAATTAGTTGCAACGCATACGGACACTTTATTGTAGAAATGGAAAGACAAGAAGAAGGGAAGATGACAGACGGTACAGGGTTGTCATTACATAAAAATATATAAAATTAATGTTGGGTTGCCAACAATTATCATGGGACGAACCACTGAACTTGTTGCCGTGTGTACTAACCCAAACGAACTCTTTAGAAAAATGTTTATTTAAATGTTATAGATTGCCTCGTTAGTCTAGTGGTCCCAATCGCGACTGCTACGCTAGAGGTCTTGGGTTCGATCGCCAGGTCGAGCAAAGTGTTATTGGGCTTTTCTATGAAATTCTCAGTAGCAGCTCGGAGTCTGGATTTGTGCCCGGTGAATGGCAATAAGCTCGCCCCCTATTACATGGGACCTAAACATACCGGCGAACTGTGGGTGTACATTAAGTACACCTCTGCCTAACCCTTCGGGGAATACAGGCGTGATGGTATGTAGATGCTTGTTTTTTATCTAGCTTATTTTTTTTTTCGATAAAGGTAAAATTGAAGCATCAATCTGACTTTGAACACCAATAGCTTCTCCAACTCACAATACCCGAAAGCCGGTACCGAAATCAGATTGCAAAGTAAGGAATTACGGCCGTTTTCAAAGGATTCTCCTCCCTCATTTGGTCCGTACATTTCCTTTGGGAAATGCGAAATTTTCATACATTTGATATTTGTTTATGGACTATGAATGGCTCTCCTACTTCAGTAAGCGCCCGGAACGAGTTTTTGATGTACGTTTTTATGAGTTTTCGCTGCGAATGTACTAGGTATGTCCTCGAAATATTTCGCCTTGTTTTAGGAATATTATTATGAGCGCTTTTAACGAACTTTGTATGTAAGCGGGACGTACCATTAGTGTTAAATGGAACAATTAAATTTTATCACTTAAAACTCTTGGAGCGGTGGTGGCCGCGACTTACGAATTGTAAGTCGTAGGTTCGTATCCACACAGGCGTTTTACTTTGTGTAAATTATTTTAAATATAAATTAAAATTATTATTATATGGATTACGGCTGACTTCCTTTCAGCAAGAGGAGGCCGGTGTCCCAGCAGTCAGATCTCAGCATTCGAAAAAAAAATTACTAAAAAAAAACATTATCGACGTCGCATAAAGACGTAAAATGTGGAAGAGAAATTTGACATCACAGGCAGTGGTCTCGGTAGCTTAGTTGGTAGATCGTCTGGTGTACTTAACCAGAGAGATGCAGGTTCAAACCTTGCCTGAGATCGAATTTTTCTTTCATTAGAAAATTCATATCTTTGTGAAAAAACATTATGAAAACCTTTTAGACACGTAGTCAACAGTTAAAACGCTCACTAGATCACACCTGGAACTGTCAGTTCGTGTGAGAAGGCACTTAAATAGTTTCCAACAAAGCCTTCGGTACGTCTAGCAGCTGATAACGAACACGCGACAGGATTTCTCTTGGCAATAGATACTGATATTAAGTCCGTTAATTGTCGACTTGATCGTGAGAATTAGTCATGTTTTTTTATGGGATAACTCGGCAAACGAGCAGGCGAGCTACCTGATGGTAAGTAGTCATCACCGCCTTTGCACATCTGCAAAACCAAACGAGTTGCAGATGCGTTGCCGTGCCTATTTAAGGAAAAGGGAGGGGAAGGAGAAAAGGAGAAGGAAGAGGACTGAGTGAGAAATTGTACCTCCGGCGCTCCACAGTCGAACTTGCAATCATGTGGTTGCCGGTTCGAAACTTACCCATTGTATTACCGACGTGAAATCGCGATACAAGCATATAGCTTAGTACGAGGGGTAAACAAGATTACTAGTAATGTGCAACCCACATTGCTAGTAGGCTTTTTGAACTGATTTAAGGAGTTTTTTTTATTATTAGATAATTATGCTTGGTTCGGCTTTTAGCGGGTCACTGACATTTGACTATGTAGCCTTTGTAGACCAAGCCTTACTCTCCTAATTTTCTATTACATATATATTTCTGTTTTCAACTGTTTTAGCGGTTAACGTGTTATATTAGAAAATGCGTCGTCATCCATTCTACTAAAGGTTCTTTTTAACTTGTTTCTAAATTGTCAGTATCACAGACTGTAGTGTAAAAGCTGTTGGTGTTCGAAATTCGAACTGTGTCGTCGTAGGTAATTAGGGCGGGCGCAGCTGGGAATTCTATTTACCTCGTTAGAGAAAACTAGCTTGAACCAGTAAAATGTATTACTCTCTACTATCTATTACTATGAAGTCTGCGGTTTGTAGACTAGTTGATATCCTAATCAACATTAAAACAATGTTAGGTAGATGTGTATGTACTAATGTTGTATTGTTCCATACAATAAGAGATCAGCGTAAAATGGATTAGTATATTTAGGTTTGCCGGTATGTTTAGGTTCCATTTAAAAGCGATCGGGCCTAAAAACGGGGGTAAAATCCAAAGAGCTGCTCTCGAGAATTTTGTAATATATACAGTTACACTTTTGCTACACCTTTTTTTATCACAGATTACGCTTGACCACAACTTGCCTGATGTTAAGCATCGAAGTGGTCTACGATGGAGCGCGCTTGCTTAGAAGATACCTATTCACTCTCGTCTGGGCATCGATTACACAACCTTTCCTCTAGCGTAGCAGTCGTGCTTTCAGCCACTGAGCTATTGATGCAATTCAGGCATGATGGCATATAAATATGTAATAGAATCCTAGAGAGTTCAATGCAATGCTGAAGAAGACGACTTTGCGTATCGGGAACACCAATTTGATATCGAAAACGAAGCTTTGAAGGAAAATCTACTAAAAAACCAAAACTAGGTTGAAATTGCGATAACAGAACGGATATTTCCGATACCATCTAAATGGCTTTGATGAAACAACTTTTATAATACGTCTCTAAAACTCGACAGCCCGAAAAAATCTATAAAAACGTCGCTGAAGCGACCGCAAACGTAAACTTGTTAAACTCAGCAAACGAAACAAAGTTATTTAAGTAAATAAACAGTCCAAAATCTGCCTTATTCATATTGTCTTAAGGTTGTATGTAACTGCAAGTTAGGATTTATGAAAGTTAAGAAACAGTCTAAAATCAGTCTTATGCTCATACTTTTAAGGTCTACATGTAACTGAAAATTTTAGCGTATGATTGTGGGTTAGTCATTTATTGAGTACGGAATGTCCACAAATGGTTTAGTTCCTACTTAATGGAGGTGTCTCAATGTGTGAACTCACCGGTATTTTTTTTAATTGTCTATACTAGTGATCCTAAGGATGAGGATTTGACGAAGAAGAAGAAGTGGTCCTGAGCGCGACTGCTACGCTAGAAGTCATGCGTTAATTCGTAGGTAGATCGAAGTGTTATTGAGTTTTTCTATGAAATTCTCAGTAGCAACAATGGAGTTAAGGTTTGTTGTAATGGCAATAGACTCACCTCCTATTACATAAAACCTAAACCCGCAGGCGAAGTGTGGGTGTACATTAGTACTCCTCTGCCTGACACTTCGAGGAATACATATTAGATGTTGTGATCATCCTTTGCACATCCATCCATCTTCAATATTATATTATATAATATATATAACATTATTATATCATTTAATACCTAGGTTACCTTATATCATTAGTTAATAAATGGTCCCTTTAGAATGCGAGTTCAACTGCAGGTAGTTATAAATAATAATAATATGTGTAATGAGTTACATGAGGTTGTCGACATGTGGGGGATGGATTCAGCAATCATTGTACCAATCCTTAGTTAATGGCATTAGGCCATACAAGCCAGCCAAGAGCCTCGTTCAACATCTAAGGAGGCTCTCGTTGAGTGGCTGGGTTTTTCTTTCTTTTCAGTTTTTATAAAAATATTTAAAAATGTAAAATAATATGAAAAATTTGAATAAAGGAATTATTATGTGCTAAATAATAAACGAAAAGAATGCATGTATGAATGTGGAAGAAGCGAAAGAGGTATGCAAGACTTGTAGCCAGTGGCGGTCTATAGTTTCTACCTACCCCTGTGGGAAAAAGGCGTGTGTGTCATAAAAAGCATGCATAACACATACCATCACGCCTGTATTCCCCGAAGGGTTAGGCAGAGGCGTACTATATGTACACCCACGCTTCGCCGGTATGTTTAGGTCCCATGTAATAGGGGGCGAGCCTATTGTCATTAACCGGGCACAAATCCACACTCCGAGCTGCTACTGAGAATTTCATAGGAAAACTCAATACCACTTTGCTCGACTTGAGGATCACACCCAGGACCTCTAGCGTAGCAGTCGCACTTGGAACCACTTGAGTAATGAGGCAGTCAGACTCATGAGGCCGTCTAATGTAATAAAAATAACATTTTTTTTTTCTAATCCCATCTTGCCTATCGTATCCTAGCTTTGTGCCAACCCTAGTCCAATGCATTAGGCATGCATTCCGAGAACATGTCATGTGACGTAATGTCTATGAATATCTCTTTGGTAAGTGAGATATTGTGGGCTAAAGGCGTCTGAGGTCAAAGTAGTTAGGTGAAACATCAAACTATGCATCTAGCTATACACATCCATTAAAGACTGACCTCTCATTTTAAAGACTTTTTGCACAATATGAGGCCAGACTTTACTGGTTTTTTTATAGTTTGGTGTAAAGACTTTGAAAGTTATAAAATGTGAGAAATTGTTAGAAATATCGATACCTACGTCAAACTTCGATAATTTTTAACCTTACGTCATAAGATAATATAATATGTGATGCAAACCAATATATTTTAAAGCATTTCAATACTTAAATCGATCGATAAAATACGATAATTGCTCGCACAATGAAAAATAATAAAAATAATTGGGTTTAATCCGGATAAAAAGTTAGGCAATAGTTAGTTCTTGTTCGGTTTGCCAAACTTCATCAAAATCTGTTCGGTTGTTTTTGTGTGATTTTTTTTTTTTAAAAGAAGCTTACTAGCAATGTGGATCACACATTACTAGTATTCTTGTTAACCCCTCGTGCTAAGTTAAATGCTTGTGTTACGAGTGGGTTCACGTCGGTAGTGCAATGGGTGGGGTTCGAACCGGCAACCACATGATCGCAAGTCCGACGCCCTAGCCTAATGGCTAGGGCTAATTAATAATTAATAATAAAATAATGGCCGCTTCAAATACCATGATTAATAACAAGCGTCTAGCATACAAACATATGTTGTAGTGTTATAGATCGCCGGAATAGCTGGGATCTGGTGAATAACACTACTCTGGGACAGACTGGGGTCTGACGATAAAATACGATCGTCGTCCCTCCGCAATATAGCAGCAACAAAGTATAATACGCGCACGTACCTTGGTATGCCGCTGCTATCGTTGAGCCGCCTTTCGATTATTTCACGAGCCGATGTTCACTGTTGCTGTTGACTGAGGGTTGACGATGAGCTGGATTCACGGTAAGACGAGCTAGAGAGTCGCGCGCGTTTGATGACCAGCCCGAGTCTTCAAATATAACGAGAATCCGTTGTTCCGTGAAGCAACGTGTCGTTCGAAACCGACTACAGATAACACAGTGGCGCCAACTTTGATGAGTACGGCGCGCATGACAACTGGGCTGTCAGTTGCTACGTTTTGTTGCCGCATGTACAACGACGGAACACCGATCGCATTCTATTTACGTTTAGTTGTAACGAAACATACCGCCCACCAAAATAGCAATGGTATTTTCTGGATTCAAAGAAAAGTGTAATGTATACGGAGACGAAACAAAAAAAAAAATTAAAATAAATAAATAAACCGAAAAGCTTGCTAATCTAACTTAATTGATAATGTAGTGTAAGGGAGAAAGTAATTAGTCCTCTATTGGTAGAGGGCATAGCTTGACTAAAGGTCGTTTAACTGAATGACTGGTAGCAGTCTTAAGGATAGCGACTCTTACGACCCCATCAACACCTGGGATGAGTTGAACAACGCGACCAAGGGGCCATGAAAGGGGAGGATGATTGTCATCCTTGATGATCACCAGGGAACCCACTTTCAAAGGATTAGAATCTTTGGTCCATTTGGCGCGCTGAGTGAGACCATTTAAGTAATCGGTTTTCCATCTGGACCAAAAATTCTGTTGGAAAGCCTGTAACAACTGCCACCGATGAAGCCGAGTAATATTTATGTTAGAAAGATTCTCATCGGGAACAGCGGTCAAAGGCTCAAGCGTAAGGAAATGGCCCGGTGTTAGTGCTGATAGGTCATTAGGATCTGAACTAATGGGACACAAGGGCCGTGAATTTAGAACAGCTTCAATTTGAACGAACAATGTGGTCAGCTCCTCGAAAGTTAAAAGTTGATCACCGATAATACGATATAAATGTGATTTCGCTGCCTTAATTTGTATCTCCCAAATACCTCCAAAGTGGGGAGCAGATGGGGGGTTGAATTTAAAATCAATTCTCTCTGTGCTAGACGCTTCCTGCATATATTTCGTTAATTGGTTTCTAGCACCGATAAAATTGGTTCCGCAGTCAGCATGTATGGTATTACAACGCCCACGACGACCAATGAAACGGCGTAAGGCAGCAATGAAACCGTCCGTCGACAAAGTAGACACGACCTCAAGATGAACGGCCTTCGTGGCTAAACAGACAAACAGGCACAAATATGCTTTATCTATTTTAGCTCCGCGATGCTTACTTAACTTGATACGGAAAGGTCCACCGAAGTCCACGCCAACCACGGAGAACGGTTTTACCTGATTAACGCGGTATGAAGGTAGATCGCTCATTACTGGTTGCAATGGCACAGGATGAGTGCGGTAACAGTAAACGCACTTTGCGAGACATCGACGAATACTACGTTTGGCAGAAATTATCCAAAATTGTTGCAAAACCAAATATAAAGTTGTATTAATTCCTGTATGACAATTGTTCCGATGTACTGAATCTATTATTAAAGTTGTAAGTGGATGATTAGATGGCAAAAGAGCAGGATGTTTATGCTCATATTGTAATTCGGATCTAGCAATACGACCGCCCACCCTGAGGACACCACGTTTGTCTAAGAACGGATTGAGTTTACGAAATGACTTCATTAGAACTTGATTTGAATTTAATTTATTAATTTCTTCCGCGAAAACAATACTCTGCACATGCTTAACAACATTCAATAATGCGGTATGACGCTCTGAACAACTAAGAAAATTGTGACGATTAGCATTGGCTGGATTGCGAGTGTTGTTAATAAAACGGTAAATATATGTTACGACTCTTATTACCTTTTCCAAAGATGAAAACCGCTACACGATAAAATCAATTATTGATTGATCGTTTTTGGTCGTACATTCAGACACTAACACGGGCGATTTACGAGTTTCCGCCTCAACAATCATCTGCTCTTCATGGGAGACGTTATCAACGTAAGACGGCCATGATTCGTGATGTGCTGACAACCAACTTGGTCCCGCCCACCATAGCGAATTGTTAAGGAGTTCGCTTGGAAATTGACCACGCGAACAAATATCTGCAGGGTTGTCAGCAGATGGCACATGATGCCAGTATTCAATAGGTGTGATTTCTTGGATGTGGCTAACACGATTTGCAACAAAAGTAGTCCAGCGATAAGAGGGAGAACGCAACCATGAGAGGGTGACCGTTGAATCCGACCACAAGAAAACAGAATCTATTGGAATACGAGAAAGATAAGTTTCCTTCACGAATTTGTACAGATCCGAGAGCAACACCGCGGCGCAAAGTTCAAGGCGTGGAAGGGAAATTCGCTTTAGCGGCACAACGCGAGCCTTTGAACATACTAGAAATGTTCGGTATTGTTTATTGACGTCTATTAGCCTGAGGTAAATTACAGCACCGTATGCAGTTTCGGAACTATCACAAAATCCATGCAATTCATACAAGTGTACACTACTGCTAGTTAATTTGCGAGGAATTATTAATTGTTTTAATTGAGGTAGTTGGTTCTGATATTTGTGCCATGTACTGATAATGTCGTCGGGTGGAGTTTGGTCCCACGAAGTACCGATAATCCAAAGTTTCTGGATTAAGCTTTTAGCTTGAATTGTAATACGAGATAGAAAACCTAATGGGTCGAAGATTCTAGCGAGCTCGCTAAGAATCGAGCGTTTGGTACATGGTCCTTGCGAAGATTCCACTTCAAATAGAAATGAGTCGGATAACGGATCCCATTTGAGACCTAATACCTTAAGACAAGTTGGTTCCGAGTTATCTAAGGAAACGGAACCCCTTAGACAGTCTTCGGGAGGAATGTCTGCTAAAAGACGATCATCGTTGGACACCCACTTCCTAAGCTGAAATCGTCCTGTTTTGAACAGTGCGATAAGTTGAGACTTCACTTCATGTGCGGTAGCCAGATCGGCACACCCCGTGACCACATCGTCGACGTATATGTCCGACAAAATTGCACGTTTGGCTAACGGATATAAATCCCCTTCATCGTCAGCAAGCTGTCGCAGAGTACGGCAAGCGAGATAAGGGGACGATGAAATGCCATACGTCACCGTGTTCAAGCGAAACTCTTGAAGAGGTTCGCTAGACGAAGCTCTCCAGAGTATTCGTTGATAATCACGATGGCCGCGAAATAGTGCAATTTGTCGGTACATTTGGCGAACGTCTGCCATGAAAACGATATTGTGTTCGCGAAAATGCAATAGAATTTCAAAAATGTTAGCCTGCAGTTTTGGGCCGATGAATTGACTATCGTTCAACGAGCGAGAATTTAAATCCTTGGCAGAAGCGTCAAACACGACACGGAGGCGAGTTGAAGTGCTATCAGGGCGCAAAACACAATGATGAGGAATATAATATTTCCCTTTACCTACATCATCTGGGGAGACTAATGACATATGACCAGCACTAATGTAATCAGACATGAATTCACAATATTGACGATATAGTTCGGGATCACGTGACAGTCTACGTTCAATTGAGTGGAATCTGCGCAACGCTAAATCGCGGGTACCATTGAAAATTGGTTCAGAATCGTCTTTAAAGGGCAATTGCACGATATATCTTCCCGAAGGATCGCGCGAATGTGTAGATTTGAAATGTTGTTCGCACAATATCTCGTCTGAAGTTAATGATGGAGCCCTCGGCAATGAATCCAATTCCCAAAAATTTTGAATTAATGAATTTAATTGATTGTCAGTTGTCGACGTGTGTAGCAGTGAATGAGATGCTAGAGGAGTCTTTCCAAAAAGAAGCCACCCGAAAACTGAGTCGAAGGCGATAGGTTGATGTGAATTTCCTTTAATATGACGGTCACGAAGGGAATCGGCAAATACATCAGCACCGAACAAGAGGTCGATCCGACCAGGTATGTCAAAGCCCGGGTCGGCTAACGGTAGCGAATTAATGTGAGACCAACCCGATGTGTTTAATTTAGCAATTGGTTGATCTCCACAAATCCTTGAAATTACGTGCATGTTTAAATTAAAGAGAGTTTTATTATTAGTACCTACTGAACACATTATATCTCCGAGTAGTGAGGCAGACACCTCGCCGATACCGTTTATGTTCATAGAAGCTCGAGTGGGCTTTAATTGCAATGCATTGATAGCAAATTCTGTAATTAAATTACTTTGACTACCAGAGTCGAATAGTGCGCGGAACGAGAGGAAATTGCCTGAAGCATCCTTTACTTGAACAATAGCAGTCGCTAGTAGAACCGTAGTGTGTTTTTGGGAAGATAAGAGAGTGGTCGAATTTGACTCAACTAGGTTCTCCTTGTGTAGTAAGGTGTGATGTTTACGTTTACATTTACGACACGAAAAAATGGAATTACAATTCTTTAACTGATGTGAAGGCTTTAGACAGTTGTAGCACCAATTATTTTTGTTCGCTATGGACATACGATCTTCAAGAGATTTATCAAGAAATTTTTGACAACAGGAAATAACATGAGCTTCACTACAAAAAGAACACTTAATGCCTTGTGGGTTGACAACATTTATCGAGTTTTCGGATTTACCTATGCTACCAACAAGCGTATGAGAAATATTAGAACGTTTGATATGTTGGGCAGATTTAGTAATTTTATTAGACTCTGAAAAATGAAAATCACGTGTTAGTGCCTCACACTTTGACTGTAAGAATGACTTTAATTGTGCGTATGTAGGTAATTCAATGTGTGAATGCTTCTCCTCAAAACTACAACGTAACTTTGTATCTAATTTCGACAGAATATGATAGACCAATATGAAATCCCACTGATGCGTCGGTAAGTTAATTGTCCTTAAAATAGTTAAGTTTTCGTCAAATGAATCTAAAGATTTTCTAAAATCACTACCATTATTAGTTTGAAAGTTTATAGCTAAGAGGTCCTTCCAACATGAAAATGCTAAGTCTCGCTTATTTTGATAACGTGTCATGAGCGCTTGATAGGCATCAAGATAATTTTCTTGAGTCAATGGAAACGTATTAATCACTGATAATGCATCACCGTTCAAAGACGACCGAAGATAATGGAATTTTTCTGTTTTTGTTAGCGAAATAGAATTATGAATTAGCGAATTGAAAGTATCAAAATACATGGGCCATTGTTTAATATCCCCGCTAAAACTAGGAAGAACGATTTTCGGCAATCGAATGTTTGATGAAGAGCTGCCACAATTATCGGTTCGAACCGAATTTTCACATTTAGTTAAATTGCGTTGAATTGATAAAACCTTAAAATACATATCATCAAAACTATTTTGGAGGTCATTGTCTTCGTGATCCGGATCATCTAAAAGTTCCAAAATAATGAGATGGGCATCTTGAAAATTGGTTGAGATTTGTTTCAGTTCCTGGCAGTACGACAGAAACAGGTCACGTTGGGTGTCATCGCTAGTGGTCACTAAACCGATCTCCAAAGCCTTACACAATCGCTGATAAGCTATAGTACGTTTTCTACGCAAGGTTGATAAATCATTAATCGAATACTCAATATCAACAGATTTCGATTTAGTCCTCTTCAAAGAACTGAGTTTACGTGAAGAATGTTTACTTAATAACGACATTACTATGGTCAATCAATATTACGGAACGAAAACAAAACGAAACCGGTAACAGTTATCACTAAGCGGACGATAAAGGCACCTATGTGTATATGTGCTCCGTAGGTTCGCAATGGGTAGCTACTGTTACAATAATGTGATTATAAATAGTGTTAACGTCTAATAATTACTTTAACACTATGGACTTGAATATCTGTAACAATTCAATTTTAGAAGTATTTAGGCAACAAAAGTTAATGTTCCGTTTTGCTATGTAATAAACTAATAATGCTTCTTTGAACTAATAACAGGCCGTAGGTAGCTTACGGAATAAATGAAATTGTAGGTAGGTTGGTATAATACGATGTACTGTGAGCAAGCGAATGCGAACGACTATAACCTACCTCCGCTTCGAAATTAATATGAATAAAATAAATGTATTTGTTTTTTTTGAAAATGATTTTAAAGTTGATGTAGCAAATTATGATTGGGAAATTAATATAGGCCGATAATAATATTAGGCACCGGTTGTTGACTGATTGCCTAATATTGTGTTCCTACAATAATTTTAATTATCCCTGAAAACTAATTTACAATTCAAAAACGAGTTATAAAATATGGTTGTTTGTGATCTCGTGAAATGTAATGTTTTATACGATTGAATCCAGAAATTACGATACACTTTTACGATGATGTATAAAACACATGTAATGGCGGAGCTCCCGGGTTTCGGCACCAAAAAGATGTAGTGTCATAGATCGCCGGAATAGCTGGGATCTGGTGAATAACACTACTCTGGGACAGACTGGGGTCTGACGATAAAATACGATCGTCGTCCCTCCGCAATATAGCAGCAACAAAGTATAATACGCGCACGTACCTTGGTATGCCGCTGCTATCGTTGAGCCGCCTTTCGATTATTTCACGAGCCGATGTTCACTGTTGCTGTTGACTGAGGGTTGACGATGAGCTGGATTCACGGTAAGACGAGCTAGAGAGTCGCGCGCGTTTGATGACCAGCCCGAGTCTTCAAATATAACGAGAATCCGTTGTTCCGTGAAGCAACGTGTCGTTCGAAACCGACTACAGATAACACAGTGGCGCCAACTTTGATGAGTACGGCGCGCATGACAACTGGGCTGTCAGTTGCTACGTTTTGTTGCCGCATGTACAACGACGGAACACCGATCGCATTCTATTTACGTTTAGTTGTAACGAAATATATGTATAGAAGAGTAGAGTATAGAAATAAAAATCAACTATCATCTGGGGGCACGGTAGTGCCTCTGCCAAGTCGGGCAAAAGAGTAAAAAAATTTACGGCCGTACCATCTTTTTCTCGAAGCTATTCGGGCAATTTTCGATAACCCTGTTATTTAGTTGTGGAATAAATTAGAGCCTACATTTTTAATATTATATTGAATGCGTGCATTTGCTAGAATGGTAATATCACTAGGCTATCACAGCTTAGTATTACATATTAGTACCTAGGCATGAAAGAAGTAATGTCTATAAAAATAAAAAGAAGCCATAAATATCAGACTGAATACCTTTTATGTTTTCGATGTAAAGAACGACCTATGAGCAGGTCGTTCATTTAAATAAATGAGGTTTATTTCTTAGGTATTACTCATACCATCACGCATGTATTCCCTTAAAGGTTAAGCAGAGGAGTGCTAAAGTACACCCACATTTCTCCCGTTTAGGTCCCATGTAATAGGGGGCGCGCCTTTTGCCATTAACCGGGTACAAATTCAAATGGCGAGCTGCCACTGAAATTTTCATAGAAAAACCCAATATAACACTACTTGATCAAGGAATCGAACCACGAACCTCTAAAAGATTATATAAATGAAAGCCTGCAAAATTTATCTGTCAGCTTTCTAGTTTTCCTTGTGGCAATGAAAGGGTAACCCGCTCAAGGCTTATCTACTTGAACATTAACATCCAACCCGCAGTCAACAGTACAAATTATGTTATGAAGACCGCAAAGAGACAGCTTGTCTAAATTAATTTTAATCATAATTAAATAATATTAATATGTTCATATGATGCTGGAATACATAACTACAATTTCCGCTTATACAAGTAATGTAAAGGTATGATATGTTAATTTATGTCATAACTCTCACTTGTAGTAGTATTTTTGTTATTGATTAATTAGGTACAAATAGATAAAAAAAAAAAATATATATTTGTACTAAAAGATATTGACTACATACTAGGTACGTTGGTACAATAACACATCTGTGTCTGAACTAGATAAAAGTATATCTGTATCTCAGACACAGCACTCTTCCGATTTTCATAAGCATAACAAAATACAGTGCTCAAACTTTTCTAACTATACCATTAAATAAATTAAATAAAAGAGTGAGTAAAAGGCCTCTCCGTGTGTAAGTGTGTATGTATGTATGTATGTTAGAGAGGGTGAGTAGTATTTCTGTACTCACCCTCTCTAACATACATACATACATATTTATTTATTTATTTATAAATCGTGTCGCAGGGCGTCCCACATTTCGTATGCCCAAAACCGGTCTCCACTTTAGCACTTGTCTGCTCCAACGATCGTCTGTCCGTCTGCAGACATAGGCGGCCAATTTGAAATATAATGTAACAATTAAAAAAATCTTACCTCATGCAGTTCATCCCTCCTCATCATATCACAAAGATAACAATATTGATACTAACATGAAAACATTTGCAATATCGAATGTCGATCTGCAGGATTGAAACTAGATACGATACAAATCGAGGACATATTGGGTTTGAAAGCCTTTTGAATCGTAAACAATAAAAGCAACATCTTACATTTTCCTTGCCAACAATATTATTTTCCTCGAAAGAATAGGTACATTATATTTTAATCTTTTGTGCAAGATTCAAAGAGAAAATATCTCGGTTTTCTTGAATGTTGCCTGTAGAATATGTTTTATTTTCAAATCAGTATACCACCATATCAAGAGAAAGAAGGGCTTGTGGCTGTTATGGTGTATACACACATGCCGCCGGCTTTCAGACTAACATGCCGCAAACTTGGGGGCGTCGGACTCCATTTCGAACCGCAAGCGAACTGCCACCGGCATCCAAAAGCCGCGCTTGCCGCCGGTATTGCCGCCGGGCATGTGTGGATACAACAATAAAAGTACACTGATTCACAGATCTGCAATCTCCCATGAATGATGACTAAATGTCGCTGACGTCACCTTGAGAATGTAGGAGACAAGTTCAACTTCACAGGCAGTGGTCTTGGTAGTTTAATTGGCTAAAGTGTCCCATGTACTTAACAGCAGGGACGCAGAATTAAATCCTGTCTGACGTCGAATGTTTTCTTTAAACTTTAAAGTGATGATACCGCATAGGTTCATAACGACGTGCGAAGGGTTTAACCATTAGCAAAAATTGGTACGCCACTTCATCAAATAAATTAGTTTTGTCCCATAGTAAACAAAAATAATCCTTTTATCCGATACATTGAATATAATATCAACACGTCCATCAAAACAGACTCGATGGAAAAACAATAACGTACAAAAGAATAGTGTTTCAGGAAAAAACAGGCAGAAAAACAATGATTTGCACATTTTATCGTGTTTTTACGAGTGTATGGCGTTGTTAAGTAAATTGTGTGGATTTGATGGGTTCGCGCCGCCCGTATGTGCTTGTGACGTGGGTATCGCGGGTTGGGGTGTGGTGCAAGTGTTAGGCTCATGGCGATCGCATACAGCGCAGGTCACACCGCCGGCTAGCAAGCGAGCGAGAGAGCATCGTTTCGTCTCTTTCATACTTCGGTTCACACCCCGAACAACAGAGATAAGCTTCGTCAGCGATACAAATGATGTGTGCGCGCTCGCTAGCTGGTGTGGCCTGTGTTTTAAAACACTCAGACCGAAAATATGCTAAAGAATTGTATCTTTTTAGGAATAAATAAATTCTGTAAATAGATCTTTTAAAGACACTTTTACAAGTCGATGTTTTACATTTTTTAAACTAAATAGCGTCGATAGAATAAAAATCCGAGTCTTGGATATATAATATCTTTTAGACAACAATCAAACATATATTGGCACCATCTTGAAACTGCATCCCCGTGTGCATCATCTGTGACATGGAAAAATCTCTTTCAGGGTAATGAATAATGATTATGGGTTTTGTATTGCTACCTTTATTATTATTTATTATTACGAGCCTGTGGTACCCCGCTGCAAGGCAAGACGTCCCTACTATTCTTTCACTTCTCCCTGTCCATTGTTGTCAAGGACATATCTTTTTGAAAAGAGTCCAGCTCACCCGGCAGTCTCCGTCTTCATATTGCAACATCTTAATTTTTATTTTTTTTAATTCCGTACATGAGACATTATTTTTATTTTTCTGAATAAATTGCACATAAAATGAAATTGAAGGCAGATATAATGGAAATATCGTAAAAATAATCTTGGACCAACACAAAGGTATTTTTTCAAACCTTGCGGGATACCTTCAACTGTTTGGCACTCAATTGACATGAGGAGACAGGTAATCAGGTCCAGCTGTATTTGAAGACAATATAGATATTATTTAAGAAACAGAGGTTTTTTTGTTTTGTTTTTGTGTAGGTTTAGTTCTTCAGTTGGATTAGAAGCAAAAACATTGTGTTTAGTTTCGTTTTGTTAAAGAACATTCACACATAAACATACTACCATAATGTATGTATTTTCTGAAAGGACAGGCAGAGTTATATATACTATACTGTCGTATTTACATATTTTGTAGTATATCAGTATGTTTAGGTCTTATGTAATACGGGCGAGCCTATTGCATGAATTCTATCCGACGTCAATAAACCAAGTGAATACCGGTTATTGTATATTACAAGTACATTTCCGTAATAAGGAAAGATAAGGCGAATCTTTAGTCAGCATAAGTCCTACATTTTCTCCCCAGGCGGCAGATTTATCCAAGGGGATTTTCTGCAAAATAGGCTCCGTGATTTTAGCTCTACTGCAAAAAACCGCTTCAAACAAATGACTTGAACCAAAACAAAGGTGTTTCTCCGAATTTCGAGAATTTCGCGATACCCGGGGCGACGACCCGACCCGCTGTGAAGTCAGTTTTGTTTCAATTTGGGTTCTACAACAACATTGTTTTGGCAAATAGGGACCTTGTCTTTGATCTGTGTAGTCGGGCGACTTGTGGGCAACAGAGAGGCGACAAAAATGTAGATTATGAAATGAATCATTTAAAATAACTTGTCAAATTGCAAGTATCAATACTTGCAAAGAAAGAAAGTACAGAAGTCTTTATTCTTTCTATTTTTGGATTATGCATGGTAGTTGAATTGTCAGTTTCTTCTATTTTGCTAGGTATATATGTACTTATTTATCAAACGTGCTGAGGTATAATATACCTACATACCAAGATAAGTAAATAAAAAAACTTTCAAAATTCATTTGACAACTCCTTGCCGTTAAATAATAATTATTTTAACTTTTTTTTTTCTGTAAATAGATCTTTTAAGACACTTTTACAAGTCGTTTTTTTACATATTTTTTTTAACTAGATGGCATCGACGTTTCCTATCTGACGACCTCTGAGAAGAAACGTCGAAACAAACTCAGAGAATCATGGTCTCTTCCAAGTCCAGACAATAGTTATATTATATATGCGAGTTCAATGTAGGGCAAAATCTGAACAGGCCTTTTGAAGAAAGAACCATACTTGAGTTGACCTGTCCTAACTGACGGAACGCATACATCAGTCATCGTGTAGCTCAACCATTTTTTAGGGAGCCCAACGACCCGACGCACAACGATACCAGATCAGCAAGACATTTGCGTAGGTCATGGGAAATACTCAAAACTTTCAGAAATCTTTAATATAAATAAATGTTATACGAGTTAAAACTAACCGACATAGTACTCACATTTACATTTTGTATGGTACAGTGTACATTAATAATAATACTATGCATGATAACTATGACCTACAAGGCAACTCAGTCAACAGTCAAAATATATATATATATATATATGTATTTGAGACACGATAGCCAGCAAGTCGACCAGCCACCACAAGCAGCACCCGTTCACGAGTATAACGCACGGATCAGCCATCACCTCCCTCGCCATTTTAGAGGGAAGGGGGTGACCCGACCAATGACGCTACCGCAAGCAATGACATCTAAGGGAGCATGACGACAATGCAGCCAGGTGTAAATTATGTTACAGAAACATGTTGTACTGAGGACCGAGGTCACTAGTAACTGCATTACACATAAATGTTCACAAATAAAATTAAATAGTAAATAAGAAAATAATATGTAATAATCAAATTAATTGGGTATATGTCAATCGTATAAAGATATGTCAAGTATCAATTACAAATTAAAATAATTAGTAAAATAATATTCAAATTCAATGTCAGGGTAAATTTGGCATTATACAATCAATAGCCTGGTTCATTAGAACAGTTCAATTCAATCCCAAGCATTTTTGTCATCCATATAATCTTTCACACTATAGAAACCTTTCAAACACAGTTTCTGCTTAACAATTGATTTAAATTTGTTGATGCTCAGGTTTTGAATGTTGCTTGGGATTTTATTGTACAAGCGTATACATTGGCATTTGAACTTTAATTAATGAAATAATTTATGGAATTATCCCTGATTGAAAAAGAGAGTTATTATAAGAAAATAATATCTTATCCAATATTATTTGCTTAATATATCCAAGCGGGCTTAATGCAAAATTCGATGAAACTAATTTCGTAAGAATGTATTTCAGATGAGAAGACTTTCGAATACTTTTTGTTGAATCAGATAGGTTTTAAGGTTTTACCACTATCTCGTCTGAAATAAGACGATGCAGTCGATTAAAATGTAAATCAAGTTGCCCGGCTGTACAATTCATACATTTTGAGATTGCTGTGGAAACACTAGAATTTTAAACTACCTCGCATCTCTGGAAGGTCGAATCAGGGTCCGCGAACAAATTGAACATTTGTAAGCCTCACTTGAATAATACATTTAAGAATACATTGTTTTCTTTTGGAATGTAAGTATTATGTGAGTAAGCCTTTTTGTTTGTGAATAAATGATTAAAATCAGTGATAGGGTAAGGCTAGAGACACATTCTTGCTAGAAATCTGGAGATGAAACCTTGACGTTTTAAAATTATACAAAAATATAATTAATATTTATTAGATTATCGATCAATTAATTAATACCCAAAAGGCTAGGTAAAGGTGTACTGATGTACTGTACAACCAATTTAAAGAAAATCCAAAATCCTAGCAGCTACTGTAAAAAAAGAAAAGCCTATTAAGACATTGCTCGATCTGGAAATTGAATTCAGGACCTCTAGCGTGGCAGTTGCATTGAGAACCGCTATAAGCAGTCATTTAGAGTTTTTCTTAAATAATATTATTGTAAAAACCATTTAAACATAATAAATAGATAGCAGGTAGTTATTCCGGGTATGTATATGTACTTACAATAATTTTTTTACGTGCGAGAATCGAACCCACTGCGCCATTCCAAGCGAGGAACATAAAAATACTTATCATATGAGTTACAGTAAATACCTAAAATACATTTACTTAAATTCAACCCAATAACTTGAGCCTGCAAACTTTAACATCACAACTTTTAGCTTAGCCTAAATCTTTCACAACTTTGAAATAACTCCCCGCTCCCCATATTCATGGTTCATCGTGAACTGGACTTCTTATCGTGACAGTATTCGCCGGTTCGCCGAATCCAGTTCATATTTCAGTATTTCCATTTCGGGGAATTTTGCCAGCATAGGGTTGACATGAAGTTGGAGTGATTCTCGGAAAGTCCTCATATGTTTGCGAGTCATTGTGAATTGTGGATAGTTAACAGTAATTGAGCCGTAATTGTCAATTCGCAGGTTGATTCTTTATAGGCATCGGTAACTCAACAATAAAACTGAGCTGCAGATCAGCTTATTTTGAGTCATGCGAGTCGTTCATAAAGAGAGAGATTCTTTCTTCCTTCCATCTATTTTAATGCGCATTCACTGGCTCCGTCTGCGACTCGCCGACAGATCACTGCTCTTGGTTTTCGGCTCTCGGCGCAGTGCACGGTTCAAACAGGTCTTTATTTACATGTTTTATACAATTTTGTACTCTGTGCTGGGCGACGAACGATGACGCACAGTACTTTTCATTGAGCTGTGAGCTGCGTATTTTCTCTGTTAGCCGCAGCTCAACAGCTCAAACTTACTACATCTGACTATTTAAGCCGGCTCAGAATTGAGTTATACACCACTAATTCTGTATAATTATGTGTATTTAAGGGTGAACTAGATCTGGAGCAGTGATTCTTAAGTCAGTAAAGTTTTCTATTAGAAAATTCTCATTACTAGATAGAGTGGATTACTGGCCGATTAATGGTAATAAGCTCACCTTATACATGGGACCAAAAACATACTAGTGAATTGTTGGTTCAACAGAATTTAATTTAATTGAATTCATAAAAAAAATGTCCTCCTAAGACGCAGGAAATGGTTACTCTACTCGGTAATATTTTCTAGTTTTCAAAATGGTCCCATTCCGTCTCTCTGAATATAGTTTATAGGGGTAGTTGGAACATTTATACTTTGGGAAACGATTGTAAAAGACTAGTAAACTAGTAAAAGTACTGTAAAGAGTTTTTATACTCGAAGGATGGTAATATTAAGAGTATTTATGCACTAGCCACTGCCCGCGGTTTCACTTACGTTCCGAGTGGATTTATTTGCTATATCTCGGCTTATAGGCGGCGAATCAACGTGAAACATGCAGTATTTTAAGATAGACTTCCAGCAATACAACTGTAAAACCTTAACGAATTTCGTGCAGTAGTTTTTGCGTGATGCGTGTTCAAACATACAGACAGATGAAAAATTAAAAAATAGTTTTTTTGACTTCTGTTGCCCCGATAAAAAAAACCCTTCATATTAGTGTTCCTTCAATATCTGATCATCATGTACAGATTTCGGCCTGTTCCAATAATATTATTATGAATAGATTGAAGGATTACTTGAAAAGTAAAAAAAATGCTTTATTAAAAAAATACAACCACACATTCATACAACGTTTCAATTTCAAAAAAACAGATGTTGTTATTAAAAAGGTCTTTATATAAAATCCCTTTGAACGTTCGAGCATAAAATGTTTCTTAAAAAAACCTGCCAAGTTCTGTTATTAAAGAGGGTCATCTTGGTAAAAATATTATCCCTTACAAAGAAAATGCTTTGTGTGTGGTTTTGGTAACACACATCTTCCATTTTTTTTTAACGGCCTCTAAGCTGGGTATAAGTAATATGTTTTATCCGTTTTGAAGGTCTGGCCTGTTTGAGGTGTGGGTTCATTTTAAAAGAAGTCTTAGTAACACAATATTTTGAATGAGTTGCCTTTAAATCCAATATTCTATTAAACTTTTTTTATAGTATAGAAAATCATCATGAATCACCTGGGAGGCAGCAGAGTATTTCGGACTCTTACCGACTCAAAATCCACCCTTACTTAACCTTGCCTTATAGTACACAGTGTAACTACATCTGTTTTTGTGGATATATATTTTTTAGTTTAGTATTTGTGGTGTACAATAAAGAAAATTAAAATAATAAAAAAACTCCGCAAGTTACATTATACCTCGACCGATTTTCATCAAACATAGCTAAAAACACTCGCTACTAATTCACTTTTCAAACAAAGAAAACAACATCAAAGTCGGTTCATTCGTTCGGGAGCTACGATGCCACACACACACACACAAAGACACGTCAAACTTATAACAACCAGTCATTTTTGCGTCGGGGGTTAAAAATAATTAAATATAGTTACGGCTATGGGATTCTTGACATTCACCATAACCATGACGGGAACATTCTATCATGCCTTTAGTCTCAAAAGGGTTAGACAGAGGTGTACTAATGTACACTTAGAATTCTCCGGTATGTGTAAGTCCCAGGTGAGCCTATTGCGACTAACCGGGCACTAATCCAAATAGATTGATAGAAAAACTCTATAACACTTTGCTCTACCTGTGAATGGTCCCAATGACCAATGACCCAGGACGTCTAGCCTAGCAGTCGCGTTTAGAACCATTAGACAAAAAAGCAGTTCCCCATAATAAAGTCTAGTTTTTTCATTATTTATCTTATCTTTATTTATCTTTAATTTTTGAATTTGTATATGCACATGCAGATACAAATTAAATAATTGACACTTCCAATATCTGTAGGGTGTACAAATATTTGGTTGCTCATGGAGTCAAATCCGCGGGCCGTAGCGTATTACTAGCAATGTGGGTCACACATTACTAGTATTCTTGTTAACCCCTCGTGCAAAGTTAAATGCTTGTGTTACGAGTGGGTTCACGTCGGTAGTGCAATGGGTGGGGTTCGAATCGGCAACCACATGATCGCAAGTCCAACGCCCTACCCATTAGGCTACCGCCGCTTATTTATAATTGTAATGTCTTTGCGTTTTATAAAGGTTTCATGAGAAAATTTAATTAACTTAACCGCGCTAAGAATTTACTTAATACTTAAAAGCCACTGTCTCAAATACAAACAAAATGGCGAATAATTTTATAAAGGTCTCAGTCAAGTCACTCTCATTAGTCTATGGTCCTATGCGAGACTGCTACGCTGAAGGTACCTATTGGGTTTGATTCCCAGGTCCAGCAAAGTGTTATTGGGTTTTTCTACTTATAATTCAGACAGCTTGGCTCAATTCCAAACTCCAAGCTACTACTGAGAATTTTGTAGAAAACTTAATAGCACTTTTTGCTCGACCTAAGAATCAGACCCAGGACCTCTCGCGTAGCAGTCGTGATTAGGGCCACTAAATTAATGAGACAGTCATACACTAAAGAATACAGCTCGTAACATATATAAACATACGAACAATTTGTTATTCGGAGCAATTCTTTTATGACTGATCAACTTTTTTTTATAAAAGCTTATTAGCCATGTGGGTCGTACATTACTAGTATTCTTGTTAACCCCTCGTGCTAAGCTAAGTGCTTGTGTTACGAGTGGGTTCTCGTCAGTAGTGCAATGGGTGAGTTTCGAACAGGCAACCACATGATCGCAAGTCCGACGCTCTAGCCACGACGCTGGTACAATATGGTGTGTGAAGTCCATTAAACGGCAAGAAATCACTTGAATTTAATTAAACTTGTTACTAAACCTTGTTATCTGATGAGTTATGATATCTAAGTTTTATATTTAAATAATTCAGCGCTTCTAACTACCTCGTGTCGTTCTCACGCGAAAACCTTATTCAGCTTAGATTGATGGTCTGGTCAAAATGGAAAACAGTTGTGCCAATCTAACAAAAACAAAAAAATATAACCCAATACTTTCTTGACTGAATTTATTGCTTATTTAAAACTAATCTAATTACAAATATGCACAACATTCGCATAAAGACAACATATTTTAAACAACCAAAAGAAATAAGAGAATAGCATTAAAAAAATAAATTAAAAAAGTATGAAGTAGGAATGCAATATCCTTCAAAATATAATTCAAATAACACAATGAAAAGCCGAGATCGTCCAATTGCTATTCGAAAATTAATGTTAAATTTTATCATTGCTACGACGTAGCTGTTGCTACGATCGCTACGAAATCGTAGCACGCTACGGCTACGAAAGTGCTACGTGTCGACTCGATTCATGGAAATAGGGTCGTTCATTTAATTTAAGTCGTGAGTTCGTGACATTTAGGTAATTGTACATTTTGAAAAAAAAAAATATGTATACTAGGTATGTTCCGCGTCGTCACTTGCGTTGATCGTTAATGGGTCTTATAGTTTTTTTCAGATGTATGTCGTGGTAATTAAAAAGAAACAGAAACAGCTACTCCTACCGACATTGGATGCTTATGATCCAGATTTTTTTAGATTGGAGGCTTTTCAGAATGTTCAGACACGGTCTAAAAAAACACAGTGAAGTACCTACGAATATACTAATATAACATAACATAACATACCATCATCCCTGTATTTTCCGAAGGGTTTGGCAAAGGTGTACTAATGTACACCTACACTTCGCCGGTATGTTTAGGTCCCTTGTATTATATTAGGTCCCATATAGGGGGCGAGCCTATTGCCATTAACCTAAAAAAATTAATTTAATAGAAAAAACCCAATAACACTTTGCTCGACCTAGGGATCGAACTCAGGACCTCTAGCGTAGCAGTCGCGCTTAAGACCACTAGACTAATGAGGCAGTCTTACTTGATACTAATTTAAAGATCACAAAATGAGGTTTTCAATTCAAGCTTGCTTATAAACGAAATTATACAAACGTCACAGTAAATTCGTATTTCGAATAAATTTAATATACGACTTAAAATTTAGCAAACCCAATTAAAACTTGGCTCCGTTGATTGGAGGATTCTTGCCGGTGGCTCCGCATTTAGCTCCTTAATTTTCCTTTTCCTCATATCTCTTCTTGAATTCACGTATTTTATTTTAATGTACGTTGACTGATTAATGAGAAAATTGCTTAGGTATATTATTTTGGGTTTTTTATGTTAGAAATTTGAATGTATTGAGTCTCTGGGGCAATGTTGGAGGTTAAATGCATTCATTTAATCTCCAACATTGCCATTGACAAATGTATACAATATTTCAAGAAGTGGTTGCTCAGTGATCAATTTTAAAGTGGCGATGAGTAATGAGAAAATTACTTGTATTATTTTGGGTTTTTATATTAGAGATTTGAATGTATTGAGTCTCTAGGGCAATGTTGGAGGTTAAATGCATTCATTTAACCTCCAACATTGCCATTGACAAATGTATACAATATTTCAAGAAGTGGTTGCTTAGTGATCCATTTTAAAGTGGCGATCACAATAGACCGACTGCGGTCGCAGTTATTATAGTCATAAAGACCAATTTAAAAAAAATAGTGATCCATTTGACTGCCAAGTCAGGTCTCGATTTTGAATCCAAGGCACGCATTTCGTAGTCACGTTCGTATTAATATAATTAATTATCACACGCTTAAAACGGTGAAGGGAAACATCGTGATACCTGCATGCCGAAGAGATTTTCTCGATGCCGTGTGAAGTCTGCCAACCTGCAGTATTCTAGCGCGGTGGTCTTTAGCCTAACCTCTTTCACTCAGAGAGGAAGACCCATAAGTTATATATATATATATCTACACCTATCATACCTCTTAAGTGAGTAGGCTGAGGGGCCTCTCGTAACAAACAGAAAAAAAATCAATTGAATTTAAAGCATCCTACTTTTTTAGTCCTTTTTTGGAAAAATATCTTTCCCCCAACAAAGTCCTCCACTCATTCACTGCGTACATTAAAAAACTCGTAAAAGCCGCCTAAACAAAGCTCACTCCTGTATCTTTAAGGCCTTAACAACATGATCGCTGACACTGAATCCCCCGCTTAGTCCCCCAATCACTTAATAGCCCGGACCGTTCCATCTGACGCGTCTTGGGGATTAAGTGAGGAGATGTGTTTCTACCGTTTATCATAACATAGTATAAAACAAAGTCGCTTCCCGCTGTCTGTCTGTCCGTATGTATGCTTACATCTTACATCTACCCAACAAATTTTGATGCGGTTTTTTTAAATAGATAGAGTGATTTACATGTATTATACACAGAAAAGTCGAGAACACACGCGGGTAAAGCCGTGGGTGGAAAGCTAGTTGTAAATAAAATAATGTTGACTATAATTTAGGACTAAAAGAGTTGAAGATTGTGTAGGGTACCTATATTAAAGAGGGTATTTTACTTGAGTTTGATTGTATCGGCCCACTGCTGGCCATGGGTCTCTTCTCAGAATTAGAGAGATTAGGTTATAGTTCACCACTCTGGCCCAATTTGGGTTGCCAGACTTCACACGCCGTCGAGAAAATCTCTTAGCCATCCAGAGCTTAAGCGCGTGATAAGTAACTATTAATACGCACATGACTTCGAAAAGTCTGAAGCGCTTGGATTCGAAATTGAACAGCAGTATATGTACATAATACCGTGAGAATGAGAAATGGTCATATTTGGTGTAATATGTGTTTATTAAATATCTGTTTAAAAGAATCGGAATAAGGGATTGAAAAGTGAAAATTTCTTGATTTTTTCTATATTAGCTAACTCTTTGAAGTTAGATTGTTATAAAAGAAACCATAGCTATGATTCGTCTTAAGAATACTTCCTATAACAGTTATTTTCATTAATATCACAATATTTTCTCAGGCAGCAAGCGGTATTAAGACTCTCCCATAAGCTTCAATCACTGGATAGGTACCGGCTTCGTTTCCCGCACCCGGGGATTACACGGGGGAATATTTTAATAGCGTTCATACACAAAATATACGACGATATTTTTTGAATTACTACACATTGAGGTACGGTGGGGATTTAAAAGTTGCTTTGGATTGCATGGAGTATGTGGAAATTAATTTTATGTGTTTTTTACGAAAACCTGTAGTAAGACTTCACAAACTTCTGCTGACTGCCTCATTAGTCTAGTGGTCCTAAGCACTAGAGGTCCTGGGTTGGATTTCCAGGTCAAGCAAAGTGTTTTGAGTTTTTCTATAAATTTCTCAGTAGCAGCACGGAATTTAGACCTAAATATACCTTCTATGTGGCTGATATGATTAATTATCATCTTATTTTAATTTAAAAAATCCTTACTTAAAAAGACCTTCTAAAAATGGCCGCTAAAAAAAATATAATGTTACCTCCCTTATGAGTCTCTGCAATATTAACCCACCTGGTTTTTTTAATACAGCTGGGTACCGCCTATTAATCTAAGTACGCATTTTATATTTCGCCTAAAAGGACCAACAGTGCCAGACGACACAAATTCCCAACGAAAAAAAGACACGCAAATGCGATATTTAAAAAAGAAAAAGCGCTTTAATATTATTTTATATGCGTATCATGAACAAAATTATTTTTTACGAGCCCGCATTTAAGATTATCCGAAAGCAATGTTCTGACATATTTTCCGAGGTCGAATGAAATTGGTAAGAATATACACGAGGAATGAGAGGAAAAGTGAATTATTTATTTTTGGATATGCCTACGGATTCCTGTGATCGATGACAGGCTGCCTCATATTTTTCCGACTGCCGAAAGAGAGTTACTTTTTGTGGAATAACTCGGGAATCGAGCATTCGTGCCAACTGATGGTAAGTAGTCATCGCTGCCCATAGACATCTGCAATACCAAAGGAGTTGCAGATGCATTGCCGAGCCTATTTAAGGAAAAGGGAGGGGAGAAAAGGAGTTGGAAGGGGACCGAGGACACTCACCGTATAAAATGTAACAGTATGCGTACTGCTATTAGACATCGATATTCTGTGGGAGGGTAGTACTTCCTCGGCCGTACCGACCCATTCATGCAGGCATGTAGGTACACAGCGAGACACATCTACTACTTAAATGTATGTATGTATATCGACTGCTCCACTAGGGGTTCAATTCCCAGGACATGCAGTCTATTGGTCTTCGTGCTCCTAGGATAGAAACCACGTGTTTCATTAGCATATTTTCTTTCTCTTTGTTCGTCGATTGGAATTTCAGATTTCAAATTCTCTACAGAGCCTTAGATTAAGTACTTATCAAGGTAATAACAATGAGAACAACCTCTCCAAACGTGAATTAATATCAGAAGCGTCAAATAAATAAAGCAATAATCTTAAAAGGTACGTTCTTTGTTAGACCACACTCGCTTTTCAATATACTTAAGGCGTTGGTCTTACTGCAAGCGGGAACACTTTCGACTTACTGATGAAGTATGAGGAATGTGTGTGAGACAGTGATTGCGATTTGGTACAAAAATAGACTAGACCTTGGGAAAGGATATAAGCTGCGTTTATATTTCGGTAAATAATAAAGTTGGGCAAATTTTGTGGTCTTCTCGAGCAAAGAAGCGGACGGAAAGATAGGTAGGTTAATGTAAGGATAATTTGCAATTTCCCGCCAGAACTGGAAAAAACTAAACAGTCAAAATCGTGTTGTCCACGCGGGCGAAGCTGCGGGCGGAAAGCTAGTTATTATATAAAGCTTTATGTTATACGTTTTGTTTTTACTTTCTGTTAATCTCAGCTCGCTACTCGTTGTCAGTGGGACCATGCCTTGCCCTAGAGCGTGCCTTACAAATAAGGAAGAGTTCTTTCAAGATGTATCAGTAAGCATATACCTTTGTGTTAACAGGATTTAATTACTCTATACAACAATGGTCACTATATAAATATAATGCTTTAATATGGTTTATTTTTTATTATTAATCTCAGCTCGCTAGTCTTTGTCAGTGGAACCACGCCTTGCCCTAGAGCGGGGCGTACCTTACAATTAAGGTAATGAGCTCTTTCCCTGTTTACCACTAAGGTTCGTAAAATATTCAGTTTCTGGGAACATTTATTGCCTAGTCTCTCTTATTTATTGAATTAATAAGAGGGAAGCAAAATAAACATGCTTACACTCCATTTATAAATAACAAGAGTTTGGAAGCAGTGCAGTAATAGCCTAAAGAAAGGCAATGATATTCTAATGATAATTATGACCATTAGGATGCCACATCAAAGTTCTCGAGATCAAATTCAAGCGTCTGAATTTTCTAGGTTAGGTTAGGTTAAACGGTGAAAAAAAAAATATGTGAGGAAATCTGCATTGATTAGAGATTTTCTGAACGGTGTGAGAAGTCTGCCAACCCGCATTAGACTAAAGCCTAATGATAAGGCTTTAGTCTTTAGGATTAGGTCCTTATTCTCCCCATTCTGAGAGAACACCTGTGCCCAGCAGTGGGATATTATAATGAGTTGATGGATGATGAACGATGATTATTTTGTATATTGTTTAGTTGTATTTGATTAGATAGGTACATAGAATTCTTTGTTTTCTTATAACCTTCAAAATAATAACGGAGCTTAAGAGACATGTTTTCGTAATAACGTTATAGTATGTTTGAAAAATTTATTTATTTATTTGGACAACCAGTAGCTGCTACATTGTTTCTTATATCTAAAATATATTTACTGAAATTGAGGTAAATGCACAACATTTTAAGGTGTCACAGCATGCATCAAATTGTAACACTGGTATTTTAATACTGTTAATATAATAGAAAAAAATTAAGAACATAGACAAGTGAGATAGTATATCTACACAAAAGAAATAATATTTTATTATATTAATAATTTTAAAAATGGATTATAGTGTACCTAACTACTTATGTAAAACTCCATTCTTTTACATACCAGGCAAGGAACGACAAACTTATAGCAGACATATCGATCTCAAACCATTGCACTAAAAAAGCAAGCCGTTGATTATTTCCTGAAAATACACGTGAAATTGCGATCAGAACCAACCGCCATAGCACATAATAACCATTAAGTGCGAAAGAGACGCCTAACGCTAGAAAGGGACAGAGTTTATTGTGGCACGGATTTATGGCGTCATCACCCTTTAAGCGTGTTTATCGAGGATGGGGATTAAGGAAATGTCTTAACTGGAAGTGACTTAGAGTGAAGCATTTATGTGAAATAAGATGCAATGAATACATAAGGGTAGGAATAGATGGTTGGCATAAATTTAAAGAAGTTTATGCTCTGCGGGGGGATAAATATTAAGCTACTAATGATGATGATGAAGATCGTAAAATATGAAAAATTACCTTTAATAAAAAAGTTAAACCGCCTTCAAAAAATAATAAAATAATGTTATGTCTAAAACAGTTTGGGAAGGCGGAGCCTTTTTTGTTAAAAGTAATTTTATAATTCGGAAGCGTCGAAGCGTCGGTAGTCTAATGGCTAGGGCGTCGGACTTGCGATCATATGGTTGCCGGTTCGAACCCCACCCATTGCACTACCGACGTGAACCCACTCGTAACACAAGCATTTAGCTTAGCACGAGGGGTTAACAAGAATACTAGCAATGTGTGACCCACATCGCTAGTAAGCTTTTTTTTTTAAAAAAATAAATAATAATAATAATATTTTTTTGTGAAAAGTTTTGTTTATAAGTACTTGTAAGCCAACTTAACGCACTGCTCCAATGACACAGCGATGTTTCTGCTGCTATCTGGCTAGACTGTAAGCTGACTAACATAGAGGAAAAGTCAATGATATATAGAGCTCTTAGTAGCATAGCTTAGATTTGTACCACGGTATGGCGACGTCGAAAAATGAACGAATATAGGTTACTCTGGTGATGATGATGGCAATAGGCTCGCCCCCTATAACGTGGGACCTTAATATAAGGGGGAACTGCGGATGCTCAATAAGGCACCTCTGCCTTACCCTTCGGGGAATAAAGGCGTATATTTGTACTATATCCATGTCTGTAAATATATACATACCATCACGCTTGTATTCCTCGAAGGGTTAGGCAGAGGTAAACTAATGTACACCCACCCGTCGCCGGTATGTTTGTGTCCCATGTATTAAGGGGCGAGCCTATTGCCATTACCCTGGCATAAATCCAGACACCGACACATTTTATCATGTTATCTTTACAAAAGAGACTTAAAGGCTAGTATACAACGCTCGCGTGCACAGAACAGCTAACAAGATAATTAGACGTCAGAAGCACGCGACCGTTAATTTTAAATCGTGTGTGCTCGCCTTTATTGTCTCACTAATATGTAAGAAAATTGTACGGAATTATGGTAATTTGCTCCAATAATTCTGTAGGTACACATAAACAAGTTTATAAATGACTAAATTTGCTGAGTATACTAGACTTCATACCATCACGCCTGTCTTCTCAGAAGGGTTAGGCAGAGCTGTACTAATGTACCCACAGTTTACCGGTATATATATTATGTTAAATAAGTGATATCAATTCACAGAGGGTTGTGCAGTGAAAGAAGATGTAGTAACAAGGATTGAGAAAGGTATGTTAAGATGGTTTGGTCATGTAGAGAGAATGGATGAACGGAGATTGACGAAACAAGTATATATGGTGAGTATGGATGGACGAGTTGGAAGGGGAAGACCTCGGCGAACGTTCCGCAACCAAATTGCGGATGTTCTTAAAAAAGGCCAGGTTCCGAGCACCCTAAACCGACGGTCATGCATGAAGAGATTAATGAATGTAGATGAAGCGAAAGTAGTGTGCCAGGATCGTAGCAAGTGGAAATCTATAGTCTCTGCCTACCCCCATGGGAGACAGGCGTGACAATATGTATGTATGTATGTATGTATGTACTTCACATCGGTGAGGCTAGTCCACCACGCTGTTCTGCGGACGAATGCTACAGCGCTCCCGTAGCTCCGGTACTTAAGTGGTGACGCGAAACACCGAGGTTGGTTTTAGTCGGTAGATCGCTGTTTTCGGAGCGGAGTCCGACACACCCCATCGCTCTCCCCGAAGCGGTGGGAAGTGCATAAAGCATTTCTAGCCCCGCCAACAAAAAAAAGTCCACCACGCTAGTCTACTGCGGGTTGGCAGACTTCACACGTCTTTGAGAAAATCTATTAGGAATGCTGATTTCATCGCGATATTTTCCTTCACCGTTCAAGCGAGTGATAAAATTAATTATAATGATTAATATGGACATGATTACGAAAAGTCAGAGGTGCGTACCTTAGATTCGAGAGCGATCTACGACTCGGCAGTCCAATAGTCATATCACTAGGCTATCACTGTTTATCGACGTAATTAATATCATACTGTATCGTTTCATTAGGACCCTGAGGTTTTAATTTAAGACCACAAAGAAACAATATTACAAAGCCATGTTGCTTTTGCAGTGCTGGGTAAAAGAACTTTATATCTTAATAACTCTTTAAAAGGAGCGAAAAGAGGCTAGTTGTTTTTACCGCCAACGCAGATGGCTGTTATAAGTTTCACGTGTATGTATATGTTTGTGGTATGCGAGCTCCCAAACCGATTTTGTTATAGCATTTATGTTTGAAGTGTCTGGATTAGTATCATTAGCTATCTTATAGTTTGATGGGCAGCAGCTGCAGGGGTTTTTAAATTAAAAGTAACAGAGAATAGAAAACAGCGGTCTCAAGCAGCGGTCTCAAGAATTCGAACCTGCGTCCATTCGGGTAAACTCAAAAATTTACTTAACATTATTAACAACTCTATAAAAATACATAGAAAATTTAATATACAAACATACAAACTTAAAATTATATACTCCTTTAAATAATTACCTAAATGTACTTTACTGACAGTGGATTATTGACCTTAGTAAATTAATATACTTAGAAAAAAGTGATACATTTAAAAAAACCATGAATTCAAATCAGTGTCTTACTCGTTCAGCGAGCAGTGAAGTGAAATATCGCTATAATAATAATCATTTGAACTAAAATTCCCAGCTCTACAGAATAATTCAATTACGTGAAACGTTCTAGCGAAGGCAGCGCTGACCTTGCAACCAAGTAATTATAGTAATACAGGAACTGATACGATTGTGAAAGGTTTCTTTCAGTGGTAGCTATTTTTAGTGTTCAAATTGAGGTTATGTCATTAAATTAGAATATTCGTTTCGTTCGTTCGTGGTTTTTGTACCACAAACAACAACAGAAGGGTCGATTCCCAAGTCTAGAAAAGTATTATTGTGCTTTTTTTATGAAACTCTCAGTAGAAGCTCGAAGTTTGGATTTGTGCCCGGTTAATGGCAATATGCTCGCCCCCTATTACAAGGGACCTAACTATCGGCGAACACTGTTGGTGTAAATTTGTACCTATACCTCAACTAACAATTTGAGGAAAACAGGCGTGAAGAATGCTATGTTTATAATTAATAACATTCATTTTACGACTGCCTTATTGGTCTAGTGATCATAAGCGCGACTGCTACGTTAGAGGTCCTGGGTTCGATTCCCAGGTCGAGCAGTGTTATTGGGTTTTTATATAAAATTCTCAGTAGCAGCTCGGAGTCTCTATTTGTGCATGGTTAATGGCAATAGGGTAGCAAGTGTGGGTGTACATTAGTATACCTCTGCCTAATTCTTCGGGGAATACAGGCGTGATAATATGATATTCATTTTTAAGGGTTAGTGGCTGATCATTACTGCGCTGATCAACAGATCTGCAAGATTAAACTACGCCTGCCGCTGTCAATCCGAGGATGGGTGACCATTCTTAAGTTCTAAACACATCGAGACCAACATTTTCTGTGTACATAAATAACAATATTGTGTTGAATACAACAAGTTTTGTTTCACAAAAGCTTGTGAAAGTTAATGCTGAACCCAAAAGTTTGAGCAGGGTGAAGGAAAAGTTTTATAGAAACGAAATAAGAGTGACAAAAGTAACGAGGAAACTATGTTTTTAAACAATATTATATATCTGAATTAGACGGTACTTCAGCTCTTGCAGTCCCACAGCTGGGCATGGGCATCCTCTCAAATTGAGAGGGATTAGTATAAGGATATGAGTAAAGGACCTCTGTCTTTTTGTCATCATGTGCGTATTAATAATGATATAACCATAGGATATGACCATGTGACCTTGTGATATGACCATAGGACTGCCATGTCAAAGGACTCGAGTTCGAATCCATGGCATGCACCTCTGACTTTTCGAAGTCATGTGCGTATTAATACTTAATTATTACGCGCTTAAACGGTGAAGGAAAACATCGTGAGGAAACCTGCATGCTTAAGAGATTTTCTCGATGGCGTGTGAAGTCTGCCAACCCGCAGTAGGCTAGCGTGGTGGACTTACAGCCTAATCCCTCTCATTCTGAGAGGAGAACCGTGCCCGGCAGTGGGACAATATAATGGGTTGATGATGATACGCTTAAAACGGTGGAGGAAAATCGCGTGTGGAAACCTGCATGCCTGAGAGATTTTCTTGACGGCGTGTGAAGTCTGCCAACCCGCAGTAGGCTAGCGTGGTGGACTTTATAGCCTTACTCCTCTCAATTTGAGAGGAGACTTGTACCTAGTTTAATCTCAATATCATAATTGCAACTCTAACTATACTTCGGTGGTTTCGGCGTAAAATCAAAAACTCTACCAAGTTTTGTTTAAATAAAACAATGTTTTGTTTACATACATACATACACTCGCGCTTTTTCCCAATAGGGGTAGGCAGAAACTACAGAACGCCATCTGCTACGAATCTTGCATACTTCTTTTGCTTCGTCCATATTCATACATCTTGTCATATACATGCGCCGGTTGCGGGTACTACGCACCTGACCTTTCTGAAGGATCTCACCAATAAGGTCGTGGTATGCCTTTCTAGGGCGTCCTCTCCCGGCGACTCCACTGACATTCGTTAATCGTCTTTCATCCATTCTCTCGACATGTCCAAACCATCTCAGCATACCCCTTTCAATGCGTGTCACTATATCATCTTTTAAACCGCAACTGTTTTGTTTAAACGTACTTAAATGTGTTTGGTTCAAATAAAACAATACAAAACCAAACAATTAATTGGTCAGTTGTAATTACAATAATTTAGACACATGTGTAATTAATCCGGTCATAGTCAGCAATGGCCGGTCATTACCAACACTCACCGGCAACCACGTTATTAGTAATAACTTGATTGTTAATGTCTACTGGAGTTTATTAACGATTTGTTTGTTCGTGTTATTACCCGCTGTTAATGTTAATAATAATAATTAAGTTCAATAATTATAGTTGTTGATATGAAAGGGTAAATTGGCTTCATATTTGTTTTAAAAAAAAGCTTACTAGCAATGTGGGTCGCACATTACTCGAGCTAAGCTAAATGCTTGTGTTACGAGTGGGTTCACGTCGGTAGTGCAATGGGTGGGTTTCGAACCGGCAACCACATGATCGCAAGTCCGACGCCCTAGCCAGTAGGTTACCGCCGCTTCAAAGTAGCTATATAAGTGTATAGTGTGTAAGACTGTTTGTGTGTGTGCCTGTGTATGTGAGTCTATGTGTTTTAAGCGCAAGTCTGTGTGTAAGTGTCCATATGCAAAAGGCAAACCAAATCAAATCATATTTATTTGTTAAACATGTGTTTTTAACGCTTTTTAGGCTTTAAGTTTTACTTTTTAGTAGACAATTGCAGTAAATAATTGTGGTACTCAAAATTTAATTGATTGTCTCATTAGTCTAGTGGTCCTAAGCGCGACTGCTATGCTTGGATGCCCAGGTCGAGCAAAGTGTTATTGAGTTTTTCTATGAAATTCTCAGTAGCTGCACAGATTTGTGCTCGGTTAATGAAAAAAGTTTTTGTTATTGTCATTAACCGGGCACAAATCGGGGACAAGAAGGATTCTGCGTGGTACTAATGTATTATGTACCCACGTTAAATTTTTATCTATCTTTTGTCCTTTCTTTTCGTCCAATTGCTTGGCATAAAAAGTGGGTTAGGTAAGTATATAGATATAAAATATGTATGTGTGTATGTTTTGGATTAAATTCTTTCTACTCGTCCGCGGAAGCGAAGACGCGGGCAAACACAAGTTTTATATTTAAAGTTATAAATAACACTCTAATCATATTATTATTTATTAGGGTCAACCCTGTTACAAGTTAATCAAAATTAGGGTCACTTAGTAGCTCCCGTAGTCGTCGAGTATAATTAAATATAGCTAAGCTTTTACGAGCTTCACAAGGTTTGTTTAGGTACTGTACCTATCACAATATTTGTAGAGGTTCTCTCGGCTAAGTCATAACTACGCTGATCAGTCGATCTACAAGGTTAAGCTGTCCCTGCAGAGGTCTGGATTCGGATGGGTGACCGTGGTTTCAACATAGCAACACGTCGATATTTCTTAAAGGGGTAGGGAGAGGTGCACTTGTGTTGTATAAGTTTACAGTATGTTGATGATGTCATCGTTTTTCGAACGGTACATGTTATTGTTTTTTTTTTATTTTGAGTGATCACATCAGTACCAAATTGAAATGGGATCAAACGGGATGCATACCGCTTCAAAACAAAAAAAGGATTTTCAAAGTCGGTTCGGCAAATGTCGGTGAAATCGGTGAACATATATCGAAAAAAATACATACCTACAGTCGAACATAGAACCTCTTCCTTTTTAAGACGGTTTTTGTTTCAATGTTATTGTAACTTAATATAAAGCATGCTATTCGCGCATATCTGAATATAATAGTACCTATTCTAATATACCCCTGCAACTACTTTAACGACGACAATTACAAAACTACCGACAGAATTTCCCAGAAATAATCACTTTAGTGCAATCACACTTCGAATTAAACAATAAAACAATAACTACTGTAATTCTGGTCACGCCACTTGACGGGCGCGGCGTGTCAGGGACAGTGACGTCATTAACGTGACGTCACAAACGCGTCATCGTCTGGTCGAAATTGGCGGGATGATGGGTCCGATATTAGGCGAAATTACGGGTAAGTACTTGTTTGAAATGTCTCATTAGTTTAGTTGTCCTCAGCGCGACTACTACGCTAAAGGTCTTGGGTTCGCGTCCCAGGTTGAGCAAAGTGAAGGTAAGTGTAGGTGAGCTTTTCTATGAAATTCCCGGTCGGTTATTGAGTCGGTTATTCGAGGTCGGATAATGAGCGGCCACGCCCCCTGTTACACGTGATCTAAACATACTGCCGAACGGTGGGTGTACATTAGAACATCTCTGCCTAACTCCTAGTTAGGCAGAGGTGTAACATACATAATACCACAAGGCTTAAGTATGACAATAGGCTTACTCTCTGTTAATATGGACCTTATATAACGGTCCACTGTACATACATAAGTAAATTCTAGTGTACCAACTAGGTGTCATGTATCAATTCATTTCATTTCATTTCATTTCAATAGCCGCGCTATGGCAACTGAACCATTGAAATGAAATGATATTTATTTCTGTAAATAGATCTTTTCAGGACACTTTTACAAGTCGATTTTTTACATTTTTTTTTTAACTAGATGGCGCCGACGTTTCCTATCTGACGACCTCTGAGGAGAAACGTCGAAACAAACTCAGAGAATCATGGTCTCTTTTAAAGTCCAGACAATAGTTGTTGTTAGATATGCGAGTTTAACAATGTAGGGCAAAATCTGAACAGGCCTTTTGAAGAAAGAGCCATAGCAGCTTTGAGTTGACCTGTCCTAACTGACGGCACGCATACATCGTGTAGCTCAACCATTTTAAAGGGAGCTCAACGACCCGTCGCACAACGATACCAGATCAGCAGGACATTTGTGTAGGTCATGTGAAATACTCAAAACTGTCAGAGAAGTTTATTATACATCTGATACGTGTTAAAGCTAACCTATATAGTACTCACATTTACATTTTAATATCGTACAATTAACATTTGAAAACAAAATAATATTATGCATGATTACTAGGACCTACAAGGCCACCCAGTCAACTTGTGAATTAAAAAAGGGAAAAAAATAAAAATAAATAAATATACACATTTACGATACGATAGCCAGCAAGTCAACCAGTCACCACAAGCAGCACCCGTTCACGAGTATAACGCACGGATCAGCCATCACCCTCCTCGCCATTTTAGAGGGAAGGGGGTGACCCGACCAATGACGCTACCGCAAGCAGTTACATCTAAGGGAGCATGACGACATTGCAGCCAGGTGTAAATCATGTTACAGAAATGACAGACATGTTGAACTGATGACCGAGGCCACTAAATATAATTATTTTTACTTCTAATTTCCTGTAAAACTGCAGAGCCACCTAACAGTCTATTAAGACTAGAGGAAATGACGTAATTTGCCGTAACATTTCAGTTAATAGGTACTTTTGTTAACTTTTTATTAAAATAAGCTACATTATTCTATTTATAGAACTGTAAGTGGCTGTTAACAAAAATGGCCGCCGTAATGTCTGCATTAACGTTATTTTGTTAGAGTACACACTGCGCTCATGTTAAAGAAATTAGCATTAATTAAAAAAATAAACGAAGAAGGCAACAGGAAAGAGTAGCCCAGAGCAGAATGGAATGGATATTAAATAATATAAATTATAATGACATAAATTTTATGACTGCCTCATTAGTCTAGTGGTCTTAAGCGTGACTGCTCCTGGGTTCGATCCCCTGGTCGAGCAAAGTGTTATTGGGTTTTTCTATGAAATCGGAGTCTGGAGTTGTGCCCGGTTAGTGGCAACAGGCTCGCCCCCTATTACATGGGACCTAAACGTACCGGCGAAATGTGGGTGTACATTAGTACACCTCTGCCTAACCCTTCGGGGAATACAGGCGTGATGATATGTATTTACAGGTCATGTCATAGACATAGGATTCATGACATTCGCCACAACCATTACAGGCTGTTCTCAAGTATTCGCTGGACACCTTCGAAGAGCGAGGTCTTTCCTCGCATCCTGCTTAAAATCACGTGTTTTATCCATTAAGCACAAATTTGTTCTTTCCATTAGTCTCAGCGCAGTATATTCAAGTTCAAGTTCAAGTTCAAATGTTTTTATTTCAAATAAGCCTTTACAAGCATTTATGAAACGTTATGACTCTAGTTGCACGGTTCCAAAAAGTTGATCCTATGGAGAAGATTCCGGCAAGAAACTCCATGGACACTCTTTTAAAATAAGAGGTATAACAATTTTAACTGGTACATTATGGCAATATGAGGATGTGAGAACATTGAAGGTTAATGTCTGAATTAGCTTTAAGTCAATATTAAAATCAAAAGGTTCCCAGCAACTGAGAACTTAATTTCATCCTAAAAATAAGAAGTTATGTGGAAGAATCCACATCATCAAACAAATAAACTATAAATTGTATCTAATCAGACATGAACGGCTAGAATGCACTCACATTTACAGTCCATTTTTATAAGTTGTGGTAAACAATACTAACCATATGAAGACATCCCGAGATATGAATAATGAATATATTCTGGTAAAACATGCCATTGAAGTATATTTATTTGAACCAGTATGTAAATGAAGACAAAAAATAAAATTAAATTGTGAGTATAATAGCCTCAATAATTCAGTAAATCAATAAATGTAACCTCAGGTTGCCAGGGAGGCCACAGGTGCGTCCGTATTTTGACACCACACGTTACTATCGTCAACGTAGTCATTTATTTTATAATATGCTTTCTCAACAAGAACCGATTTAACGTAATTTTTAAATTTCTTGCCAGTGAGATCAGTAATAGATTTCGGGAGTTTATTGTAAAAACGCACACAATTTCCTAAAAATGATTTATTTGTTTTAGTTAATCTAAATTTAGGAACCACTATTTTATGCTTATTTTTTATTATTTTTTAGCATTAAATATTGCGAAATTTTCACAAAGAAATGAATTTTCTAATTAAAGAAAATTTCTAGTGAAAGAAAAATTCGATCTCAGGCAGGGTTTGAACCTGCGTCCCTCTGGTTAAGTACACCAGACGCTTTACCAACTAAGCTACCGAGACCACTGCCTGTGATGTCGAATTTCTCTTCCACCTTCTACGTCTTGAGGCGACGTCGGCACCATCTATTGAAGACATTACTATGTCTTTCAACCAACACGACTGCCTTTACAGGTAGTTCAATGTCGAACGATGTTGCCTTACCGTATTATGCTTATTTTTCATTATTTTTTAGCATTAAATATTGCGAAATTTTCACAAAGAAATGAATTTTCTAATTAAAGAAAATTTCTAGTGAAAGAAAAATTCGATCTCAGGCAGGGTTTGAACCTGCGTCCCTCTGGTTAAGTACACCAGACGCTTTACCAACTAAGCTACCGAGACCACTGCCTGTGATGTCGAATTTCTCTTCCACCTTGTACGTCTTGAGGGACGCAGGTTCAAACCCTGCCTGAGATCGAATTTTTCTTTCACTAGAAATTTTCTTTAATTAGAAAATTCATTTCTTTGTGAAGACCACTATTTTATGTTTACCTCTAGTATTATGGTTGTGATAGTCGCTATTTATGCTGAACATATGCAAGTTTTTGCGGATATACATGATGTTTTGAAGTATATAGAGTGACGGCAGAGTTAGTATATTGACGTTCTTGAAGACTTCTCTAAGGGAATCGCGAGGGCCCATATTGTAGATTGCGCGGATGGCCCTTTTCTGCAAGATAAAAATTGAATCTACGTCAGCAGCTGATCCCCACAGCAGAATACCATATGACATAATGCTGTGAAAGTAAGCAAAGTATACAAGTCTAGCCGTAGCTACGTCAGTGATCTGCCTAATTTTCCTCACTGCATATGCTGCGGAACTTAATCTGCGAGACAGGGCTGAGATGTGAGCACCCCATTGCAACTTACAATCAACCGTAATACCTAAGAAAACAGTTTCATTGATTAGATCGATATTGCTGCCTTCAAGAATTAAATTACTTTTAACTTGTGGTACATTTGGTAACGAAAATTTTAGACATTTTGTTTTGCTAGCATTAAGAAGTAAATTATTAGCAGCAAACCAGCTAGATAGGGATTTTAGGCTCTCATTAAAGGCACGCGTTTTCCATTAAGCACAAATTTGTTCTTTCCATTAGTCTCAGCGCATTATATTAAAGGCACGCGTTTTCCATTAAGCTCAAATTTGTGCTTTCCATTAGTCTCAGCGGATTATAGGTATTAAAGGCACGCGTTTTTCATTTAGCACAAATTTGTGCTTTCCATTAGTCACAGCGCATTATATTAAAGGCACGCGTTTTCCAATAAGCACAAATTTGTGCTTTCCATTAGTCTCAGCGCAGTATATTAAAGGCACGCGTTTTCCATTAAGCACAAATTTGTGCTTTCCATTTGTCTCAGCGCATTATAGGTATTAAAGGCACGCGTTTTCCATTAAGCACAAATTTGTGCTTTCCTTTAGTCTCAGCGCATTAAATTAAAGGCACGCGTTTTTCATTAAGCACAAATTTGTGCTTTCCATTAGTCTCAGCGCATTATATTAAAGGCACGCGTTTTCCATTAAGCACAAATTTGTGCTTTCCATTAGTCTCAGCGCATTATAGGTATTAAAGGCACGCGTTTTCCAATAAGCACAAATTTGTGCTTTCCATTAGTCTCAGCGCATTATATTAAAGGCACGCGTTTTCCATTAAGCACAAATTTGTGCTTTCCATTAGTCTCAGCGGATTATAGGTATTAAAGGCACGCGTTTTCCATTAAGCACAAATTTGTGCTTTCCATTAGTCTCGGCGCAGTATATTTCTGCTAGCCGTCATCTAATTACAACAAAATATTCTCTTAAAATAATTAAAAAAGGTTAGCGTAGAGTCTAAAACTGTGCATTAATTTAATAGAATTTCAACCCTCTTGCAGACTAATTTATTAGAAGGACAACACAGCTGACCCTCAAGGGTGTAATATGTTAATTTCAGATCCAAAACAAAGTTTGATAATTAGCGAAGCGAGTTATTTAAATATTATATAGGTACTGGAGTTATTTTATTTCTATGTGATGTTTAAAATATTAAAGATGATTATTTAAGAAAATAATGTGCAATGGTATTAGGATTAATTAGACGTCTAATTGTACCTGCTTTCGGTCTACAGTTACGAAGACATTGCGGAACATGCACACAATAAATGTAAATTACATTTTTCGAATCGAGAATCTTTTAATTTGTTTTTTTTTTGCCGTCTGCTAAGCAAAGACCTGCCTTCTCTGTTTCCAAGCCACTCTCTCTGTTGTTTTAGCGACACAATCTTTCTCGTAAGAGTCGAGTTTAAAGCGCTTACCATTAGGCGGCGTGTATGCTTGTTTATTATATTAGTAAAATATAAAAACAGCGAGGACTGTTCAACGGATCATCAACATTCACCATCATTTAAATGTTTACTTCCTCTACATAAATACATAAGACAGGCGTATATTTCATGTCTTGCCTAATGTGAAACGAATGACGCGGCACATTGCAAAGCGACGCTCGTATCACGACGTAAGTCGAGTGTAGGAATTGATTACAAACAAAATGCTTACGAAAATGTGATATTTATTGGAAGAACACGTTTCAGCTAAAATTAAAGATGTTTTGAGTAAACATACCATCACGCCTGTATTCCCAAAAGGGTAAGGCAGAGATGTACTTAATATAGAAATGTACACCCACAGTTCGCCGATAAGTTAAGCTCCCTTGCAATAGGGGACGAGCCTATTGCCATTCACCGGGTACAAATTCAACCTGACAGTGTACTCACAATTTATAGAAAAATCTAATAATACTTTGCTCGACCTAGAAATCGAACCCGAAATCTGTAGTGGCATTTAGGACCACTAGGCAAATTAGGCACTCATTATGTTTAAAGCCAATAAAAACATACCAACACGCCTGTATTCTTTGTTGTCATCAATAATGGTATGATTGTAAAATGTCAGAGGTGCTTTCATTTTTATAAATGCTTCTAATGACACCAATATTATGCAGAAATTGCACAAATTATCTAGGTAAACTAATATTATAAAGAGGAAATATTTGATTATTTGTTTGCATTGAATAGGCTCTGTAACTACTGGTCCGATTTTTTAAATTATTTAACCTATAGAAAGCTACATTATTCCTGACTGATATAGGCTATATATTATTCCGTAAAATGACAAGAAACGTAAAATCTACGCGGGCAAAGCTGCGGGCGGAAAGCTAGTTATAAGATAGGTAAGTGCATTAAGACTGATCATCTCTCCTTCAGAGACGATACACTTAAGCTATGTTTTCAAATACCAATTTGTTATTATGACAGGTACATTGCATTTGTATGCAATGCTGCACTCGTGGCGCAACTCATTTTTCTCTGACAAAAGAGAATGAGTTTGCACTAAAAATGTAAATGTACCAACGTTATTACCGATTCATGAATGAGATTATAAATGACTGCTCTAGAGTCGTTCTATTTGCCTAGTGGGGTGACTCCGAAATTACTATTAAATATTGTCTTTTATTTGTTTTAAGAATTCGGAATTCAGTTTGTTGAATTGAAAACTTCACTTTATTAAATGAAATAGCAGCTAATTACTTAAATTGACGACTTAACATAAAAGATACTAATAATTTCATTTTATTGCGTTCAAAATCATTTAATTGAGAATTTTCCTTTTATCTAAATTTATTTGAAGCAGCGGTAGCCTAATGGCTAGGGCTTCGGACTTGCGATCATGTGGTTGCCGGTTCGAAACCCACCCATTTCACTATCAACGTGAACCCACTCGTAACACAAGCATGTAGCTTAGTACGAGGGATTAACAAGAATACTAGTAATGTATGACCAACATTGCAAGTAAGCTTTAAAAAAATTGATAATGGACATATTTGAGTTAAGAATGTATGTATATTCAAAATTGAATTAAAAAATTGCGATTGTCCGATTGAAGAAGAAAGAAAGAAGAAAGAAAGAAAAGAAAATTTATTTGTAGGACACCTGAATTACATAAAATAATAGTAAACAGTAAATCTAAGTAGCTACAACTAAAAGCATTAAAGTGAACTACAAATCGGTCCAATCTCAGCAAAATTGCCGAATTGCCAGTTAAGGCAAAACGACGCTGGTCTTCCGTTTGCTAGAGGAAAGTACAGACTGAAAATGATGAATTGTCCGAGATAGATGTAAATGACACTAACAACTTGGGAATCGGACCAAATACCTATCAACCACTTAGTGCGAACTCTTGAACAATGAGGCAGTTTATATTTCGTTGTATAAAAAGAACTGACCCGGGCTATCAAAATTAATGAGCTCCCGCCAAAAGAAAAGACATTATAACAAAGTGATGATAACTTGCTCTATATGCGGACATAATTAACCATCGCTTACCATTTAAATTTCAATCTTACACCGTAACACACAAAGTTCAAAATGGAGTTACGGCCCATCTCGACCAGTCATTCATCAAAGTCGTTGGTTGGCTTTAGAAAAACAGCTTTTCTCTTTATTCTGAGGAGGGCATTGTGGGGTTTGGCTGCACTTAAGTCATTGTTTATCATCACGCAATAGACTCGGATTGAAAAGGATTTAATCGAGATGTTATTAACGTCAGGGTTGTTACGTCATACCGCCTTTCTTTTGTTTTAAAACAGGTTTCTGTTACGTAATACGGCTTTTCTTTTGTTTTACTTGTAAATTAGGATAACATTTAACAGTATGAATCGTCGTGATTGAAAAAATGCATGAAACTGCATCAAAGGTTTTTATGCTTGTTTTAATTAAAAATAATGCACTACATCCTGTATAATTATGATTATCTACCCAGTAATTACACGGATATCTATGACGTCAACTTAAGTTTGTGTGTGTGTGTGTGTGTGTGTGTGTGTGTGTGACAATAGATGTCACATTTCTTTAAAGCATATAAGCCTAAAAGCATGAGAAGCCGTAAAAAAATTTGAAGAAACATTAGAGTTTGGTTCGGCATTTCTTCTCAGAAGTCGTCAGATAGGAATGCCGGCACCATCTATTTTTTTTATATTTATTCTACTTTTCGGTTAATTTAAGCATACATAGGGTTTGTATGTTTTCAAACATAGTTGATTTACATTGTGACAATTACTTTGAATTATCACTTTCATTATTTATCATAGAAACAGGAAAGTCTACAGCTATTTTTTTTAAAAAAAGCTTACTAGCAATTTGGGTCACACATTACTAGTATTCTTGTTATCCCCTCGTGCTAGGCTAAATGCTTGTGTTACGAGTGGGTTCACGTCGGTAGTGCAATGGGTGGGGTTCGAACCGGCAACCATATGATCGCAAGTCCGACGCCCTAGCCATTAGGCTACCGCCGCTATAGTCAGAGGGTGGCCACAAATCACTTTTAAGCCATCCTTATTTTTATTTCTATTCTTTATTATACTAATCCATCTTCTTCATTACATGTGACCCTGGTTAGACTATAAAAAAATAAAAATAGTTTATTTCAATTACAACAGGCTTTTTGATACATATTATTGGAGATCACCTTTTAAGCAAGGAATTGCTTGTATTAGGAGACTCCGCGCTTCCACTTGTCACTTCTATGCAATTGAAATGTAGACAATGTAAACATGCAAAAATAAAAGAACTTAAAAATTATACATAATGCATTGCAAATAAAAGAGCGAACGAAAATTATGCAGAAAAAGGTCAAAATACGCGTGTACTTGTGGTATCTGTATAATGACTGAGTGTGTGAGTGATTGTATGAGTGAGTGTGGGTGTAAGTATGAGCTTGAGGTAGTGTGGTGTGTTAGTTATAATGAGCTATTACTTAGTTCATTTTTTATCGTTATTTGCATTTTTTTTTACTAAATTTCACTAAATACTAACTAACTAACCAAAATAAATCATCTTTTTGTATTTTTTTATGCATTTTCCATGCAAAGATTATTAAGTTATTATTATTAGTGAAGGAAAAATACGACCACGGGCAGGATTCGGACCTGCGTCTTCTGGTTAAGTACACCAGAAGCTATGACCGCTAAGCCACCGCGACCCCCACCCGCCATGTCGAAATTTGCCTTTACATTTTTAATTTACGTCTTTGAGGGGACGTCAGTGACATCTGTTGAAAATGTGATTCTCACCGACAAGACATGCTTTACAGTAAGAACAATGTCGTACGATGCTACGTTACCTTTTAACTATCTTTTTGTATTTTTTAGGCATTTTCCATGCAAAGATTATTAAGTTATTATTTTTAGTGAAGGAAAAATACGACCGCGGGCAGGTTATATTATATAGATATTTTTCCTTCACTAAAAATAGCGTCTGGTGTACTTAACCAGAAGACGCAGGTTCGAATACTGCCCGCGGTCGTATTTTCAACCGACTTCAAAAAGGAGGAGGTTCTCAATTCGTCTGTATGTTTTTTTTTTTTTTTTTTTGTATGTTTGTTACGCGATATCTCCGCCAGTTGTGGACCGATTTTAATGATTGTTTTTTTATTTGGTAGGTTATACTTCAGAGGTGGTCCCGTTCGAATTTTATCGAAATCGGTTGAGCAGTTTTGAAAATATCAACAAAAATCTAAAAATTGTTTACATCGATGATATTATCGTTTACTCCGAAACATCGCTGTCTTATTGGAGCAGTGCGTTTAGTTGGCTAACAAGTATTTCTAAACAAAACTTTCCACTGAAAATTACAAAATAAAATTACTTTTAACAAAAAAAGCTAAACCGCCTTCAAAAAATAATAAAATAATTTTGTCTAAAACAGTTTGGGAAGTCGGTGACTTCTATTTGAGTGGGTCTTTTATTTTCGCCACCGACTTCCCAAACTGTTTTAGACAAAATTATTTTATTATTTTTTGAAGGCGGTTTAGCTTTTTTTGTTAAAAGTAATTCCTTCACTAAAAATAATAACAAAATAAATCACTTTCATTATTTATCAAAAGAAACCAGAAACTCTACTGCTGTAGTCAGAGGGTTGGCCACAAATCATTTTTAAGCCATCCTTATTCTTTATTATACTAATCCATCTTCTTCATTGCATGCGACGCTGATTAGACTAGGGAAAGATACTCGTATTTCACAAAAAAACGCTATTCTATGTCACAATTTATTTTGATCTAACAGTCGCGCGTTTCTCCGGCGGCGGTGTCCCAAAAAGATTATTTACTATAACTTCGCTTATAAGCTGCATATCGAGATGAAACATGTATCAGATTTTACGTAAGACTTCCAGCAATACAATCGTATAATATCACCTAAAGATAATTAATTGCAACTTTAACTTTAACTTCTTATCTCCTTCCTCTCCCTTTTCCTGAGATAGGCTTGGCAACGCATCTGCAAATCCTTTTGTATTGTAAATGTCCATGGGCGGCTCCGTGAGTTATCCCATAAAGCAAACTGTCTCATTAGTTTAGTGGTCCTTAGTGTTATTGGACTTTTTATGAAATTCCCAGTAGCAGCAGGAGTTTGGATTGTGCCTGGTTAGTGGTAATAGGATCGCCACCTATTACATGGGACCTAAACAAATGAATGAGATCGCAAAATGTGGGTTTACTTACATTAGTATACCTCTGCCTCGTCCTTCGAGAATACAGGCGTGATGGTGTGTAAATTAATTGTTTTAGCTTCTATTGCTTATTAGAGATTTTTTTAAGACTTACTAGCAATGTGGGTCCCACATTACTAGTAATCTTGTTAACCCCTCGTGCTAAGCTAAATGCTTGTGTTACGAGTGGGTTCACGTCGGTAGTGCAATGGGTGGGTTTCGAACCGGCAACCGACGCCCTAGCCATTAGGCTACCGCCGCTTCAAAGTTCATTTACTATTTTAATTATATTAATATCATATGCTAATTAGAGGTCCTCAAAAGATCAATACACTCTACACACACACAACACTGCTAAAACTGGAAATAGATCTCAGGACCTTACGACCACAAGACCAATGAGACTAAGATACCCTATTCAAAATAAGACACCGGTGATGTTTATACGACTGCCTCATTAGTCTAGTGGTCCTAAGCGCGACTGCTTCGCTTGAAGTCCTGGGTTTGATCCCCAGGTCGAGCAAAGTGTTATTGGGCTTTTCTATGAATTCTCAGTAGCACCTCGGAGTCTGGATTTGTGCCCGGTTAATGGCAATAGCCTCGCCCCCTATTACATGGGACTTACAAAACATACCGGCAAAATGTGGGTGTACATTAGTACACCTCTGCCTAACCCTTCGGGGGTTACAGGCGTGATGGTATGTTATGATGTTTATACGCTGATAATATGGTTCCGCAGTCAACTCCACAAGCGAAATAACTTCATATAAAATGTATGAGACAAAACAACTTGTTATTTATCATGTAATGTTAGGAAAGTTTGCAAATATTCTCTGTTTTGAGATAACCTTTCAACTTACCCGTAATGATGTCTGTTTTCACATTTTGCTTGGGTTTGAATGTTGCTTTGTTCTATAGAATATTTTGCACTCCCAATTTCGTTTTGTTTCTCTTAGTTCGTCGAAGTTTAAGAATTTGCCTCATTATTCTAGTGGCCTTAGCGTGACTGCTACGCTAGAGTTCCTGGGTTCACACATTGGGTTTGGCCATTTCGACAGTATGTTTAGGTCCATTGACCGGGTACAAATCCGAATTCCGAGCTGCTAATGGAGTTTCCTAGAAAAACTCGATAACACTTTGCTTGATCTAATAATCGAAGCCAAGACCAGCATTCGGGACCACTAGACTAATAAGGCAGTCAATATTTGCAGCCTTTCTACAAACCCTGGCATTGCTTCACCTTGCCAAGAGAATTATGTCTATACAAGTCTATGTCTATCCATAACATTCTGACCTTCGTCGAAGGTTGTGACCTATCGTCGCCGACTTTGCCGAAGGACCTATGGGTATGACAATCGTTATTTATGACGATAATGAAATATTAAATCTCTTCCAAAATAAATTAATCTAATTAATTTTCAATGAAAAAATATTTTATGGAGCGCTACAAGACATATATATTTTAATATTCACATCAAAAGTGTTGAGATATGATGCGACAATAATTTAAAACCATTGCCTATACATACAGTATATACGTATACAGAAAATTTCAAGTAGTAAAAGATAATTATAACAAAAATAAAAGCTGAGATAGTTTGGACTTGTTGAATGGATGAAAAATAATAACGAAATGGATTTATAAAGCGAATGTCAGTGGAGCCGCCGGGAGGGTACGCCCTAGAAAGACATACACTGTCCTTATTGGTGAGGTCCTTCAGAAAGGTCAGGTGCGTAGTACCCGCAACCGGCTCATGTGTATGAAAAGATGTATTAATGTGGAAGAAGCAAAAGAGTATGCAAGAGTCGTAGCAAGTGGCGGTCTATAGATTCTGCCTACTCTTGTAGGAAAAAGTCGTGAGTGTGTGTATGTTATTTGTAAAATAAAAATATGGGGAAGTCTTATGACAATAAAACTTAATTTTCCGCATCTAAGCGTCAATGTATTTAGGTACTTTCCACGTAAAGATAAATCTAAATTTCAATATACAAGAGCTGGTCACGTCTGTCCACGATGGACGCAACTTGGCGTGAAATTGGCCAAGCCCAGCAATATCGAACGACTGCAAGCCACGTACCGGTTTCTTATGAAACATTCGTGCAAATCGCTTTGTTTAACAGCGTGCTACATCGTTTTTGAGAAAGACTGTTAATAAGAAGAATATTTATGTGAACGAAGTGAGAAAAGTATACAAGAATATATATAAAGAGGTTTTCTTAGTTTCTGCCTCGTTCTGTTGGTCATTTTATTATTATGGACAATCTTTAAAATATAAAATTTGGCGAAAGAAATATTTAATTTTAGGTAGGCCGTAATGTTAATGTCAAAAAGGATACAACTAGTTGCACAATTTGCTTAAAACTGAATAAAACATAACGCCCCATTAGTCTACGAGTAGTTATGGTAAGCGCGACTACTGAGCAAGAGGTCTTGGTTTCAATTCTCAGTTCGAGCAAAGGGTTAGATTTTTCAATGAAAAGTTCAATACGACAACGTGGTAGTGATACTATTAGTATTGCTGGCGTCTATACGCTCTGGTTGCTGCTTACCATCAGGCAGTCCGGCCCCGTGTCGTACCATTATCTATAAATATGTTGTACGGGAGCCCCCCTTAAATATTATTATTTCTGTTTTTTAGTATCCATTGTTATAGCAGCAACAGAAATACATCATCTGTGCAAAATTTCAACTGTCTTACTGTCACAGACAGACAGACACACAGACGGACAGCGGAGTCTTAGTAATAGGGTCCTGTTTTTAGCCTTTGGGTACGGAACCCTAAAAAAAGACAGTTATAAAGTTACTAATACTACAAAAAAATCAGGTTATACAACAAAACTGTTCAAACACTACTGAGCTATTGACGAAACGATAGTCTATCAAAAATGAATAGAAAAAGATGTGTGACATACAAATAGTGAATTGTGAAGCCTACACACTCGAGGGGAGAGTGAAAGGGCCTCGGTAAACAGTCGTCAAGGAGGGAGCCGGGTAAGCCGTGTTAAGGCGAAGACTGCTTTCAGAAAAAAATGTGCGCCTCGGAAATGTTTTATAAAGTCTTTTATGTTCGGTAGTCTCGGCGTGAGTCCAAAAATAGATTTTTCTATTGAGTCTATAATTTTGTTAATTGATAGGTCAGATAAATAGTGAAAAAGTATATTAATTAACAAGAATAAGTATTAAAATAATAAACGTAAAGAATACATCAAATAGTAGGTTGTATGAAATTTGTGTTTGTCATCCATTGTGCTCCTGCAGCTTAGAAAGAAAACAGATTTAGATAGAAAATTGTCTCTGTAAGCATCCCAAAAGACTTTAAGAAAAAAATTAAGATAGTCTGTACCATTGTTGAGGATGAAATCTAGAATCTAAATCTATGAAAAAGCATAGACATTTTTGAATACTCGATTATTACCATAAAAGTTTACAATGCCACTAAATCTAATAAAAAGTCGAAAATGTGGTTTACTAGGAGGTTATTTGATTCGATCTAGTTTTAGCGCACTCCTGGGGCTCCTAAAAGCAAAAACTACATACCAGACTCATCTGCACAGAATGAGATTTGGAATGGGAAAATTAACTTTCAAGTATAATTTAACATTTATTTTTACACTACAGCGGTGAAGCTATTGGTAACAGCCCTTATTCTAACTAATTCTCGTACTTCTTTTTGGATTAACCAGATGTGGCTTGATATCTATATTTTATACGAAGCAAATACCATCCACTACCATGGTAGTGATAGCCTTGTGATATGACCATAGGACTGCCATGTCAAAGGTCTCAAGTTCGAATCCAAGGCACGCACCACTGACTTTTCGAAGTCATGTTTATCACGCGTTTAAATCGGTGGAGGAAAACATCGTGAGGAAACCTGCATGCTTGAGAGATTTTCTCGATGGCGTGTGAAGTCTACCAACCCGCAGTAGGCTAGCGTGAAGGAGTACAGCCTAATATCTCTCATTATGAGAGGAGACCCGTGCCCAACAGTGGGACAATATATGGGTTGATGATGAACTACCATCAGACCAACACTTGATTTCTTGGGCAATATTGATATCCTAACGATATTTTTATGTTATGCTTCTCGGGTTCTGAGTAGCACTGACAATTGTCATAAGTGTTCGTATGGCGGGCGCGAAGGTTTTAAGTGTTGTCCGAGACACGTTGTGTTGACACAAATCCATAGACTGACCGCGTCTACAGCAACATAACTTTGCAGATCGATTGACTAGCGTAGATATTATTTAGCATGGAACTTATCTTATCTAGCATGTCATGTAAGTTTGTGTGAATATTTGGCAAAGTTTTTAAATATAAATGCGAATGCTATTTCGGGCCCTGGGATGTAAGCTCTTCTTATAACAAAGACTCTTATGCACTACGCCAATCTTCGTGATGACAAAAAAAGAAACCTGTCAAGTGTTCGTTTGTATAAAAAGACCGAGTTGTGGGCAAACATTCGTAAAAGAGGACAGATTGAGTGTTACGAAGTTAAGGCAAAGTGCTTATTTAAATAGTAATACAATTCGAGGCTGCCTCGAGGCGAGGCTATTTAATTTATTTTTATTTAAATTCACGTACTTAATTAACGAATTCATTAAATCACATTATACCTACTGAATCTAGAATTATACATTTTTATTGTGTTTATAATTTCTTACTTGACGGGTTAAGAGCTTTGGCAAGTAATTGCCTATCATTAATTATATTTATTGTTTTGTTAAATTTAATTGAATTTCTGTATCGAATAGGGTTATTTGAAAAAAAGGGAATCGGTCTGTTTCAGAGTTAAATTACTTATATAAAAATATTTACGTGGTAATATGATATTTACGTGACATCATTATCATATTTACCATTATACCGCGTGGAGATTAGGTTATCACATTAATTGCAACCACATATTCTACATAACGTATTTTGACCATACACAACTAAAAAAAATAAGTACAATAAGCATTTTAGCCCTGGGATCGTTTTTTCCATTTTAGTATTTAACAACATCATGTATTGAATAACGATAATCACCTGACCTTAACTAGTAGTTCAAAGACCCGAGAAAATTCAAACGTTGCCGTTCCGTATTACTAACAATTATTAGAAACTTAAACTAGTTAAGCTAAAAATGACCTTATAACTAACACTATTAGGCCTTGTCTATGCGCAAAATTAAAAGATAAGGGACCACAGCGAAAGATAAATAAAAAACGTTCTTAAAAATATTAGTTTAAGGCATAAATCTCTATGCGCGATACGGGGGTAGGTGTCGTCAGAATTCGTCCTTTGTCGGCGCCGGCGGCGGCGGCGCGCGACTACAAAGTAAAGAAACGGAAGCGGCGGCGCGTGCGGAGCTATTGATTCAGTACGCTTCCGGGGTCCTTAAGGATAGTTCGTGTGTTGCTTATTCGCACACGCGCCCTTCGTATTTTTATTGTAATTGTTTTGAGAACATTTTCGTAAATTTCTTGTTTTGTTTGTTGGATACGTTATTATTAGTTGTAGATTAGTTAAGTGTTGTGACAGTTCCTGCGAGATCGGACGCTTTTCTCATTTTTTGTTTGTGATAGGACATTTTATTAGTTAGTGAAGTTAGTGAAAGTGGGTGAGCATACGTTATCATCACAGTACACCGACATGGTTGATTGAATGCAACCAAAACAGCGCTGCTGGTGTTACGAACATACCGACAGAGGTATATCGTACCTACCTATGACGGTGCTCATATGCATTCAGTTGCATGGCGGCCATAACGTAAATTTTAATTAATCAATTGAACATTTGGACAAGTGTAGGTTTATTAAATTGAATTATTATTATTGTGCAAGAATACCATAAAATTTGTGTTGAATTGTTGATATCATCGCTCCGAGCGTCCTATCCTATGCCTACTTGCAAGTATGTAGGTACTTACTCGCCGCGGCGGCGGCGGCGACGTTGCCGCTTTTACAGGTCAGTATACTGATATTATTGAGGGTGATTTATTTCGAGCCAATATTTAAGGTATTTATTTTGTTTGAAAAATGTAGTTTTTTATTTTTAGTAAAATTGTTTATTTTATTACTCAAACAGACTAATGATAACTTGGAATGACCGCTGTTTAATTTAATGTGATAACCTAATCGCCACCCGATATAATCGACTCATTCACGTAAGCAAATTGACTAAAATTAAAGAATCGTTAAAAACATTTTCAGGAAAATAATTTAAATGTTCACAATGGATTTAGAAATAATATACATTCTTAGGCACTTGAGTCAAGAAGTCGAGGACCCTCTCAGCTTGGAGAGCATCGAAATTCTCTTACAATATTATACCCCTTAAATATGGTTGTTATTTTTTGGGTTTTAACGCGTTCGTTGAAACTTTAGGTCGAATTGCTTCTGAATTTCTTGAAAGCTGTTTTGCTAAATTATTGCCACTTAAGATGTTATTATTTAATTTTATTTCCAATAAACATTTTATCATCGTAAGGTAATTTGCGAGTCCATTTTTAAATACCAAAGTTTCTAAGTTTGCCGTGACCGTGACAACGACACAAACGATAGAGAATACCAAAAAATAAAAACAAAATACCATACCATCGCGCCTGTATAACCCGAAAGGTTAGGCAGAGGTGTACCTAATATACACACACACTTATGGTACGTGTACATCCTAAGTAATCCAGGGTGAGCCTATTCCCATTACTTGGCACAAATCCAGCCTCTGATTGACTGACTGACAGACTGATAGCGAATACAAATGAATCATTATTTGCAAATAAAAATGAAGATCCTTAATAGTTTTCAACGATCAACCAAGACAGTCGAGTATCTCGGTAAAAGATGCTATATCTTTCACATCACCAAACTTGAAGACTCCAAAATGCTAATGGAATATATTTCATAACGAGATACTTGGAATTCAATGAAACGAAAACAGTCTTCCCCTTAACTGCGCTCATTTTCGCGTCTTTATGTCAACATCGCTTGACAAGATACCTCTTTTGCTAAGAAAAAAAAAACTACAGAAGGTCTACTGTTAGTTAAGTGTTAAAGGATTCGGTCAATAATTTACTAGTAGGTGCGGATGGAAGAATATTACAATATCAAAAATATGCCATCTATCCATCTAAGGCATTGTTTGGCAATTGGCGTCTGAGGGCTGATGTAATGATGATAAAACATTTGGAATGTATCGATAATATTTGAGAGCAGTTATTTCTTTTTTTAATACATTAGGATCTCGTGCCTTTAGGCATTTTCTAGGATAAAGTTGAAGTGTCTATCTGTGGTTTCAAGATAAACGCCGACATTTATTTTCGTATTAGGATACGCGAATAAAGTGTAATAGGTTACCAAGTAGTAGTCAAATAATAGGAACGCGTAGCTAATATATTTGACTAATACCCAGTAATAGGTTATCACAGTATGCGACAACTTATGTAATTTAGAATAATAGGATTATCTAAAAATGACTGCCTCATTAGTCTAGTTGTCCTAAGCGGGACTGCTACGCTAGAGGTCCTGGGTTCGATCCCCAGGTCGAGCGAAGTGTTATTGGGTTTTTCTATGAAATTCCCAGTAGCAGCTCGGAGTCTGGATTTGTGCACGGTTAATGGCAATAGGCTCGCCCCCTATTACATGGGACCTAAAAACATACCGGCGAAATGTACATTAGTACACCTCTGCCTAACCCTTCGGGGAATACAGGCGTGATAGTATGTTATGTTATGGCCCTAATTATCTGTAATATATTACTTAAAATAATAATACAGGATGCCAAGTCATCTCGTAAACAGGTTTAATAACATAATCTTACTAATAAATGTGAAAGTTTGTGAGGATGGATGGATGGATGTTTGTTACTCTTTCACGCAAAAACTACTGAACGGATTTTGATGAAACTTTACAGTATTATTGTATATACATCAGAATAACATATAGGCTTTAAATTATACCGATATTTTAGGAAATTCCCACGGGGTTGGGGAAAAACTTTTCCACGCGGACGAAGTCGCGGGCAAAAGCTAGTTAAATTATAATTACACAATTATTACGACTTTCATCTTTATACCAAGTTTTATTATCGCAATCTTCCCATTATTACGATACTTTATTGGTATTATGACCAGTAAATTATTTCGCTAAATGAAATAATCTATCCTCGTGAAACACCTGCGTTTGATTGCGGTAATCCGGCATCGATTGCGGTGACATTAAGGGCAGAAATGGGCTATACAAACTTTTGCAGCGGCCTTTTTTGTCCGTGGCAATTGTCTGTTTATTTTGGCGAACAAAATTGTACTTTGGGAAGTCTAATTTTTAAGGCTAATGCATTAGACTTGGGCGCGAAATTCGGATAAGTAGGTATATCACATTCTAGGTACATGGTAGTAGAAATTGCGAGACCAACAATAACTTATTCACTATTGAGTATGTAATTGCTATCGTAGGACATAAAACATACCATCACGCCTGTATTCCCCGAAGGGTTAGGCAGAGGTGCACTTAATGTACACCCACAGTTCGCCGGTATGTTTGCGTCCCATATAATAGGGGGCGAGCCTATTGCCATTCACCGGGCACAAATCCAGACTCCGAGCTGCTACTGAGAATTTCTCAGAAAACTCAATAACACTTTGCTCGACCTGGGGATCGAACCCAAGACCTCTAGCGTAGCAGTCGCGATTGGGACCACTAGACCAACGAGGCAGTCCGAGCTATCGTAGGAGATTCAGCCTAAAAGTCATTTTTGACCGAATCCACTATTTTACACCAAAATCTTTGACGATGACAATTTCTAAGCATAAGTTTTAATACTCAATCGTGAATAAGTTATTATTGACGTCGCAATTTTTACTGCCATGTATCTAGTTGACGTTTACCTAATGTGTTATAGCCGAAAAAGTTGTGAAACCAAGAAAAAAATGAATTTCGCTCCCAAGACAGACGTTTTAAACTAAATGTTCGAAATACACTTTTTTGTGTTCACGCGATTTTGCTTCGGTTTCGTTTGCTAGCTGATCTTTGTAGAGACAACTTAATTAAACAAAAACCATCCCCCATAATTATCCATGTTTTAATTTTCCGCGAGAGGTGAGGTCCCCTACCCAATAACACTTGGCTCGACCTGGTAATCGAACTCACGACCTCTAGCGTAGAAGTTGCGCTTGGGACCACTACAAAAATAAACCTTGATAGCCACCATAAAGCCGTGATTCATACCATAACAATTTCTCAATAACAACCACATCACCCCATATCTTAACTCAATACCGCCATCAAATAACTATAAGAATAATGCTCCATGATTTACGTCCGTATTTTGATAAGGACAATAACTTTGGGCGTGCGTTTTAGTAGACTTACAAGCGTAAGATGAAAATGATAGACAATATTAGGACCATCCTTTTTTGAGGATGAGGAGGAATATTATATATATATATATATTTTTTTTTAAAAGCTTACTAGCAATGCGTGTCACACATTACTAGTATTATTGTTAACCCCTCGTGCTAAGCTAAATGCTTGTGTTACGAGTGGGTTCACGTCGGTAGTGCAATGGGTGGGGTTCGAACCGGCAACCATATGATCGCAAGTCTGACGCCCTAGCCATTAGGCTACCGACGCTTTTATGTAGTCCGATAATCTATCTAGGCTATCAAGTTGTAGGTCTTGAGTTTGAATCCAAATGTACCTTTGACTTTTCGTAAGCATTATGCGTATTTAAATTAGTAATCACTCGCTTAAAACAGTCAATGAAATATCGTGAGGATATCTGTATGCCTGACAAATTTTTGTGGAGTCTCTAACCCGCAGTAAGCTAGCTAGTCGAACTATTATAGCCTAATCCACAGACTCTGAGATGAGCCCCGTGCCCAGCAGTGGGATAATAAAAAAAAATACTGCGATTAATTCGGAATTCAAAAGTTGTTTTATTTCAACGGTTGATTATCTGAAAGCTCTCTATCTCACAAGAAATAGCGCAAGAGTAAATCAGATAGCTCCGGCTTTCAGCTTATTACTCATAAACATACAGGTAATGTCTAATATCCTGAGAAAATCCAGGTCTGGATTCACAGTAGCTAATAAAATATTTTTTTGTAATAAAAACATTATGATCGTGCTATAACTGCGTCATTAGTCTAATGGTCCTAAGCGCGACTGCTACGCTAGAGGTCATGGGTTCGATACCCAGGTCAAGCAAAGCGTTACTGGTTTTTCTATGATTCTCAGTAACAGCTCGGAGTTTGGATATGTGCCCGGTGAATGGCAATAGGCTCACTCCCTATAACATGGGACCTAAACACACTGGCACACTTTGGGTGTAAATTAAGTAGGTACACCTCTGTTTAACACTTCGGGGAAAACAGACGTGATGGTATGTTGTTATTATGTTCGTGATAATGTGGTGTATCTTAGACAAAAACTCATTTGAAATTGTGTGATGAATGAAATGGAAAAACTGTATGATGAATTTTGAGTTCAAAAGCAACTGATAACTACTCAACTCTGCAACACTGGGCATAATAAATGTTAGTCCATTTAAATTCTGTGGATGCTTTATTCTCGTCCTATTTAAGTCCATTCAAGTGTGAAGGCTCTCGTGAGTTCGTAGTTGTGGGTCTGCAAAAACCAGGCCGACCAAAAAAGGAATCGGTGCCGACATATTATCAGGGAGCGGCAGAAAGTTGGGAGGAATAAAACGAATAGCGACAAACCTATTACCTACTCGTAAGCATTCGGGCGATGTTTAATATTGTGAAGCAAGACAGGGCCGTATTTAGGCAACCGATATAGGTACTGTATATTTTTTTTTTATATTTAAAAATGTGTCCTGCGGTGTATTGAAAGAAAAGTGCGTCCATATTTTTTTCATAGTTTAATAGAGATTATTAAAAAAATATTTTTATGTTTACTTAACGCTTTTTTTTACCATCTTTAAATTAAAAGAAAAATATATTTATTTGCATTACCATTAAAGGTAATGGAAGGCCCCCAACCATCTAATATTGTCGGTTTAAGGATACTAAACATATTATAAGACAGTTTACTTATGTCTTTAGATAAAACGTGTTTCGCACACAATCATATACCTACGGTACCTACTAATGTGTAGGTATTCAGAAAATCCAATTAATAATATCGGCGTAGAAATCTAACCTTTGCAGTGTTTAGGTTTGCGATGCACGTAATAGGTGCATAAAGTACGTATTGTGCTGTGATTTAGGATGCAATAAATAATTTTATTGTAGTTCGCATATCCACTTTATGTGCTGTTATTGTGTGCGGTGGTATGAAATATTTTTATGAGCTATCAAATTGTTATTGTTGTTTCATTGTTGCAATGATATTTGTGCGCCTTATAAGTAATGGAAATGTAATCTTCTTTTATCATGTTAGATTACACGTTAATAGTGAAAACATTACAGTCTAGACCATTGTTTTTAAATTATGTCTTCACTTATGCAGCCTCTTCAACTATCAACGTCGTCAAAATGAAAAAAAGAGTGACTATCAAAAATAAGATTCTTATAATGAAACGTAATAAAAAGTAAACTAAACGCAGTTAAGCGTTTAGAAGTTGCCAAACATAATTATGATTTTACAAATGAAAAAATAAGTTGAAATGAAACTACTTTCATATTACTACAAAGTAGTAGGGTATACAACCCGCCTCTAAACTATTCTAAGCCCTACAGTCCATCTTCCATGACAACTTAATACCCCCTTTTGTCCCAAGCTCCCGTCCCTAATCCAGCCCTGTACTAAGCGTACACGCCACTTTTTGCTCTCAATTCTTCAAGTGACATTTGATAAATGGAACGTGCCTAAACGTGCTGACTCGTGCATCTTTTAAATTCTTTTTGAGTTACGCTGCTATGATTTACGGGGGAAAAGATTTATAGCTTTTACTCTAGAGGGATTTAAATATTCTTAAGTTTGGGAATTTGGAAGAGTGAGTGTTGAATCCCAGGAGCTAGAGATTAGTGTTGATAAATGAGATAGTTGAGTGTTTCGTTCTTGAAGTTCTTAAGTACTTTTTTACGCCTGTATGCCGAAGGGCAACGGTATATACTAAATATGCACACAGTTTGCCGATACTTTATGTTAAAAGACACGCCGAAACAATGTTGAAGGATCATGGTCTCTTGTAAAATCCAGACACAAAAAAGACCATATCTGCAAAGAGTTACATAAGTAAGTACGCACGGCTACACTTTAAGCTATACAAAACCAGTTTACACTGGCCTGTTATTTTATGGGAAGCCTTTGCAATGCGAGATCAGCTTAAACTGGATTTGTTTAGGTTGACCTGTAGCCGTGTGTACAATGTAATCATTAATTTAGGTACTGAATGAAAATATTCCAACACAATCATCCAATACTTACAATAAGGAAGTACCTACTACTAAAAAGTCTTATTTTAAGTACTAACATAATTATTTATATTTTATATATTTATAAAAATACGACCGCGGGCAGGATTCGAACCTGCGTCTTCTGGTTAAGTACACCAGACGCTATGACCGCTAAGCCACCGCGACTCCCACCCGCCATGTCGAAATTTGCCTTCACATTTTTAATTTACGTCTTTGAGGCGACGTTAGTGACATCTGTTGAAAATATGCTTCTCAACCGACATGACATGCTTTACAGCAAGTACGATGTCGTACGTAAAAATAACTTAATAATCTTTGCATGGAAAATGCCTAAAAAATACAAAAAAAAAGATACTAACATAATTATTAATATTATTATAATTTCCATATTGATATGATATTGATTGTGTGTTCATACCAAATAAACGGTTTCTCTTTAATTAAACGAGATTGACTTCAGTTTGAACTCGAAGTTTTGGCAAGATATTATTTACCTCTGATAATGAGATAGCTCAGCGTATCCGACAAATATATCCAATTGCCCTTCCAATTAAATATTGTTTGATCACCACACGTGCTGAGTATCTGGTTCTTATCCAATTATATCGTCGCATTGGCAAGCTAATTATACCAACGTTTCTTAAATGAATTACGGGATTATCCGAGGCTAACGGCTAAGGAATACTAAAATCTTTGCTGACGAAATCTATCCGAGTGAAAAAAAAAATCGAATAAAAGTATTTTATTCGAAGAAAACGACAGTGCTTAACGGATTATCTTGTAAAAGATGCTTAAGACTTTATAGTTTTTTTTAGAAAGATTCGTCGTAAGCTGTTTAGTCTGAGACAGGGATACGAGTAGGCCTATACTGTCTTTTTTAAAAATGGTTTAATATTTAGCGGTGTATCAAAGCATAAAAGACCAAAAGACATTGTAAATGACACATTCTGGATTTGAATTTATATTTAGTATCCATAGATGATCCTAGGCAAAGTTTTAACAAACATAACATACCATCATGCCTGTATTCCCCGAAGGATTAGGCAGAGGTGTATTTAATGTACACTCACAGTTCGCCGGTATGTTTAGATGGCGAGCCTATTGATACATATAGGTACATATTCAAACTCCGAGCTGCTACTGCAAATTTTATAGACAGAAAAACGTAATAACACATTGCTCGACCTGGGAATCGGACTGAAGACCTCTAGCGTAGCAGTCGCACTTAAGACTACAACACAAATGAGGCAGATAGTTACCTATAAGCAATATTTTAATAGAAATCCTATTGCGATTAATCAAATATGGCTTCTTTGTTTTCATCAGTAACATTACTAGCCCCGTAAGCAACCCTAGTTTTGTCCAGTACGTAGGTACGTTTTGTAAAACCAAACGTTGCCTGGAAGAAATCGCAGATCGCGATAAGGCCGCCCATTGTATGTATCATAAATACAAAAACTATGTACATTTATTAATTTTGATGTACAGTAAATAAATTAGTAAATTAAATAAGAACAAATTATAAAACGCCACAATGTTCTATCCTATTCTAGTGTTGGCGTGACCTAGCTTCGAAGCCATAATACTGCAATGTACCCGGATTAGGGGTGTCACTCAACTAAGCGGCCGCTGACATCTAATTTATCGCTCCTGAGGCCGTTATTAAATTGTTTTACAGAGATACAGTGGGATCTATAGGAATTATAGGGAGAATTAAAATATATTCCGTCCGAAATAAAACGATGAAATGAATTATTACTACAAGCTTACTAGCAATGTTGGTCGCACATTACTAGTATTTTTGTTGACCCCTCGTGTAAATGCTTATGTTACGTGTGGGTTCTAATCGGTAATGAAATGAGTGAGTTTTGAACAGGTAACAACATGACCGCAAGTCCAACGCCTTAGCCATTAGGCTACCGCCGCGTTAAATTAAATAAACATAACACATAACATAACTTACCATCACGCCTGTATTTCCCGAAGCGTTAGGCAGAGGTGTACTAATGTATACCCACATTTCGCCGTTATGTTTTAGGTCCCATGTAATAGGGGGCGAGCCTATTGCCATTAACCGGGCAAACATACAGACTCCGAGCTGCTACTGAGAATTTCATAGAAAAACCCAATAACACGCTGCTCGACCTAGGGATCGAACCCAGGACCTCTAGCGTAGCAGTCGCGCTTAGTACCACTAGACTAATGAGGCAGTCCTTAATTAAATAAATAATATTAAAATAGACAGGGAAGAGCAAAAGAAAATATTGGAACTATATCATCCTTTTTCCAAATATGTTGGGGTAGTTTTCCAGTCTAAGAAGATGCGGCTGAGTATCAGTATTTCAAGTGAAACGACTGCCATCAGACCTCCGCAACCAAATTTTTGAGCAATACCGATATTCGAAGGACAGACTGGTATTAGGCTATTGACGAGCTAGTTTGGCCAGTAACGATTGTCATAGGTGTTCAATGGCTTTTTACGTGCTACGAAGACAGAAAGAAATATCATAATATATTTTTTAATACAATTTTAAATTATAATTAAATTAAATGACTGCCTCGTTGGTCTAGTGGTCCCAATCGCGACTGCTACCCTAGAGGTCTTGGGTTCGATCCCCAGGTCGAGCAAAGTGTTATTGAGTTTTTCTATGAAATTCTCAGTAGCAGCTCGGAGTCTGGATTTGTGCCCGGTGAATGGCAATAGGCTCGCCCCCTATTACATGGGACCCAAACATACCGGCGAACTGTGGGTGTACTTTAAGTACACCTCTGCCTAACCCTTCGGGGAATACAGGCGTGGTGGTATGTTATGTTATGTTAATTAAATTAAAATGAGGCCAGTGTGCCGTACAAACTGCCTCATTGGTCTATCTGGCTCTTATGCTAGAGATCCCGGATACGCTCTCGCCCTCTTTTATCACACATTATTAGTACACCTTTGTCTAACCCTTGGGGAAATACAGGCGTGATGTTCCGCTACACACACAGCCTAAAATAAACTAGCTTTGTCTATGAAATGCGGTCACCAATCTGTTTTTTTTCTGTACCCATTGAGTGACGTTATTAATGATTATCTTTTATGACGCTCACGACCCTCGACCTATTTTTTTCAGCCCCAAATTATGTGACAACCCTACCATCGTGATTGTGTAGAAAGTAGGTGTTTGTCTGGAAATCCATCGTCTAGACTACATGTAATTGGGTTACTATGGCGTCCATGGTAAATATTTACAATCGATTGCTTGATAAAATAATACTTGTGCTTGTTAATACGAGCAGTGTTAAGAAAATGTTTGCTCAAGTTAATTGTTTTTTTTTAATACGCTTTTATTAGCTTCACCTGTAGGTATGTATGTAACGGAATCTTTGAACTCGATTGTTGAGCACTTTAAATCGTCGGATTAATATTAAATTTTGTACATTTATCAAGGACCGATGACAATACAACATAACATACTATTATGCTTGTATTCCCCGAAGGGTTAGGCGGAGGTATACTTAATACGATTCGCGGGTATAGTAAAGTCAACTGTAATAGGAGGCGGGACTATTCCCAATCAAGGGACATATAATTATTCAAACTCCGAGCTACTTATTACTGGGAATTTCATAGAAAAACCCAACAATACCAATACAATAACTTAAAAGTGTCTCATTATCTCATTAATTTTTACTTCTTAGTTGGCGTTTTTTAGTTTCTTTAACTATTATTTTCTATGATTCGGAAATTGGTAATTAACTTAAAAAAAAAATTGACTTATAGAAACATCGAATATTTCATGTAACGCGTACCTACAGGTAGTAGGAACACACCAACATCATCCAGTTTCTTTTTCCACACTGCAAAAAGGTTCTACTCTCCCATACGTTATTGTAGGTGTGCACCATCCAGAAACAAATGTCCTTACCTTACTTACAACCCTGACATTTACGAGCGAAACCGTGAAGAATTTGTTTTGGCAACCCTATTAGTTCCATTGTTTGAAAGTCAAGGGATGTCGCGTTGCAGTAATGTAATTTTATTATCACTTTCCACTGTCTTCATTGAAAGTGTTCCACGTTTAAACTGTAGTGTATTTGTTGTACGAGTGGTTGAATAACAAACTGACTGATCATTCTGATTGGTCGGTTTTTTTTCTATACCTGTCAATCTCGAGCAATGATCAGTGGAAATAAAAAGCCTATCTTCACAACGATATGAATTTTCCAATGAAAGAAAAATTCGATCTCAGGCAGGGTTTGAACCTGCGTCTCTCTGGTTAAGTATACCAGACGCTTTGTCAAATAAGCTACCGAGACCACTGCCAGTGATGTCGAATTTCTGTCTTCAGGCGACGATTAGAAAATTCATATCTTTGTGAACATTTGGGATTATTTGATGGTAAAATATATTAAAAAAAATCAGTTAAAAAGCCTATATCTTAGACAGGAAGTCCCTCTTTAGGATATCGGCATTGAGGAGATCAAATGGCAGTCACTTCATGTAAAGTGTTGAATTGGGGTCAACCAATGCAAGGTATTCTTATAACAATGAAACAAAATTGTATTACTGTATTTATCTATTAACTCCGTCATTAGTCTAGTGGTCCTAAGCGCGACTGTTACGCTAGAGATCTTGGCTTCAATTCCCAGCTCGAGCAAAGCATTATTGGGATTTTCTATGAATTTGTCAGTAGCAGCTCGAAGTTTGGATATGTGTTCAGTGAATGGCAAGGGTCTCGTCCCCTATTTCAGTGGACCTAAACATATCGGCGAACTGTGGGTTTACATTATGTACACCTCTGCCTTACTCTTCGGGGAATACAGGCGTGATGGTATGTATTTTATTTTTGTTAAAATGAGCAAAGCGACTACAAATTGTATTAGCAGTTTGGCGATAAGAATAAGTTGTATTTTGTTAAAAAAAAATATCTATGACGTAGTTTTTTGGTTTTTCGACATAGCAACCACCCACCAGTCAAAATCTCCTATTTTCTTAATATCCCGAGCTCATAATGAACCATTAAAATAACAGCTTACCCCATAATGATGTTAATGTCGTGATAATAGCATTTATGGCGGGCTAGTGGTCGTAAATAAGACCTTAACTACTAAATTGATGTTATATTTATATAATGTTTTTATGGGAAACAACGTTAATCTTAGTAGATTATGTGGAAATTCAATTAGAGAGACACAACCTTATGTTGGGGGTCTATAATGAAATCTCATTATAGACCTCCAACATAAGCCAGTGTTCATGCAGTTATTCACGTCTATGGTTAGTCAGTTTATGGATTGATCTTGACGATAACTAGGTAGACTATCTCGCTAGTCTAGTGGTCCCAAACGCGACTGTTACGCTACAGGTCCTGGGTTCGAGTCCTAGGTCGAGCAAAGTGTTATTGAGTTTTTCTATGCAATTTTCAGTAGCAGTTCGGAGTCTGGATTTGTGCCCGGTTAATGGCAATAGGCTCGCCCCCTACATGGGAAGCGTGGTTATACATTAGTACACCTCTACTAGCTACCTAATCATTTGGAGAGTAGAGGCGTGGTGGTATGTTATGGTTTCTTCTATGTAACACCTTTTATTTTATAAATGTCCATGTAGTTTCTTGCTGGATTGTTCTCCATAATGATTACTTTTTTGGATCCGTGCAACTAGAGTCAATAACGTTTCAGAGACACTTGTAAAAGCTTCTTTGAAATAAAAACATTTGATGTTAAACTTCTGGGAATTTAACCAAGGACCTGCAGCGTAGTTGTCGTGGTAACGCCTAGACTAATGAGTCAGTCAAAAGAAACGAACAACAAAAATAACATTCCCCACTTCCAGTTTACAGCTGAACGACAAAATACCTTTGCCTAACCCCTGGAGGAGTACGTCATGATAATACCTTACATTTGCAACTTTATAAAGAAAGCATTAAAGAATTTGACTCGATTCTTGCAAGCATTATGACGCACACTCACCCTATTAGAGGCTAAGCCATAAATTTTCCATCGGCCTTATGGTAAAATGAAGGACAATTCTAAACTTGGAATATAAGCGATGGGGTCGCCAACAAAATCGATACGGCTTACTGATGCAGACTGTTAACACGATGAATCGAGGGTGAAATATATTTGGGTAATTGTAAATGTGGTAAAAGTGAAGTGATAGACAGAAAGAAAGAAATACATTATAGAAATATATTTTGTTCTCACATCATACATACACACATAGGAACCGAAGAACATACATAAAATAGACACCGAGTAATAATAACTACTGCCTCATTAGTCTAGTGGGAAAGACGACTATACTATGGAATGGGTTTTTCCATGGAATTCTTAGTAGCAGCTCGGAGTCAGGATTTGTGCCCGGTTAATGCCAATAGGCTGCCCGTAGTTTTACATTAGTACACATCTGTCTAACCCTTCGGGGAACGCAGGCGTGATGGTATGAATTATAACTAAAACTATGATCATGCTTAAATAGGTACCAATAAATAATAATTAAAACTATGAATATTCGTGGGAACAAAAAAGAACCGTAGCTCAGCATATACTACTTCATTACAATAAAAATGACGGCGATAAAATCCTAGTGATATGACCATTGGACTGCCAAGTCAAAGATCTCGACATCATCATCAACCCATTACATTGTCCTACTGCTGGGCACGGATCTCCTCTCAGTACGAGAGGGATTAGGCTATAGTCCGCCACGCTAGCCTACTGCGGGTTGGCAGACTTCACACGCTGCGCCGTCAAGAAAATCTCTCAGGCATGCAGGTTTCCTCACGATGTTTTCCTTTACCGTTTAAGCGCGTGATAATTAATTATTAATACGAACATGACTTCGAAAAGACAGAGGTGCGTGCCTTGGATTCGAACTCGAAACCTTTGACATGGCAGTCCTATGGTCATATCACAAGGCTATCACTGCTTTTTAGGCTATCACTGCTTTTTTTTATCTCGACATCAAATACAATTAATTATCTTAATTAGCTTATCCAAAATGACGCTGACAAGAAGATCTTTTAGACATGCAAATTTATTTAATTAAGTCATAAATACCTCAACATTGTGTTATATTTAATTTTGCATGTCAATTTTTATCGATAAGTGAATATATTTGGCAAAAGATTATCCGTCTTATTTGTAAACGTATCTTTTATACTTTGAGCCAGTTCTTAAATAATACACAAGAAAACTTTTTGATATTCCCCTCACAGTATAGCTTCCCTCGTTTCTAAGGGAAAATGGGGAAGATAAGTGGGTGAGTCGGTAGTACCAATCGAAGAACTTCGTTACCTACGACGATCACGTGCCATCTGTAATTGAGAGTGTGTGGACGTATTAGAGTAAAACCATGGCCAAGTTCTTCTACATTGTATTGGTTTTTGATAGTTTCATTACGAAAGGGAGCATTGGGTTTTGTATTTTTTTTATTATTGGTAGGTCGTTTCTTCTTTGCTATTGAATAAGTCATGCATCAGAGTGCATGATTCACATACTATCTAGTAAAACAGAATTGAAAACTACAGACAAATTGTGATCATTAATATGCCTATGAAGTTTTCCAGTTTTGTTCCATCTTTGCGGAGTAAGACCCACTTGTGGAACCGCACAATCAATTTTAACTTTTTTCAAGTCTATGTATATATTTTAATGGTTTAGACCTTCTTATTGACTGAAATTTTGGGAATGTAATAATGATTAATACTTAGTTAAAAGAAGGTCAGTTATTTGCAAGAATGGTCGTTACATAATTTTATTTATCATAAATACAACATTATGTATCTAAAATAAATCAAACCATTTACAAATATAAAAGTAGTAGCAGTTTTAGTAAAATGTTGTCATTTTTTTAAAGTTATTTCCTGTGTTAGAACTTGGTTGTTCCACTTCCATGCTCCCACTATCTATGTCGGGGCTAGCTAACGATGAATGTAGTCTCATTTTAGTAATAGGGGTTCTAAGGGATGTAATAATGTAGGTATTTCTAATTTTCTAGAAGATAGTTTCCTTTTTCGCAGATTTTTCAGCTTAGCAACATGAGGACATAAGACATTACGGATATTAATGTGTAGCCATGTGTATGAGCTGTATAAGCTGAGCTTGTATTGTTTACACTTTCCTTACAAGGAGAGGTCAGCTTATACTGGAAAACTATAGCTTGAAGTCTATCAATGCATAACAGAATGGTCCTTCGAGTCAGCAATATAAAGAAATAAATAAAACCTCAAAATTTTCAAAGTTTTTATTATATACTGTAACATACATACCATCTCACCTGTATTCCCCGAAGCGTTAGACAGAGGAGTACTAATATTCACCCACATTTCGCCGGTATGTTTAGGTTCCATGTAAATGTAATGTTAATAGGCTCTACCCCTAGAGCCTATTAACACTAACCGGGCACAAATCCAGACTCCGAGGTGCTACTGAGAATTTCATAGAAAACTTCAATAACACTTTGCTCGACCTGGGGATTACGTCATGATAATACCTTACATTTGCAACTTTATAAAGAAAGCATTAAAGAATTTGACTCGATTCTTGCAAGCATTATGACGCACACTCACCCTATTAGAGGCTAAGCCATAAATTTTCCATCGGCCTTATGGTAAAATGAAGGACAATTCTAAACTTGGAATATAAGCGATGGGGTCGCCAACAAAATCGATACGGCTTACTGATGCAGACTGTTAACACGATGAATCGATGGTGAAATATATTTGGGTAATTGTAAATGTGGTAAAAGTGCAGTGATAGACAGAAAGAAAGAAATACATTATAGAAATATATTTTGTTCTCACATCATACATACACACATAGGAACCGAAGAACATACATAAAATAGACACCGAGTAATAATAACTACTGCCTCATTAGTCTAGTGGGAAAGACGACTATACTATGGAATGGGTTTTTCCATGGAATTCTTAGTAGCAGCTCGGAGTCAGGATTTGTGCCCGGTTAATGCCAATAGGCTGCCCGTAGTTTTACATTAGTACACATCTGTCTAACCCTTCGGGGAACGCAGGCGTGATGGTATGAATTATAACTAAAACTATGATCATGCTTAAATAGGTACCAATAAATAATAATTAAAACTATGAATATTCGTGGGAACAAAAAAGAACCGTAGCTCAGCATATACTACTTCATTACAATAAAAATGACGGCGATAAAATCCTAGTGATATGACCATTGGACTGCCAAGTCAAAGATCTCGACATCATCATCAACCCATTACATTGTCCTACTGCTGGGCACGGATCTCCTCTCAGTACGAGAGGGATTAGGCTATAGTCCGCCACGCTAGCCTACTGCGGGTTGGCAGACTTCACACGCTGCGCCGTCAAGAAAATCTCTCAGGCATGCAGGTTTCCTCACGATGTTTTCCTTTACCGTTTAAGCGCGTGATAATTAATTATTAATACGAACATGACTTCGAAAAGACAGAGGTGCGTGCCTTGGATTCGAACTCGAAACCTTTGACATGGCAGTCCTATGGTCATATCACAAGGCTATCACTGCTTTTTAGGCTATCACTGCTTTTTTTTATCTCGACATCAAATACAATTAATTATCTTAATTAGCTTATCCAAAATGACGCTGACAAGAAGATCTTTTAGACATGCAAATTTATTTAATTAAGTCATAAATACCTCAACATTGTGTTATATTTAATTTTGCATGTCAATTTTTATCGATAAGTGAATATATTTGGCAAAAGATTATCCGTCTTATTTGTAAACGTATCTTTTATACTTTGAGCCAGTTCTTAAATAATACACAAGAAAACTTTTTGATATTCCCCTCACAGTATAGCTTCCCTCGTTTCTAAGGGAAAATGGGGAAGATAAGTGGGTGAGTCGGTAGTACCAATCGAAGAACTTCGTTACCTACGACGATCACGTGCCATCTGTAATTGAGAGTGTGTGGACGTATTAGAGTAAAACCATGGCCAAGTTCTTCTACATTGTATTGGTTTTTGATAGTTTCATTACGAAAGGGAGCATTGGGTTTTGTATTTTTTTTATTATTGGTAGGTCGTTTCTTCTTTGCTATTGAATAAGTCATGCATCAGAGTGCATGATTCACATACTATCTAGTAAAACAGAATTGAAAACTACAGACAAATTGTGATCATTAATATGCCTATGAAGTTTTCCAGTTTTGTTCCATCTTTGCGGAGTAAGACCCACTTGTGGAACCGCACAATCAATTTTAACTTTTTTCAAGTCTATGTATATATTTTAATGGTTTAGACCTTCTTATTGACTGAAATTTTGGGAATGTAATAATGATTAATACTTAGTTAAAAGAAGGTCAGTTATTTGCAAGAATGGTCGTTACATAATTTTATTTATCATAAATACAACATTATGTATCTAAAATAAATCAAACCATTTACAAATATAAAAGTAGTAGCAGTTTTAGTAAAATGTTGTCATTTTTTTAAAGTTATTTCCTGTGTTAGAACTTGGTTGTTCCACTTCCATGCTCCCACTATCTATGTCGGGGCTAGCTAACGATGAATGTAGTCTCATTTTAGTAATAGGGGTTCTAAGGGATGTAATAATGTAGGTATTTCTAATTTTCTAGAAGATAGTTTCCTTTTTCGCAGATTTTTCAGCTTAGCAACATGAGGACATAAGACATTACGGATATTAATGTGTAGCCATGTGTATGAGCTGTATAAGCTGAGCTTGTATTGTTTACACTTTCCTTACAAGGAGAGGTCAGCTTATACTGGAAAACTATAGCTTGAAGTCTATCAATGCATAACAGAATGGTCCTTCGAGTCAGCAATATAAAGAAATAAATAAAACCTCAAAATTTTCAAAGTTTTTATTATATACTGTAACATACATACCATCTCACCTGTATTCCCCGAAGCGTTAGACAGAGGAGTACTAATATTCACCCACATTTCGCCGGTATGTTTAGGTTCCATGTAAATGTAATGTTAATAGGCTCTACCCCTAGAGCCTATTAACACTAACCGGGCACAAATCCAGACTCCGAGGTGCTACTGAGAATTTCATAGAAAACTTCAATAACACTTTGCTCGACCTGGGGAACCCAGAACCTCTAGCGTAGCAGTCGCGCTTTAGACCACTAGACTAACGAAGCAGTCAATTGTAAGAAATATAGGTAAAATAAAATTTCATATCTAAATTAAGTATATTACATTTTTTCTTATCTGAACTGAACAAAGACAAATGAATAAGCTCTCTCGTAACAGAATTTATTACGTTTTCCATTATCTTTTCATAATCAATAGACCTGCTGTTGACAACCAGTAATGGATTCCGAGAAAACCAGTGTCTTCAATAAAAATAAAAGAGTTTATAACAAAGTATTTGACATGAATCTCTAAGTATTACTTTGATATGAAAGGCGATGTCTTATATTAGCTTATTATGTTTCATAATAATTCTTGAACGTCTTTTGTTATTGGATCTATAATTACATTTATAATTATATTGTAGCGACAACATAACATAACCTAATAATTTTGAGACATAACATAACATACCATCACGCCTGTATTCCCTGAAGGGTTAGGCAGAGTTTTACTTAATGTACACCCACAGTTCGCCGGTGCGTTTAGTTCTCATATAATAGGGGGCGAGCCTATTGCCATTCACCGGGCACAAGTCCAGACTCCGAGCTGCTACTGAAAATTTCATAGAAAAACCCAATAACACCTTGCTCGACCTGGGGATCGAACCCAAGACGTCTTGCGTAAGCGTAGCAGTCGTGATTGGGGCCACTTGACTAACGATGCAGTTTTCCTCGAGACTGTACCCACAAGTTACTGAGATGTACTGAAACCGTGGGGCAAATAAAGTTATAAAATGTTATGATTATAATACGCAAGGCACCAGTAAGATTATGGCGTCTGATGTATTATTTAATCTGTTGGAATGAGAAAACGCCTGTCCTCATAAGTTGAACCACTTTTTACGCGAAACAAGATAAGAATGACTGGCTTAACTCAACTGTTTTGTTTTGAAAAAGGAATAAGTAATGTTGAGCGTTGAAAATGGAATGCCGCTGTTCTTTTGTTAAAGAATATGAAAGTTAGATGTTAAAGCGTTTGCTTTTTCTTTGTTATTGGCTAGATTTATATTTTTAGTTTCCATAGTTTCTGCCTACCCCTGTGGGAAAAAGGCGTGAGTATGTATGTATTTACTCCGTTTTTTTTTACGATTAAATCAATAATTTTAAGATTAATCAAAAAAATATTATGCTTTAGAATATTTCCAAGACATACAATATGATACAATTTCGAAACTCTGAAATAGTTGGCACGCATTACTAAATATTTTATTTTTATTTCAAATTCCTAAATTATACCACCACCACCTACTTTGAAAAAACTTCAATTGTTTTTTATATATTTTAAAAAAGGTATTTTTTTCTGATTACGTTCTCTTTAATATGTCGTTTTCAGCGTCCTGTTTTTTTTAATACTAACCAAACATTATTTTATTGTTACAGAAAATTCATCCCCCTACACATAATTGAAGAGGATAGTTACGAGAAAGATGTCCTTTTTTATGTCAACCTCGGTGAACCTGAATTACTTGGGGGTAAGAACAAATTTTATAAAAAATTGCGTTGTATTTAACTTATGACTTCAGGGGGCCTATAGGCCGACCGTTTAACTCGCGTATCGCCTGCGCGGTAAGAAGGGAGCGGGGGGAGAAAAATAAATACTTAAAAAAGATACTTATTATTTTATTCTTTACCAACAATGTCTATCTCGAGATAAATCTTTGAATTATTGACTCCGTGTGTAGCGTTGCCCGCCCCCGCTCCCTTCTTACCGCGCAGGCGATACGCGAGTTAAACGGTCGGCCTATACGCAATGTTATATTTCCATATCTAAAACGAAATTACATTCATCTGAAATGTATGTAATTTGCATATTCTTTCTATATGTCACGTGATGAAATGAAATGAATGAATGATGAAATGTCAAATCCATACATTTCGGATATCTAACTTCGTCATCCACAGTAAAGATGTGACATTGTCTAGGGGCCCAGTACCTAAACTTACATAATTATCAATGGTATCTATATAGGTAATATAACTTAGATATAATAGTCGGTAACGAACTATAGTTACACTATACTGTAGTTGTAGTTAGGTACTATAAGAACATTTCAGAAAGGGCCTGAGTTTTACGTTAATTATACTCCTTTTGGCTGGACAAGCAAAAGTCGACTTTATCGTTCTCTAACGCGCATATGATTAGCTTTAACATAGTTTTATTAGTTTACCAAAATCATTTAATAGCTATTTTCGCTTACAATTTTAGCAAAATTATTATGTCCATTATGAAGTAGCTAGAAGTAAAATGTAATTAGTGAAAATCGTCTTTAAAGACATAGATTTAGTGAACAGTTCAATGAATATTCTAAAGCAGATTACAATAATTTGAATTGCAAAAATTAATCTGACGTAATTTGACCTGTCAATTTGTAGCGGGACAAAATAAATGGAGATCAGAATCTTTAGTGATTCAACGAAAATATTGAATAAAATTTGACTGACGGATTTAATAATATCAGATCATTATTTGTTTGAATTTCTTGCGAATTGTATTATTCTTTACATTCAGAGTATTCGTTTATATCTAAAATAAAATTATTATTAGATTTAAGAATTCGACATTTTATCACAACTTGCGATTCATAGATAATTTATAAATCTCCATCTTAATTATATTTCATTATTTTTAGAGGTATGTCAATTTATACTTTCAAAAAAGAACATTAAAATTCTAATAATTTTAACCTGACGACCTAGACTTGCAAATTTAAATTACAGGTCAAATTGCAAAGCAATTATTAGTTTAATTAATTATTTACACAAGGTTATTCAGAAAGGTCTTACTAATCCCGAAGGTAGTGTTAGTGTCCAATATAATTAATAAATATGACTTTTATTTTTGAAAACAAAAATTCATCTGGTTGTATAAACTTGACAACTATTAATCTTTTTTTTTCGTAAATTTCTTTAAGTATAATTATAACCTATTTTCGGATTGGAGACACTTCAGAATATTCTGTCATAATAGCATGTCTCAGATCAAATAAAAAGTTAAGATGGAACTTTGCGAACAAAGAAGTGAGGCCGGTTAAAACTACGCCATGCCGTGTACAACACACAATTACACGCACACATGTATTAGTTAACTACGCCTTATCTTGTCAGTCGAGCTTTCGATAGCTCGATGGCTCGATTGACAAGATAAGGCGTAATTTCGGTATACGTGTGTGCGTGTAATTGTGTGTTGTAGACGGCATGGCGTAGTTTTAGCCGGCCTCACTTCTTTGTTCGCAAAGTTCCATCTTAACTTTTTATTTGATCAGAGTAGCATGTATGCAGTTCTTATAAAAATATAGCATAGCTACGTTCTACCTGTACTAGGTACCTCTTTTAAATTTCATTAGAATCGCATGATAATAGCATGTCTTATTTCTGCAGTCTAGAATTTTCTTACATTATTTGATTAGTCTTGATTCCACTACTGGATACAATTAGATTCTTGATTACGTTGAAATAGTTAAATTAATGTATGAATAGTTAAGTATGGGATTTTTTTGGTTTGATCATATTTCAATGACAATTCAAAATCAGAATTTGTAATAGTGATAAGGCACAGCAAATAACTCTATTGTTAGTCACAGGGTTATTTTAAATTTGCCCTTTTTGGAAATTTAGATTTGAAATATGATCAAACACAACACACAGCAATGACATTTTAATATTTATGTTAAGAAAACTAGCTTTTACCCGCGGTTATGCACACTTGGAAACACTCACAAACTCACTTTTAATTTACTTAATAAATGTGTCATTTACTTCAAATATATACACTATAGTCTCTGCTTACCCCCATGGGAGACAGGCGTGACAATATGTATGTATGTATATACACTATACCTACTGCTGCATCTGATATGATGATGATGATGATAAATAATCATTGCTGTGTGTGAAATGTAAGTAAATAATAAGTCCTGAATTAATAACCCATTTATAACAACTATTCGTATATATATTTTCATATATATATGATTCTTATATAGATACCTACAGATATACTCAGAAGAGGAAATATAAAGACGTTGTAAGGCAACTGAATAGTATGGCCAAAAAACCGAAAAAATAATTAAGTGTATTTCCGGTTTTATGGGCCAGCAGCGTTGATGAATCAACTTCGTCTGAGTCAGTGTTGATTTCACGCCAGTTACTCTCAGAGAGTAATGGTAGAAGAGTGGTACTATCAGAAACGTACGGTTATTAATGCGGGACGTCAAACATTAGATTTCTATCGCTTATTCTACCCTTTTGTTTGTGCATGGTTTAACCATTATCTGCAGAGCTGTTTGAGGCGTTTCTACCTGACTCATCAGCAACAGTGTCCGTACAGTTTTCGCCTGGTAAGTGATGATTTAGTATAGCAATTTTGGTAATGGATGCAATGTAGGTTATGAACAAAATGGTTTCGGTTTTGACGGGAGAGATTTTGCAAAATTTACGAATTCGATGAATTCAACTCAATGATCACTGCGACTGTCTATTATGATAGCCTTTTCATAAAATATACATATACTTAATTTACTATAGGATTAGAAACTATAACGACAGCTGTTTTGTAATATTGTTGAAATGACTGCATTTTAGTGATAAAGTTTCTTTCTTTGTAAATAGTTAATTAGATGCAATCTTTTGGATTTACCGTGAAATAACGGAGCTAAAAAGACTATTGATTTATATGAATGCCTCATTAATGTAGTGGTCCTCAGCGTGTCTGCTACGCTAGACATCCTCTGTTCGAATCCTAGGTCGAGCAACGACTTATTAAGTTAAATTTGAGAATTTAACTTAATAACTTTAATTAAAATATGCCCGGTTATAGGCAAAAGACTTGCGCGATAAAACATGGGACCCAAACATACTAGCGAGCTTTCGGTGTACATTAGTAAACCTCTGCCTAAACCTTTGGGGAATAGAGGCGTGATGGTATGCTTAATATACTACTAACTCAACATTACGATGGCCTAATAACTATATTTGTCTAATGTTATAATAAATGGACTTCAGGACTAATGGAATAAAAAAAAACAAACTAAATTTCAAACATAAGTTACTAATGACAGTAATGCCTACATCGCATCCATTACCAATGTTTGCCTACATCGCGTCCATTACCAATCTTTGCCTGCTCGGGGCAGATTGGCAAAGGCACTTAACTGGGCATTAACAACATAAGCTAGACTTAATTGTGTTCATGTGACCTAGATATAGACTTTCGTGTAACGATTGCACCATTCAGTTTATCGTCAAATATCTTATTTCGGCAACGCACTTGTGAGGAGTCACAAGTGCGTTGCCGGAATAAGATGTATGACTTTAATCACCGGCAACACCAAAGGAGCTTGGTGTTGCCGGTGATTATGGGTGGAGGTAATCGTTTACCATCAGGTGATCTGCCTGCTCGTTGCCCCCTATCCTATATATTGACGATAAATTGGAAAATGTGTCGAAGGTGAGTACTTAGTTTTTTTTTATATATCACGTCTTTTTGTATGTTTTCACATAGTATCATGTTATACTTACTATTGTTTTGAATGTTTGTGTTGCATGCTAATGTAGTGTTTGAGAGCTTACGAAACTTAATACCAATACGATAATACCAATAGCACTTTGCTAGAGTTGGAAATCGAATTTAGGACCTCAAGCGTAGCAGTTGCATTTGGGACTAGATGAGGCAGGACAAATCCCTTAAAAATATCATATAGAGAGCTAGGGTGTATTTTTTTTAATACAATGATCCTTAAAAATATCGTGTAACTTTCAACTCACCTCTCATGTTCGCTTTTGCCTATAACAATTCGTAAAACGCTGCTATAGATAAATTTCAATATATTCTGAAAATGGGCACGATTCGACCCGAGCCACGAGGGGGTGAAACAAAATGGTTTACAATATATCATTCAGATTCCGTCCGTTCGGTAATATTTCACACCTAGCTGTGTGTATGTTACTAACATTAGTGTTAATTCAGACTTTTTGAAAAACGCCCAAGTATTGTATAAAATATTATACCTAATCTTAGGTAGGTATTTCTTTAATCCTAAGTTTTTATCGTATCTTTGGAGTATTGACAAATTAAAACCTCACACATACAAACACTAGACCCAGACTATTTTTGCCCATAGGTATGTTTTTCCATATAAGAATCAAACTGACGACCATTTTACGACTTAGTAAAGACTAAGTAACTCCTTCGCAAATGGTCGCGTTACTCGTGTCGTAAATTGTTCATAATGATAATAAAATATTTCATAGACACCCTATATGTGGATGTCGCAGATAAAGTATTAATTCAGTCATTGTGATCAGCAGCGGTATTGGATGAAACCAATAATGAATCCTACTTTAACCGCTAAATTGGTCCTTTTCAAATTGTGAAAAGGCTTAATCGTGTGTAAGAGAATTGGGATACAATATTGCACATGCCGAAATGTAATTCGCGAATGTCCATTTTAAAGTGCAGGTTTATGGTACACAGTGGTTAATTAACTGGAAATTGAGCTCGGACTATGAATTGGGATTTAGAGCTCGTATCGAGATTTTGAACGAGTTTGTTTCCCATAGGTATTAGTCACGAAAAATAAAGTGGTTCATATCGTTTATTATTGTATAAGTATTAAATATTGGACTGAAATTTTCTTCTTGTCTTGTGCTATATAAACTACTAGCTTTCGCCCGCGTGTTTCCTCGACTTTTCTGTACTATAATATGTATGTATTATATACATATCAACCTTCCTCTTGAAACACTATCTATTAAAAAAACAAAATCCGTTGCGTAGTTTTAAAGATCTAAGCATACATAGGGACAGACGGACAGTGGGAAGCGGCTTGTTTTATACTATGTAGTGATAGGTATGTATACCTAAAGCTTGCAATATTTAATTAAGAATGTTCCGAATACTAATACCATAGACAAAATCACTTAAATTCTTGTCAAAGCATAATAAAAAGTAGGTAATTGTAGCATCACCTATTAAGTTTATAGGTCTTTACCAAACAACACGATACGCAATCTTCTTACAATATCAGTCATTTTCTAAAACATATTTTTTTTCTAGTAAACAGCAACATACATAAATATATTAACATATTCTATCCCAGTTTTCTCGTAACCTTTAAGGTATTGAGTTGAACCGTACGCATCGGTTTAGCTTGATCTCTGAGGGATAACCTTTAAGGTTTGATTTAAGATACCCTTAGAGAAATTGGAAATGCGTTCCTACCGGTGTTATATTTCTGACTAGATTCTCCTCGTTACTTTGTCCGCGTATTGCATCTAACCTGAATCAAAAGTGTCACATGTCCAGGTTATAAACTATCTGTGTGCCAAATTTCATCCAAATCCGTTAAGCAGTTTTTGCATGATTGAATAACAAATATAACATACCATCACGCCTGTATTCCCCGAAGGGTGTACTTATGAACATCCACATTTCGCCAGTATGTTTAGGTCCCATGTAATAGGGGGCGAGCCTATTGCCATTAACCGGGCACAAATCCAGGCTCCGAGTTGCTACTGGGAATTTCATAGAAAAATCCAATATCTAAAAATTTGCTCGACCTGGGAATCGAACCCAGGACCTCTTGCGTAGCAGTCGCGCTTGGGACCACTAGACTAACGAGGCAGTGTTGAGTAACAAACAAAAGCAAATATCTAAACATAAAAACTCTAACTTTTTTAATATTTATATAATTACGCCTTTATTCCTATAAGGTAAGGCAGAGCACAATGTTATAGTAAAAAGGAAAAGTCAACTTCAACTTGTAACCTAACAACATACTTAGGTACATTATATACTATCACGCCTATATTTCCAACAAGAAGGATATTTAAATAAAAATAAATATTGGATACATATTCGACAATTGCCTCAATAGTTTAGTGGTCCTAAGCGCGACTCTTACGCTAGAGGTCCTGGGTTCGATCCCCAGGTCGAGCAAAGTGTTATTGGGTTTTTCTATGCAGTTCTCATTAGCAGCTCGGAGTCTGGATTTGTGCCCGGTGAATGGCAATAGGCTCACCCCATATTTTTTTTTTTTTTTAAAAGCTTACTAACAATGTGGGTCACACATTACTAGTATTCTTGTTAACCCCTCGTGCTAAGCTAATTGCTTGTGTTACGAGTGGGTTCACGTCGGTAGTGCAATGGGTGGGGTTCGAACCGGCAACCACATGATCGCAAGTCCGACGCCCTAGCCATTATTAGGCTACCGCCGCTTCATATATATTAGTGGGTGTACATTAGTACACCTCTGCGTAACCCTTCGGGGAATACAGGCGTGATGTATTTGAAAATTCCTTATTTAGTAAAAAATAAATCATTGTCATACAAAGAAACTTAAGTGGGGATAGAAACACGTCACAATATACGGATCACTGATCAAGTGAAGTGTTGGACCGGATCTGAAGGGATAACATAGAAAAAGCTATCTACTTGAGAGATTGATAGGATTGCTTGGTGTACCGGAGCGAGAAACGACGTGGTTTTTCCACAGTTCAGATTTTTTTATATGGTGTAAACAAAATACTTACATTAACTCTTTATTGCGAAACTCTAGAGTCAAAGTCTTGATTTAATTTCTGATGTAAATTGTATTTTGAACGGCGGATTGGCAGAAATTTTCTGGGAAACTTAATATATATAAATTCTAAAATCTAACTGAATGATTGATATCTGCTCTCAATCATATCAATCTCAATTAAATCAAACTTTAGTGACAAGCTAAGCTTTCCAGTGATCTGTCTATTTTTGTCACTAGATTTGTATGTACCTATAAAATACAGCTTAGCTTTTAGCACTGTGGGTAAAATATATTGGTTGTTTAAATACTACTTAAATTATATCCTTTTACTATCTTATATATTAGGTCAGTACTAGACTGACCTAATTTGACAGTTTTCGCACTGCCTCTTAACATAAAAATATGTTTTATTATTCCTTTTTTTTAACAATATCTGCAGGAAAGACGCTTGTTCCATAATTAAGAATAAATTCAGATAATATTTTCATTAAATTTAATTCTGATAGCGGGATGAGCTAGACTATAATTAATTTATTTAAGGCATATCAATAATATAAACATGAACACATATTACAAACAAAACATATACAGACATAATTATATGGTAGTGTTTAAGTAACATTTAAATAAATCTTTGGAAGGCCAATACGGTCAGAAACTTTTAAACCGTTTGAAGAGTTTTTGAGAGAAAAGAGGAACGGGAAGTCTTTGCGCTCTAGTAGAATGATTACGACTGAATAATAATAACTTTGATTACACGGTTCCAAGAACTCCCATTACTTAAAAACCTTAAACTCAAACTCGGGCACAGATTTCCATAAAAAGTTAAACTTATAGGTACTTCTCATCAAAACAGAGGCCGAACCTCAATAACCCAGAAATCTGAGGGCCGAAACATTATGTGGATTTTGTAAGGAACCCACGTACCAGGGCCTCCCTCGCGACCCCTGAATACTTTATTACGGAACCCTGAAATTTGACGTGCGGATTTTGTTGGAAACTTTTTCAAGAGTTCCTACATAAATACGTTTAGGTAGCGACTTTGAGGTTTGCGTTAAGGGTAATGGAATTTGATAATGGCTATTATTATTTGGTACCTACTGCTGTGTTTAAGTTTTGAAGGTCTGCCAGAAAAAAACTATTTCGACTGCTACTGAGAATGTCTTGATAGAAAAACCCTATCACAATTTATTTTAGACAGAAATATAGGGGTTTCTTTTAACGTTTTTAATACGAGCACGCTTGTATTCCCTGAAGAGTTAGGCAGCAGTGTACTAAATGTACGGGGCGAGAAATGATAAGCGGCGAGCCTATTGCTTTTCTCCAGGCTACTGAGAATAAAAAAAAAAAACACATATCACATTGCTCTAACAGGGAATCGGGCCTAGGACCAGCGCTGGAGACCACTTCGACTACTGAGGCAGAATACTATATAAAATAATAAATGAATACTAATAAAATAAAAGTTTAATGTGTAGGTAGTCTTCATCATCATCAACCCACTGCTGGGTGCGGGTCTCCTCTCAGATTGAGAGGGATTAGGCTGTAGTCTGTCACGCTAGCCTACTGTGGGTTGGCAGACTTTACACGCCATTGAGAAAATCTCTCAGGCATGCAGGTGTCCTCACGATGTTTTCCTTCACCGCTTAAGCGGGTGATTCATCATCATCATCAGCCTATACAAGTCCACTGCTGGACGTAGGCCTCCCCCAGCGTGCGCCATTTCACCCTGTCCTCCGCTTTTCGCATCCAGCTTCTGCCAGCCACCTTTCGCAAATCATCACTCCATCTTGCCGGAGGGCGTCCTACACTACGTTTGCCGAGTCGCGGTCTCCACTCTCGAAGTTGTTTTTACCCAACTGCAAAATCTGCCCGAGGTAAGTGTATTCCGAAACAACTTCAAGAAGATGACCATTTACAGCAATAGGTCTCAGACCAATGTGGTCACTGAACATGACTTTGGTTTTATCCAAATTCATGCTGAGACCTACGCTTTGTGAGGCTGATGCTAAGCTGTCCAGCATTTGTTGCAGCTCCTCTAGCGACTCCGCCATTAGGACTATGTCGTCTGCGAATCGTAAGTGCGAGATGTAATCGCCGTTTATGTTTATGCCCTTGCCTTTCCAGTCCAGAGTCTTAAACAAATCCTCCAATGCGCTTGAGAACAGTTTCGGAGATATGACATCCCCCTGTCTCACGCCTCTGCGCAATTGGATAGGTTTAGACTGTTGGTCCTGTACTTGGACATTCATAAAAGCAGATTCATAAAGACATCTCAGCACTTCGATATAACGATAGTCCACTTGGCATCGCTGTAAGGATTCCAAAACAGCCCAGGTTTCCACAGAGTCAAAAGCTTTCTCATAGTCCACAAACGCTAGGCACAGGGGCTGATTATACTCTTCGGACTTCTGTATAATCTGCCTCACTGTGTGAATGTGGTCTATGGTGCCGTAACCTGAGCGAAACCCAGCCTGTTCCAGAGGCTGAAACTCGTCAAGTCTCCTAGCGAGACGATTCATGATGACTCTAGAGAACAACTTATAGACGTGACTTAAAAGAGAAATGGGTCTGTAATTTTTAAGAAGAGTTTTATCTCCCTTCTTAAAAAACAGAACCACCACACTCCCGTGCCACGCCTTTGGAGTTCTCCTGCAGTGAATGATGGAGTTGAAGATTTTTTGCAGCTCCTGAATGAGAGGGGCTCCCCCCACTTCCAGGAGTTCTGAAGTAATTCCATTTTCACCGGGGGCTTTTCCATTTTTAAGCTGTCCCAGAGCCAACACGATCTCGTCGTGGCTGATGTCCGGCAGTTCGTCGGTGTAGTGGCGTATCAGGGTGGCTCTAGAGTCGCAGTTGTCCCATTGTGAACGAGGAACATGGGCAGCATAAAATCGGCCATAAAGGTCTTCAATCTTGGCGAAAATCTGCGGCCTTGACAAGACGGTCCTGCCATTGTGTGTGGTGAGCTTCGTCAGATGGCTCCTTCCAAGCTGCTGAGTGAATACTTTGGACCCTCGGTTTCGCTCTATCGCCTGTTTAATTAGGCGTGTGTTGGAGCTCCGAAGGTCACGCCGTACCATCTTTGCAATCTGCTTATTAAGAGTTGGCCTATCTGACGTAGTTGATTGGGTGGTTTCCCGTCTTTTTGCCATAAGTCGCAGAGTCTCGTCCGAGAGCTTGGACTTCTTGCCTTTATGCCGCGTTTGACAAAATTTGATGCCCTCGTCTTTCAACGTTCCAACTACGCTTTGTAGGGCTTCGTCAACATCCTCAGTGGGGTCTAATGCAGCGAATCTATCAGCGAGAAGCCTTTGAAACCTCTCGCTGCCCATCATGATATGGAGTGGATTTGGTCGGAGCGTGGACTACATCAGACGATTTCGTTCTTGCTTCAAATCGATAGTTAGGGAGCCTCGGACGAGTCGGTGATCAGAAGCGGTATTAAACCTGTTGATCACGGAGACATCCCTAAATATGTGCCTTTTATCCGTCATGATGAAGTCAATCTCGTTTTTCGTCACAGCATCGGGGCTTTGCCAGGTCCACTTCCTTTGGGGCTTCTTCTTGTAGAACGAGTTCATCAAGAAGAGTCCCTCTTTCTCTAGAAAGTTGACCAGCATTTGCCCCCTGTGATTCCGACACCCATAGCCATGTGGTCCAATTTTGGATTCACCGCAGTTCTGAAGTCCCACTTTGGCGTTAAAGTCCCCCATAATAACGTTGAAGTGAGCCTTTGTGGTGCTATGCAAGACTTTGGATATGTCCTCATACATATCTTCGACTTCATCATCCGAGTGTGCCGAGGTCGGTGCATATACCTGAATAATCTTAATAAGACATCGATTCGATAGTCGGATTATCAGGTAAGCTACCCTGGTCGACACACTGGAGACTTCTTCAACGCCATTAGAGAGGGACCTATTAACAAGGAACCCTACGCCACCCTGGGATGTTTTATCGCCCTCGCGGTAGTACAAAAGGTGGCCCGAGTTTAATGTGATGGTGTCCTCTCCCTCTCTTCGGACTTCACTCAACCCCAAAATATGCCACCTTATGTTCTCCAGCACCACTTCCAACTGTGCTAGATGTTCTTCAAGCCTCAGAGTGCGTCCGTTATACGTAGCCAGGGTCAGGTGGGATGGGCGGCCTTTCGTAACCCGGGGATTCCTAGCACCCCTGCCGTTACCGTGACCGCCGCCTTGGTCGGGAATAGCAGGGCTACCGGGAACTGGGGGCCGATTTTTCCTTGCTCTGCTCATAAGGGGCATATGCCCATAATCGCCACGCGGGGCATGCGGATTGGCGATCGCAGGGACACAGCTTTTCGTACCATTGACACTGCTGCCTGTCAATGACCAAACCATTTAGCTGTGTCTAGAAAAGCTGGGTTATACCGCCATCAGCCGGGGGTTATTTAGCGGGTGATTATTAAGTATTAAAACGCACATGACTTCGAAAAGTCAGAGTCATCAATCATTGCGCTTCCGCTGCGATCAGACGTGTCGATCAATTGAAATATATAAATATTACCAGATTAATATTTTGCTGACTCTTGACCTCGTTTAGTGAACAGTAGGTAGTAACATAAACTGTGCCACTCAATTATGCATAAAATTATTTTATTGAAATGTTCAGTGTTTTGAAAAATCAAAAACTATAATAAAATGGAAAACAGTCCTTTCAACCGAAGCGGCAGGACTGCTCGCACCCCGCCGCCGACACCGGGATCCGCTCCTACACCTCATCCAAACAACAGTGGCGATAATATTGAAATTATTTCTACTCCAGAAATCCAAAACTGGATGTCCTCAATTGAGCAGTGCCTAAGTGAGGTATGTAATATCGCTTCTGAAGGCAAATTGAACTCGGAGCAGAAACTTCGAATCAATACATTATGCCGTAAAGTGGGTCACGGTACGTCTCAGATGGCTGTGCAGTACCAGTCCCTTAAGGTAAAAACAGTTCAAGCCCATACCTCTATGCAAGCGATCCAAGACCAATTTGAACTATCTAAGAGCTTACATGACCTGAAGTTGAGTATTGACCAGTCGTCGAAACCTGTTGCGGGGACCTCTTTTGCTGACATGGTGAAAAAAGGTAACAATAATTTCATCCAGCCGACAAAAGTTAGCTCAGTTGCCATTTATCCTAATGATAAATTGAAGTCCAGCGAGGAGACTAAGTCCCTGGTCCAACAAATTATCTGCCCCGAACAGATGAAGCTGCACGTAAGAGGCCTGCGAAAAACCAAGAATGGTGGGGTCATAATTAGTACGGACACAAAGGAGGACGTGGAAAAGCTGAAGAAATCGGTGCAGTTGACAACTTCAGGACTTATTATTGATGAGCCTCACAAGCGGAAACCAAGAGTAGTAGTTATTGGAGTGCCCTCATCAATGCTAGAAAAAGAGGTTTTCACCTGCATATACCACCAAAACTTAGCCGATAAACTGCCGGATTCCACACTCGAGAAGTTTTTGACCTCAATAAAGTTAAGCCATAAGTCAGGAAAAAAGGATGCTGTGACCTGTAACTACATCATAGAGGTACCTGCCGACATTCGTAAAGCCCTTATTACTAACGAGAGAGTTTTTGTGAACTGGTCTTCTTGCCCTGTGAGAGACTTTACTCTGGTCACAAGATGTTATAAATGCCAGCAGTATGGTCATGCGGCCAAGTCATGTCGGCAGGCAGCTTACACTTGCGGCCACTGTGGTGATCTAGGCCACTCTATAAAGGACTGTACGAAAAAATCGGATGAACCTAAATGCGCCACCTGCCTCTGCTTCAAGAAACCTGCCAATCATACTACAGGCTCTGCTGACTGCCCGGCGAAAACAATGGCCGAAACGAGGTACATTAATTCTATAGATTATGGGGGCGCCTAGAGCGCCGTTTTTCATTTACTTTTTTGAGCATTTACTAGCGTATATACACTTTTTTATCAAATGGCCGACGAATTTTTTAATGATCTAGACAATACTTCTATATATGAGTCTAAGCTGTGTGATACGGAAATCTGCAAACAATATCTTTCCAATTACAATAACCCATTAACTATACTAACCCAAAATATCCGGAGTATTTATAAGAATATAGATAGTTTAAATGTTTTCCTACATAGGCTTAATATCGAATGTGACATAATTGTACTAACCGAATGCTGGCTCTCAAACCGTATGGGTCATCTCCCTGAATTACAGGGATACAATACTTTCCACAGCACAACATCTATTAACCAGAACGATGGTGTTATAGTATTTACAAAAAAATCTTTGCTCCTAACAGTCGAGGAACCAGATGTTCAAGAATGTAATTGCATAGTCATCAAAATCGGCATGGACATCGTAATTATTGCTATTTATAGACCTCCATCTTTCAAACACTTAAATGTTTTTAATAATGATTTAAACAATATACTCCAGTCCCTTTCCTCACTTAGAAACATAATATTAACTGGCGACATAAATATAAATATTAACTCTGAAAATAGCGATGCAGGTACCCAGGACTACCTGAATCTATGCGCATACCATGGACTTTTCCCTTCTCATACTTTGCCAACACACCAAAGCGGCTCCTGTCTGGATCACGTCATGCTTAAAACCAGATTTTCAAGCCTAACACTTGTTACTAACTCTACAATAACAGACCATTCCGCTGTCCTACTAACCTTTGATTTGTCGCTGACTAAGCACATTAGGCGCCCGCAACAAAAAACAAAAATTAACATGCGTAGCCTTGAAAATAATTTATACAATATTGATTTTAACCCAGTTTACTGTACTGCTGATGCAAGTGGTTCCTTGTCATATGTTATTGATCAAGTGCGAGAAGCTATTTTGCGTAACACAACGCTCATCAATCTGAGCAAGAAAATGTTTAACATTAAACCCTGGATTACTCCGGGCCTAATCCGATGCATACGGCACAGGGACAAATTACATAAGAAAACTAAGCAATATCCCAATAATCTTATTCTACAGTTATCTTACAGAAGGTATAGGAATTTTTGCAACAACCTACTAAAAAAAATTAAAATTGAATATGACAAGCAACAACTTCATTTAGCGGGAAATAACAGTAAACAGCTCTGGAAACTAATTAAGAACGTCACTTTCACGTCACATAATGGTAACTCAGACTCAAGCTTATTGCACACGCACAATACCCCTACCTCCTCTGCTGACAATGCAAATTGCTTTTTTGTAAATATTGGCAAGAACCTAGCCGAACAGATTCAAGTTGGGAATGATAGCTCATCAATGAATCTGCCCAGTTGCCAGAGTGGACACTCCTTTGTTATGCTAGATCTAGACGAAAGTGAAGTTGAAAGAGTTATATTAAGTTTGAAAAACACCCGTGCAGCGGGGTGGGATAACGTCAGTAATACAGTCTTGAAAAGATTTAGACATATCTTAGTCCCTCCTTTGACTCACATATTTCAAATCTGTCTCCGTGAGGGGATTTTTCCTAAATATCTGAAAAAGGCTGTAGTCATTCCCATTCATAAATCCGGTAGAAAGGATCTCGTTACAAATTATAGGCCTATTTCCTTACTACCTTCTATCTCTAAAGTATTGGAAAAAATTGTTAATAATAGACTTGTATCATATCTTGAAAAACATTCCCTTTTCTCCCCTTCCCAATATGGTTTTAGATCTAAGCTATCTACAGCAGACGCGGTACATCATTTAACCGACTATATCACTGAGGAACTTGGGAAAGGTAAACGAGTAACAGGGATATTCCTCGACTTGGCCAAAGCTTTTGATACAGTGTCTATTTCTATACTTCTAAATAAGCTAGAGGCATTAGGAATCAGAGGCACTCAGCTTAAACTCTTCGAAGATTATTTACATGATCGATATCAATGCGTTAAAATAGGAAATATCACTAGTGCTGATTTGAAAATCCCTCCTTTTGGTATCCCACAAGGAAGTATACTAGGACCTACACTCTTCCTGATATATATAAACGACCTCTGCACTCAAAATATAGACCACGGCAAAATAATTTCGTATGCAGATGACACTGCTCTAATCTTTTCCGCTGACTCGAACTCGGAAGTCCATGATTATGCACAACGAGGTTTTAATTTTGTAAATTATTGGCTAAAACGTAATTTACTAACACTGAACACCGAAAAAACTACATTTATTAATTTTTGCATGCGTCAGCCTCATATCCTCCCTAGTATTAATCACTTATATGCCCATTACTGTCATGATCCCCTGATAGGTGCTTGTACTTGCCCTAGTATTAATAACACTAGTTTTGTTAAATATCTAGGCATTATAATCGATAACAATCTGTCCTTTAAAAAACATATTACAACTGTAGCAAATAGAATACGAAAGCTCATATTTGTTTTCAAAAAGCTTCGCTATATTGCGGATTACAAATTAATCAAGCAGATATATCAGGCACTGTGTGAGTCCATTATTAAATACTGCATTACTTCTTGGGGAGGTGCCCCAAAAACAGTAATGCTGACCATAGAACGAGCCCAACGAGCTATCCTGAAAGTGGCCACTTCCCGACCTTTCCTTTTCCCCACCCATCTTTTGTATGAAAGTTGTAATGTTCTAACTGTCCGCCAACTTTTCATAATGCACACTGTACTTAAACAACACTCCACCCTGACGTATAATGAAAACCTTACTAACACCAAGAGGCGTAAAGATATTGTTTGTACTTCACTTTCCGAGTCAAGGTTCGTTTTCACAAATAGGTTTTATTCATTTTTAGGCCCTTTTCTCTACAATAGACTTAATAAGAATTTATCAATTTATGCACTTAATTATTATAGTACTAAATCGGTAGTGTATAAACATTTACAATCCTTGACCTACGATGAGACCGAACTACTAATTAATATTATTAAATAAGGTTTTTGACGTAATTTTACTATATATTTCTTCTCTTATCTAATTTATGTTACTTACTGTTAAGTTAATATACATTGTGGTATTTTATTAAGTAATATGTTCAGCACTTGCCGCCTGTGACACAGGTTTATCCTAGTACAGGCACCTAAAATTGTAATACCTTCTAATTATTTGTAAGTTATCCTGTATAATATTTTACCTTTGTAATTATGAATAAATTTATTGTTTATTGTTTATTGTTTTATTGTTTAGAGGTGCGTGCCTTGGATTCGAATTCGACACCTTTGACATGGCAATCCTATGGTCATATCACAAGGCTATCACTGCACATAGCGTGTAGGTAGTAGATACGCGTAAATAAATAAAATGATGTCTCACCCAAAAGGCTTTAGAACGAATTAGTTGAAAACTCCTTAATTTTATAGTACCTTAGAACAAAACATCTAATTACCAACGCTTCGAGCGAACACTTTCAAGTAGAACACTTGTTAAAACTATCAAAGAGGTTCTATAGCCGGGAAAGTTCTTGGAAACACAGTTTGTTTTTATTTATTATAGGTACCTATTTTATCCTGTAACTTTTTTAGTTTCCAAGTGCATTACTTTTTACAAGTTTTTATTTAACTTGCAATGACTGCCTCATTGTCTAGTAGTCCCAAGCGTGACTGCTACGCTGGAGAAGAGACTTGGGTTCGATTCCCAGGTCGAGAAAAGTGTTATTGAAATTTTCTATGAAAAAAAGTGTTATTGTTCTGTGAAATGAAACATTTGACTAGACTTTGAAGGAGCATGATGATGATGATATTATTGATGATAATGATGATTATTTTAACGATGTTGATGAAAATAATGTGACTGAAAGTCTTATAAAGGTAATTAAAGGCATCTAGTTGTCCGCATGATTAATTCAAACATACAGTTTTAAACCTTAGTTCAATTTTACACATGCTGTGCCCCGCAGTAACACCTGCTTTGTTCCTGTCCTAGCCTATAACGTTCCTCAAGATTTGGGCTATCAAATGAATCAAGATTTTTTCAAATCTGACTGGTAGTGTGGTAGTGAAAGTTGGGTATGGCAGAAGAAACATGAAATCAGAATAAATGCTGTAGAGATGAGAGCTTTGAGAAGTATTTGTGGTGTTACGCTGAAAGACAGAGTGAGAAACAGTGTGATAAGGGAGCGTTGTGGAGTGAAAGAGGATGTAGTGACAAGGATTGAGAAAGGTATGATAAGATGGTTTGGTCATGTAGAGTGAATGGATGAACGGAGATTGATGAAACAAGTATATACGGCGAGTGCGGATGGACGAGTTGGAAGGGGACGACCTCGGCGAACGTTCCGCAACCAGATTGCGGATATTCTTAAAAAAGGCCATGTTCCGAGCACTCTAAACCGACGGTCATGCATGAAGAGATTAATGAATGTAGATGAAGCGAAAGTAGTGTGCCAGGCGTGACAATATTTGTATGTATGTATGTATGACTGGTAGTTCCAGGGATTAGCGTGTTTAAACAAACAAAAGAACAAAGGTTTCAGCTTTATAATATTCTTATAGATTAATTGCTATGATCTGGATTCCCCTTACTTATCTACTACCCAATAATTTACTTATATACCTTCAACGTAAATGTAGGAAATTTAAAACAATAGTAGCTACTTTTTTATTTAAATGAAGACATTGTAGTTATGCTTATAATATGATTCCCTCATGCATTCTCATGTAAACTGCCTCATTACAACTGTTACGCTAGGAGTTGGGGTTCGATATCCATGTCAAGTAAAGTGTTATTGTTTTTCTCTGTAAGTTCTCAGTAGCAGCTCGGAATTTGGATTTGTGTCGGTAAATTGCAATAAACTTGCCTGCTATTACATGGGACCTTAATATACCGGCGAACTGTGGGTGTATATTAAGTACTCCTCTGCCTAACCCATTGAGGAAGACAGTCGTGATGGTATGTTAAGTTATGCAAATGTTGTAGGTAGTTGGTAGATGTAGTAATAGCATAGAATAAAAATTAGGTTACGAAATTTCAAGTACTATGATAAAAACTATTGCTTTTAATTTGTATCCAGTAGTGGATAAAGAAAGCTAAAATTTAGTGACAACATATTTTTTTTTAACAAATTAATTGGTAAAGGTTAAAGTTAGGCCTAATGTTCAACAATTTGGTAAGTAGGTAATACTTTCTTTGAAAAAAAAAAAACTATCAAAATTCCAAATCTATCCAATTATTATCACAATTTCCTTTTCAATAGCGCAGATGACAAATTGATATCTTTTCACTGGGTAAAGAAATATGAGAAACATTATTTTGAGACAGCAACTCGTGCCGTAAAATCAATTACATAAGTTACCAATTGGAGATACAACTTTTATATTAGAATATATGTTAGTATAATAATATACTTCATGATTTATGAAGGGCGGGCGTTTTTGGGGATGTCTGTAAATAATGTAAAAATTGACGTTCAAAAAGTACTACCTGGTATCTATCTTGAATGATTTTGATTCTTGAAATGAAATCTTCTTTTTAGCTGTAAGCGTGGTGCTGATGGCGATTACCAGATCGAGCAGATTTTAATTATAAATTAGAATAATTCTCAGTAGCAGCTCGAAGATTTGATTTATTTTCCGGGTCATCAGTATACATTTGTCTAATTTTTGGATGTTTTAGCAAGCTGTGTTGTCAACATCACTGACTAGCAATTTAATATCCGTTCATAAAGCAACAGAAACATTAGTTATATCGGTAGCCGTAACTCATGCCGCAAACCAATAATTGATAGCACCAATTGTGGATCTAACTATTCTAATTAAATATCCTATTTTCATCTCTTATTTAGTGTGGCTGCGAAAATGGCGAGGCGAGGTTTGATTTTTAGGTCTAATAGTGTTTCGATGTTTCTAATTAGAAAATTCGCAATAGCAAATAGATCGTGGGCTCAAGGGAATACACAAAAAGGAATCTTAATTCTATCTTATTAGGTCACGATCTTGCGCCATTTCTAACCAATCTCTTTGGGGATAATCTTTGGGATCAGCGGTTCAAGTTATTGATGAGTTTCATTAGTTTAGAAGTATTTGGGGCGTCGGATACGAAGTTCCATTACTATTTGAAACAGTTTTGGTCAATTTTTACTTATAAAAGTTAATTTGGAATTCTTCATCAGAATTATGTTTATCTTCGTGACTTTTTGTAAGTTACTGGTAGAAGCACAAATCCAAAATCTCACCTATATTGCGTTTGTTAGCGGTATACTGATGAATACTTACAGTTCACTAGTACCTATCTCTTTGGGTACCATAGAATGCGAGGCACTAAAGAGTATCCCTTTGCTGGAAAGACCTGGTTGAGGTAGGCACAAGACAGGGATAAATGGTGAAAAAAGGAGGAGGCTTATGCCATGCAGTGGGCCGTTAAAAGCTGCGTATAATGATGATGATGATAAAAGAGTTTCCAGCCAAGAGCAATCCTATAAACAGCAACCACTGCTAAGGGCGTTCCCTATAGGGAGTCGTACCTCTGCTAAGAGCGCTGGAGGGGATGGGGGAAGTAGGGAAAGCTGAATCGTGATTTGAATTAGGTAGAGGTCATTTTAAGCTACTGACAGCAAAGGATACGCTATCTAGTTATAAGTAAGAAAATCAGATGAATTATAACGTTTTTGTTTTTGAAGTCAATTAAGAATTAATAAATCTATACTTATATACTTATTACTTATATACTCATACTTATAATATTATAAAGCTGAAGAGTTTGTTTGTTTGTTTACTTGAACGCGCTAATCTCAGGAACTACGGGTCCGATTTGAACAATTCTTTCAGTGTTAGATAGCCCATTTATCATTTACATATCATTACGCTAAGACTAATAGGAGCGGAACATAAACATAAAATGTTGCAAAAACGGAAAAATTTTAATGCAGAAAAGCCGAGAAACCACGCGGGCGAAGCCGTGGGCGGAAAGCTAGTTATAATAATAAACAATTTATTCACATAATATGTATACACAAATCTCTGACCCCTAGGCTAGTTCAAAGACCTGTGTTACAGTAGTCATTGTCTTCTCTCATTCGTTGTGGTAACAGATTTAAAATTGACAACAATTTGAAAGACAAGATTTGAACAATAAAATAATCAATGTACTTGTAAAATAATTTTATCTGTACTATACACTATATATTTTTACCTATACCTTGATATTTATTTTATATTCTTCTTTCTTCTTCTCCTTTCTGCTTTCTGTCGCCGGAACTGTATCTATGTGTGCACAAGTAAGATAATGGTTTGTTACTTTTGTAGTTCAACACTTTACAGCTAAATGTAACATGGCTTTTCATGCTTTGTAATACTCCTTTATTTATAAGCTTATTTTAGATATATTATTACTTCACAAACTTGGAAAGCGGGACATTTCTTCTCTGATGACAGGAGAAAAAGAGAATTTTATGTCTTCGGAAAGAAGAGTAATCTAAAAATGTATTATAAATCTGTTTTAAGTTGTCAATATCGTATTTACTGACCTAGTAGGTGAAGTAAAAAGCATTATGTGTAGTTCAGTGGCAAGTACAGATTACAACTAGTGTGATTTATGGCCCACTCGAGGTTGGGCCTTAAAATGCACATTCGTTCATAATCTGTCACTTTCTCTTCTTAGAACAAAGTAAGTACCTACTGTTAGGCCTGATGTTCACTGCACGATTTCTTTACTTTACAGCGTCCGGGTTGGTACTGACTAAGCATGTAAAATTGTGAACATCGTTAAATAATAATCTATCTCGCGAGATTGTAAACTAATAGCTTTTGAACTCCAACATACTGCTTATAATTTAACGCATTATTTTTTGGTAGATTATAAGTCTATCAAAGTGAAACCGTTAAATTGTGAAATGGCATCGACAGTTCACAATCTTACGAGATAGATTATAATCCAACGGTATTAACAATTTTACGGTGACATATAGGTACATACATTGACGACCGTGCTTATAAACGGTATAAAGATATGGTGCGTATATAGCCCTTAATGTCAATGTCCATTACCAAATATTATTAAATGTTTTAACGCTTATTAGTGCAGTGACTGTTTGCTTTTGAACTTCGAATCGTAGTACAGCATCCATAAGTATTGCTTACTGGCGCATATTTTCAAATCAGTTCATGTAAAATTTATGTTTGTAAATACACCCACATCATAATATGAACTTTTAATTTTAATTTATTACTTTAATACCTGTGGCATTTTCTGGGTGCGTCTATAAAGAAACTGAATAATATTATTATCAATTAATGCCAGCTATTCAGGGACCCAAAATATTCGGTAAAAAGGTCAAAGTTCTCCACGGAACCTCTGTGAGTTTTACCTGTTTCCGCAAACAAGTCTTACAAATCCGGGATGTTCCTATGAAAGAAACCTTAAAGTGTCGATGATACCGTATAGATTCATAAAGAGTAGGCGTAAACGGAATACCGACGCGCTACGGGTTTATATATATCATTATTTTGTGATAATATTAATTCCATATTAATTTAAGATTAAGTAGGTACATCGAGTTTCTGGTTTCATGAGTCTAAACTTTGACATCACTCACACATACCATCTTGCATTCCACCTGCATTCCTTAAAGGGTTGACTATAGATGTAGAAGGTACTGATATACATCCCTAGTTCAAACAAATTTTTTTGTATGTAACAGTTTTACTAACATTGTTCAAGTATTGATTTTGAAATCTCCAACGAAACATATACAGTCAACATCAAATATATCGGAGCGAACAGACTGTTCATGATTATTGGGCAACTAGGGAAATTATACTTTATCCCAATGAAATAAATTAATACAATATGTCAGAATGACAGCTGCCGTGTGTAGTGTTCATTCTAAAACATTCTTTGTGTCACTGAGATATGGTTTAATTTCTCTAGTTGATCAGATAATTATGAACAGTCTGTTTGCGACGATATAATATATTTGATGGTGACTGTACACATATGGCTAAGAAGGCTGTTCTGAAATAATTAAAATAATAGTTTATTTTTCATAACAACATGAGATCTTTTGTTTTTAATAAAATGACAAGCAATGGCAATGAAAGTAAGCGGCGATTGCAGTGAAAATCCTCATGGATCGTCTACTATTATGTCAGACTCATACAAGCTACAAACCGCACTTGTTTCCCGTGACCTATAGTCCATAGCTATAACCTCATGGTAACCTACCAAAGACAGATGACCATAATATGATCATTATCCCATATAAGACATCGGTAATTATTCTACGTCCTTTAGCTATTAGTCATTATTCCTTTAGCTAAGTTTTGGGCAAAGAGTATATAACCCTATAAAAAAAACGTACCTTCGACACGAAGAAGAAGAAGCTATTAAATAAAAAAAATAATTTAATAAACAATTTTAATATTCCATTTGTAATTAAAATTAATTACATTTAGATACGGTCGTCAAAGAGTTTGATTACAGAAATTACAATGTAATTTAATTCGTTTTACATTGTCTGTAAAATCTTACGACTGCTCAATGAGACTCGTCGAATTAACTACACGACCTCCTTCTTGTTTGACCTGCTTCTTCGTTAGAATACTAATTGAAACCTTATTTTGAATTTAAGTTTAATCTGTCCCAAAAAATAAATATCTAACATTCCATCACGCCTGTATTCCCCGTAGGGTTAGGCAGAGGTGTACTTAATGTACCCCCACAGTTCGCCGGTATGTTTTTAGGTCCTATGTAATAGGGTGCGAGCCTATTGCCATTCACCGGGCACAAATCCATACTCCGAGCTACTACTGAGAATTTCATAGAAAAACCCAATAACACTTCGCTCGACCTGGAAATCAAACCCAAGACCTCTAGCTTAGCAGTCGCGATTGGGACCACTAGACTAACGAGGTAGTCTAAATAATAAATATCTACCTCTCTCAAATGCAAAAAACGTAATGAAATAGTCAAGTAATGATATACTTGTGCATAACTGCCTCGTTAGTCTAGTGGTCTTAAGCGCGACTGCTACGCTAGAGGTCCTGGGTTCGATCCCCAGGTCAAGCAGTGTTATTCGGTTTTTCTATGAAATTCTCAGCTGGGAGTCTGGATTTGTGCCCGGTTAATGGCAATACAATCACACCCTATTACATGGGACCTAAACACACCGGCAAAGTGTGGGTGTACATAAGTACACCTCTGCCTAACCCTTCGGGGAATACAGGCGTGATGGTATGTCATGCTATGTTCCAAAAAATACATATCTATTTAATTATGATAATATTTAGTACAATTTTCAGATTTCTAATAGGCGGCGTTAGTATTTTGTCTATTTTTTAATCTACAGGGTCGTTAATTAAACCTGCACGTAGGCTTCCACCGGCAGCACACTCGTCAAAAAACTTTTTGAGCTAAAAATGAAAAGCGCACGTTGCGTACCTCGTCAGTACTTTTAAAAGAGTAGCCTTTTTCAAAACTCCGGCCATTAATTCAGTGTTCGAAGTCTCCAGGATAGGGATTTGACTGTCAAGTCAAGCTAATTGGATTTTTTTGTAGTACTGGGGCCGTATTACCACGTATTAATGCCATCTTTTTTAGGTTGTGAGAGAGGGATGCCGCTCTACAGGTTAAATAGTGGCGTCCCTCTTTCACAACGTAAAAATGATGGCATTAATACGTGGTAATACGGCCCCTGGAAATCCTTATGGATCGCTTTGGTGGAATGCAAGGTATGACGGACTTGTACCGATTATAAACCGCACTTGTGTTCCCTTGTCCAATAGTTATAGCCTATGGGATTCGTGATATTCGTTCCGACCATGAAAGACTGTGGTCCAGCGTTTTGCTGAACCCTTTCCAAAAGACGTGGCCTCGCATTGCATTCTGCTAGTAGGTTCCGCATTATGCCAAACGTGCCATAATGCGCCCCGCCTACTGGGGAAGCTAAAATGAGAACCCAGAAATGTACAATATCCAAGCGACTCCGGAATATGTAAACGTTGATCAATTGAGTGGATGGGTGACCATTCTTAACACATTGAGACTCCTTCATGCATCGAAGAGCACGTTAAGCTGTTGGACTCAGTTGTCCATACGAGTACCTAACCTTCCTATGAGAATCATTTGTAGTAATCCGAAGCCCAAGCCTGACAAATGGTCTATTTCCTGGCAACATTGGTATTGTCAAGAAATTGGGCTGTGGAGGTCTGATGGCAGTCGTTTCTCGTAAAATACTTATACTCAGCCAGATCTGGCTAGTCTGGAAGGTGAACTTAACATAGTTGGAAAGGCTAAACTAATTATAGTTTAAAACTTATTAAAATCGTACCTACAAAAAATGTATACACGTCATAATTCGGAATGATAAAGACACTTCATTTTAATTTGTCAAATTGAGCGCCAAGCACTCGAACAAATGGGCTCGATGTATATAGAGGGCCGCACATTATCATAACGAGAATTACAGATGAAATACGAAATGTTTTCATTTTCTTGCTTACATTATTTTTAAGGGGGAGACTGGGGCGCTAAAATGTTCAAATTTAGCAATTCGTCTGAAAACATATTCATATTAAGAACTTGGAGCTAAAATGACCACTTTGATGAATCACACCCGGCCATAGTGACATACGTATCCAGTATAAACAGATATATAAGTGTACGGAAAGTCTATGCAATGCAGAGTCAGCTAATACACTAAATGTGGCCATTTTAGGCCCTAAATCATATTTTTTCTATGAAATTCTCAGTAGCAGTTCGGAGTTTGGATATGTGCCCTAAGACTGTCAATAGGCTCGCCCCCAATTACCTAAATGAGACCTAAACATTCCGGCGAAGTGTGGGTTAACATTAAGTATACCTCTGATCCCTTCGAGGAGTACAGATGTGATGGTATAATATACCTATATTAAAAAATGATTTCGAAAAGTCAGAAGTTGGATTTAAGACTCTATTACCAAAAGGGCTCTTGATCGTCCCTGTATCCGAAAATTCGTAACAAGATTCAAAGCATACACGTCCTTAAAATTCCGTATACCCCTTAAGCATATTATATACAGATCACGTCTTGCTTTAAGAATAAGTGCGTATAAAAACAGATACCCTGAAGATATTACCCGTAACGAGTCAAGTTTGCGTATAAAAGGACCAAGTTTAAATTATATTGTTTGGAAAAATTTCAGATCCAAAATTTAAGTTTGTTGTAGCTTGGGTTCATTGCAGTCTGATTTGGGAGAAATTGAGGCTCATCCTCTAATTACATGGGACTTAAACATAAATTGACGAACCGTGTGTGTAATTTAGTATACATCTGCCTTACGCTTTGGGAGATACAGGCGTGATGGTATGTGTCTTACACCCTTATTTAGAATCAATACAGTGATGTTTCACAGTGCGCATGGACGCATAGAGTCGATGATTACCAACCGTATGAGTTGAAATCGTATGAATTCAAATCGTATGAAATAAAATCGTATGAATTGAAATCGTTTGAATTGAAATCGTCAACACTATGCGCCTTGCGCCGCATACCTATTGTTCTGAATTATCATCATCATCCTACTCATCATCGTCATTATCATCATCAACCCACTGATAGCGGACGTAGGCCTCCCCTAATGTACGTCATGCGTTTTTAATACGGATTTCAAACTTTTCTTAAAAGTTTGCAGCGATTAAAAATTATGACTGAAATTAGCGATACGCTAAAAGCCAACCAGAAACTCGCCAAAAAAAAAGTGGGGGGGGGGGGAATAGCCGTGATGAACCAAAGTATGATTAAAGGATTCACTACACATACATAAACTGGAAATTACACGTGAATCAGAGTTTTTTTTAACTGAAGTAGCCATGTTAGTTTCCATGGTATTGCAAGTTTAAAAAAAATAATTACCAGCTATTTCGTAAAAAAAGCATTGATACTTTCCATTATGATTTTCATTTTTAATTACGTTTATCTAGCGCTAAGAATTTCATTATCACTAGCGAATAAATAGCAAAAGCTAGGTCTCATTTGGCAGTAAATCATAGTAAGTACTTAGGTCCGGCTCATGAATAAACCGTAACGTGTATTTCAGTTTCGTGTCAAAGTTCCCCATAAAATGTTATTCTTATTTTTTTACTAATGTACAACGTATGCGTAAAATATTTTGACTTTGATCACAGATGATGACGATATGGCTACGGGTAATGAAGCTAATCATCTGGCAACACTGCCGGAAGAGGAAGCCGTGGTTGCCATGATGGGGTTGCCACGTTCAGGCGAGATCACCAGAGCTCAACTTAGAATCAAGGAGAGCAAGGAGTTCAAAGTAAGTAATTGTAGCGACATCTAGCGCGCTACAATCGAACTACGCTGACACAAATCCTGAATCGCACAAGCAACATTTATCGTGCAACATAAATATATACAACCACCCGACATCAACCGCCTGGCCGCCAAGCTTAACACACGTCAGGTCGGAGGATCCTCTCTTTGGTTGGAGAGGCAACTCAACTCAACTTTCCACACAATTATATACTAAGAAGATTCGTCCTCTCTATATTTCGCAGTGCCCATAATGATCAAATCTAATTACACCACTATTCTTTACGGAATGCAATAAATTCTTGAGTATACCTCAGCAATAGTTCTGGCTATGTGCCATGCTGTTGAGTTTATATTAAATTGAGTTCGCTTGTTTCAGAATACGGTAGACAAACTAGTTCAAAGAGCAAACGCATCAATTATAATAGGCACGTCATCGTGGAAGGAACAGTTCTCGGAAGCACTGACTGCTAGCTCAGGTAATTACATATTTCTATCCCAATACTGCGTACTAATTAAAGTGTTTTCTTCATTTTTCCCTAACACACCTCATCATCAACCATTACATTGTCCCACTGCTGGGCACGGGTCTCCTCTCAGAACGAGAGGGATTAGGCTATAGTCCACCACGCTAGCCTATTGCGGGTTGGCAGACTTCACATGCCGTCAAGAAAATCTCTCAGGCATGCAGGTTTCCTCACGATGTTTTCCTTCACCTTAACACACCTGTTTAAAAAAATATATAATTAGGGATTAAGGATAAATATTAAGGTGTGACTTTTCAAAATATCTCGTTCACACCGTTATTTGATATAGATTTAATTAAATATGAATTTGGTAAGTACAAAAATTTAATATAGTCCTTATTACCAGGATCGGACGACCCCGACGAGCCACCTTCGTGCTTCGACTACGTGCTACACGTGGTAACGCTCTTCTGGAAGATCGTTTTCGCTTTGATACCACCTACTGGTAAGATGGACTATCATATAAATCTCTAAGCGAAGGAGTCAGAAATAGCCCCTTAATTTCATATGTGAGATTGGCGCTTTAAAATGATCACTTTTGGTAAATTACAATATGATTCACAGACTCACAGCTACACAATGTTTCTAGTATAAGCTGCCCACTAAGACTATAAAAAGCCTTAAAAAGCTAGGTCAGTTTAAACTAGAGATATAAATTATGATCTTTTGTGACGCTTTGTATCCACAAATCATGTGTGAATCATATTATGATTTATCAAAAGTGATTTTAGCTAACGAGAGTTATTCTCAGATCCTACCAAAAACTGTGCTGTTAAGAAAATTTCTACAATTCGCTTTTCTTTCTAGTATGCTGAGGGGAAACTTAACTTGACTTTCTTGGCTGATCCGACAAATGCTTGAACATACTCATCCCCTGTCCTTTTCTAACAGACATCGGCGGCGGGTACGTTTGCTTCGTCGTGTCAATAATCTGCATCGGCCTGGTGACGGCAGTGATCGGTGATGTGGCCTCACACTTCGGCTGTACTCTGGGCATCAAGGATTCTGTTACAGCCATCGTGTTTGTAGCTCTGGGAACCAGCATACCTGGTGAGTTTATTGGGAATTAAAGACGTTAGTGATACATACACACGCACCAGTGACAGAAAAGTTAAAAGTAAATCGCTTATAAGGAATATGGGCACGTGATGAGGTTGAATGAAATACATGTGACTAAAAGAGTTAGAAGAATGAAAAAAACAGGTAGAGGAACACCAAAGATAAGATGGATAGACAGTGTTAAGTCAGATTTGATGGAAAAGGGACTGGATGATGAGATGACGACTAACAGGGATTATTGGATTAAAAGGACATCCTGCGCCGACCCCAAATAAATTGGGGAATGGGCAGGAAAATGATGATAGGGGTAGGTAGAAACTACACAACGCAATTTGCTACATTTCTGCATACTTCTTTTGTTTCGTCCACACTCATACATATTGTCAATTTTCATGCGCTGGTACTACGCATTTAGCATTTTCAATGGACCAAACCAAATTTATCAAGTAAAATTCATTTTCCAGGATTATAACTTGCATACTCCGGCTTGGTACACCGGAAGATTTAGCCAATTGAGCTACCGATCACCGCCTATTACACAAACCTTCATCACTATCTAAGATTTCTACCATTTAACCTTTCCTTCTCAGACACTTTCGCCAGTAAAGTGGCAGCATGTCAGGATAAATACGCAGATGCTTCCGTCGGCAACGTCACGGGGTCCAATGCTGTGAACGTGTTCCTGGGCATCGGAGTAGCGTGGACCCTGGCTGCGATCGTCCACTGGAGTAAAGGCGAGAGGTTCTTCATAGATCCTGGGAAGTAAGTATCCTTAGTTGGGAGTATCAGTAAAAGTCAAAAATAAGGTTGCTGAGATAAGACCGATTGGAAAGCTACACCTGGGTACCACGCTGTTATTGTAATTTATTTTGTTTTCCTTCTTAATTCGTTCTTTGTCGTAATTTGTGGGTCTATTATACCTTTTTTGGAGCATCAGTAATCTAAAACTTTTGCCTAAATTCATATCAGAAAGTAGTGACACTATGGTGATTTTTTTTTTAATAGTAAATAATATACCGTTACTACCTTAGTTACTACCGAAATAGTGATAACAGGATGTCCAAGGACAATTTAGGTAAAATCTCAATCGATAATAACTCTTACCGAAGTGGAAATATCGATGCCATCTTATGCTTGATTCTAATAACTGTATTTTTCCACAGCTTGGCATTCAGCGTGACGATGTTCTGCTCCGAAGCCTGCATAGCAGTCTTAGTCCTCGTCCTCCGAAGACGGAAAAGCATCGGAGGGGAGCTCGGAGGTCCCAAGAAAATAAAAATTGTGACCTCTATGTTTTTCTTCTCTCTCTGGCTGGTCTACCTAACCATGTCCAGTTTAGAAGCCTATAACGTCATCAAAGGCTTCTGAAAGTCCAAATTCTGGTAATATAGTCGGATTAAGTGCTTGTTAGTTGAAATCTACCAATGAGTTTGTATGGCGGTTAAAACCTTCTTGCTTGCGTTGTACTACATCTATGGAGATTATAAGCAAGAAGGTTGTAAGCTACAGTGCAAAGTTTTGATGTAGATTGATTATAAGAATAGTCTAAATATGTACCGTTGTGAGCGTGTTCGGATGGGCGTGTTAGCAGCTGATGATGAGCGATTCATAACGAAGTTAAAGCAACGAAATTATGTCCTAATAGATTGTTTAATAAGAAAGTAAAAGTATCTTTAGAAATTTAAATCAGAGACTTCAAATTATTCTGCGAGGGATAGGTATGATCTTCTCTGTTAAAAAATCTAAAAGTTGTGGCAATAAACAATAGACACTCTTATTGAATATACTTATATTATTATCGGGTACCAACGAAAACTGCATTTTTTAAGTACTCTGGAGAATATTTTATACTATAATATAGCTATTTCACTATCTAGTCCGATATTGTGCAATGATGCAGTCAACGAACGAAATCGTAGACTAATTATCTGAGAATATAAACCTCGACTAGTACCCCAGTGATACCTTTCTATTCATACAAAAAACATCCAATCATAATCACATGAAGTATGTCAGTAGCGTAATGTCGCGATATTGAAGCTGTGATATAATGACTATTGGACAGCCAAGCCAAAGGTCTGTAATCCATGAAAAGGGCACCAGGAAACTTGTATGCCTGAGAGATTTTTTTGACGGCGTGTGAATTATGCCAACCTGCAATAGGACCGCGTGGCGGACTTAAGGCTTACCCCACTAATTTTGAGAGAAGACCCGTATCAGCAGTTATCAGTAAATGGGTTGATGAGGAAGCCGATTGTCCGATATCAGAAAATAATAATTTGTTCTGTCTCATATTTTCTATGTTTAAGCATCTCATAATCAGCTGCATCTGAGCCCGCTCTATGACCAATGTGCTCAAATGTACAGGTTTAGACAATGTACCTAGTCTTTCTTCATTCTAGAACGTTCTCTTTGGATCCTCTCATAACCCTGATAATAATAATTAAATGTAGCCTTGGAGGCTGTGGTATGTATAGATATATAAATAGATTTATTAAAAGAACGAATACTGTGCGTCATTTTAGATAGTTGTAATTTAGGATATTTGCAAATATGTATTGTAAAACGCGCATATGTAAGCAATTAATATTTTTGAAAAAGTCAGTGCGACCTTTTATTTGTATTGTATGATTTATACAGGGCTACCTATTAAAATACTAATATCCACTCAGGTAACTATAACCTCAAAAACAACGACTTTGTTCTAGGTATGTTTTTTTTACAGAATGTACATAACGGATGGACGAGTTGGAAGGGGAAGACCTCGGCGAACGTACCGCAACGAAATTGCGGATGTTCTTAAAAAAGGCCAGGTTCCGAGCACCCTAAACCGACGGTCATGCATGAAGAGATTAATTAATGTAGATGAAGCGAAAGTAGTGTGCCAGGATCGTAGCAAGTGGAAATCTATAGTCTCTGCCTACCCCCATGGGAGACAGGCGTGACAATATGTATGTATGTATGTACATAACACGTTAATACGTTTAACGAAAACAAATATTCAAAATTTCGTTGTTCTATCTAACACATCCCGCAACCCTTTCGCTGCCCGCCTCTGTATGTTGCACTAGACAGTGGGCCATTTTCCTAGCTAGTGCCTCCTTTTGCTACGCGTAGAGTTCATAATACTGAGCCTTGGATTTAAATATTTATTTGTTTGTATGAAATTCTGATGAATTATTAAAAGTCGTAGAATTAAAGTTTTGTTTGTGATGATAGTAATATAGTATTTTACCAATAACCCTGTATAAAAATGGCAAACGATACAGTTTCTTTAAAGTATATTTTATAGAAACGATTTCTTTGTCTTTCTGGAAAATATACTATCTGGTCCATGAACATAAATTAAGCAAAGATATGTAGATTTATTTATGCATTCGGTTTTGTTGAGTGTATTGCAGCAAATAGGTAAGTTTTAGGTATTATTAGTTATGCATTAGCTCATAAGGTTTGAAATAATAAACGCGTATATAAAAAATTCTAGATACCTACAGGATTCTAAAACAAGCCAAGAAATAAAGCAGAAATTAGAAAGAAATGGGACACGAATACACGGTACAAAGATTTTCAAAACAAAATCATTTTATAGAAGCAATTTTTCAAAATTTCTAATTGCTTATTATGTGCGCGTTAAAGTCTATCATTATTAGGTGAATTTTTCCATTTTAATAAAACTGTCAAACATCACTCGGGCGTAATTAACGCGGTTAATTTGAAAGGTGACGATGACGTTTTAATAATAGACTCAAGATTTCGTAGCCGTGTGTTAATTTTGACATGAAGCGATGTAACGACATTACGGTGTCCATATAAGATCAAATTTGTGGATATTTTTTTATGATAAATACACATGACGTTGACAATTGACGATTTCTTGATCAAGTCCCAAGTATAATTTAAATTAGTCGATAGACTAGGTCGAGTGTTACTATCATTAAATGATTTGCGATTCAATTATTCAATGGCGATTGCTATTTACGATTACGTTTCGGACGATATAACGATTTGAATATTGAGATTGAATCGCAAAATTAAATCGGATGATTTATTCAATAAAAGCCAATTTGATTATGTAAATACTTTTGTTGTAGATTTAATTTGTGTGTATTCGTGTGTTGCCGCTAGAAAAATAATTTTGTTTGTGTAAATATTTACAGTCTCATATTAAATAACAGAGTTGAGTTAAATACAGTGTTCAAAAATGTATTGTTTAACTTCGCTGTGATCAAATTGCTATGTATTGTTTTCAATAAATTTACCACAATAAACCAATGCATTAATTTCAACACAGCACGACCGCAGAACATAGTTAAAATAGATTGCTCTTCGACAAAGGTATAACCAGGTATAAAAATCGAAATCGGAATCGGGTTTAATTCACACACTAGCTAAAATAAATATTTTGTACGAAAGATTTCGTTCTGGGCATAGCTATTCGCGCAAGATCGATGTTTCTATTGATGATATATATCATCAATCCTATTCTTAGAAACAGCTCATAGTTTAGATTTCTGCCCGGTTCTTAGCAAAGGGTTCAACTTATTGCCTCTACTTTTCCGAAACATTCTTATTAGAGGAAATGAGTTTCTTTTTATTTCCTTATGCTAAAAGTGAAAACTTACTAACTTGATTGGTACTTATGTTTGAAAGCCAGTTTTATCACAGCAAGGTTAAACATATGATATAGTAGGTGTTTTATAATATATTATGTAAATAATATGGTAAATCACATTTATTTAGCGTTAAATAAAGCTGTAGAGATATATAATATAAGGATACTGCAATTTTGAGATGCTTCCAAAGTCGGTTCAAACAAATGCTTAAAACAATATTTAGTGCTGATAACTTTAACAAAATTATACCAAATTTGGCGACAGATAGGATGATATATTACTTATCATTACAGAATTCGATTATTATATAGTTTTATTGGCCAATTTAAAGCTAGCAGCTAAAATGATGATTATCAACTAAACTGGAAGGTAGAAAAAAATACATTTTAATAAACTCAAGATAAGAAAGATCTTAGTAAAAATTGGTGCAATTGAGAAATATATATTTTGAAAAGCACCGGTATGATATTATTTAGATAGTTAAGTACTGCCATAAAATTATAAGCATATTTATTTTTAGATGGCTTGTGTTCAAGAATATTAACGCTATAAGTAAGTTATTGTATTTAGATTACATTAAAGGTTTCTTTCAAATCCTCTTGAATCTTCTTTTGCTTGATATATTACTTTTCGTAATATACTCTTTAGAATTATCTTCAAGTAGGTATTTGAAATCTTATATCGATTTGGTATAATAATAAAAAAAGGATGAGAAATTGTAATATTAAAACGCAGAATTTGGTGGCCTACATAGTCGATTTATATTTATTAATAATTTGAGACAAGCGTGATGGTTTATTCAATAATGATATTGAAAAAGGTACCATAAATCTTTGGCTTAAACTTATGATAAAATATCACTACATTTTATATCTAGTACTTTTATATATTAAAAACCGTTCGCCTCGCCGTAAATGAATGCCTCCTAAATAAAAAAGGTTCAATTTGATTAATGTACCATTTTCCAAAGCGTATCATTATCGATATAAGAATTTTTATCTAGTCAATTAATTGTGCGCTTTACCTTCTTCTTGTTTATTATATAACTTTGTTCGGCCTCTATATAAACATTTCTATCTGAATTTGGACCAATATTGTTCTTTTCGAATTTATTTTTACGTAGTCTTTTTCTACGCTTTCTGTAGATTTTCTAACATATTCATAGAAACTCTTTTAGGATCTCTCGTATGTATGCTTAAAGCTTTATTTAATACCTTACTGATATCCATTTTAAGAATTTTAACCTAAAGTTTTGCTTTTACGCCATTGGACTTACAATTACTATTTTATCTTACCTAAAATGTTCCCTAATCTAAATCCTTATATTTAAAACCCTACTTAAGTAAAAAAAAACAATAGTACATAAACAAACTATCACAAGAATAATATCTTAAGCTGTATTTAAAAATCGATACTAGTCTTTCTACGTGAATATTCGATAGTAAATTTCTATTATTGGATTGTTGATAGTACTGTGCCCATTGTTAGTAGCGTGCTTAGCCGTGATTTTATACTTAAAAGGTTCTCCTAGTAAAAACGGTTTTATCGGTATATTGCTGCACTTAGTGAATGCCTATTCACGTTCTGCTTAAAGTTTTATAAACATGCATTTGATATAAAACTATATAATATTTGAAAGCGCAATAGATTTCTTAAGCAATATGGTTGTATTGCTTTTGAATGATCAATAATTTCAAGTCTATTACCCCAGAACCCGTCAACTTTTGTATTAAACCTGCCAATTACAGTTCTTAAATAAATTATGAATGAACTGAACATATTTAATTTTCAATCTGTTTCTTATTGCTTCGATTTTCCACGCAAATTGTGGTTCCAAAACTTTATTATACCGGTACTTATTGAACCAAAGTTTAATTTTATTCACATCTCAGTGACTACGTTCCGATTGAAAGTGCCAGTTGAATATTCATTATGTCGCCTTAAGCTAAACGTATGCGTAGAAAATGTATTGATGGAATATTTTAATTCTCAGTGGAGCGTGAACAATCTGAGAAAACGTTATGAAGGTCGTTATTATTGTCTTTCAGGCGATTATTCCAATATGTAGGTTTCATTCGAAATAATAAAAATAAATAAGACGTATGCCTTTGAGACGCTGTTTGTAATAAATGAAGTTGATGTGTGGAGTTGTGTCAATATTGTCAAATCTTTGAGGGAATTTTCTTGTGAATGCTTGCTATTACGTCATCTTTTGGAGTTAATGAAGCGATGGAGGTTTTGTGCGGGTGATCATTTGGAAACAACATCAGCTTTAAATAACTCGTATATATCGTCTTTATCAAATATAGGAGCTTCAATTTTGTTGATATCGTGATATTATTTCAACATAATACACCCGCTTTTATTCTTGTTTAAATCAATAAGCATCAATGACTGCCTCTTTGAACATTTTCTTAGAGATCTTTCAAAAGCTTTTTGAGCTTATTGGCTTCAAATTTTGGTACAGTACTGTCAACGTAAAATTTCATATTTCTATCTAAATGTCGTTCGTGTTAGATTCCTCAGATTCTTGTATCGTATTATGATGTAAGATGTTTTATTTTGTAGTTATATCGAACTGATAGGTGTATATACTATGAAGATAGTTCAATTTTAGATGGGAGTGTTTAGTTTTTCATAACGGTGGGTGCTTTTGAAATGAAAATGAAACAGTATTTGAAGGAAAAGTAAATGATATTAATAATATTTTTTTCTGAATTATAGTTTATCAATAATTTCATTTTTTTAAATTAATAACAACATAACGTGAACTGAAGAGAAGTAAAGTTGCTGAAATTATATCTGAGGTTTGTCACAAGCATCAATAGATCATGAAAAAAAAATGTATCGATCAATCTATCACAAAAATTTGTACATACCTTAAAGTCAGCATACAATTTAATATTCGTTTCATTCGTTCGTACTTTTGAATACGATTTTTAACAAAAACGCTAACAAACGATATTCAGAACACCAAATTTTTATTTTTGTATGCCGTCCGTGAAATGTAACAGTATTTTAATATCTTTTTTATATTTGATAGAGATATTTTATTTACAAATCTTTTACAGCTAATTTTATCATATAATTGTGCATTACGGTTTCTTTTAAAGAGACAATCATAAATAAAGAAAAGACAAGTTTTGAAAATACATATGTAATTTATTGAAAAGGATTCAGTTTCCATTTTTAAATATATTAGTGAAAGTAGTCATTATAACTACAGTCAAATTTATAATCAATAGATCTTCATTAAATATTCATAATTGAAAACAGTTTGATTTATCTTCAGAACAGTAAAAACAGTAATAGACATACGTACGGAAGAAGTGTGATTACCATAAGTACCTAATCCAATAACACCTTTGATAAAATTGGGACTGGAAACAAAGCACGCTAATCTAATGGCTTATTTAAAAAATCTCAGAAATATCAAAAGAGGTGCTTACACAAAAAAAGGATTTTATGTAACATATAAATAATCATGTAAAAATTTCACTACACTACACTACATTTGTACGTGGCAGATTGAAATAATAGGGAATGTGTAGGTACTACAAAGAAGTTGTACAATGTGTTTTTAATTACCCAGAATACATTTCAAAATAGTGACATATGAATGTATACCCACAATATATATGTCATAAGTAGTGATACATCTCTTCAGGTAAGTTGTATTATAAAATTGCGTAACCTGTAATGTTTATAACCTGTTTTTGTAATCCATTGCATCGTGATATTATATGAAAAAGGAAATAGAAATGTTAGAAATTGCACCGTAACATGAATTGATTATATGAAATTGTTATAAATATTTTTAATTTATTCTGAAATCAAATCAAGAACCGAAAAATAAAACAAAAATGAGTTAAGTCTTGAATTTACTTTCAGTTTTTTAACGAAACAGATAAAACTTTCCAAATGCTCAGAAATTTTCATAGTCATTCATTTCGTTGTAGGTAATCCCATAAAATATTTATTTGTAATTTATGGTTCCTAAACATAGTTACTGGCCTATTATGCTTTACTAGACCCAATGAGCTGACAGCAATCGATATATTTCAATTCTTTTAAGGAAAAAGAACTTTGTGTTTTTATTTAGTTGCTACTTATATCCTCTCAAATAAAAATGATTAAAGTTCAAAAATATTTCATGTATAATATACATGAAATATTTTTGAACTTTAATCATTTTTATTTGAGAGGATATAATTAGTGGAATTAATAAATTTACTCAACCAAATATTATTTTTTGTCTCAAAATATCAAGCATTTCTTGTCACTATAATTATCACCCTGTATATAAACTTAGCCGAATGCGCATTGGAAGCTCGTATATGCGTTTATTTTCTGAAATATTTTACGTCTAGACTAAATTCAATATCTAGTCTACTTATAAATAGATATAATGTGGATGTACTCGTGTATTTAATTTTGTAGGTAAATGAGTGTCATAATTATTTTGATAAATAAAGGAACTTGGATATACAGTAAAGAGATTTGTAATGTTTAACACTTTCATCTCAGGTAAGGGCCTTATCATACTGAAGCTGGTTGCGCAACCAAACTGTTTTATAAATCAAGAAATGTGTACTAAATGTCTATTGCAGATTGAAATAAAAGGGAAAATGTAGGCAAATAAATTGTACGGTCGCCCACAGCACATTAACTTACCACAATATGTCAAATTTTCTAAGTAGTTTTTACTTAATCACTTACAGTTTAAGGTTCAAAATCATTTGAAGAACTGTAGAACATTTGACTGTGACCGGCGCAGTTGACACAACAATAACAATCAATAGGTTCACGCATCAGTGCTGGTTGTACAACCAAGAAAGATAGGTTTGGTACCCACACTGGAGCTGTATAAAGAGTGGTGATTTAGCTACCTTCAACCGTAAAAGTGGTGATTTTACCCCTCATATTGACCACCTTTCCTCATGCCATGGCAATGCTACGGCGTATTTGCGATATTAGGCTCTAAAAGACAAGAGAAATGTGTCTTTCTCTACATGGATACAAATAGGTGCAGTAGGTATTCTCATTCTGAGAAGATACCAGGACTCATGATGCAAAACGACTTTTTTACAGTTTTTAGCCGCTCATTCCGAGAAGAGAGCCATGACCCGTAGTATTACTGACGGGCTGAACTATAAAATACTGATTTATGACGCGCGAATGGTGCGAAACAATTTTTTTTTTAAAGTTTTTTTTGTGTTTTAGTAGTATACTAAAACACAAAAAATTAAATAACATACCTTTGGTGTAATAAGGCCCGGGTAAGTCGACATTAAAACCAGATTTTATCATAACACCATTACAAAATTAATGACCGACTAGAGACAATGATAAGTGTTTAAAATATTATGACACTCTGTTAAATTGTTAGTGTAAATTAAAGAGACAGCACGCCGACAGTCGTTACAGTTAATTATGTTATTTTGATAATAATTATTGTTAAAATAAAGTGTTTGTTAAGTACTATGTTGGATATTTTATTGTTTATTATTTATCGCATTATTCGGTAACTTTTTTTTTTGCCGGGGTTGGAAATGTTTTATGCAACACCCACCACCCCGGGGAGAGCGATGGGGTGTGTCGGACTCCGCTCTGAAAACAGCGATATACCGACTAAAACCAACGTCGGCGTTTCGCGTCACCACTTTAGTGCCGGGGCTACGGAAGCGCTGTAGCATTCGTCACCTAACCTAATCCAATGGCAAAAAGATTCTCGAGTGGAGACCACGCACCGGAAAGGAAAACGTACCTAGTTTTCTTTTATACCGCTATGGTGATAAAGAATCTTACGGCCCCCCTGATGGTAAGCGGTTACCGTAGCGGGAGCCTATGGATGGTTGCAACACGCAACCAGCAGTGGACCTCGATTGGTTGATATGATGACGATGATGACTTCATTCCTATTTTATACATCAGTAAAATAGGGAATTATATATGTAAATATTCAGTATTAAATAAATTATTCACAATAATTGAGTAATTTGTATTTTTGTCTATTATTCAGAAGTCTTCATAAACAACGCTTGTACCTATTCCCCGAAGGATTAGGCAGAGGTGTACTTAATTGTACACCACAGTTCACCGGTATGCTTAGGTCCAATTTACAGGGAACGAGACTATTGCCATTTACCAGGCACATATCCAATCCCTATAATACTTTGCACGACCTAGAAATCGAACCAAGGCCCTCTAGCGGAGCAGTAGCATTTAGGACCACTAGACTAATGAGGTAATCATGTTTTTCATGCCTACAGATATTGTATGCAGTCAAACATTTATGAAAGGTCTGAGATTGCATAACAAAATATTCTGTGATAAATTAAACATTTTTTTTTATACTTATACTCAATACACAAATATCTAACGCAACAAAACCAAACCTAGAATAAGAAGAAAAAGTATTCATCCGTCGATTTCCTATACTGGGTGATTGCAAACGAATTCACCTAAAAAAACAGTGAAACGAGGAAAAAAAACAAATAAAAAACGTATTGGATTTTTCGAGTAACGTATACGATAACGTATAGCGAGCAAAAAAGCAGGACTGACAGTCAGTCGATTTCGGGATAGTGATGCAGATTTTTATATCATAGGAACACATTTTTTAACTGACTTCAAAAAAGGAGGTTCATCGCGATTACTCCGAAAATTATGGATTTGTTTTGATGATTCTTTTTTGTTCTTTAGGTCATACTTCAGAAGTAGTGCTGCTTAAATTTGTTAAAGATCTGATCACAGAAAAATCAGAAAATGGCAATAACATGTACCACTCGAAAACTATGACATCGTCAACTTAAATAAAGCTTAGTACTTGGAATTACGAGCCATTCTAAATACTCAATTACTCCGCCAATTATCATCAATCTTTGTACGAAATTTACCTACGATTTTGTGAATTTACAGAAGTGAAGAGCGTAAACAAGTCAAAGTTGATAACTTCAGGCAAAAAATCTTGGCTAGATCTAGTTTTAAAATGATGCTGAGAATTATTTCATCTCGTGTAGTGACGTAATTGATAGCACAACTTAATTTTACGCTCTGTTTTCTTCTCGTCCACTTTGGAAACATACGGAATTGTATCGTGTTTTCAAATAAAACGCTTCAATAAAATTTCTTCTTTAAGTTATGATACTTATTTATTTCTATAAACAAGTTGTTTAACAATGGTGCCGGCATTTCGTATATGACGATCTCCAAGAAAAAAATCAAGAAAACAGATAGAATCATGGTCTCTTTTAAAGTTCAGACAATAGTTGTATTACGCAATAAACACACATACATGGCAGATGTACAATAAATAGGGCATAGGGATAGGCAAGTGTACGAGAGGAATGATAGCTACGCTAGAAGTCTATGGTTCGATTTCCGGGTCGAACAAAGTGTTATCGGGTTTTTCTGTGACATTCTCAGTAACAGCGAGTTTGGGTTTATGCCCGGATAATGGCGATCAGTTCGCCCTCTATTACATGGGACCTAAACATAGCGGCGAATTGTGGGTGTCCAACTATGTATACATTTGTGTACACCTCTGCTTAACCATCAGGGAAAACAAACAGTCGTGATGGTATTTATGTATGTAACCTTACAAAAACGCGTATAAAACGCAACAGTTCTTAACGTTATCATCGCCCCTATGCTTCCTATAGTGAAGTGGAGGTAGACATCTCAAATGCATTTTTAATTCCTTCGCCACGCTTAAGTAAAGTGAATTCTTCTTGAAAATTTATGTCGGCTCGTAAAAATCTATGATGAATTGCTCAGAGCTTTACTAATTTCAACAGCAAAGAAATTTGCAACTATGATCAATTACACTCTTCAATAAGACCTATTTGGATTTGTTTTGTTCAGTTCGATACAAGCTTCCGAGACTCGACTGTCTGTACTCTCTAAGCATTGTATACCACAAACAAGCCGTTGTCTGCCTTAAAAATGGAGAAAAAGAAAAGGTTGGGACTGAGGGAGAAATTGGGCCTCCGGCGCTGGACAGTCACCGAACGAACGAAATATTCTGTGGGAGACTTGTACTGTAACACCTTTGTATTCACTTAGTTTGCAAATAAATGTTTTGATTTGATTTGATATGATACTCCCCGGTCCCGTTGTGTACACACGGCTACACATTAAGCTATACAATTCTAGTTTAGACTGACCTCCCATTGTAAAGGTTCTCTGAACAATTCAAGGACAGCCTATACTGGTTTTGTATAGCTTGATGTGTAGCCGTGCGTACATACGATATCGAATTTATCTTCCACATTGCTAATCCTAAAGTCGGTTGGAGGACACAGAGATGATCGTCCATCAATTATTATTTTTTTGTTATAGTACAAATAAGCGGCAATCAAAGTCTATAAAACAACAGCAGAATCACTAGGCATTGTCATCTGGATACCTTAATTAATACCCTTACATGACCAGTCATTTAACTGGCTACGTTACCCTTCAAAACGGTACAATAATGTGAGCACAGAAGCACTGCTTTCCGAATATTTTGTAGTTGAGCTAAACTTTCGTCCCAAACGAATCCCAGAAACAAAAATAAGTATACCGTCGATAAGAAGAATAAAGAATAAGAATAATATTATTACTCAAAAATAATATATCCAGACATTTAACTAGGTTACATTATTATTGGATTTACAAGTATGTTTTGCGAAGAATTTTTCCTGTAGCTTCCACACTAGGTCGAGCCTGTCTGGTGGAAGCTTGAGTGGTAAAAGGTATCGAATGTTTTATTCCTTCTTTCATACGAAGCTTGCTCACATCTCGTTAAAATATAAAATGTGATGTTCACGCGATTCCTTGAGATACAATTTCCAGAGCTTCTTGTTACTATAGTTTTATTTGCGGCTTGTTCAGTTAACCGGCGGTGGAATGCAAGTTCTTGCGGTTGGCTGGCGAAACTGGTCTAAAGTTGAAGATGGAGCGGGCTTTTTTTTATGGGGTAACTCGGCCAACGAGCAGGGGAGCCACCTGATGGTAAGTAGTCATAGCCGCCCATGATAGACATCTGCAATACCACAGGAGTAGCAGATGGGTTGCCGAGCCTATTTAAGGAGAAGGAAGAAGTTGAGGGTCGAATTGGACCTCCAGCGCTCCACACTCACTTTACGAAACGCAACAGTATGCATACATCTACTTGACGTCGATTTTCTGTGGGCGGGTAGTACTTTCCAGGTCGTGCAGACCCATTCATGCTGGCATGTAGATATGTCAGCGAGAGGCTACTACCTACTACAAAAATTATGGGTTTCATTGATGCAGGACGTTTTTATTCGTGAGGACAGGCCAAAACTTCATCTCCTTACGCGAGAAAGAAACCTATTTAATAAAAGTAAACAGAAATTGTGAAACAAACAAAACAAACAGTGCTTAGTGGTTGAATCTGAATGATTCTGTTTGACGTCGACCAGACAATTGACAAGAGACAGCGCGTAGGCTTGCCCCTTCATGAGAGTCATGAACCCATAGCTGGACAATAAAGCAAGGGAAACCCATTTTGATATACAGATAGTGTGGCAAGATGGAATGGTAGTGGGCTAGCTATAGGTATCTGTAGAGGCTCTCTTTCGGCAAGATGGAATGATGATCTGCAAAAGGTTACCGTTGGAAGCTGGATGCGACAAACTATGTAAATGGTGAAATGGCGCCCATTAGGAGAGGCCTGATGGTGATCATGATCTAGATAGAAATTTGGAGAAGAACCTGAGCTAACTTTTGTCGCAAAAAGTACTTTTAGATGCGAGTGAGATCCATCAGTGCTACATAAGTTTTGGTATTTTTTATTTTATTTTCTCTATTTGCTTATTTAAATCATTTATATTTCTGTTTGAAAAAATAAATCATATGTGTAAAAGATGTTATATACAATATGTATCATAATAAGCACAAGACCTGAAATTATTTTGTTCCGAATCGACTGCTGAATCGATTATAGTAGGTTTCCGTTGTTTTTCTTTAATCGCCTCATCTCGTGACCTGGACTATGCACCTCACTATTTCTCGGTGTGGAAGTTCAAGTGTGTAAAGCCCACAACTCACGTCTGCGAGTTCCTAGTGATTTGTAGCTCAGTAATAAGAGTCTGCGAGAATTGAGATAATTATGCTCTGTTGAGTATTAATGTGTAAGTATGGATGTAGATTTATAGTATATATAATATATAGTTTTTGCCCGCGGTTTGCCACGACACATAAATAGCCTATGCCTTATAGATTTGCATTGTTATTGGGTTCTTCTATGAAAATCTCAGTAGTAACTCGAGTTTATATTTGTGTCCGGTAAATGGCAATAGGCTCACCGCTTATTTCATAGGACTTAAACATATCGGCAAACTGTGGGTTACATTAAGTACATCTCTAACTAACCCTTCGGAGGAAAAAGGCGTGATGGTATGTAAATAGCCTATGCCTAGCCTAAAAATACCCATAACTTAATATGTTTTGCAATAGGTATGAATTGCAAAATTCTCAGTATCAGCTCGGAGATTGGATTTGTGTTCGGCAATTGGCAAAAAGCTCACCCCCAAAAAGCAGAGGAGTAATTAATGTACACTCGCAGTTTGGCGGTACGTTAAAGTCACAAGTAATAGGGGGCGAGCCTATTGCCATTCACCGGGCACATATTTAAACTCCAAGCTGCTATTGAGAATTTCATAGAAATACCCATTAAGTATATTAAAATTTATTTTTATTATTGAAAGCAGTGACAAACCGAATATTCGTGGCATCCATTCCACAAAAACCCAGAGTCAACATTTCATATTGACTTCAGAATAGAGGCGAGCTTAAACCTCAAATATTGGTTGTGTCCACCAACGCTCGGTTGTGCAAACACTTGGTACTATCGAGGTGCACAATAGAACTGGGTAAATCGGATGATAGAGTGGTTTTCTGTACTACATAGCCATAGGTAGAATAGTCGAAATTGTGACTGGAGTGCAGTGATAGCCTTCTGATATGACCATAGGACTGCCATGTCAAAGGCTACGGGTTCGAATCCAAGGCACGCACCTCAGACTTTTCGAAGTCATGTGCGTCATCATCATATCAGCCTATTGCCGTCCACTGCTGATCGTAGGCGTCCCCCAAAGAGCGCCAACCATCCCGGTCTTGGGCGGCTCGCATTCATCTGCTGCCAGTTAACTTCTTTAAGTCGTCGGTCCATCGAGGTCATGTGCGTCTTAATACTTAATTATCACGCGCTTAAACGGTGAAGGAAAAAATTGTGAGGAAACCTGCATGCTTGAGAGATTTTCTCGATGGCGTGTGAAGTCTGCGAACCCGCAGTAGGCTAGCGTGGCGGACTATAGCCTAATCCCTCTCATTCCATTGAGAGGAGACCCGTGCCCAGCAGTGGGACTATGTATGGGTTGATGATGATGACTGCTAAGAGGAGGGGCTCGTAGTACCGCGGTCAGTCCGTGGATGTCTTTTCAACAGTAAAAATTAATACTTTTTTTAACTCTACTTTCATCTTAAACTTATTAACAATAATTTTAACTTTTTAATTGGGTATTCCATTAACGAGTGTATGAAATCGGTAATGCAAGTGATTTGTGTAGACAGCGACAAATCGAGGGTGAGTAAGACAGCGAAGAGGTTACTTACAGGTAATAAGTAATGCTGATGACATATTGAACCAATCATTAGCTGTTTGGTTCAACAGTCTTGCAATATTTCATCATATCGATCTAAGCGTGTTCGAAGACTACTAATTTATTTATGTAGCCCTTTCACCGTTGACGGTGGGCGAACACGATATCATGCACTTATGACGTCATAAGTGTTGTTTTCAGTAAATTCAACTTCCGTTTACGTGATTGATACTTGATTAATACATCACGAGCTCACTAGTCTAGTATTCTCACGCGCGACTGTTACGCTAGAGGTTTTGGGTTCGATTCGCAGGTCGAGCAGTGTTATTGGGTTGTTTCATGAATATCTCAGTAGCAGCTCGGAGTTAGAATATGTGCCCGGATAATGGTAATAGGCTCGCCCTTCTTACCAGAGATATGGAATATGGTGGATATGGTGGGTAGTTCATTAATAGGTATACCTCGGCTTAACCATTTCATGCTAGTAAACTTAAAAAAATTGGGTCGGACATTACTAGTATTCATGCTAACCCCTCGTGCTAAGCTAAATGCTTGTGTTACGAGTGGGTTCACGTCAGTAGTGCAATGGGTGGGTTTCGAACCGGCAACCAATTCCGAGCGCAAGTCCGCCGCCCCTAGCCATTAGGCTACCGCCGCTACATAATTTGGGAAAAATAGGCGAGATGGTTGGTATGTTATGCGAATCAGTGCGAAACAGTTGAATAAAAAATAAATCTATTTGCCGTGATAAACAAATACCTAAACTTATTTCGAAATACAATTTAAAAAAGTTATTTAGTAATTTTTTTGTAAGGAATGTTCGCACGGCGGCTTGACAATGTCATGTGGACACTTTGTCGAGTTGTATTATTGTTACAATGTAGGTGAGCTCACTAGTGCAGGAATACTCCGGGACTATACTACGGGACTTGTCGAAAACTGGTAACAATAACAAGAGCTTTAGCAATAGCATGAGGTAATAAATTTTATATTTGTTACTTAATTTTGCACGATAGGTTATTTGAGAAATTTAAAAGAATATCATCCTCAACCCATAGATTATTCCGCTGCTGGGCATAGGTCTCCTTTAATAATGCGAGGGATTAGGCTATAGTTCACTACACTAGCTTACTGTGGGTTGGGAGACTTCACATGCCGTCGAGAAAATATCTCAGTCATACAGGTTTCCACACGATGTTTTCCTACACCGTTTAAGCGCGTGATAATTAATTATATTATTAAGTAATACGCACATAACTTTAAGTCAGAGTCGTAACACAAACATTGCGCGTATTACGAAGGGATAACAAGAATACTAGTAATGTGTGACACACGTCGCCAGTAGGCTTTAAAAAAAGTAAGAATTATGCAATACCTATGATGTGAAAGATAAGAATCATTAGGATCAATAATTGACTTCCAAAATAGAAAAAAGGAAAAAGATTGAAACTAAGCTGGTGTCATCATCAATTTTACTCATCATCTTTTTCCCAACTACGTACGCAGATCGGATTACCAACCTGGTAATTCCACAAATGTCCCTCGAGGAATATCTAGATATTAAATTGATTAAAAACTCAGCCTTAAAATGCCGAAGTTAATAGGAGCGTATCCTCTAGGGATGGGACATAAAACAGTTAAAAAGTGGGATGTCCGAGGAATCTCGGGCTCGGTTACCGCGGCAAGGGCCGTATTACAGTTAGGCAGTCCGCAATAGACGATAAATTGGAATTTACTGAGGGACCAATTCCTTTATTTGTGTCCGTAATTTTTTTCAACCCATTTTACGTAATACGGTATTTTCTTGCGTCACGCTAAATTGAAGATTTTTCCTTGCACGCTAAAGTGGTGTTTATTTTTATCTGTATTTTAAGATCAAAGCTTGTGTAACATTTGTTTTTTTTGCTTAGTTTGTCTACGTATAGTTAGCTAGTACTTACTCGATGAAACAAAGCGCCTATTAGTCGCTCAGTATTAGCATCTTAGAGTCTGATGGCATTGTCTTATTAATATTATTATTATTATTTAATTATTACATATCATTATAAGACAATGCATATATTTTTTTTTTGTTATAGTTCAAATAAGCCGCAATCAAAGTAGAAGTAGAAGCCGCGGTAGCCTAATGGCTAGCGCATCGGACTTGCGATCATGTGGTTGCCGGTTCGAACCCCACCCATTGCACTACCGTCGTGAACTCACTCGTAACACAAGCATTTAGCTTAGCACGAGGGGTTAACAAGAATACTAGTAATGTGTGAACCACATTGCTAGTAAGCTTTTTTTAAAAAAAAAAAGATAATGTACTAGTGGTCGCTCGGTAGTAGAAATTCGTCCGCAATAATTTTCTGCACTCCTTCTCTATATATGTACTTTAGTTATGCTAAATCTCATATTCCTCCGTGAGCTCAATGTAATTAAAAAGGGGTACAAAGCTTTTCTTTTATACATAACTAGCTGTCCGCCCGCGGCTTCGCCCGCGTGGAGTTTACTTTTATCACTTAAGGGTATGAAAAATAGATAGTAGCCGATTCTCACACCTACTGAATATGTATATAAAATTTAATCGGTCAAGCCTTTTCGGAGGACTATGGTAACTAACATTGTGACAGAGGAATTTTATATATAAGATTAAGTATACAATACCATTTTACAGTTTTCAGACCATTCAGTATGTAGCGATGCTACCCTGCAAAGTAAACGATCTATATATCGAAATCTGTAATATGAACAGTGTAAAATGGTGTTAAAAGTATATTTCTTAGCTTTTTATAACTATACGACTGTTACCTACAATTACAGTACCGAAATTTTGTATATAATATCTACACAGTTAAAATATGTTTGGAATGTAATGTTTTTGTTGTTTTTTTTTCTGTATAAAGATGATTATTTCCTATTGAAATATATATACAAGCCGCCTCATAGCTTGCTATAAACGCAGAAAACAGTAGTTTCAATGGTGCGTTGTCTTCTTCAGACCTCAGTTGTTAAGGTTAAAAGTGAGTGTGTGTGTGTGTGTCTATGTATGTATCTGAGTATCCTTGTATCCAGCCTTCGCAATACAATTTTGTGTCAACGTTCCTTCTTCAGAGATAATACAGAAATATTGGCAAATGAACTTGCTAGAAACTGGCGAAATATTCTGAATGGAATTTAGCTGTATTTTAGGTCTATTACGAGTAAATTTACTTGACATTTCATTACTAAAGGTTCTCGATTGGATACTCGCCTCTGATAATGTATTGATTTTCTAGATGTCTTAGAACCGATGTATTTTTTTATGTTTTTTTTAATTGTACAGCTGGTACAGTAAGCTCATGGCAGTAGAAATTGTGCTATCAACAATAACTTATTTACAATTGCGTACTAAACTACTACTTGTAACTTTTGCGTAAAAATAGTTTTCGTAGGAGATAGAAGCGTCAATTATATTGTTTCCCATTTATACATGAATCAGTCTAAACTAATATTATAAATAGGAAAGATTTGATTGTTTGTTTGTTTGGATTGAATAGTCTGTGAAAGTACTGGACCGATTTGAAAAATTCTTTCTCCAATAGAAAGCTACATTATTCCTGAGTGACATAGTTCCATATATTATCCTGTAAAATGACAAAACACGTGTACTCTACGCGGGTCAAGTCGCGAGCGGAAAGCTAGTAGTAAATAAAAGGCTTTTTTATACTACAATAGTAGGGGTAAATCATTTTAGATATTTCCTCTCTTGCTATCTCTTTACATCGCTGCGTCCTTCGACACAATTTTACTGTTTAAATTTATGATTCCGTCTATTTTCCTTATCAGGTTCTGTAAGCAAATAATCTTCTATTCTCGCTGAGTTTTTCAGTTTATACAATAATAATTTGTTATTTTTTGTATATTTTAAGATTTCTGGAAGGACTTCAAGGACGATTTACTTCTTCATTTAAGATAGATATCAACGGATTTATCTTTTAAGATCGTAAAAAAATACATTGACCTGAATCGAATGCTTTTTTTAGGAAAATATCCGATTCTCTTTTGGGGACTCGTGGGTAAGTAATAACTGCTGATTAACCGAGGTTAAGCTACGCCTGCCGGGGTCGGTCTATGGATGGGTGGCAATTCTTAATACGGAGACATCTCCGTGTCTCCGAGAGCACGTAAAGCTGTCATACGAATGGCTATGACCATCATAAGCCCATTCAACATCGAAATACGACTGACAACTTGATAACACATCAAATTTTTCAAGTAAATTAATTTCTGAAGCAACAAAATTCGGTCGCCCGCGCCTGCCGTTGTCCACAACTGTGATTAATGAGCTTTGGTGTTGTTTATGCGAAACTTTCAATAGATGGCGCTGGCTCGGACAGACAATGATGTATTGATGCGGCCTTGTTGACGAGTTTGTCAGAGTTTATAATTTTATGATGAAGTTTTAGGTGTTGTATTTAAAGTGCTCACCTAGTTCGATTCCCATACAATTACGCCTATACTCCCCGGAGGGTTAGGCAGAGCTGTACTTATGTGCACCCACATTTCGCCGGTTTGTTTAGGTCCCATGTATTAGGGGCGAGCCTATTGCCATTCATCGGGAACATATCCAAACTCCGAGCTGCTGCTGAGAATTTCATAAAAAAACAAATTGCACTTTACTCGACCTGGGAATCGAACCCAAGACCTCTAGCGTAGCAGTCGGGCTTAAGACCACTAGACTAATGAGGCAGTTAGTAGCAGTAGTAGGTAAATCCATGAATATAGTGATAGAATTCCAAAATCCACTGCTACAGTGAAGTGCTTACTGTGAAAAACTTAATTTGCATTTTGTATAAAATGGACCGTTCCGGTTTGTGTGATTATCCCATTAGTGGGGGGAGATTGGGGAGGAACTCTCCCGCATCCATTCGACAGCAATTGTGCGGTTTTATTTGATAAAATCCATATTTTCAACGAGCGAGTTTGTTTTGAATTGAAATCGTGGTAATTCCATTTGTGAGTGAACAGTGAATGAGTTTCGACATATTTAACGTAAACTTTTATCGGAAGTTGTTTTCAGTTTACAGTAGACAATTATGATTACTTACTAGTAGAACAACAACGTACGATATTTAAAATAGTATGTTAACCTACCTACTAACTATAATATTATATTTAAAACACAGCAATTATTTGAGAAATATGATCAAAAACGTAATAACAAAGAGACCTTTTCATTTTACAAATTGTAGTGTTAAACAAACAGTGAAAAAGAAAATTATGGTCATTGGGAGTTACCATCACGCCTGTATTCCCCGAAGGGTTAGGCAGACAGATGTGTACTTAATGTTCGTCGGTATATTTAGGTCCCATGTAATAGGGGGCGAGCCTATTGCCATTCACCGGGCACAAATCCAGAAACCGAGCTGCTACTGAAAATTTCATAGAAAAACCCAATAACACTTTGCTCGACCTAGGGATCGAACTCAAGACCTAGCGTAGCAGTCGCGATTGGGACCACTAGACTAACGAGGCAGTCATTGAGAGTTCTTGTATCTATTTTTATTTGAGGGGCTCGTGGCTAATAGCCTCGCTGATCAACAGATCTATAGTCCGTGGGTGACCATTCTTTCTTCATTCTTACTCATTATTCTTTAGAGCACGTAAAGCCATCAGTCTCGGTCGTCATACGAATACCTATGACAATCTTTAGTGGTAGGACCCAGAAACCCAAAAATCCTGACAACCAGTCCATTAAATATCGGTGTTGCCCAGAAATAGAGTTTTCTGATAGAAGTCGATTCGTGTACTAATATTCAGTTGCACCTGGGAAGATTAAAAGCTAACCCCAACATAGTAAATAATGAATAGGATGAGTTTCTGTTCCTATTAAGTATTACGATTAATTAACAAGCTTACTCCTAACACTTCTTGATTTTCACTATAAGGTACGTACGCCAGCAAATCAAGTTATCACAAAATGTAAAAAAATCCGTTGATTTTGAACAAAATCGTCAACATATTAAGGTTTAAAATAATTTGTAGAAATTTCACAGTTTTTTTATAACCTGTGCTAGCGATCGTACATACTATTTGCTACAGTTTTGGTCGAAAAAACAAGAAGATAATAATTATAATCTGATGATCGCCATTAGCTACGACGTAGCGCTACGAGCGTCTACAGCTGCTACGAGACTACGAGCTCGGGTGAATTTATAAAATTTCAAGAAAAATGTGTTTAATAGTTTTTGTTGAACTTTTTCTATTAAAATACTAGATAGGAAATTCTAGAAAATACCTTAATAATATTGCTTCCTGGAGCTCATTGCGTGGAGGATAGACAATGAATCTCTAAATAATCTCTCTCTTCATCTGAATCTTTAAAGAATGACTGAACAAATCTTTATGTTTAATAACGTTTTTGTAATACAATATTTGTGTCCCTAGCAGATATTAGAATATGAAATAGATGGCGCTATTTAAAAAAAAAATGTGACAATTTCGAGTAAATTAATTCTACAAGCAATAGTTTGAAGGTTAATTGTGTGCTGATTTTTATTAATATACAGTACAATGCCAAGGTAACCGGCAACTTCAGTCTATACACGCGAGCAATATGAGTAGTAAAACCATAAGAGGTTATTTAGATTTAAAAACAATAAGGAAAACCTTATTGCTCCAAACTCTACAGGATCAAATACAGGCCAATTCAGCAAGACAGTACTGTCATCTTAATATAACTTAACAGACGAACACCAAATCGAGCAGAAACTCAATTCCTTTAATAACCAGTATAACTGAGCTGAACTTTTCCCTTTGTCACCAACACTTGGTGTAATGTCGTTCAATAGAAAACTTTCCACATTTATCGGATAATTTAATTGAATAGAAAGACTCCTTTGTTCTTGGCGTGAAGTCCATAAATTAGTGAGGGCTATTGAAAGATCGACGGCGCTGAAACAAAGATCTTTTGAATTCTGCAGGTGACTCTGATATAGGGGACTGTAATTGGTGGTTGTACGCTTCGCTTTTTTATACGATAACTCGGCAAACGAGCAGGCGAGTTCTTGATAGTAAGTTGTCATCGCTGCCCATGGACGACCGACTTCCGACTTCCAACATCCGACTTCCGACTTCCGACCTCAGACTTCCGACTTCCAAATTCTGACTTCCGACATTAACATCGACTTCCGACTTCCGACTTCCGACTCCCAACTTCCGACTTCCGATTTCCGACCTCCGACTTCCGACTTCCGACTTCCAACTTCCGACTTTCGACTTCCGACTTCCGAATTGCGACTTCCGACCTCCGACTTCCGAATTCCGACTTCAGACTTCCGACTTCCGACTTCAGACTTCCGACTTCCAAATTCTGACTTCCGACATTAACATCGACTTCCGACTTCCGACTCCCAACTTCCGACTTCCAACTTCCGACCTCCGACTTCCGACTTCCGACTTCCGACCTCCGACTTCCGACTTCCAACTTCGAACTTCCGACTTCCGATTCCGACTTCGAACTTCCGACTTCAAACTTCAAACTTCCAACTTCCGACTTCCGACTTCCGACTTCCGACTTCCGACTTCCAACTTCCAACTTCCGACTTCCAACTTCCAAATTCCGACTTCCAACTTCCAAATTCCGACTTCCGACTTCCGACTTCCGACTTCCAATTTCCGACTTCCAACTTCCGACTTCCAATTTCCGACTTCCAACTTCCGACTTTCGACTTTCGACATTAATGTCGACTTCCGATTTTAGACTTCCGACTTCCGACTTCCCACTTAAACTTGGACATCGACTTCCGACTTCCGATTCCGACTTCGAACTTCCGACTTTCGACTTCAAACTTCAAACTTCAAACTTCCGACTTCCGACTTCCGACTTCCGACTTCCGACTTCCGACTTCCGACTTCCGACTTCCGACTTCCAACTTCTAACTTCCGACTTCCAACTTCCAACTTTCAACTTCCGACTTCCAAATTCCGACTTCCGACTTTCGACTTCAAACTTCCGACTTCCGACTTCCGACTTCCGACTTCCGACTTCCAACTTCTAACTTCCGACTTCCAACTTCCAAATTCCGACTTCCGACTTCCAATTTCCGACTTCCGACTTCCCACTTAAACTTGGACATCGACTTCCGACTTCTGAATTCCGACTTCCGACTTCCGACTTCCGACTTCCGACTTCCAACTTCCGACTTCCAACTTCAACTTTCAACTTCCAAATTCCGACTTCCGACTTCAGAATTCAAACTTCCGACTTCCGACTTCCGACTTTCTACTTCCGACTTCCGACTTCCGACTTCCGACTTCCGACTTCCCACTTAAACTTGGACATCGACTTCCGACTTCCGATTCCGACTTTCGACTTCCGACTTCCAAATTCCGACTTCCAACTTCCAAATTCCGACTTCCGACTTCCGACTTCCAACTTCCGGCTTCCGACTTTCGACTTCCGACTTCCGACTTCCGACTTCCCACTTAAACTTGGACATCGACTTCCGACTTCTGAATTCCGACTTCCGACTTCCGACTTCCAACTTCCAAATTCCGACTTCTGACTTCCGACTTCCAACTTCCGGCTTCCGACTTTCGACTTCCGACTTCCGACTTCCGACTTCCGACTTCCAACTTCCAACTTCCAACTTCCGACTTCCGACTTCCAACTTCCAACTTCCGACTTCCGACTTCTGACTTCCGACTTCTGACTTCCGATTCCGACTTCCGACTTCCAACTTCCAACTTCCGATTTCTGACTTCCGACTTCTGACTTCCGACTTCCGACTTCCGACTTCGAACTTCCAACTTCCGACTTTCAACTTTCGACATTAATGTCGACTTCCGATTTTAGACTTCCAATTTCCGACTTCCGACTTCCCACTTAAACTTGGACATCGACTTCCGATTCCGAATTCGAACTTCCGACTTCAAACTTCCAACTTCCGACTTCCGACTTCCGACTTCCGACTTCCGACTTCCGACTTCCGACTTCCGACTTCCAACTTCCAACTTCCGACTTCAAACTTCCAAATTCCGACTTCCGACTTCCAATTTCCGACTTCCGACTTCCCACTTAAACTTGGACATCGACTTCCGACTTCCGATTCCGACTTCGAACTTCCGACTTTCGACTTCCGACTTCCAACTTCCGACTTCCAACTTCCAACTTCGGACTTTTGACTTCCGACTTCCGACTTCCAAATTCCGACTTCCGACTTCAAACTTCAAACTTCCTACTTCCAAATTCTTACTTCTGACATTGACATCGACTTCCGACTTCCGATTCCGACTTCGAACTTCCAACTTCCGACTTTCGACTTTCGACATTAATGTCGACTTCCGATTTTAGATTTCCGAATTGCGACTTCCGACCTCCGACTTCCAACTTCCAACTTCCAACTTCGAACTTTCGACTTCCGACTTCCAACTTCCGACTTCCGACTTCCAACTTCCAACTTCCAACTTCCAACTTCCAACTTCCAACTTCCAAATTTCGACTTCCGTCTTCCAAATTCCGACTTCCGACTTCAAACTTCAAACTTCAGACTTCCAACTTCCGACTTCCGACTTCCGACTTCCGACTTCCGACTTTCGACTTCCGACTTCCGACTTCCGACTTCCGACTTCCAACTTCCGACTTCGAACTTCCGAATTCCGACTTCCAACTTCCAACTTCCAACATCCGACTTCCGAATTCCGACTTCAGACTTCCGACTTCCGACTTCAGACTTCCGACTTCCAAATTCTGACTTCCGACATTAACATCGACTTCCGACTTCCGACTCCCAACTTCCGACTTCCAACTTCCGACCTCCGACTTCCGACTTCCGACTTCCGACCTCCGACTTCCGACTTCCAACTTCGAACTTCCGACTTCCGATTCCGACTTCGAACTTCCGACTTCAAACTTCAAACTTCCAACTTCCGACTTCCGACTTCCGACTTCCGACTTCCGAATTCCAATTTCCGACTTCCGACTTCCCACTTAAACTTGGACATCGACTTCCGACTTCTGAATTCCGACTTCCGACTTCCGACTTCCGACTTCCGACTTCCGACTTCCGACTTCCGACTTCCAACTTCTAACTTCCGACTTCCAACTTCCAAATTCCGACTTCCGACTTCCAATTTCCGACTTCCCACTTAAACTTGGACATCGACTTCCGACTTCTGAATTCCGACTTCCGACTTCCGACTTCCGACTTCCGACTTCCAACTTCCGACTTCCAACTTCCAACTTTCAACTTCCAAATTCCGACTTCCGACTTCAGAATTCAAACTTCCGACTTCCCACTTAAACTTGGACATCGACTTCCGACTTCCGATTCCGACTTTCGACTTCCGACTTCCAAATTCCGACTTCCAACTTCCAAATTCCGACTTCCGACTTCCGACTTCCAACTTCCGGCTTCCGACTTTCAACTTCCGACTTCCGACTTCCGACTTCCCACTTAAACTTGGACATCGACTTCCGACTTCTGAATTCCGACTTCCGACTTCCGACTTCCAACTTCCAAATTCCGACTTCCGACTTCCGACTTCCAACTTCCGGCTTCCGACTTTCGACTTCCGACTTCCGACTTCCGACTTCCGACTTCCAACTTCCAACTTCCAACTTCCGACTTCCGACTTCCAACTTCCAACTTCCGACTTCCGACTTCTGACTTCCGACTTCTGACTTCCGATTCCGACTTCCGACTTCCAACTTCCAACTTCCGATTTCTGACTTCCGACTTCTGACTTCCGACTTCCGACTTCCGACTTCGAACTTCCAACTTCCGACTTTCAACTTTCGACATTAATGTCGACTTCCGATTTTAGACTTCCAATTTCCGACTTCCGACTTCCCACTTAAACTTGGACATCGACTTCCAATTCCGAATTCGAACTTCCGACTTCAAACTTCCAACTTCCGACTTCCGACTTCCGACTTCCGACTTCCGACTTCCGACTTCCGACTTCCGACTTCCAACTTCCAACTTCCGACTTCAAACTTCCAAATTCCGACTTCCGACTTCCAATTTCCGACTTCCGACTTCCCACTTAAACTTGGACATCGACTTCCGACTTCCGATTCCGACTTCGAACTTCCGACTTTCGACTTCCGACTTCCAACTTCCGACTTCCAACTTCCAACTTCGGACTTTTGACTTCCGACTTCCGACTTCCAAATTCCGACTTCCGACTTCAAACTTCAAACTTCCTACTTCCAAATTCTTACTTCTGACATTGACATCGACTTCCGACTTCCGATTCCGACTTCGAACTTCCAACTTCCGACTTTCGACTTTCGACATTAATGTCGACTTCCGATTTTAGATTTCCGAATTGCGACTTCCGACCTCCGACTTCCGACTTCCGACTTCAAACTTCAAACTTCAGACTTCCAACTTCCGACTTCCGACTTCCGACTTCCAACTTCCAACTTCCAACTTCCAACTTCCAACTTCCAAATTTCGACTTCCGTCTTCCAAATTCCGACTTCCGACTTCAAACTTCAAACTTCAGACTTCCAACTTCCGACTTCCGACTTCCGACTTCCGACTTCCGACTTCCAACTTCCGACTTCCAACTTCCAACTTCCAACTTCCAACTTCCAACTTCCAACTTCCAACTTCCAAATTTCGACTTCCGTCTTCCAAATTCCGACTTCCGACTTCAAACTTCAAACTTCAGACTTCCAACTTCCGACTTCCGACTTCCGACTTCCAACTTCCAACTTCCAACTTCCAACTTCCAACTTCCAACTTCCAAATTTCGACTTCCGTCTTCCAAATTCCGACTTCCGACTTCAAACTTCAAACTTCAGACTTCCAACTTCCGACTTCCGACTTCCGACTTCCGACTTCCAACTTTCGACTTCCGACTTCCGACTTCCGACTTCCGACTTCCGACTTCCAACTTCCGACTTCGAACTTCCGAATTCCGACTTCCAACTTCCAACTTCCAACATCCGACTTCCGAATTCCGACTTCAGACTTCCGACTTCCGACTTCAGACTTCCGACTTCCAAATTCTGACTTCCGACATTAACATCGACTTCCGACTTCCGACTCCCAACTTCCGACTTCCAACTTCCGACCTCCGACTTCCGACTTCCGACTTCCGACCTCCGACTTCCGACTTCCAACTTCGAACTTCCGACTTCCGATTCCGACTTCGAACTTCCGACTTCAAACTTCAAACTTCCAACTTCCGACTTCCGACTTCCGACTTCCGACTTCCAACTTCCAACTTCCGACTTCCAACTTCCAAATTCCGACTTCCAACTTCCAAATTCCGACTTCCGACTTCCGACTTCCGACTTCCAATTTCCGACTTCCAACTTCCGACTTTCGACTTTCGACATTAATGTCGACTTCCGATTTTAGACTTCCGACTTCCGACTTCCCACTTAAACTTGGACATCGACTTCCGACTTCCGATTCCGACTTCGAACTTCCGACTTTCGACTTCAAACTTCAAACTTCAAACTTCCGACTTCCGACTTCCGACTTCCGACTTCCGACTTCCAACTTCTAACTTCCGACTTCCAACTTCCAACTTTCAACTTCCGACTTCCAAATTCCGACTTCCGACTTTCGACTTCAAACTTCAAACTTCCGACTTCCGACTTCCGACTTCCGACTTCCGACTTCCGACTTCCGACTTCCAACTTCTAACTTCCGACTTCCAACTTCCAAATTCCGACTACCGACTTCCAATTTCCGACTTCCGACTTCCCACTTAAACTTGGACATCGACTTCCGACTTCTGAATTCCGACTTCCGACTTCCGACTTCCGACTTCCGACTTCCAACTTCCGACTTCCAACTTCCAAATTTCAACTTCCAAATTCCGACTTCCGACTTCAGAATTCAAACTTCCGACTTCCGACTTCCGACTTTCTACTTCCGACTTCCGACTTCCGACTTCCAACTTCCGACTTCCGACTTCCGACTTCCCACTTAAACTTGGACATCGACTTCCGACTTCCGATTCCGACTTTCGACTTCCGACTTCCGACTTCCAAATTCCGACTTCCGACTTCCGACTTCCAACTTCCGGCTTCCGACTTTCGACTTCCGACTTCCGACTTCCGACTTCTGAATTCCGACTTCCGACTTCCGACTTCCAACTTCCAACTTCCAACTTCAAACTTCCAAATTCCGACTTCCGACTTCCAATTTCCGACTTCCGACTTCCCACTTAAACTTGGACATCGACTTCCGACTTCCGATTCCGACTTCGAACTTCCGACTTTCGACTTCCGACTTCCAACTTCCGACTTCCAACTTCCAACTTCGGACTTTCGACTTTCGACATTAATGTCGACTTCCGATTTTAGACTTCCGAATTGCGACTTCCGACCTCCGACTTCCAACTTCCGACTTCTAACTTCGAACTTTCGACTTCCGACTTCCAAATTCCGACTTCCGACTTCAGACTTCAAACTTCCGACTTCCAACTTCCGACTTCCGACTTCCAAATTCCGACTTCCGACTTCAAACTTCAAACTTCCTACTTCCAAATTCTTACTTCTGACATTAACATCGACTTCCGACTTCCGATTCCGACTTCGAACTTCCAACTTCCGACTTTCGACTTTCGACATTAATGTCGACTTCCGATTTTAGACTTCCGAATTGCGACTTCCGACCTCCGACTTCCAACTTCCGACTTCCAACTTCGAACTTTCGACTTCCGACTTCCAAATTCCGACTTCCGACTTCAGACTTCAAACTTCCGACTTCCAACTTCCGACTTCCGACTTCCAACTTCCAACTTCCAACTTCCAACTTCCAACTTCCAACTTCCAACTTCCAACTTCCAACTTCCAAATTTCGACTTCCGTCTTCCAAATTCCGACTTCCGACTTCAAACTTCAGACTTCCAACTTCCGACTTCCGACTTCCGACTTCCAACTTCCGACTTCGAACTTCCGACTTCCGACTTCCGACTTCCGACTTCCGACTTCCGACTTCCGACTTCCAACTTCCAACTTCCGACTTCCAACTTCCAAATTCCGACTTCCAATTTCCGACTTCCAACTTCCGACTTTCGACTTTCGACATTAATGTCGACTTCCGATTTTAGACTTCCGACTTCCGACTTCCCACTTAAACTTGGACATCGACTTCCGACTTCCGATTCCGACTTCGAACTTCCGACTTTCGACTTCAAACTTCAAACTTCAAACTTCCGACTTCCGACTTCCGACTTCCGACTTCCGGCTTCCGACTTCCGACTGCCGACTTACGACTTACGACTTACGACTTCTTACTTCCGACTTCCAACTTCCGACTTCCAACTTCCAACTTCCGACTTCCGACTTCCGACTTCCGACTTCCGACTTCCAACTTCCAACTTCCGACTTCCAACTTCCAAATTCCGACTTCCGACTTCCAATTTCCGACTTCCGACTTCCCACTTAAACTTGGACATCGACTTCCGACTTCCGATTCCGACTTCGAACTTCCGACTTCCGACTTCCAACTTCCGACTTCTGACTTCCAACTTTCGACTTCCGACTTCCAAATTCCGACTTCCAACTTCCAAATTCCGACTACCGACTTCCAATTTCCGACTTCCGACTTCCCACTTAAACTTGGACATCGACTTCCGACTTCTGAATTCCGACTTCCGACTTCCGACTTCCGACTTCCGACTTCCGACTTCCGACTTCCAACTTCCGACTTCCAACTTCCACATTTCAACTTCCAAATTCCGACTTCCGACTTCAGAATTCAAACTTCCGACTTCCGACTTCCGACTTTCTACTTCCGACTTCCGACTTCCGACTTCCAACTTCCGACTTCCGACTTCCGACTTCCCACTTAAACTTGGACATCGACTTCCGACTTCCGATTCCGACTTTCGACTTCCGACTTCCGACTTCCAAATTCCGACTTCCGACTTCCGACTTCCAACTTCCGGCTTCCGACTTTCGACTTCCGACTTCCGACTTCCGACTTCTGAATTCCGACTTCCGACTTCCGACTTCCAACTTCCAACTTCCAACTTCAAACTTCCAAATTCCGACTTCCGACTTCCAATTTCCGACTTCCGACTTCCCACTTAAACTTGGACATCGACTTCCGACTTCCGATTCCGACTTCGAACTTCCGACTTTCGACTTCCGACTTCCAACTTCCGACTTCCAACTTCCAACTTCGGACTTTCGACTTTCGACATTAATGTCGACTTCCGATTTTAGACTTCCGAATTGCGACTTCCGACCTCCGACTTCCAACTTCCGACTTCCAACTTCGAACTTTCGACTTCCGACTTCCAAATTCCGACTTCCGACTTCAGACTTCAAACTTCCGACTTCCAACTTCCGACTTCCGACTTCCAAATTCCGACTTCCGACTTCAAACTTCAAACTTCCTACTTCCAAATTCTTACTTCTGACATTAACATCGACTTCCGACTTCCGATTCCGACTTCGAACTTCCAACTTCCGACTTTCGACTTTCGACATTAATGTCGACTTCCGATTTTAGACTTCCGAATTGCGACTTCCGACCTCCGACTTCCAACTTCCGACTTCCAACTTCGAACTTTCGACTTCCGACTTCCAAATTCCGACTTCCGACTTCAGACTTCAAACTTCCGACTTCCAACTTCCGACTTCCGACTTCCAACTTCCAACTTCCAACTTCCAACTTCCAACTTCCAACTTCCAACTTCCAACTTCCAAATTTCGACTTCCGTCTTCCAAATTCCGACTTCCGACTTCAAACTTCAGACTTCCAACTTCCGACTTCCGACTTCCGACTTCCAACTTCCGACTTCGAACTTCCGACTTCCGACTTCCGACTTCCGACTTCCGACTTCCGACTTCCGACTTCCAACTTCCAACTTCCGACTTCCAACTTCCAAATTCCGACTTCCAATTTCCGACTTCCAACTTCCGACTTTCGACTTTCGACATTAATGTCGACTTCCGATTTTAGACTTCCGACTTCCGACTTCCCACTTAAACTTGGACATCGACTTCCGACTTCCGATTCCGACTTCGAACTTCCGACTTTCGACTTCAAACTTCAAACTTCAAACTTCCGACTTCCGACTTCCGACTTCCGACTTCCGACTTCCGACTTCCGGCTTCCGACTTCCGACTGCCGACTTACGACTTACGACTTACGACTTCTTACTTCCGACTTCCAACTTCCGACTTCCAACTTCCAACTTCCGACTTCCGACTTCCGACTTCCGACTTCCGACTTCCAACTTCCAACTTCCGACTTCCAACTTCCAAATTCCGACTTCCGACTTCCAATTTCCGACTTCCGACTTCCCACTTAAACTTGGACATCGACTTCCGACTTCCGATTCCGACTTCGAACTTCTGACTTCCGACTTCCAACTTCCGACTTCTGACTCCCAACTTTCGACTTCCGACTTCCAAATTCCGACTTCCGACTTCCAAATTCCGACTTCCGACTTCCGACTTCCGACTTCCGGCTTCCGACTTCCGACTTCCGACTTCCAACTTCCGACTTCCGACTTCTGACTTCCGACTTCCGACTTCAAACTTCCGACTTCCGACTTCCAACTTCCGATTCTGACTTCGAACTTCCAATTTCCGACTTCCGACTTCCAACTTCCGACTTCCGACTTCCGAATTCCGACTTCCGACTTCCGACTTCCGACTTCCAACTTCCGACTTCCAAATTCCGACTTCCGACTTCAGAATTCAAACTTCCGACTTCCGGCTTCCGACTTCCGACTGCCGACTTACGACTTACGACTTACGACTTCCGACTTCCGACTTCCGACTTCCAACTTCCGACTTCCGACTTCCGACTTCCGACTTCCTACTTAAACTTGGACATCGACTTCCGACTTCCGATTCCGACTTTGAACTTCCGACTTCAAACTTCAAACTTCCAACTTCCGACTTCCGACTTCCGACTTCCGACTTCCAACTTCCGACTTCCAACTTCCAAATTCCGACTTCCGACTTCCAATTTCCGACTTCCGACTTCCCACTTAAACTTGGACATCGACTTCCGACTTCCGATTCCGACATCGAACTTCCGACTTCAAACTTCAAACTTCCAACTTCCAACTTCGGACTTTCGACTTCCGACTTCCGACTTCCAAAATTCCGACTTCCGACTTCAAACTTCAAACTTCCTACTTCCAAATTCTTACTTCTGACATTAACATCGACTTCCGACTTCCGATTCCGACTTCGAACTTCCAACTTCCGACTTTCGACTTTCGACATTAATGTCGACTTCCGATTTTAGACTTCCGACTTCCGACTTAAACTTGGACATCGACTACCGACTTCCGATTCCGACTTCCGACTTCCGACTTCAAACTTCCGACTTCCGACTTCCAACTTCCGATTCTGACTTCGAACTTCCAATTTCCGACTTCCGACTTCCAACTTTCAACTTCCGACTTCCTAATTCCGACTTCCGACTTCAGAATTCAAACTTCCGACTTCCGACTTCCGACTTCCGACTTACGACTTACGACTTACGACTTCCGACTTCCGACTTCCGACTTCCAACTTCCGACTTCCGACTTCCGACTTCCAACAACAAACTTCCGACTTCCGACTTCCGGCTTCCGACTTCCAACTTTCGACTTCCAAATTCCGACTTCCGACTTCCGACTTCCGACTTCCCACTTAAACTTGGACATTGACTTCCGACTTCCGATTCCGACTTTGAACTTCCGACTTCAAACTTCAAACTTCCAACTTCCGACTTCCGACTTCCGACTTCCGACTTCCGACTTCGAACTTCCAACTTCCGACTTTCAACTTTCGACATTAATGTCGACTTCCGATTTTAGACTTCCAATTTCCGACTTCCGACTTCCCACTTAAACTTGGACATCGACTTCCGACTTCCGATTCCGACTTCGAACTTCCGACTTCAAACTTCAAACTTCCAACTTCCGACTTCCGACTTCCGACTTCCGACTTCCGACTTCCGACTTCCGACTTCCGACTTCCAACTTCCAACTTCCGACTTCTAACTTCCAAATTCCGACTTCCGACTTCCAATTTCCGACTTCCGACTTCCCACTTAAACTTGCGACATCGATTTCCGACTTCCGATTCCGACTTCGAACTTCCGACTTCCGACTTCAAACTTCAAACTTCCAACTTTCGACTTCCGACTTCCAACTTCGGACTTTCGACTTCCGACTTCCGACTTCCGACTTCGAACTTCCAACTTCCGACTTTCAACTTTCGACATTAATGTCGACTTCCGATTTTAGACTTCCAATTTCCGACTTCCGACTTCCCACTTAAACTTGGACATCGACTTCCGACTTCCGATTCCGACTTCGAACTTCCGACTTCAAACTTCAAACTTCCAACTTCCGACTTCCGACTTCCGACTTCCGACTTCCGACTTCCGACTTCCGACTTCCAACTTCCAACTTTCGACTTCCAACTTCCAAATTCCGACTTCCGACTTCCAATTTCCGACTTCCGACTTCCCACTTAAACTTGCGACATCGATTTCCGACTTCCGATTCCGACTTCGAACTTCCGACTTCCGACTTCAAACTTCAAACTTCCAACTTTCGACTTCCGACTTCCAACTTCCGACTTCCAACTTCCAACTTCGGACTTTCGACTTCCGACTTCCGACTTCAAACTTCAAACTTCCTACTTCCAAATTCTTACTTCTGACATTAACATCGACTTCCGACTTCCGATTCCGACTTCGAACTTCCAACTTCCGACTTTCGACTTTCGACATTAATGTCGACTTCCGATTTTAGACTTCCGACTTCCGACTTAAACTTGGACATCGACTTCCGACTTCTGAATTCCGACTTCCGACTTCCAACTTTCGACTTCCAACTTCCAACTTTCCGACTTCCGATTTCTCACTTAAACTTGGACATCGACTTCCGACTTCCGAATTCCGACTTCCGACTTCCGACTTCCGACTTCCAACTTCCGACTTCCGACTTAAGAATTCAAACTTCCAATTTCCAACTTCCGACTTCCCACTTAAACTTGGACATCGACTTCCGACTTCCGATTCCGACTTCGAGCTTCCGACTTCAAACTTCAAACTTCCAACTTCCGACTTCCGACTTCCGACTTCCGACTTCCGACTTCCGACTTCGAACTTCCAATTTCCGACTTCCGACTTCCAACTTTCAACTTCCGACTTCCTAATTCCGACTTCCGACTTCAGAATTCAAACTTCTTACGACTGCGACTGCTACGCTAGAGTTCCTGGGTCCGATCCCCAGGTCGAGCAAAGATTAATTGGATTTTCAATGAAATAATTAAACTATTTCATGGGACATAAACATACCGGTGAATTGTGAGTATACAACTATTAGTACACCTCTGCCTAACCCTTTAGGGAAACTTGTGTGATGGTGGTTTATTTAGTGTTTTTTTTTACGTCATACTTACATCTATCTATATCTAGCCTAAAGCGAAAACTTGGCCGGGCGTTAACGTTTGTCTGGCCGTTGACCATGAGTCGCCATAACTGGCCAATCGCGAATGTTTGGGTTTTTTGTCTTTGCGTAATATTGCCACGCCAAAAGTCGTTCTTGCACCGTTAAATACTAACTTTTTTGTGTCATGAATAAACTTTAAGGCTAACAGGCGCATCTTTAATATAAAAAAAAATGCTGTTGACATTATCTTTTGTATTTTTTAGGCATTTCCGATGCAAAGATTATTAAGTTATTTTAGTGAAGGAAAAATTAATTGCTATTGACATTAATATCGATCGTCGATGACGTCGATATCGATAACAAACTATAGTCAATGCACTGTTGACGTAAGTAATTATTTTATTAGCATAAAGAACATTGAAAAATATACATTTAAATCTGTTACGTATGGATATACATAATAGAGAAAAAACAGTCTTAGCCCTGATAAGCGAGTACAGTCGATCACGGTAACATTTTTTTATGTGTTTAATTTCCACTAGTATGAATATTATTTAATTTTACAACCGTCTCCGTATGCGAATTTTAGACACACATAAACAATATTGCTGACTTTCGACATTAATGTCGACTTCCGATTTTAGACTTCCGACTTCCGACTTAAACTTGGACATCGACTTCCGACTTCCGATTCCGACTTCAAACTTCAAACTTCCAACTTCCGACTTCCGACTTCCGACTTCCGACTTCCGACTTCCAACTTCCATCTTCCGACTTCCAACTTCCAAATTCCGACTTCCGACTTCCAATTTCCGACTTCCAACTTCCGACTTTCGACTTTCGACATTAATGTCGACTTCCGATTTTAGACTTCCGACTTCCCACTTGGACATCGACTTCCGACGTCCGATTCCGACTTCGAACTTCCGACTTTCGACTTCAAACTTCAAACTTCCAACTTCCGACTTCCGACTTCCGACTTCCGACTTCCAACTTCCAACTTCCGACTTCCAACTTCCAAATTCCGACTTCCGACTTCCGACTTCCAATTTCCGACTTCCGACTTCCCACTTAAACTTGGACATCGACTTCCGACTTCTGAATTCCGACTTCCAACTTTCGACTTCCAACTTCCAACTTTCCGACTTCCGATTTCCCACTTAAACTTGGACATCGACTTCCGACTTCCGAATTCCGACTTCCGACTTCCGACTTCCGACTTCCAACTTCCGACTTCCGACTTAAGAATTCAAACTTTCAATTTCCAACTTCCGACTTCCCACTTAAACTTGGACATCGACTTCCGACTTCCGATTCCGACTTCGAGCTTCCGACTTCAAACTTCAAACTTCCAACTTCCGACTTCCGACTTCCGACTTCCGACTTCCGACTTCCAACTTCCGACTTCCAACTTCCAAATTCCGACTTCCGACTTCCAATTTCCGACTTCCGACTTCCCACTTAAACTTGGACATCGACTTCCGACTTCCGATTCCGACATCGAACTTCCGACTTCCGACTTCAAACTTCAAACTTCCAACTTTCGACTTCCGACTTCCAACTTCCGACTTCCAACTTCCAACTTCGGACTTTCGACTTCCGACTTCCGACTTCCAAATTCCGACTTCCGACTTCAAACTTCAAACTTCCTACTTCCAAATTCTTACTTCTGACATTAACATCGACCTCTGACTTCCGATTCCGACTTCGAACTTCCAACTTCCGACTTTCGACTTTCGACATTAATGTCGACTTCCGATTTTAGACTTCCGACTTCCGACTTAAACTTGGACATCGACTACCGACTTCCGATTCCGACTTCGAACTTCCGACTTCAAACTTCAAACTTCCAACTTCCGACTTCCGACTTCCGACTTCCGACTTCCGACTTCCGACTTCGAACTTCCAACTTCCGACTTTCAACTTTCGACATTAATGTCGACTTCCGATTTTAGACTTCCAATTTCCGACTTCCGACTTCCCACTTAAACTTGGACATCGACTTCCGACTTCCGATTCCGACTTCGAACTTCCGACTTCAAACTTCAAACTTCCAACTTCCGACTTCCGACTTCCGACTTCCGACTTCCGACTTCCAACTTCCAACTTCCGACTTCCGACTTCCAAATTCCGACTTCCGACTTCCGACTTCCGACTTCCAACTTCCGACTTCCAACTTCCAACTTCGGACTTTCGACTTCCGACTTCCGACTTCCAAATTCCGACTTCCGACTTCAAACTCTAAACTTCCTACTTCCAAATTCTTACTTCTGACATTAACATCGACTTCCGACTTCCGATTCCGACTTCGAACTTCGAACTTTCGACTTTCGACTTTCGACATTTATGTCGACTTCCGATTTTAGACTTCCGACTTCCGACTTAAACTTGGACATCGACTACCGACTTCCGATTCCGACTTCAAACTTCAAACTTCCGACTTCCGACTTCCAACTTCCATCTTCCGACTTCCAACTTCCAAATTCCGACTTCCGACTTCCGACTTCCAATTTCCGACTTCCGACTTCCCACTTAAACTTGGACATCGACTTCCGACTTCCGAATTCCGACTTCCGACTTCCAACTTCTGACTTCCAACTTCCAACTTCCAACTTTCAACTTCCGACTTCCAAATTCCGACTTCCGACTTCCGACTTCCAAATTCCGACTTCCGACTTCAGAATTCAAACTTCCGACTTCCGACTTCCGACTTCCGACTTCCGACTTCCGACTTCCGACTTCCAAATTCCGACTTCCGACTTCCGATTCTGACTTCGAACTTCGAACTTCCAATTTCCGACTTCCGACTTACAACTTCCGACTTCCGACTTCCAACTTCCGACTTCTGACTTCCACATTAACATCGACTTCCCACTTCCGATTCTGACTTCCGACTTCCGACTTCCGACTTCTGACTTCCGACACTAACATCGACTTCCGACTTCCGATTCTGACTTTCGACTTTCGACATTAATATCGACTTCTGATTTTAGACTTCTGACTTCCGACTTCTAACTTCCAACTTTCGATTCCAACTTCGACTTCCAACTTCCAACTTCCAACTTCCGATTTCCGACTTGCGAGTTCTGACTTCCGACTTTCGATATTAATATCGACTTCCGATTTTTGACTTCCGACTTCCGACTTCCCACTTAAACTCGACTTCCGACTTCACTCAACTTGAGAATTGAATCGGGAACCCATTTCTTCTTTCGGGAAAGACTTTCGACTTTTGACTTTTGACTCGACTTGCGACTTCGACTTGTACTTTTTTTTTTTTTTTTATTCATGATAGGCGTACGCTTGACCGCCAGTTCGCCTGATGTTAAGCGATACTGCGATCTACGATGGAGCGCGCTTGCCTAGGAGGAACCGATTCACTCGTTAAAGACCCCCAGATTATAGCTATCGGGGAAGACCCACTCGTATCGTCGTCTTTGTAGTTTAGCTTCGACAAGGGAGTCGTTGCCAATGAGCTTACTGGCACGTTTCTCGACGGTTTCCCACGCCACGAGCTGGTACTTAGCCGATCCATCCCAAAGGTGCGAGCAGTACTCCATGCACGACCGAACTTGTGCTTGGTACAGTACAAGCAATTGTTCCGGCGTGATGTAACGACGCACCTTCGAGAGGATACCCAGCTTTCTGGCAGCTAGCTGAGCCTTGGACTTGAAGTTGGACTTCGACTTGAACTTGGACTTCGAGTTTGGACTTTGGACTTTCAACCTTCCACCTTTCGACTTTCGACCCGACTTTCGACTCGACTTTCGACTCGACTTTCGACTTACGACTTCGACTTCGACTTTCGACTTCCGATTCCGACTTTCGACTCGACTTTCGATTCGACATTACACTACAGACATTATACGATAGAGCACTACTGCTTCTGAGAAATTTATCGTAAACCCCACTCAACGGCTGCCGCACTTGCTATCACATCAAAATAGACTATATACATACACATACACTCACGCCTTTTTACCCATAGGGGTAGGCAGAAACTACAGAACGCCATCTGCTACCATTCTTGCATACTTTCTTGGTTCGTCCACTTTCATACATTACTATCAGATAAATCATATCAAAGATGCTGTAATTTCTTATCTCTGTCTCTCAACATAAATACATTGCACATACCCAGTAGTAAGTCATTGCCAATATTATGTTCCTTTAGACATGTTGTGGACTACGTTAGTATTGGTCTCATTATGTGGTCTAGTACAAGGACTTTCCAGGGTAGATCCCCTCGTATCTACGAAGGCAGGTCTGATTCGGGGCCTTCAGTCTAATAAAGGTTATGCCAAGTTTCTTGGAGTGCCTTATGGAATGGTGGATAAGAACAATCCGTTTGGGGTATGTTAATTATATTATCCTTCTTTTATTTGTATGAATTCCAAAATCATAAAATAATGAAAAGTGTAATTTGATCGTACAATTAAATATATCATAACCATACCATCACGTCTATTTTCTACGAATGGTTAAACAGAACTCTAGTTATAAGTACATCACTTCGCATTTCGTCTATATGTTTATATCCTATGTAAACAGGGATGAGCCTATTGCCATTAACTGGGAACACATCCAAACTTCGAACTGCTACTGAGAATTTTTTAAATAACCCCAATAAAGCTTGACCCAGGAATTTTGAAAATCCGGGCAGGTTATATCTAGTTGGATGAGTTTGGCTTTTCTACAAAATTCTCAGGCGTTTGCATTTTGTGTCGGATTCGCGGCATTCTGAGTAATGTTAAGAAGCACTTTCTTGATTTCATTCGTACCTGATTATGACTTCTCTCCTTATTACACAGGATTTGTAAACATTTTACCGAACATTAGTATCTATATCTATTTGACAATTTCTCTTTCAGCCAGCATTCCCTCATCCCGGCTTTGACAATATCTTCGAAGCATACGAGGTCAATGCGTGCCCTCAAGTATATGGGGATCTTGCGGTTGGTACTCTCGATTGCCTCAGTTTGAATATATACGTACCAAATACTGCTAGCTCTGCAAACCGTTTACCAGTAATGGTATGGATACACGGAGGAGCTTACGTTGAAGGTAGTGCTGACATATATAGTGTAGAGAATGCTGAGCCTACACCGCTTCTCAGACATGACGTCATTGTAGTAGGAATCAACTACAGACTTGGTGCTTATGGCTTCATGTGTTTGGATATACCCGAGGTCTCAGGAAATCAAGGTCTTAAAGATCAAGTATTAGCTCTGAGGTGGATTCAAGAAAATATTGAAGCTTTCGGTGGAAATGCAAGATCGATGAAAGCGCCGCTGGCATGTCAGTAAACTTACACTTGTTGTCGCATTATGAGTCTTTATTCCAAAAAGCAATTATTCAGAGTGGCCCTGCTATAAGTCCCTGGGCGATGGAAAAATCTAACAACTCGATGCCTTTAAGATTGGCAGCAGCATTAAATTATTATACTGAAGATGTAATTGAGGCCCTGACATATATTTCATCTGTTGATGCTCATACCATAGTGAAACTAGCTCATGATATGAAAATAACTAGTTCAGTTGGGACTGACCAGCCTTTAACAAAACCCTGTGTTGAAAAGAGTTTTGAAGGCGTTGAAAGTTTTATATCAGATCATCCCTTAAATATTAAATCCACTAAAGTTGCTAATACTCCTGTTATCATTGGAAACAACGACAATGAATTGGCATTTCAATATGAAACTGCAAATGCCGAGTTCTTCTCAGATTACAGTTTTAATGACATTTTAAGCATGTCCTATATATAGTTGATGATTTAGTGGATGCTGTTGATGATATTCGACACTTTTATATCGGAGATGAGATGATGAGTGAAAACGAAAAAATTGAAATAACAGATTTTGCATCAGATTTCATTTTCAACCACCCAACCCAAGTAACGACTCAACTGTTTCTAGAAAATGGAGCCAAAAATGTTTATTATTATATTTTCTCATACAATGGTGTCCGAAATATGATGAATATGTTAGTGAATATGAACGCAACGGGAGCTGTCCATAGTGATGAGATTGGTTACTTATTCGATTTTGGTTCTTTAACTGCTGAGACGAGCCCTGAAGATCAGCTGGTGGTTGATAGTCTCACAACGCTTTGGACTAACTTTGCGAAGTACGGGTGAGTAGGTATCTATTTTTTGTCAATTTTCATATTTGATCTCTTGAATGTCTCATTACTCTAGTGGTCCCAAGCGCGACTGCTACACTAGATGTCCTGGGTTTGATTCCCAGGTCGAGAAGTGTTATTAAGTTTGTTTATGAAATTCTCAGTAGCAGCTCGGAGTCTGCTCAGTTAACGGCAATAGGTTCGCCCCCTATTACATAGGACTTAGACATACCAGCGAAGTGTGGGTCTGCACCTCCACGAAAACCCTTCTGGAAAAACAGGCGTGATGTTTTGCTATTGCGCACACTACGGTAGGCCTACATCCAGCAGTGGACTCTTAAAGACTAGTGATGAAGATGATATTGGTCTTTTAAAAACCTTCTGTACCACTTCAGGTCAAAGGCCTTCTTGCAGTATTTTCACTCTTATTCCATCGCCGCTAAGGACCACTCCTTTTGGAAATAGTCCAGCTCATTCCACTATCTCCATTTGGGCCTGCCACCTTGGCATTTGACTGTTTGATCGTCTGATATGTGGCACCTTTGTCTTGTGCATAATTTTGGTATTTATATCCTGCAAGAAACTTATTCCTAATTATTTTTTAAACAGGAATCCTGTACCTACGATATCGGAGTTGCTTCCAGTGATATGGCAACCTGTTACAAAAACGACTCAGCCATACCTTGAGATAAACTCCAGGCCAGAACTAAAAGCTAGGCCCTTCCATGAAAGAATGGCATTCTGGGATTTGTTTTACAAAGTCTATGGCAAGGTTCCAGATGTTTAAAAGAACAGAAGAACAAACTTCGAATAATCTGTATTTGTGTGAAATGCTTTATTGCAGAAATTGCTATTAAAAATGTTGATTCCTATATTTTTGAATTCCATTTAAACCAATCCTGTCTTTAATTTTACACTGATTCAATCTTCCGATGTCATCTACTATATAAAAATAAGTCGGGTTTTCCTTCCTGACGCTATAACTCCAGAACGCACGAACCGATTTCCACGGTTTTGCATTCGTTGGAAAGGTCTCGGGCTCCGTGAGGTTTATAGCAAAAAAAAGTCCGAAAAAAACACGGGCGAAGCCGTGGGCGGAAAGCTAGTTTATTATAAAGGCTTATTACGAAAGATTATAACAATCTATTTATTTATTTATTTGATTTACAAATAACATTACCATTAGATTAGAACTAAAAATTTTGACCTAGATTGTAATATAACACTATGTGCATACTACGAGATCACAATGACAAAACAAAATAAGATTTAAAATACTAAAAAAATAATCGAAAATATAATATGACGTATGTCAACACTGGTAATTTTACAAAAAGACCACGCAGAAGAGAAAAATCTCTACCACAGTGAATTGTAAAAAGCATTTTTCTCTGTTGCATTTTCATCTCCAAAATGTCTCTTTAGAATCATGAGGTTTTGATTTATACACATCACGCAGATATAAATAAGTGCTAGGTCATGGAGTATGAGATCATCAGCTATATTTTGATTATGTCATCAGTAATATTACTCAGATATTTTCAAGATGTTTGACGCATATACTGACTATATCTCAAATCTCAGATAACTTCTCTTCTTATCATTGCAACTTGTGATACGTGTAGGTGGTCTTTGATACTGCTTATCACTCTGTCTTTATATTGTTTCGGTTATCTACCATCTGCTTACATAAAATTCTAGTGCACTTCGACCACTCGCTGAAAAATCAAATCACATCAATCAGATGATAGGTCATTATGATGATGATGTTGAAGATGATGAAGACTGCCTCATTAGTCAAATGGTCCTAAGCGAGACTGCCACGCTAGGGTTCGAGTCCCAGGTCGAGAAAAGTATGATTAAGTTTTTCTATGAAATTCTCAGTAGCAATTCGGAGTTTGGGTTTGTGTCCGTTTATGGCAATAAGCTAGTTGACGAATATGTTTTACGGTCCCATAAAAAAGTTGAACATAAATAGAGCTGAACAACAAAAACAAAATTAAAATTGCATATTAATATAGCATTTTATGCCTTTTAATTTCTTTAATACTTACAGTCTTATTCGGGATCCCCACCAAAAAAAAATAACACTACTAAAAGGCTAGACGCAGTGTGTGTTTAAGACTGACTGTAAAAGGAGAGCGAGAAGGCAACAACAAATGAATGAAATGACATTAATTAGTATGAAATAACAAATGATACACATAATTATCTTTACTTACACAACATTAAGAATAACATAGATTGAACTCGAACGAGCGGGATTCCTGTACCGATCCCTCTTATTTTTATGGAATTAGTCGACAAACGAGCATGCGAGCTACCTGATGGTCATCGCCGCTCATGGACGTCTGCAATACCAAAGGAGTTGCAGATGCGTTGCCGAGTCTATTTAAGGAGAAGAGAAGGGAAGGAGAAAGGAGAAGGAAGGGAACTGAGAGGGAGGTATTGGGCCTCCGGCGCTCCACACTCACCATACAAAACGCAGCAGTATACAAACTGCTATTTGACGTCGATATTCTGTGGGAGGGTAGTACTTCCCCGGTCGTGCTGACACACTCATGCTGGCATGTAGACATGCCAGTGAGGCACTAGTACTACTCTGCTATTACCCTCATCGGAGGTGCCGTAATAGGTACATAAGTACAGTAGCAGTAAGTGCTATTCGCGCGTGTTCGCATAAATCTTAGCCCTGCCGTACCCTTGGACGCGATGCGGTAAGTAACTGTGTTGGGAAATAATTTTAAATAAAGTTAGACTGCAACATCGTTTCTTCAAATTTCATGGTGTATTTGTGCCAATTCCTATCAAAACTACTACTCGACTGATCTGCGTGGTCACTAGTTAACCATGAGCTTCGAGACAAAAGCGAGTAATCCTTACACATAAAAATAAATGTTCCTTTCTTCATTCCGTATGCGTTCTTATTAAACCGTCAAGTCCCATATTAATTTATTGTTTCGGTCGCTTTCGACAAGTACCGCACTGCACATTAAATAATTATTATCCATCTGTTACCTGGGAAGGATAAGGTATAACAAAAAAAGGCATTGCAACGCATGTCAGTGCAAATAGTATAAAATAATTATTATTTTCAGTCAGCTACTTATCATTGCGCGTCTGGATGCTCCCGGCACCGGAAATGACGCCACTGGCAGCCCCCGCCATCTGCCATGAACGTTTTGCACTAGACTACAGGGACAAACTTGGACACAAAATATTTTATTTTATTTTAGTTAGGTTCATTTATTAAGGAAACTAGGACCAACCAGAGAGGTGCGACTCGATACTTACCCTAGTTGTTTGGAAGTATATTTGAAAGAAAACATATTACAGCTTCTAATCGGTCAGAAGAATTTAAATATTACTACAATCTTAGATTGACAACAGTAATCCCCGGTGGTTGTGCTCCTTCCACATATTTCCCACCGCTTTGATTATTTTTTCGGATCTGTGTTTTTTTCATAATAAAACGTCTTATAAGCCTCTTAGAGTTATGATGTGTTTCGTCTTGTTGTCACGCGTATATTTTGTAGCAGGAAATATAAGACAAAAACGTTATAGCTTAGTATACCTACGAACTTTGTTGGATATTTTATACTTTTACGAATAATGCGAAATGTTTATTTTATTTTCTATAATGTCAGTAATTACTGTCAATTTTACCACAGCTTAGCTTGTGGCGATGCAATAATTATCTAGAGTGAACCTGTTAGCTTCAGTAAGTCAGAGTCCGTCCCTGTTACATATCTATTTATCGATTCCCGGCCAGCAATCTGATATATTATGCGCTTACATTCTTTGACACAATTATCCGAGTTCAGCTGCTATCATATCGATTAAATCGATTTAGGTGCAACGATTTAAACTAATTGGATGACTTCTTTGGTTCAGGGCGACTATAATAGATAATTTGGGTGAATCATAATATGATTCATTGACACATAGTCGGTTTAATGACTATGTATGCTTAGCGGAGCGAAAGTTCTTATATACCATACTAATGTTTGCCCGCAGTTTCGCTCCCGATGACGAATTGAAAGAATTTAGTCAGAAATCATTAATGATGGATGATTCTTTTTTTCATGGATCTGCATACAACAGAGCGGTCAAATTCTAGCTCGGGTTTTTAAGGTTGGAGTTTATCATGATTTCTAACAGCGAAAATAAAATAAAAGCGTATTCAGTAATTTTTGTGCCCACACCTCACACACAGACAAAAACACAAGAATACAAAAGTCACATTATATTGGGTTCGGGGACATTTTTATATTCTAACCTACTTGTTTTTTTTAAATCTTCAATTAATAGAATCATTTATTTTACAATGTTATAATAATAATAGATATATTTAAAAAACTACCTATTGCCAGAAATTTCACTCATATCGCAAAGGATTTTTGAAATAAAATATTTTGTTTCATACAATTATTGTAAGTTATATAATGTCCGTCTCCAAGATTAAATCTGTATCTATACCTACACTCATCAAAATCGGTTCAACAGTTTAGACGTGGAAATGTATAAATAAAACCACTATTTTGGCGTTTTCAATTTTTGTCTAGTATGGATATAATATCTTCGAAGTGTGAAAAGTACAGGAAATATATTGACAAACGAGCCATCGATTTGTCTTGGCAACGCGTGTCATAAGAGATATTGTTATCGAAGTAATATAAGAAAGGTTTGTTGACTTGCGTTGGGAGATAAACTTCGAACGAGGGTTGGCGTGAAATTAATGTTGTGTATTTTTCTTGCCACATGTAAGAATCTATATAGATGGAGATTGATGAAGTTTTTAAGCATACCCGCCTATTCTTAAAATGACCTGCGTCGGTTTTGTATATAATAAAAGACAAGCCGATACGTCAACTCGCTCACTTTTGCTTGGGAGCTCAGAGGCGACATGGACGTCATGTCAGACGCTTGTCCGCTAGTAATTGTGATAGTGACCTCAAATATTGTCGTTGAATATATTTTTAAGGCTATATCGTTAGCCTTGGGGACAAAATTCAATTGTTTCTTGTTAGGCATTAGAATTTATGACATCAACAATAACTTATTCACGATTGAGTATTAAAAATTTAGGTTAAAAATCGCGATAGGAGAAGTAAATTGTAATTTTTCGCTGAATCCACTATTTTACACCAAAATCTTCGACGATAACGATTTGTAAGCAAAAGTTTTAGTACTCAACTAGCTTTCCGCCCACGGCTTCGCCCGCGTGGTTTCTCGGCTTTTCTGCATTTAAATTTTTCCCCTTTTTTGCAATATTTTTTATTTATGCTCCAATTGGTCTTAGCGTGATGATATATAGCCTATAGCCTTCCTCGATAAATGGGCTATCTAACACTGAAATAATATTTCAAATCGGACCCGTAGTTCCTGAGATTAGCGCATTCAAGTAAACAAACAAACTCTTCAGCTTTATAATATTAGTATAGATAGTGAATAAGTTATTCGTGATGACGCAATTTCTAGTGCAATGTACCTAGAATATTATTTCCGAATAATTTGCGAAAAACCAAGAAAAAATCTCAGTAAATTAAAAAAATATTGCCAAAATTCAGGGTTGTTAAATAATGATAATAAAAAGCGAAACTGGGTGCTCTCCACAAAATTCCGTGTTGTTGAGCACCCCAGTAGTTTGAGAGGCTCTTCACCTCATAAATTAACGCTGGAAACCAACAGATTTCTGCTATATACAGCCCTCTTGTATTCGTGTACCTACAAAAGTTATAATAGTACCTATCCTTTTAGATAAATTGTTTAGTGTTTATATTACGTGGATACAAGACAAAACTTATATAAACAGTGCAAGCGTCAAACCAAATCGGTAAAAATATTGATAGGTCAAAATTCGATAAGTAATTTTATTAACTTTTCGATCTGCAAATAAAGAATTGAATTGAATTGAATTGATTCATTCGGCACGGTTTGAAGCAGTGATAGCCTTGTGATATGACCGTTGGACTGCCAAGTCAAAGGTCTCGAGTTCGAATCCAAGGCACGCACCTCTGTCTTTTCGAAGTCCTGTGCGTATTAAGAATTAATTATCACGCGCTTAAACGGTGAAGGAAAACATCGTGAGGAAACCTGCATGCCTGAGAGATTTTCTTGACGGCATGTGAAGTCTGCCAACCCGCAGTAGGCTAGCGTGGCAGACTATAGCCTAATCCCTCTCGTTCTGAGAGGAGACCCGTGCCCAGCAGTGGGACCACGTAATGGGTTGATGATGATGATGATTCGGCACGGTTTGAAGCTACATAATTTTACAAAATATCGACGGACGACAAAATAATCTAACTCTAAGTCTTATAGTTTAGTCTTACAGTCTAAATGGGTTATACTTATAAAAAAACCGAATGTTATCTACCGACCCGCTGCTTAACTTAGCATTCTATCACGTCTCGAATTGCCTAAAACTGATATTAGTGAACTGACTACAGAACTGAATTACTACAGAATATAAGATAGTTTGATTTGTTCTAGCTTAGGTACTAGCAATGAGGTCGCACATTATTAGTAATCCTATTAAACCCTCGTAGTAAGCTAAATGCTTTTATTACGAGTGGGTTGACGTCGGTAGTGCAATGGGTGGGTTTCGAACCGGCAACCAAATGATCGCAAGTCCTTAGCCCTAGCCATTAGTCTACCGAAGAGTTGATGATATTCCAATCGTAACTTGTATTTTAGTGCAACGATATAAGAATAACCCTTTAAAATCTTTGTGTATGCTTATAATATAGTTGATGGTAAGTATCATGATTTCTTTCTAGAATTGTTTTTAAGCCACAAATGTTTCCTTTAAGGGTTACCACTAAAATTCTCCCTCCTTTTCCCCCTAACCTAAGAAATAGGTCAATCGTATTCAAACCATCACCACACCCCTGTTCGGGAAATTAAACTTATGTAAAATACATTCCCCCTCATACGAGTTGTGACTAAGTAATTGCTGCGATGAACAATCTAAGGTTAAGCTGCGGTCATTTTGTGGATTGGCGACCATTCTAAGACCATGGAGGCTCCGTACCTTAAAGTGCACTTACAGCCGTCAGTTCCTGTTGTCATACAAACACTTACGACAATCTTTAGTGGAAGACAGAAGCCCTAAATACTTCTGTAAAGCTAACTTTGATAGTTAAAGCTTTCTGTTATTTTAGTGAAGGGAAAATTCGCGCGCGGATTCGAACCTGCGTCTTCCGGTTAAGTACACCAGACGCCATGACCGCTAAGCCACCACGAGTCCCACCCGCCCAGTCGAAATTTGCCTTCACATTTTTAATTTACGTCTTTGAGGTGACGTCAGTGACATTTGTTGAAAATATACTTTTCAACTGACATGACATGCTTTACAGCAAGTACGATGTCGTACTATGCCACCTTACATTTTAACTTATTTTATTTATTAAGTTATTTTAGTGAAGGAAAAAAAAATTCAATAAGTTAAAGCTTTCTGTGTTTAGAAACGAATGACGCAGGTTCATTTCGTGGCTGCGGTAGAATTTTCCATTACTAAAAAAATAGCCATGATGGTCACACTACACGCACAAAAAAATATCTGAATACAGATAACGTGACAGCTTTCAGGTCAGTGAAAGCGGATGAAAAAAAGTCGTTTTGACTCGACCACGATCGCATACATTAAGTCGGCGCGTCGCGGGTGCCGAGCGGGGTTTTTATGCAAAGGGTTGATATATATAATTTAACCGCAGTATACAGTTTGGAACTGGGCCTTCTATTCGTAAATATGTTTCGCTTTTAGACAAGAAAAATTACCTCAACAAGTACAAAAGTTCAAGATTTTTCTATTCAAAATCTATTATTCTGTACATTGGAAGTTTTGCGCACGTTTATTTGGCTATCACCAATCGGACCGAACAATTATATAACACAACTAGCTTTCCGCTCATGGTTTCGCCCGCGTGGAGTATACTTTACTTGACATTTACGGGATAATATATAATGTAGCTTTCTATTTTAGAAAAAAAAATCAAATCGGTCCAATACTTTCAGAGCCTATTCAATGCAAACAAACAAACAATCAAATATTTCCTCTTTATAATATTAGCTTAGATAAAAAACCAAATTGTTGAGCCTCATTTTTTCACGAGCAATATTAACCCTTCAAACCGGAAAATAATGTACTACTCATATTGCTTGGCGGCATTATTGTTAGCGGCAAAAATATTAGCACATGATTGCCGCAGAATAATTGGTATTCGGTGGAACCAATCTAGATAAGATTGAAGCGGCGGTAGCCTAATGGCTAGGGCGTTGGACTTGCGATCATGTGGTTGCCGGTTCGAAACCCACCCATTGCACTACCGACGTGAACACACTCGTAACACAAGCATTTAGCTTAGCGCGAGGGGTTAACAAGATTACTAGTAATGTGTGACCCACATTGCTAGTAAACTTTTTGTTTTTTTTTTTTAAGAAAAAAAAAAGATAATCTCAGCATTTTCAGGAATTTTCACACACAAAACATTGAATCTAACATTCACTAAGACCGTATTAGCGTAACAGCACTCATCAAATTCTCACCGTCAAATAAAAATCATAAAACACCTATCTTCAATAAAGATACTCACCCCAAAATCGCATATAAACGCAATGCCAAAAAAAATAAAATCAAGCAATACTCAAAGCGATAAATCTCCAGTATTAAGTCTCCCTATGTATGCCTGTCACCTGATTTTCGGTAGGATTACCCGTAATCCAATAAACGCACACCTGCTATCCAACGTGAGGTATTACGGACGGGCCGTACGGAATGGCGCCCGTAAAGATACGGCCCGGATGGATACATCGGGAAGCGTTTGGGATTTTGTCCGTGTGAAATAAGCATGTTTTATGGAGTCCGTTTATCACCCTGTATAAACATTATGAGGTAGTAAGACTCTGAGATAAGCAGTGGTGGGCTGGTGAAATGATTATTGAATTGCTAAGTCGGAGGTAACATACCATGTTCACGCCTGTATTCCCCGAAAGGTTAGGCAGAGGTGTACTAATGTTTAGGTTCCATGTAATAGAGGGCGAGCCTATTGCCATTAACCGGGCACAAATCTAGACTCCGAGATGCTAGAAAAACCCAATAACACTCGTGTTTTAGAGTTTTTCTCTGAAATTCTAAACAGCAGCTCGGGGTTTGTATTTGTACCCAGAGAATGGTAATAGGCTCGCCCCCTATTACAAAGGACCTTAAGGTACCGGCGACTCTGCCTAACCCTTCGGGGAATACAGGCGTGATGGTATGTATATTACCACGTAAAAAAATAATACTAAAATCAGATGTTTTTTTAAATGGAACTGTTAAATAACCGTTCTATTTTTATTTATAACTGTAAAGGTCAGCTTTCAGGCTTTCAGGTAAAGTTTCAGCAAACAGTTTGCTTCCAATTTCGCTTCCATTAGTGAGAGATGCTTTGTGCTTTTCTAGCTTTTATTCCCTCTCTTTCACTCTGAAAAAGTATCTTTAGAATGAATAGCAAATATTCACTTTTATTAAATAACTGGAGATGTTGTACTTAATGATTTTCTATTATTAATATAATAGAAAATCATTAAGTACAACAATGGTATGTATGTAATCATACATACCATCACGCCTATATTCCCCTATGGGTTAATCAGAGCTGTACTGATGTACGTTTTACCGGTATGTTTAAGTCACATGTAATAGGGGGCGAGCCTATTGCTATTACCGGGCATATCTAAATCCAGACTCCGAGTAACTAGAGAGAATTTCATATAAAAACTCAATAACACTTTTCTCAACTTGAGAATCGAACTCAGGACCTCTAGCGACGCAGTCGTGCTTGGGACTGGCTTGTCGGTTATACAAAACTGACGCATGCCACTTTAATAATAGGGAGGTTTTCGTAGAAAACTTCATCAATCTCCTAACTATAGATACTTTATTTATTGATTTTTTGATGAGGATTATCAATTTTCACGCTTCGGAAATCATGATAAAGACATTACGGACAGTTCTTTTGTAACAGAATCCATCGTCCGAAACTGGACTCGATCCCAATACCGTCATTGATCAGTGACCATTCTCCGGCCGGTCGTTTGTCACGCATTGTTCGAATGTGGGTAGCGGGAACATAATAGTCTGTTACCGGGGTGAAAGATGGTGTGTCGGGATGGAGAGAAATTCGAATATGAAAGGATGTTCTTGTCTTGTGGTTATGTGGGTAACACTGACTGCTTAAATGATAGCTGCAGAATAGTGTGATAATTATTGAATAAAATACCATCACGCCTGTATTCCCCGAAGCGTTAGGCAGATGTGTACTTAATTTACACCCACAGCTCGCCGGTAGGTATGTTTAGGTCCCGTGTAAAAGAAGGCGAGCCTATTACCGTTAATGGGGCACAAATCCAGACTCCGAGCTGCTACTGAGAATTTCCTAGAAAAACCCGTAACTGGTGGACCTGGAGATCGAACCCAGGACCTTTAGCGTAGCAGTCGCGCTTAGGACAACAAGACTAATGAGGCAGTAACATATAAGCATTAATATAAGAACATCCTTTCATATTCGAATTCTCCTCTATTCCAACACACTATCTTTTACCCCGGTAACAGACACTTATGGTCAGTGTGAGGATGGAAAAAAGAAAAAGAAAGAAAGAAAAAGTATTTATTGTTACTGTCACGGACAATGCTAAACTGAGCTGGGATTAGAAAAACAGGAAATAGAAAAAACTTCTAAAATAATGCTTGTAGACATTTACTAATATTGTTATTAAAATTTTGTAATACAAACTAAGTGTAGCATATTTACATAATAAATAACAAAACAAAAAGGTTTCCAGTAATTTAGAATAAGGAAACTTTCATAGAAATAGCTTTTAAAAGTATTTTAAGATCTACGAGTTTACAACAAAACGCTTTTTTTTTAATTTTGTCTAATACTAGATCTACTGAAAGCCTTAGAAGACTTAGAGAGTAGATAGTATTTCGCTCTATAACGAGGTCGTTTAATTAAAAGAATCTGCTATTGCATGTATTATGCTGCATCATGTAATTATATTCATCAAATATTTTAATTTTAATTTATATCACGATCTAATATAATTATTTTAGCATCATAATTGATATTATTCTTAATGTATTTTGTTAATAATTGTAATAATAATAATTTAGTAACACAGCATGCAAGAGGTACCTGCCAAAATATTTTTAATAATAAATTGTTTATTTTTTTATTTTTTTTTTATAAAAAAAATTGTAATTAAGTAATCTTATTTAAAACGAACTGTATAGTTTTTATAAGAACTAAATTCTCTGATCCGAATCTAATAGTGGCATCAAATATTTTACAATAATTCTCCTCGATCATTTTTGGTATTTTCCATATAGTTTATAGAACAGGTCCCAGAATGCAAACCGATCGTGGAACGGCCTGGATTGAAGAGAAACGTCCGAGTCGATTGCCAAGTAAGGTTGAGAGGTTCTCGTAATGGGTTCCCATTTGAATGGTAACAGATCTGATGTCTCAGGAGTTGGATCCCTGGAGGAGAACAAAAATAATCACAATCCTACATTTCATTTTCACATAAACACAACAAAAACTGGCAAAATAGCATTTAAAAGTAATTGATTCGTTCATAAAAATTAAAAGCAAGTTATTGTAATAATGTCCGAAGTATTTGATAATCCTCTGTAATAATTTCCGTTTGAGTATTTTTAATTGATCAAGTTGCTTCTTTATACAATGTAGCCATCTACTATCATAATTAGGATTTAGGGAAATTCTTGTGAGGTTGGGATTAAGAGATTAAAACGGGTACGTCGCCGGGGCAACCGTAATCTTTATCATCAACTACAATCAAGTCTTTTCCCGAGGGGTTAGGCAGAGGTGTATTTATGTCGACCCATAATTCGCTGGTATTTTTTTTTAATGCTGTATTGTGGCTGTAATGTCACTGCGACCGCAGTCGGTCTATTGTGATCGCCACTTTTTTAATTTAGAGTTCACCGCTAAACCCTGCGGATGCTATAAACTGCAGGATTTTCTTAGGGGTGAGCTCCCTTATTTCATCTGGGGTTAAGACGTGTTTCCCCAACTTTGCATTGCGCTTGTGTATCAGTGTAATTCGCTGGTATGTTTGGATCCCATACAACAGGCGGCGAGCCTATTACTACCAATCGGGCACAAGTCCGAACTCCAAACTGCTACTGTGAACTTCACAGAAAAACCCAATAACACTGCACGACCTAGGGATCGAACCCAGAAACTCTAGCGCAGTTGCACTTAGAACCGCTAGATTAATGAGGCAGTCTGTCTTTATCGTCATCAGCCTATATTCCACTGTAAGACGTGGACATCTCTTATTTAATGCCACATAGCCCGATCTCCGGCTTTCCTTATCTATTGACTGCAAGCTGCCTGCCGCAAGTCATCACTCTATCGGTCCGGCGGGCACCCTATAGTAGGCTGATCTTTATAGTAATTAAATACTCTATCTAATGTATTCTCATGCAAAATCACCACAGTTTCAAAGAATCGTACTCACCCATACTTTGCAAAATTAGTCCAAAGCGTTGTCATCCTATCAAACACTAGCTGATCTTCAGCAGTTGTCTCTGCACTGAATATGTCCATGTCAAATAAATAGCCCAACTCATCAGCATGGGCAGCTCCTGTTACTGTTATATTCTCTAGGACTTTCATAAAATTTCTATCACCGCTGTATGAGAAAACATAACGATACACAGTATTTTTACCGTCATTCAAAAGTTTTTCTGCTACAAATTGTGTTGGATGACCGAACTGAAAATCTGTGGCGAAGTCGGAAATCTCCCATCTAACATTCTCAGTGACCTTTTCATCTCCGATGTAGAAGTGTCTTACATCATCTGCAGCACAATTTAAATCATCACCTAAATCAAATTCCATAGCTAATGTGTCTTCAAAGTTAAAAGTTTCTATTTTTTCTGGGTTCATGTTAGCATATTGGTAAATTGCTTCTTTGTTGTTGTGGCCAATGATAACAGGAATTGTTTTAGCTTTAGGTAAAACCAAATTCCTCGGATGCTCCGTGAGAAAATGTTCAACACCTTCAATCTCTTTTTCAATACACGGTAAGGTAAGAGGAGTTAAATCACCAGTAGCTATATATAATTCGTTGGCTACTTTGACTACATCATGTGGATTAGCAGACGAAAGATATTCTAGAGCTTCACTAACGTCTGTAGTATCAAAAGCTAATGCCCTTGCAAGTTTAATTGGATATGAGTTGTCTAATGACATTGGTAGTAAAGGACTTATAGCAGGACCGCTTTGTATGATTGCTCTTTGGAACAATTTTTCATGCGACGAGAACAGATGAAGGTTAATAGACATACCTCCAGCGCTTTCACCAAACACGGTTATTTGTCTAGCATTTCCTCCAAAAGATTCAATATTTTCATTGATCCACCGCAAAGCTAATACCTGATCTTTTAGCCCTTGATTGCCAGATACTTCTGGATGATCTAAACACATGAAGCCGTAAGGGCCAAGTCTGTAATTGATTCCTATAACAATGACGTCATTTTTAAGCAAAGAGTCTGGATTAGCCCCTTCAGTGACGGCACTGCCATTCATGAATCCTCCTCCGTGTATCCAAACCATTACTGGTAATCGGTTTTGAGAGTAGGCGTTATTTGGAACATAAATATTCATGGTGAGGCAATCCAGAGTGCCGATGACGGCATCAAAGTTCATTTGAAGGCACTCTCTAGCCTCATATGCTTCATAAGTTTCGTCGAAACCTGGATGTGGGAGCGATGGCTGTAAAAATTAAAAAGTATGGGATAAAAAAGAATTGACATATTGGTATTAAGCTAATACCGAGACTGTAGATAAAGCAGATGTTCTGGAATATCTCACACTGCGCTGAGTTACTTGTTATCTATCGTTTGGTTTGACGTTTGAATTAAAAGGAAAATTATGGAAATTACATTATGAACAACCGCATTGTTAAAAGCGTTGTTCTTTAAATACATTTCAAAACAAAATGTATTTATAGAACAACGGATTCAACAGCCTTTAATTTTTCTAACGGTTGCACTCTTGTCTTGGTCACACAACCACTTTACGTGGAAAATAGTTTGAGTTTTATGTCTCATAATTTGTTCTTTAATATTTAATTACATTGTACTTTTGTATGTACGATTTTTTAAATAATAATAATAAGAAGTAATTATTGGAAATAATAATAAATCCTTAGATATGGATCATCTGCCACCTCGAGAGGAGGAAGTAGGTATATGTGGGACTCTTACCAACTTAAAGCCGCACTTGGCCTGCCTTGTCTTATAGTCACGGCCATGGAATCTATGGTTAGGCTACAACAGTATCATCAGCATAAAAAAACTACTAAGACTTACCCCAAACGGATTATTCTCATTGACCAAAGCGTAAGGTACGCCCAAGAATTTGGCGTAGCCATTTTCAGATCTTAGTCCTCTAATAAGACCTGCTTTTGTAGACACCAGGGGATCGATCCTGGTGAATCCATGTACTAAGCCACTAACCGAGATCAACAGTCCTACGAACAACATGACCAATTGTTTCAACATTACTGACTGAACAAATTTGTGCATACCGTTCAACCTTATATCGGAGTTTAGATAAAAGACAATACCTCCAGCATCTTAGAGATATTTATCTATATCAATGAGATAAGAGTTGCAACGACAGATACCATAATCAGAATATACAGTCACCAGCACATCAGGTTATACAAAACTGTCGAATTTCTCCAAATGATTTTAAACCTTAAAGCGCAATTAAGTTGAAAATTTGACATTTTGTGTTACTTGATGTGCTGGCGAACGTTCCTATGTTTTTCTGTTGCCATGTGACTCTTATTATTTATTGTAAGGGCTTGCATCAAGAACTGTAAATACGTAGGCAGAATTGGATGGGTACGAAATGAAATGAAATGATGAAATGAAATGATATTGAAATGAAATGATATTTATTTCTGTAAATAGATCTTTACAAGTAATTTTTTTTTACATATATTTTTTTAAACTAGATGGCGCCGTCATTTCCTATCTGACGACTTCTGAGAAGAAATGTCGAAACAAACTCAGAGAATCATGGTCTCTTTTAAAGTCCAGACAATAGTTATATGATAGATATGCGAGTTTTACAATGTAGGGCGAAATCTGAACTGGCCTTTTGAAGAAAGAGCCATAACAGCTTTGAGTTGACCTGTCCTAACTGACGGCACGCATACATCAGTCCTCGTGTAGCTCAACTATTTTTTAGGGAGCTCAACGATCCGTCGCATGACGATACCAGATCAGCAAGACATTTGCGTAGGTACGACACGGGACAAGCAGTTAGTCCCTCGCCTCAGACCAAGAAGATCGTTGTAACCACAGTATTAAATATATATATTTATACTGTTTTGTAACCAAGTGAATAAACGGTATATTATTGGTACACTACACATCAAGCTATACAAAACCAGTTTAGACTGACCTCCCATTGTAGACGTTTTCCGCACAATTCAGATCCAGCCTATACTGGTTTTGTATAGCTTGATGTGTAGCTGTGCGTACGCAATTCCGTCTTGTGATTCCCCACCTACTCCCTACTCATTAATCTTAAGGTCACTTACCTTGGATGACCTTGGGACTAACACACTATTTATAACGTTTGACATCATTTATAATAAGGACTGTAGAAAAGACTAAGACTTATATTTTTTATGGTTCCATAAAATAGTTAAACAGAAATAGAGCCGAACAAAACAATGAAAATCCGTTCTAAAATTAGGCAGTTATAACCATTTTACATAACATAACATAACATACCATCACGCCTGTATTCCCCGATGGGTTAGGCAGAGGTGTACTAATGTACACTCACGTTTCGCCGGTTTGTTTAGGTCCCATGTATGGGGTACGGTATGGGGGCGAGCCTATTGCCATTAACCGGGCATTAATCCAGACTCCGAGTTGCCACTGAGAATTTCATAGAAAAACTCAATAACACTTTGCTCGACCTGGGTATCAAACTCAGGACCTCTAGCGTAGCAGTCGCGCTTGGGACCACTAGACCAACGACGCAGCATTTTATGCTAGACAAAGAGCGCACTATAGCAGTTTGTGACGTCACGCCGTTTGCCATACAAATTCTATACTGACACTCCTTTTGTGGGAAAACAACAAAGCATTCCCTCTCAATTCCCCCCAAAAACTTTAGAAGCTTATATGTTGGATCTTTATTAGTCGACTTCAATTATATTTTTCATTATAAGAAGGTTTTAATTAGATGGAACACCTGCCTATTACCTATTCCTCAGGATTAAGATAAGATTACCATTACGCTTTGTATTTCCAAGGGTTAGGCAGAGATAATGATAATTAATCAGCTGTGTTTGGTGTGCTTAAAGACGCTATGGTTCTTTCTTCAAAATACCACTTTAGACAATGTCTTACATTGAAATCCATATGATCTTTTTTTCTTTCTTTTGTTTTTGTTTGCTACTACTAAGTACATAAGTCTGGACTTTGAAAGAGGCCATGATTCTATGAGTTTGTTTCGGTGTTTCTTCTCAGTCTTCAGTAAGAAATATGCTAAATGGCGCTAACTAGGTTGTTAAAAACAATAGAAAATCTATGTCTTGAGTCTTTAATGTAATCTGTTTGCAGAAATAATTATCATCCACTGCTTTTTTAGGGTCCTGGGTCCGATTCTCACTTCGAGTAAAGTAAAGTTATATGGGGTTCTTTTGTGAAATTCTTATTAGCAGCTCCGAGTTTGGATTTATGCCCGTTAAATGGCAATAGGCTCGTCCCCCTATTACATGGGACCTTAACCATAACGGCAATTTGTGATGGACATAGTACATCTTCGATGCCATCGGGGAATACAGGCAAGTATGTTATGTTAAATATCATTTATACACCCAAATTTTTCCGGTATGTTACAAATCTCATCTCTTCCGAATCGACCACCATAAAAATCTCGTAAGCTTTAAGCCCATTAAAATAATGTAATACGGAATAAAGCAAAGCACCATGGGCCTGTACAATTTATCGCTCATTTAAGCTGACAACGCCCTGTATTATTTTAGAGGTCCCTTTTCGCGAAGGACGCACCGCAAGCTAAGCGAAAAATGAACGGCGTTAATGAGTACAGCTAGTTTATAAACTGAAACGAGAATAAGTTACGTTATTTGATTGGCCGTGATTTCACTCGAATCCTAAAAAACTTTTAGGTCGTAGACAAAAAATAAGTAATTTAGACCACGTGCATAAAAAATAACGTTATATTGTTATGCTTTATTCGTATTAAAAGTTTCTCCATTGATATGAGTTTTGATTATCTTTGGGTTTACTTGCATCTTTTAGGATATCCCAATTTGTTTTATTATAAAAAAAAACTAAGTATTTCGTATTTTTTAAGGTGCAAAATGAACACGTCATCTCTGCTATCTCGCAGTGTAGCCTCACCTTTAGGTTGTTTAAGGAAATGCTTTCATTAACAGCGGAAACATATTTTACGTTGTTTGTTGTAAACCGGAAAACCGGTGTGTATTGTTGGCTGTAGGCGATGAATGCGTTGTGAGCGGGGAAATCAGAAGGGGAAATTAAACAGCTCCTTCCGAGGGTAACATTAAAATGTATCGAAATATGATTGAATGCAGTGATAGACTAGTGATGTGACCATCGGACTACCAAGTCAAAGGTCTTGAGTTCGAATTAAAAAGCTACGAACTCGCTTAATTCACAAATGCATGTAGTCGCCTCACGAGGGCAAAATAATAGATTTTGTATTGTGTCTACAATATGGCACTTAGGGTTAAACGGTGAAGGAAGATATCGTGAGGAAACCTGCATGCCTGAGAGATTTTCTCGACGGCAGGTGGGTGAAGTCTGCCAACCCGCAGTAGGCTAGCGTGGTGGACTATAGCTTAATCCCTCTCGTTCTGAGAGGGCACCCATGCCCAGCAGTGGGACAAGATATGGGTTGATGATGAAATATGATTAGCGCAGATTCTTACAACTGACGGTGATATTGACATTTCTGGAGTGGTAAGTATGTTGACTGCCTCATTAGTCTAATGGTCTCAAGCGCTACTGCTACGCTAAAGGTTCAGGATTCATTTTCCAAGTCAAGCAAAGTGCTAGTGTGTTTTTCTGTAAAATTATGAGTAGAAGCTCGGAGTTTGGATTTGTGCCCGATTAATGGCAATATTCAATATTACACCTCTGCCTAACCCTTCGGTCAATTAAATATAATTCGCACAAATTCTTTGATTTGATTGACAGTGACAGTTATTGCTATGACAGTTCCATAAACAAGCTCTTTAGACCGATAGTGTTGTTGCTTCTATATTTTAATTAGGCGTTCAGTTTCTGAACATTGCGTGAACCAGTTTTGTGTGCCAGATTCGTAAGCTTTAACAAGTTTAAAACTGACATTAAAACTGTAACAGATTGCATGAAACTTTATAAAACTAGCTGTGGCCACTATCTGTTCAGTGTTCTGTGGGAAGAATGAAAATCTCGTCAAAATACATTTAGCATTAAACAATAAGAAATGGAGGAAGTTAAACTAAAAAGTATTTTGGAAGCGGAGAAAAACAAAATGGCCGTACAATTGCAGCGATTCTAATTTTGTAGTGTCTTGCTTGCATGTCTACATACTGACGACAACTTGAAGTACCGATATGCATAGGAACTTACTGTCTTCATAGGATCAACTTTTTGGAACCGTGCAACTAAAGTGCCTGTAAAAGCTTATTTGAAATAAAAACATTCGATATGAATTTTCTAAAGAAAGAAAAATTCGGCCTCAGGCAGGGTTTGAACCTGCGTATCTCTCTCTGGTTAAGTACACCAGATGCTTTTCTTTCACTAGAAAATTCATATTTATGTGAAAATTTCGCATTATATAATGCGAAATAATAGAATATAATAAAAAATAAGCACTAAAAACATCTGAACTTAAACTATTGCGTTTCGTTCATGGCGAACGTTACGAATTCCATGGCCGCAAATATGAACAATGAAAGACAAGTGCCGGTTTTAAGTCGGTAGGTACCAGCCCTATATACCCTGCAACCTGCCTATGTGGCAGATAATCCATGAGGACTATAAGTACTATAAAAAGGCACATCTCTGGGGAATTACAGACCTAGGTAGGTATTTATATTCTGTAAGCGAGCGATAAATAACAGCTCCCGTGCGACATCATGAAAGGACATGACTTATGCGATACCTCCCCCCTTTTGTGTGCGATTCTTTATCCAGCGCTTTGTCGAGCAACTTTATTGATTTCGTTAATTAACCCCGACCTAAATAGTATGTACTTACGGAATTAGGGATGTACGTATGATTAGGTTAATTACTCATTATTGAGACTAGGATATTTTTTTTTTTTTTGGAGTTGTCGTCTAGCGACTTGTAAATGTATATTTACAGAATACAGAAAATATGTATAGATATCATTATATAGTAGGTATAAAACGATGTCGCTTCTCGCTGTCTGTCTATCCCAATGTATGCTTAGATCTTTATTAATTAATTTAATTAATTAATTACGCAACAGATTTTTATGCAGTTTTCAGCAATAGATAGAGTGATTCAAGAGGTAGGTTTATAAGTATAATATATACCTACATAATATTATAGTACAGAAAAGTAAAGAAACCTCGCGGGCGAAGCCGGGGGCGGAAAGCTAGTATAATATATATAATTTTATCATATCATTAATCCGGAATAATCCATTGAAGTTTAGCCTTTAAGTTTGAGTATGGATTATGTAAGGATCCAATAAATTATGTAACCAATCAAATATTGGAGCATTAGAGGTCATGGGGTCAGGAGGGACACAAAACTTTAGATTGGAGTTCAAACAGTGTTAAAATGTGTAATCCTCTTATGAAAAGTGTTAGGACGATGTCATACTGATATAAGCTTATAAGATGAGTAACACAAAGTTGCTATTAGTACCTACTCTATTATATTCTATAGTTTACGCTAATGTTACAGTTTGTTCAAAATAACAGCGCGTTTTAATTTAGCCGTTCGGAACTGCAGCACAGCCTTCAAATTAAGTATTTTTATTAATAAAAATCGATGTTGAAAATAATCGCTAATGCCAAACATATACGACCCCTCAGATCAAATATAAAGTTAAGATGGAACTTTGCGAATAAAGAAGTGAGGCCGGCTAAAACTTCACCTAACGGTGTACGCACACGCACACACGTATACCGAAACTACGCCTTATCTTGTCAGTCGAGCTATCGAGGTATCGAAAGCTCGACTGACAAGATAAGGCGTAGTTAACTAATACATAATATGTGCGTGTAATTGTGTGTTATACACCGTTAGGCGTAGTTTTGGCCGGCCTCACTTCTTCGTTCGCAAAGTTCCATCTTAACTTTTTATTTGATCTGACTTTATATTAAAATTTAGATACTATTGAGGACAACTTCAAACGTGCATAGTTATTTCGAACAAACTTTATGCCTCTAACATATATAGGTATGTACCTACCAATTCACATAAGCGATATAATGATTGTCTGTACGGTCGGAATGAAAAGGGACATTATTTTTTCTTTTTTTATGGGATAACTCGGCAAACGAGCAGATTATGAGCCACGTGATGGTAAATAATCATCGCCGCACATAAACAGCTGCAACACCAAAGGAGTTGCAGATGCGTTGCCGAGCATATAACTCCTACAGACAATTTATTCGTAGAGACAATCAAGCGACTCACCTGATGATAAGCGAGATATATGTACATACCTACTTTAACTTCATAAATTAGTTAATTTTCAAATGGATTCATTTACATGTTATGTACCTTTATGAAGTAGAAAATTATGTTAAACTAGGTAGGTACTTAAACTAATGTGATTTGATCTTTATAAATATAGCACAATTTTTTCTTTACGCGTCTTTGTCATTGAAGTCCTAAATGGCTGGACTAATTTGAATTAATGTTTGAGTGAGATCCTGGGTTGGTTTGATTTACATTTATAGTCGGTAGGTGGCGTTACGATCCAGTTCGGCCAGAACAAAGGCTGTCGGATCCGCTATAGTTACCTGTTAGACTGTATCATTTTTAACCCCCGACGCAAAAACGAAGAGGTGTTATAACTTTGACGTGTCTGTCTGTGTGTGTGTGCTCCCGAACGGATGAAACGATTTTGATTTAGTTTTTTTTTGTTTGAAAGGTGAATTAGTCGGGAGTGTTCTTAGCTATGTTTGATGAAAATCGGTCGAGATATAACGCAATAGTCGCGGGTTTTTTAATTTTTTAATTCAGTTAATACCACATTTGATACATATTTTATGATTTTGGTGATTGTATTTCTTACTGTGGGAATAGGGTGCGAGTATAATTAGGGGCTTTGCGAACTGTGTAGATAACTAAACTATCAAAACCCATAGGAAAACGTTTATTTAATTAGGCATATCAACAATAAAAATATAAACATTGATAAGTAACAAATAGAGAGATATGGACTTATGATATTATTTGGTTGTTGAATTTAAGTTAATGTAATTTTAATAGGCTAACGTTAAAATAACATTAATTTACAGATGTTGCAAGGCAAGGTTGCAAATGGGTTTATCATTAGGCGGAAATAAATCATAACTTTACCCAGCCTTTTTAGTCTAGTGATTCTAAGCGCGACTGCTGCGCTAGAGGTCCTGGGTTCGATCCCCTGGTCGAGCAAAGTGTTATTAGGGTTTTCTATTAAATTCTCAGTAGCAGCTCGGAGGCTGGATTTGTGCCTGGTTAAGGTGCCCGCCACCTATTACATGGGTATTGTTTAGACACATGTAATAGGTGGCGAGTCTATATGAAGTGTGGGTTCATAAGTACACCACTGCTTAAACAGTAGATTTTGCACTGTGTCCACAATATGGCGCTTGACGGGTTAAGCAGCGTCCACATTAAGGCACAAATGTTTTGGTAACTTCGATACAAGTTAAAAGTATTATAACAATACCTACAGTTTGTTTAGAGACTAATGAGGCAGTCTGTTTAAAAACAATATCTTTAATTATTTGTCGTCATACCCCCAGTATAAGACGAAGATAAGCGATCACGGGTCGAGTAATTAATACAATAACTAGGTAATTACTAATACAGAGTTATAAAACCAGTACAGTTACAAACGAGACGCTGAACAGTTATGTTGGAAGTGTGAATCCGTGACAACTTAACAAACAGTTAAGGCGACAACAACATAACAAATTAACAATTTTATTATTATTAAATTAATTATATTATCAGTAACATTAAGACAATTTAAGTGATTGAAATATTCAAAATAATAATTGATAAGAATACATTATTGTTGACCTGTTTTTCTGACAATAAGTGACGAAATAGATCCATATAGTCGATGATTATGTAAGTGGTGATACAAAAAAAGAAACTTAGTTACTTCCGCGGATATTTGTGAAACAGGTTAAGGTTTTGATGGTTTTAAAGTGACTTACTTAACTTTGTATAAAAAATAAAAACATTGAGTTGAGTGTTAACTTAATGTAGAGTGGGCTCTATATCAGAAGAAATCTGAAAATCTTCTCTTATTGGAAAGACGAGAAATAGAGACATCTCTCACTTTAGTTTGTTTGTGAAAGGGAAGAAGAGAAGTAGAAGAAATGGATCCTGAAAGACAACCACTGCTGGGACAGGGTTCTGACGTCAGATGTAGAAGATTTAGGTAAGTCTTTGAATTCTATTCTTGATAGGTACAGTGGGTAAAAGCTGTTACCCGGCCCACCCTGACCCATCCTAGGTGGGCCGGCGGCGTCTAAGTGTGTCAGGTAACAGCTATAACCCACTGTACTTAAGTATTTTTTGAAATACATCAATAATGCAACATAAATACGTCAATAATGTAACATTAATCACGCCTATATTCTCCGAAGGGTTTGGCAGAGGTGTATTAGGTAATATTTATATTTCGCCAGTAGGTATATTTGGTCGCCATACTTAGATGTCTTGGGTTCGACTCCAAGGACGAGCAGTGTTGTTGAGTTATATCATGAAATTCTCAGTAGCAGCTCGAAGTTTGGATATGTGCATGGTGAATCGTAATAGGCTTGCCCCCTATTACATGGGACCTAAACATACCGGCGAACTGTGGGTTTATAATAAGAACCTACACCTCTGTCTAACACTTCGGGGAATACAGGCGTGATGGTATATATATATTTAGCAGTATTTAATGCCAAAATATAATACAGAATAATTTATTACTATGTAGATTCCTATTCAACTCAATGTATGTATTATCTAATGTTATATGATCCAAAACTAACCTACTTAGGTTGGTTTGTTTTTTAATAAAACAGTTGATTAAAACTAATTACAATAATATTAACATGGAAACAAGATTATAAGTTAACAAATAAAACAGATATTTCCAATCATTTTTAACTAATTATGTTTTTATCTATACATAATTTATTATCACAACTTCCCCGTTGTAGGTTAAGCATAAAGATCGCGAGTTCTGTTGCTAACTGATTAATTAGCTATGCATTGAACCAGGAATATAATAAGATAAGTTATGTGATTAGTTTACCGTACGAATGGCGGAGTGGCTGAGCGATCGGTTTATACGATGGGGAAAGTGGGTTCGACTTCCGTAAACCTATTGACAAGCTATCTAGGTAGTAAGCCGTACCTACAATATATTAGTTCGATACTCTTGTTGTATTTGTTCTCTACAGTGCCTGTTGGTTGTCTTCTAAGAAAAAAAATGAAGTATTTTGGCTGCCACAATGCAGAAAGAAAATAATGTCAATGTAAATGACTCAGATCAGCTTAAACTGGAAATGGCTGACTTTATGTATGGCTGTAGGTACCTACTTGTGCACCTACCTACAATGAGCACAAGCACTAGTCCAATTGTAGGTATACAATGGGACTAGTGCGCTGTAGGTACAATTCCTCCCTCCATTCCGTCCCCTTCCTTCTCCTTTCCCTTAAGTATCGAGTTATCCCATAAAAAAATGATGGTTTTATAGCTAACCTACCTATATTAATGAATCAATGGGGTAGGTGAGTTTATTGAAAATAATAGGCCTATTTTCAAATAAAATATAAGTCGTACCTATTTACTGAAAAAAATATTTAAATCGACTTATAAAGTTCTAAGATATTAACGTTTAAAGTTTTTGGCGGGAATTGTTGTTCTGCCTTTCCCGCAAAAGAGTTTTAGTATAGAAATTGTATGGCATATCGGATTGTGACGTTACAAGTCGATATAGTGCGCTCTCTGTCTAGCATAAAATAAAAATGCTCATTTTAACCAGAAGAAGAAGTGGCGATAGCCTAGGACATCGGACTTGCGATCATCTGGTTGGCGGTTTAAAACCCACAGTTCGCACTACCGACGTGAACCCACTCGTAAACTCGTTGTACAAGCGTTTAGCTTAGCACGAGGGGTTAACAAGAACAACTTTCTGCTCTATTTATGTTCAACTTTTTTATGAGACCATAAAAAGTATGAATAAACCAGCCTATTGCTTTGTTCCAGGCCCCTAACTCATGAAGAAGTACTCACAGTGCAACAAGAGATTACATGGAACCGTACCCGCTTCTTCCTCGTCCTGATGTTCTGGGCGATAATGGCGATGTTCCTCTCCATCATCACGTGTATCCTGGTCACGGCTCCTCAGTGCAACTCGTATGGTACAAGCCTGAACCTGCCCAGCGTACCACCAGTCCATATGACCTTCGCACCCTTGATTTATAGGGCGAAAGATGATCCGGTGTATACTTTGTAAATATAAGGATATTGGTTTTGTTTATGTCAGCGGCTTTTATGTCAAAGATCGCCCTAGAAGGACATACACCGATCTTATTGGCGAGATCCTCCGAAATGATCAGGTGCGTAGTACTCGCAACTGGCGCGTGTGTGTAAAAAGATGTTCTTATGCACGTGAATGGAACAAGAGAATATACACGAGTCGTAGCCAGTGGCGGTCTATAGTTTCCGCCTAATCCTGTGGGAAAAAGTCGTAAAAGTGTGTACCTATGTATGGCTTAGATACTCCTTCATGTTGATGGCGTCCAGAATATGTTGAAGACAATGGCCATGACTTTAGGGCAAGGGAAGACACTTGCGGTTTTTAGTCGCCTCCATAGGTGGCATTATTATGATTTATAGTAAGGATGTTTTCGCACTACCAAAAAGATATACGATTGTTAAGCTTGAAGAACGAGCTACTTGATGGACCAGTGTCATTTAGGTTTCCTCAGCAACAGCTCGGAGTGTGCTTATATGTGTGGGATGTGTGGCCGGTTTTATTTACCTACCCTGGGGGCTATTTGAGCTCCATAAGTACCTAGACTTTAAACAATGTTTTTTTTTCGGGAATCAACTTTGCATTAGGTAGGTATACCTAGCTAGAAGGTGTAAGGGGTACCGCTATATTAATTGATATACGCTCAACCACTTACCATGAATTCAGTACCCACACGATTCTGGACCCCTTGCGTTGATATTTTTCGTTGGTTATTAAAAACTGCTTTTTCTTACAAAAATAAAACACATAAACGGTTAAGCAGTATGGTCCAGCTGTTCTTTTTCCAAAATCATGTACTGAATTCATAGTAAGCGGTTTTGCGTCGATCTTCCACCTTGTAGGTAGGTATATAATATTCTTAAACCACCCATCAAAAACAAGAATAAAACAGTTGAATACTTATACTTATTCTATTTTTATTACATCGATCAATCTAAGGTCAACATGAAGTGTAATAAAAATAATCTTCATTGTGTAACTGTTTAGCTATTGAAACCCTTTTAAAGATGTGTATTATCATACTAATGTAGGTTTTATGACGTAGATATAATAATGTTGATGCAAGTGTATCTATAATTTATTGATAGGTACATTTTTTTTGTAGCTCCTTTTGTGTCCCACTGCTGGGCAAAGGCTTCCCCTAACTCAGGAATCTACATACGATTTTTTTTTTGTAACTAAATAAATATTATTTCTAATTTCTCCAGTAAGACTGACTGTAATTTTATGAAATAAAACAATTTTGTGCATAATTTATAAAATTTTCTTTAATTATTTTGGTATTACATACTGGGTTTGTATAAAAGTATAGATTCTTATGAGATATCTTTAAGGGGGAGAATACAATGGGAGTAGCTTTTGTTACAAAAAATTTTGAATGTATACAATATAATTATTTATTTACAATGCTAGTTTTAATGCCAGAGAGGGTGTTTTTTTTATAGTATGTTTGGAATTAAATGGAAGTTGCCTAAATCTTTTGCCGGTTTCCATATATCTCTGTACCAAAATTTATAAAAATCGGTTCAGCGATTTAGGCGTTTATACCTTATGAACAAACAAACAAACTCACTTTCGCATTAAGAAGAGTTAGGATATTTTCGTTACTTTCTTACGTTCATTATTACAATAATAGGTATAATAATATGTAGTTTAATTTCGAGTATATAAAAATCTCGTGTCACAGTGTTGTTTTCGAACTCGTCCGAAACGGCTATACAGATTTTTATGACTTTTTTTGTGTATTCACAAAGAAATGAATTTTCTAATTATAGAAAATTTCTAGTGAAAGAAAAATTCGATCTCAGGCAGGGTTTGAACCTGCGTCTCTCTGGTTAAGTACACCAGACGCTTTGCCAACTAAGCTACCGAGACCACTGCCTGTGATGTCGAATTTCTCTTCCACTTCTACGTCTTGAGGCGACGTCGGCACCATCTATTGAAGACATTACTATGTCTTTCAACCAACACGACTGCCTTTACAGGTAGTTCAATGTCGAACGATGTTGCCTTACCGTATTATGCTTATTTTTTATTATTTTTTAGCCTATTCTTCTTTCACAAGAAATTTTCTATAATTAGAATATTCATTTCTTTGTGAAAATTTCGCAATATTTAATGCTAAAAAATAATAAAAAATAAGCATTTTTTTGTGTATATTCTGTAGGTCTCAGAATAGGTCGTAGGCTATTTTTTATACCCCTTCCCTCAACCTCCATTTTTATAGCTTAGTAAGGCAGAACAACTTTTGTTGAGTCAGCTAGTTTTACTATAGTAATCTGTGTCACTTGCCCCGGTTTATTTACGGTATGGTGACCATTTTTGACACTTCAAGATCTGAGATAGGAACCTTTTTTGGCCTCGCGGAGGGTTACTATTACTGTTTTTGACTATACCAGACCATCGTATCTTGTAAATCTGTGTGCGATACCACATAAACAGCTGATGCCTTTAAAATTGGGTTGCGGAGGTTTAATGGCAGTCGCTTCGTATAATGATGATGATTGATTGAAAAAGAAAAACACGTTTTAAAGCACCAATAGGTGCACGAGGAAATACTAGTAAGAATTGCAAATAGCAACAACTATTATAAACGAAGCAACAATAGTTACTTCGTTAATTTGTAATAGTTAAAGGATATTCATTATATTATCTGGGTTCCCCATGAGTCAAAATGGTTCATTGATACATTATCCTGAAATACTAGCATAAAGTTGGTTCGTCTTCATCGAAAATTACCAATCTTTGAGCTCGTGTAACTTTTTGACCGTGTATTGAAATTAAGTTTTACGTTCAAGGAACACGTATTTTAAACTGATTTTAGATTTTAGATTGTAACCGCAAAATTTCAAATACTATCCTCTTAAAATAAACTTCAATATTACGTATTTAAAGTATTTTAGTCAAGTAACTAATCGACATAATGAATCTGGTATGGAATAGAGAGCGTAGAGTTGTGTCTCATCAGAAGAACGGCTCTGATTACTCTGTTTAGCTTGCGATGTTAACTCGTTGAGTACATCCTCTAATATGCTTCTGCGTTTCGGGTATCTGTGAAAATATAGACCTATTATAAAAATGATGATGACCATTAGACAGCCCAGTTACAGGTAGTGATATGACCTCTGATATTTTGTATTAAAAATTACTTTTAACAAAAAAGTAAAACCGCCTTTCGCCGTCGAAAACAAAAGAACCCCTTGAGATCCAAATTGAAGTCACCGATTCCCCAAATTGTGTTAGACATAAAATTATTTTATTATTTTTTCGAAGGAGTTTCACTTTTTTGTTAAAAGTAATTTTATTTTTTTATTTTTAGTGGAAAGTTTTATGTATAAATACTTGTAAGCCAACTTAACGCACTGCTCCAATAAAACAGCGATGTTTCTTAGTAAACGGTAATATCATCGATGTAAACAAGTTTTAGATTTATGTTGATTCTTTTAAAACCGCTAAACCGATTTCGATAAAATTTGAACGGGACCACCTCTGAACGACCTATAATATGACCTACCAAACACAAAAATAATCATTAAAATCGATCTATAATTGGCTGCGATATCGCGTAACAAACACAAAAAAACATAGAGACGAATTGAGAACCGGTACCAAACACAAAAATAATCATTTAAATCGATCCATAATTGGCGGAGATGTCGCTTAACAAACATACAAAAGAATACATACAGACGAATTGAGAACCTCCTCCTTTTTGAAGTCAGTTGACAATTAATTATGTCATTAATTAATCACATAATTTGGTAATCATGTGCTTATTCCTTTGGAAGCTTGTTTATAACTCTCTATTTATAATTTGACAGTGGAAATATACCATTTCATTGATACCTCGCTATCAATATTGCCCTTTAAATAAACTTGCTAAGTTTATTGGTACTAGACAATACAAGAGTTCAATATGCAAGGGTTGATAAGATAAAGATGTTTTGTCTTGGAAATAACTGGAAATGTGTTTGTTTACGTCCTGATGAATAATGGTAGGTATTTATTTATAGACAAGTTAAATATTGCTTTGCAGATATGAAAGCGTGGCAAAAGGAACGGCGCAGTGGAAATGATCGTTAGGTTCAGTCTTCAATTCCGAGGTTGAGCAGTGTTGTTGAGTTTTTTATTCTCTCGTTTTTAGCTCGTTTACTTGTTAATATTGTATATATTATGTTTCGACTTAAGAGTTTAAATCATTAGTATGGATGTTAACTAAGAGCCTTACCCCTCTCATTTTGAGAGGAGACCCGTGCCTATCAGTGGGACAGTAAATGGTTTTTTTTTTTTTTTTATGGGATAACTCGGCAAACGAGCAGGCGAGCTACCTGATGGTAAGTAGTCATCGCCGCCCATGAACATCTGCAAAACCAAAGGAGTTGCAGATGCGTTGCCGAGCCTATTTAGGGAAAGGGAGGGGAAGGAGAAAAGGAGAAGGAAGGGGATTGGGGGAGGAATTGGGCCTCCGGCCCATTCTCCGGCGGATTGTTGTTGATGATGATGGATGTTATTTTTTTTTAATAGTGTCGCGCTGGCATGTCTACCTGCCAGCATAAATGGGTCGGTACAACCGGAGAAATTTACCCACAGAATATCGACGTGAAGTAGCTGTATGCATACTGCTTTTTGTTCAGTGAGTGTAGAGCGCCGGAGGCCCAATTTCTCCCTCAGTTCCTTCCTTTTTCCCTAACGATAGGAAGTGACTTGGCTGTTTTTTTTTTTTACGGCTACAACTTGCCTGATGTTAAGCATCGAATTGGTCTACGATGGAGCGCGCTTGCCTAGAAGGTACCTATTCACTCTCGTCTTGAAGACACCCAAATTGTAGGGCTCAGGGAACAAAGATTCCGGTAACGAGTTCCACAATATAGCAGTACGCACTATAAAACGTGCGAACTTACCATCAGGTGGGCCGCCTGCTCGTCTCTCAAAGCTAAGAATACTCATATAATAATAAGAAGCTCAGAAACTCCTTTGGTATTGCAGGTGACGCGCATGGTCACCTGCAATACCAACGGAGTTTCTGACGCGTCGCCGATTCTTAGCTATGAGAGACTTGCAGGCGGCCCACCTGATGGTTAGTGGCAACCACTATCCATAGACTGGCTGCGTCAGAAACTCCTTTGGTATTGCAGGTGACCATGCGCGGCGATGACTACTTTCCATCAGATGGGCCGCTTACGCGACTGCCACAATTTAGACTCGGCAACTCCTCCGGTGTTGCAATTACCAGCGAAAGCAGCGGTAGCCTAATGGCTAGGGCGCCGGACTTGCGATCTTGTGGTTGCCGATCCGAACCCACCAATTGCAATACCGACGTGAACCCACTCGTAATACAAGCATTTAGGTACAAGGGGTTAACAAGAATACTAGTATTATGCGACCCACATTGCTAGTAAGCTTTTTAAAGAAAAAAAAATTGTCAATGGGCGGCGATGATGTCTGCTCATTTGTCGATTTAGTCCATAAATAATTGTACTCACGCTTCAAACACAGGCACAAATGCATGTGCTAGTTCTTCGACGTCGAGTGGCGCTCCTATATGTGCAGCTAACATCCGGACACAGGCACTTTCACATGATAGCGCTAGTACATTCACTCGGACACGATTTAGTATGGACTGCATGCCTAGTGAGACTAGTATTGATGTTATTTGTGTGTTTATCTGTAAAAGATTTGAAAACATTAAGTAGCGAATCATACAATAATATGTTACCGTAAAATTATTATTACTGTTACATAATAATTAATAAAGATTAGCATTATTTTTCGGTAGATTACAATCTATCGAAGTGAAACCGTCAAATTGTGAAATGGCATGCGTCGGAGCGCACCTGCGCGCTGATTGGTTTAACGGCATTTGTCAAGCGCCGCCATAATTTGAATGTCAATCAATATGTTAGTTGTCTGACACACAAAAGCTTTAAAACTGATTATTTTGAACAATGTCTTGTTGTCTTGTCTTGTCTTGACCAACCCTAAAATAGCGAAAAAAACAGCTATTCCATAAATATCATTTTGTCAAAGAATACTTTTCTAAGAAACTGTTGACGTTTTTTTTGCACGATTGCATTGTTGGTCTTACAGTGAAAACTATTTACAATGATAATTATGACGAGGCCCTTTCGTGTGTAAGACGACTTAAATATCACGGTGTGTACAAGATTCATAGATAACATACAAAAACATAATTATATAACATGAGATGAAATATATATATATTGTTTTGCTTGTACGCACGGCTACACATCAAACTATATAAATCCAGTACAAGCTGGGTTTATATTTTACGGAAAACTTTTACGATGGGAGGTCTGTTTAAACTGGATTCGTATAGCTTGGTGTATGGCCGTATGTACTTTTTATTCTGCGTATTGTGATCACTGCAACGAATTGGTTTTAAAATTGTACAGTTCTGATATGTATACAGTCAGTGAAATGCAAAAGCAATTTTCGTTTAGTGTTCTATTCAAATGTCGAAATATAATATAAATCATAACAGTTTTGTGTATAAAGATTCTGTAGAAGATATATAGTTTTTAAGAAAATCGCTGTTCAATTTCACTGAATGTGTGTACATATTAATGCTCGTGACTGTACATGCAACAAACACAAACACTTTTCTACATACATACCTGGTTCTCACAATGCCTCTTAGAGTTTTTAGTCATTCGGTCGCTGGCAGTGATGAAAGTCACCGATATTATATTACTATTTGGACGCTCGTTTGATTTATCACTTTCCGACCAGCTTATACTCCGATTGAAACCTGCTGAATTAATATAAGTAGGTATTTATTTATTTATTTAGATTTCGGAAGATTAACAGACCAATATAAACTATAAGAAAATGAACATAAATAGTCCTGTGCCATTTACAAATCTTCACCAATAGTTAACACATATAATATAAAGATAAGAGCGAATTAGGTTTGTTACTTTGTTCGAAATAACTAAGGTTTTCTGAAGTTGTCTGCAAGTGTTGAAATAAAACTACTTTTTACGGTTTTTATCGCGTTATATTGATTATTTTAAATTCCCGACGTTTCAATGTCTAATATTCGCGTAAGTGTTAGAAACCAGTATTGTCTGCAAGTGGTTTATTAGCGGTAAATTGTATTAGTAAGAGTCGGTATAAAGGCAAATGGGTTCATATATGTTTTGCATTTGTGATTATTTTCTTTACTAATATTTAGACTGCCTCATTAATGGCACGCCCTATTACATGGGACCTAAACATTCCGGCGAAGCGTGGGTGCATATGATTACACCTCTGCCTATTCCATCCATGCTAGGAGGATGGCATGATGGTATTACAATATTATGGAACTTACCATCTGGAGTCCTTACACAGTCAGGGTTGAATTTCTGCTTGATGAAGTCCAATACATCAATGTATGGCACTTTGTGTTCTCTTAATCTATAACAAATATGGCGTCCGAAAATAATTTACATTCTACTAGCGGACCCGACAGAAGTTGTCCTGCATGATATAAAAAAAATACCGACTGCAGCGCCATCTGCCGGGCTGATTTGTGAATCTAAACCATCTAGGGCGCTACCTACAGACAAAATCATTCAAATCGGTCGAGCCGTTTAGGAGTTTAGTGACATACACACGTACAGTAGAATAAGTCGGCTCATAAAAATGAAACATGCACCAGGATTTCACTAATATTAATATTATTTTTTAAATAAGTATATCATCATTATCAACCCATTACATTGTCCCACTGCTGGGCACGGGTCTCCTCTCAGAACGAAAGGGATTAGGCTATAGTCCACCACGCTAGCCTACTGCGGGTTGGCAGACTTCACATGCCGTCAAGAAAATCTCTCAGGCATGCAGGTTTCCTCACGACGTTTTCCTTCACCGTTTAAGCGCGTGATAATTAATTATTAATACGCACATGACTTCGAAAAGACAGAGGTGCGTGCCCTGGATTCGAACTCGAGACCTTTGACTTGACAGTCCAATGGTCATATCACAAGGCTATCACTGCACTTACACACTGCACAGTATATACGTCTTATATTTAATTTAATTTTACATTATCATATCAGCATATTGCCGTCCACTGCTGAACGTAAGCCTCCCGAAAAGAGCGCCAACCATCCTGGTCTTGGGCAGCTCGCATCTATCCGCTGCCAGACACATTCTTCAAATGTTCGGCCCATCGTTTCGCAGAGCGTCCCACACTACGTTTGCCCAAACGCGGTCTCCACTCATTTGCCTGCTCAAACGATCGTCTGTCCGTCTGCAGACACGGTTCACTTCCAATTCAGCATGGTTATTATTTATTTTACAATAGGCCAGTAAATTTTTATATGTAAATATTTATATTTATAATGGGGTTTCAAGCAGATAGTAAGACCCAGTTATCAGTCTAATCAAATTATTTTATGGAATATCTTGGCACCTGACGATAAGTAGGTAGTGGTCGCCGCCCAAGGACATTTGCAATACCGAAGGAGTTGCAAATGCGTTGCTGTGTATAAGAAAATGGGTGGGAAAGGGGATAAGTAGAAGGACCCCTTTCTTCTACTTATCAACTTTCTGAGGGAGGAATTGAAACGACTGCCTCGTTAGTCTAGTGGTCCTAATCGCGACAAGACACACAAGAGGTCTTGGGTTCAATCCCCAAGTCGAGCAAAGTGTTATTGGGTTTTTCTATGAAATTCTCAGTAGCAGCTGGGAGTCTGGATTTGTGCCTGGTGAATGGCAATAGGCTCGCCCCCTATTACATGGGATCTAAACATACTGGCGAACTGTGGGTGGACATTAAGTAAACCTCTGCCTAACCCTTCGGGGAATACAGGCGTGATAGTATGTATGTACCCACCTCACTCCATCCCAGCAGCTAAGCCGCACTATAGCGTCATCTTGGTGTAGAACAACTCCTGCCCTGGTCAGATCGTGAGCATCAGAGCTGGAGAGCGTCCATCCGCAGCAGTTGTACCCAGCAGCCCAGAGGTCCCGGGCCAGTTGAGCTCTGCGAGCAGCTGCTAGTCCATCTCGACCACTTCCAGCAGTACCCCATACGCAAACACATATTAAGGTTGACTGAAAATAAACGGAAAATTTGCTAATCATTAGACAATTTACGAATCGTTCGAGATGGCGTGCGTATGAAGAGACCTACATCCAGCATTGGATGGCAACAGGTTGAAGAAGAAGAAGAGACAATTTACGTAAAAGATGAGAGGCTTATGATATCGGTATTTCCTATTCGAGTGTTTAAAAAAAACCACTGTTTCTTCCGGATACTCTGAAAAGGGTGGACCGATTTAAACGGGACTTTCACGGGCAGATAAGTAATGGTATAAGGAGCAACTTTGGCTATTCGACAACATGCTATGCACTTTAGGAGCCTAACAAAACGATGAAAAAAATCAGAAAAAATTAGTGAAAACGCGGGGTACACATTATTTATATCTATTCGTCGTCATAGATGATAATCTCTGGATCTACTGAACCGATTATGAAAATTCTTTTACAAAGCCATTAAGCACTAGCATCTTTTAGCATTATTATCGTTCTTTTTTTCAGCATAGGTACCTATTCAATTGACTTTTTTATTGTTTTTACATAGTGAATGTGTGTTTTCGTAACAAATGAATGCTATTTCTTCCTTTTTTTTCTTACCTCAATATTTTGCATCGGCGATGGTATTTCCGTTTCCATCTTCTTTAATATGGCTGCCATTCTCTCCAGAGACATGGAGAATCCAACAGAGGTAGACTTCAGCTCGGCGCAGTCGTGGTCTTTCTCTGTTCTAGCTACCTTCCAGAATTCTGATACTAGAGCATCATATCTGCGAAAAGGGTCATCTATACTGATATAATAAAGCTAAAGAGTTTGTTGGTTTATTTTTGGACCCCCCCCCGGTAGGTCCACCAGAGATGGTCGACCGGAGAAGTACAACCCTCCCACAGTATATCAACATCAAGTAGCAGTCTGCATACTGTTGTAATTCGTAAGGTGAGTGTGCCGGAGGCCCAATTCTTCCCTCAGTCCCTTTCCTTTTCTTTTTCTCCATCCCTTCCCTTTTTCTTATCCTATATAAGGAAAAGGGAAGGGCAACGCATCTGAAACTCCTCCGCCAGGTCGTTTGCCGAGCTATCCCATAAAAAAACATAACCCTCCTTCTGGCGCAGTCGGGTAAAAAACTACTCTGTTCAACTTTTTTATGGGACCATATAGGGATTAGTACATAACATACATACCATCACGCCTGTATTCCCCGAAGGGTTAGGCAGAGATGTGCTAATGTACACCCACATTTCGCCGGTATGTTTAGGTCCCATGTAATAGGGGGCGAGACTATTGCCATCAACCGGGCACAAATCCAGACTCCGACCTGCTACAGAGAATTTCATTGAAAAGGCCAATAACAGCGTAGCAGTCTCGCTTGGGACCACTAGACTCATGAGGCAGACATGTATCCCATTAAAAAAACGACTCTATTTAGGTATGTTCAGTTTTTTTATGGGACCATGAAAATGTATTAGTCAATAAGCTTATTACATTCGATGAGCTCTATCTTACCTTCCACCAGCTGCTATTAAATCTCCCGCCCTGTGTTTGGCTGTGGGCTTGTGATCAGTATTTCTTATAACCGACATTTGCCAGAATACACCACAATGTTGCGTGGCGTTATATGCCAGAAATGGAGCCACCGTCATCGAACACTGGAATAATATTTGGTTGATATAGAACCATTTCTCGGAGAGTCATAATTTAACATATAAGTACACCTGTATTCTCCAAAGGATTAGACAGAGGTGTACTAGTGTACACCCATACTTCGCTGGTAAGTTTAGGTCCCATGTAATAGGGGGGCGAGCATAAAAACTGAATAACACTTTGCTCAACCTGGGATTAAACCCAGGATTTCTAGCGTAGCAGTAGCGCGCTTAGAGCCACAAAAAATCACATTATAACAAAATCTTGTAGAAGGAAACCAGTTAGCAAGACGAAAGAAAGAAAAACACATTTTCTTTTCTTTCTTTTTAATAAAAGCTTACTAGCAATGTGGGTCTCACATTACTAGTAATCTTGTTAACCCCTCGTATTAAGCTAAATGCTTGTGTTACGAGTGGGTTCACTACTGGTCGGTAGTGCAATGGGTGGGTTTCGAACAGGAAACCACATGATCGCAAGTCCGACGCCCTAGCCATAAGGCTACTACCGCTTCGATTTATTGAGACAAGGAGACAACACACACATAAAATGAACAATAAAAAAAAACACGGAATGTATACAAATATTTAGTTCCCCGTACGGAACTAAATAGGTATTTGGATCGATTACTGACCTCACAGCCAAGAGCTTTCGCGTTCCTATACACAGCTTCCAAGTCTCTTACTGCTTGGGAGACAAGCTTGCTCCACTTGGCATGCTTCACGAAAGGAGTCACCAGCTCCCGGACTTCGTGGACGGCCACGTCAGCCTCCATGAGGCGGAGTAGATTCGAGACATCACGGTTGGTGACGCAGAGAGAAGTCAAATGGGTTTGTAGTTGAAGACTTGTAATGCGACCTAGAATGATATATGATATTTATTTCTGTAAATAGATCTTTTTTTTTAAAAAAAAAAAAAGCTTACTAGCAATGTGGGTCACACATTACTAGTATTCTTGTTAACCCCTCGTGCTAAGCTAAATGCTTGTATTACGAGTGGGTTCACGTCGGTAGTGCAATGGGTGGGGTTCGAACCGGCAACCACATGATCGCAAGTCCGACGCCCTAGCCATTAGGCTACCGTCGCTTCATCTTTTAAAGACATATTCTAAACTAGATGGCGCCGGAATTTTCTCGACCTCGGAGAACAATGGCGGAAACAAACTCGGCGAATCATGGTTTCTTTTAAAGTCTAGACGGAAGTAGTATTATCAGACATGTGAGTATTACAATGTAGGGCTATATCTGAAGGTCTTTAGAAGGAAAAGCCACAGCAGCCTTGAGTTGATCTGTCCTAACTTTCGGCATACAGTCATTTTGTAGCTCCTCCACGAATAATGCTCAAAGATTTATTAATCACGCTTGTATTTTTCAAAGAGAAAGACGTTTATTATTGAGACTGTAATTCCATAGTTCATTAGAGTTGCTAAACGGTACGTGTAGGTTAATGTAAGTTCACGAAACAACAATATTCGCAGCAACTAAATGTCATCTGTGGCGATACTCTCAGACAACTTTCTGTTGCTTACACTTATAACTATGCAAATACAGCTGGTAATGAGAAAAGGGTACATCACGGCATGCTCGCTAAACATACATTATAAAAAACACTGTTTTTTTTTTTGGTTTAGTTGGTAACCGCAAGCCGCGCTGGTAAAATCGCTTAATTAAGTGTTTTTGTATAGATAATTATAGAAATTATTAAAGAAAATTATCTCAAATGCAAAACATTCTATGACCCAAGTTGTCTTTACACCGACTTAACCAAGCTTAGTTGTTTCGAACAACTGTACGGACATCAATAACTTACCGAAGCTAACATCGACGAGAACAGGATACATATCAGCATGCTTGTCAAGCGGTACTCCGCAAGACAGTAGTAATCTTCGAAGCAACTGAATGTGGTTCAACTGTAGCGACACAATCAGGCAACTTTCTGTAGCTCGCATCAATAACTTACCGAAACTAACATCAACGAGAACAGGATACATATCAGCATGTTTGTCAAGCGGTACTCCGCAAGACAGTAGTAATATTCGAAGCAACTCTGTGTGGTTCAACTGCAGCGACACTTTCGGGCAACTTTCTGTAGCTGACATTAATAACTTACCGAAGCTAATATCGACGAGAACAGGATACATACCAGCATGCTTGTCAAGGGATACTCGACAATGCAATAGTAATCTTCGAAGCAACTGAATGTGGTTCAACTGTAGCGACACAATCAGGCAACTTTCTGTAGCTCGCATCAATAACTTACCAAAGCTAACATCAACGAGAACAGGATACATATCAGCATGCTTATCAAGCGGTACTCCGCAAGACAGTAGCAATGTTCGAAGCAACTCTGTGTGGTTCAACTGTAGCGACACTTTTAGGCAACTGTCTGTTGCCGCGCGACTTGCTATTATTAGGAGCTCTGCATCCGGCCACAGGGAATCTAAACAACATTAAATTACAGTACAGTAGTTATTTTAGTGAAGGAAAAATACGACCGCGGGCAGGATTCGAACCTGCGTCTTCTGGTTAAGTACACCAGACGCTATGACCGCTAAGCCACCGCGACCCCCACCCGCCATGTCGAAATTTGCCTTCACATTTTAATTTACGTCTTTGAGGCGACGTCAGTGACATCTGTTGAAAATGTGATTCTCAACCGACATGACATGCTTTACAGCAAGTACGATGTCGTACGATGCCACCTTACCTTTTAACTATCTTTTTGTATTTTTTAGGCATTTTCCATGCAAAGATTACTAAGTTATTTTAGTGAAGGAAAAATACGACCGCGGGCTTAGCGGTCATAGCGTCTGGTGTACTTAACCAGAAGACGCAGGTTCGAATCCTGCCCGCGGTCGTATTTTTCCTTCACTAAAATAACTTAGTAATCTTTGCATGGAAAATGCCTAAAAAATACAAAAAGATAGTTACAGTACAGTAGTTTTGGCGCGGACTGCCAAGTCGCAATTGTATTACAAATATAATTATTATTTGTCGGATTACTACACATAAAATCACAGACACGATATAAAATCCATTGCTCTTGTGCCCGAGCCATTTTAATGTGTTTTTGTGTGTGTATCGTGCAAATTGTATATCTTTATTATGCACGATTAGATATTAAAACAGCTCACGCGAAATCTAAGAAAAGTTATTTGATGTTCTAAGCCAAATTGGGCAGTCGAGACAACGACAGCGTCGTACATAATTGCACATACTTGGATCAGTCACATTTGGAGATGAAGTTTAGAGATTAAATAAAATAATTATACGCACCATTTCTATTTCGCGTCTCTGTACTTACATTGCCAAAACGTTGACAAAACAGTATTTAAAACGTAAGTAAATGTGGACCAGACTAGAATTAAGCAAAAATGGCGTTTAAAAATTTGACTTAGAGTTGAAAATAGAAACTATATAATCATAGCCGAGCGACAGACCCATAAGTTATTATAGTAATAATATACTTACCAGTTTTTGGAGTAACAATATCGAAAGCACATTCGATAATTTCTCTCGGATGAAACCCTTGAACATGCTTCTCTCTGAACACTCGATCTACTACGTATCGACGCATGTATTTTGTACCTGAGTATGCTGTGTGCCTGGGGAGACAATAAATATATTATTATTATAAAAATATACTATCAACCCTAAATGGAGAATTGAGACCACTAGACTTATGCGAGAGTAAGTATATATATATATATTATAATAAGCTCTGGCCGTATATATTTTTATGGCCTCATAAAAATGTTTATGATAAATAGGATCAACAAAAACAAAATCGATCCATAAATAAGGAAGTTAATAGCATTTTAAATTTAGAGTAATAGTCGCAAGTCGATATAGTGAGCCAATTTTAATTATGTAATTTTTTATGCGACTATTTAATTAACTTTTTTATGGATCATAAAAGAACATTAGTCAATTCGGCCTAGAGCCTATTCGGTAAACAGATGGGAGCAGTTTGATCTTAGATTAAATTTTTAACCCCCGACGCAAAAACGACGGGGTGTTATAGGTTAGACGTGTCGGTGTGTGTGTGTGTGTGTGTGTGTGTGTGTGTGTGTGTGTGTGTGTGTGTGTGTGTGTGTGTGTGTGTGTGTGTGTGTGTGTGTGTGTGTGTGTGTGTGTGTGTGTGTGTGTGTGTCTGTCTGTGGCATCTTAGCTCCCGAACGGATGGACCGATTTTGATTGTGTTGTTTTTGTTTAAAAGGTGAATTAATCGGGAGTGTTCTTAGCTATATTTGATGAAAATCGGTGAAGATATAATGCAATTGTCGGGGTTTTTTTAATTAAAAAATTAGTAGATAGTTATTTGAGTCTTACCTTGCAAACGGTAACCTCAAATCATGTGGTAGGTGAACAACGGAGCCAGATGACGTCATAACCTTCACGGCGTTGGGGTGCTGGTCCCAAGCAGAGGCGCGCGGGATCAGCAGGGGCGGGGAGAATTCTGACGCACCGTGACTGCGAAATACCTGAGAACAATGAAAATAATATACCCTACATACAGTGGCGTAACCGGAGGGCTAGACGGGGTAGTGCCCCAAGCTCTGGGGGCCCCTCGGACTCGACTTACAAACTATAAATTGAACTAGTGAATTTTTTTACCAAATTCGGGATATAAAAAACCAGATTCCAGGAAAGCGTCTTTAATAATGGCAACTTTATTGGAAAAATACAGGGGAATCGGTCAAGAAAGTGGTGTTATTGGTTTAAAAATGTTTACATAAATTAGGATTTCGAACCCAAAGGGGGTCTATTAACGTGCCTCCACTGTCTGTGTGTCTGTCACGGGACTGTATTTTTTGAACGGTAACAGATAGATAACATACCATCACGCCTGTATTCCCCGAAGGGTTAGGCAGAGGTGTACTTAATGTACACCCACAGTTCGCCGGTATGTTAAGGTCCCATGTAATAGGGGGCGAGCCTATTGCCATTCACCGGGCACAAATCCAGACTCCGATTTGCTATTGGAAGTTTCATAGAATAACTCAACACTGCTCGACCGGGAATGGAACCCAGGACCTCTTACCTAGCAGTCGGGCTTACGGCCAATAAACGAATGAGGCAGTACATTTTAATATAATCTGCATGTTTTTTTATAGAACAAGTATTTAAGTATTAAATGTCTAAAAACCTACAACTTTTATGAAAAAAAAAACCGTTTAAAAATATTTAATTAGACTTTATAATGTTTATGTCTTCAATTTTAAAAGAAAGGTGAAATTAAATTTACAAGAGGAATTAATAATACAAAAAGAATCGACGAGGATGGGATTCGAACCCACGCGTGCAGAGCACATTGGATTAGCAGTCCAACGCCTTAACCACTCGGCCACCTCGTCATGCGAATATCTAGCCCAAATAATGTGTTAGTTACAATATCAGCTTTTGGGACTCGGAACGAACTATGTAGCGCCAATTTTGAAAAGTAATTTTCTTCTGGGCACTTTGTAAATATATATTATTCTATTCTATTATAAAAATCCTGATTCTTGACGTTGAAGATGTTAAAAAAGGACAGACAGACAGCTATAGGTTAAATAAAACTACTTTTTACTGGTTAATTCGCGTTATAAAATTCGTAAAACGGTCACGTCAGTCCACCCGTGATCATGGATGCTCTAAAGGATCCGAAACCTCTGGAATTAGAAATATCAATATAACGCAATAAAATCCTTAAAAAGTTGTTTTTTTTTAGTCATCATCAAATATATCAGAGCGAACGGATTGTTCATAATTATTTGAATAACAAGGGTAAATGAAATGAAATGATATTTATTTCTGTAAATAGATCTTTTAAGACACTTTTACAAGTCGTTTTTTTACTTTTTTTTTAACTAGATGGCGTCGACGTTTCCTATCTGACGATCTCTGAGGAGAAACGTCGAAACAAACTCAGAGAATCTATCATGGTCTCTTTTAAAGTCCAGACAATAGTTATATTATATGTATGTAAGTTCAATGTAGGGCAAAATCTGAACAGGCCTTTTGAAGAAAGAAACATACCAGCTTTGAGTTGACCTGCCCTAACTGACGGCACGCATACATCAGTCATCGTGTAGCTCAACCATTTTATAGGGAGCCCAACGACCCGACGCACAACGATACCAGATCAGCAAAACATTTGCGTAGGTCATGGGAAATACTCAAAACTTTCAGAAATCTTTAATATAAATAAATGTTACACATACATACATACCTTCACGCCTGTATTCCCCGAAGGGTTAGGCAGAGGTGTACTGAAGTACACCCACATTTCGCCGGTATGTTTAGGTCCCATGTAATAGGGGGCGAGCCTATTGCCATTGGACTTGTGCCCGGTTAGGGCACAAGTCCAGACTCCGAGCTGCTACTGGGAATTTCATAGAAAAACCCAATAACACTTTGCTCGACCTGGGGATCGAACCCAGGACCTCTAGCGTAGCAGTCGCGCTCAGGCCCACTAGACTAATGAGGCAGTCTTTACTATAAATAAATGTTATACGAGTTAAAACATTTATTTATATTAAAGATTTCTGAAAGTTTTAATTAATAATTAATTAATTTATCTTTGTCTCATTGCGATAAAATACATGTCAGATTAACAGCTGCCATGTACGGTACTAAATCATTTTTTGTATCGCTGAGATAAGATTTAATTACCTAAACAGCTTAGATAATTTTGAACAGTCTGTTCGCTTCGATATATTTGACGCCGACGGGCTGACGATGATGATGATGTATATACAGTCGCCAGCAGATCAGGTTACACAAAACTGTCAAATTTCTCCAAATGATTCCAAACCTTAACATATTGACGATTGAGTTCAAAATCGAGTGAGAAAATTTGTCATTTTGTGGTTACCTGCTAACTAAAAGCTTGATTTACCTTGATAACAGCATCTTTAATGTTCAACTGCATATCTTGAGGCTTCGTCTTCATATCGTTGTGGTAGGTATAGTCCTCCGCGGGGGAGGGTCTCTGGTCGAGGCAGGCGGCCACGAGCCGCTGGTACCCTCTGGCGCCGCGGTCGGAGAGGGCGTGGGAGAGCAGCGCCGCCAGCGCCCCCTCGGGGACGGCGCGGGGAACATGCTCACTGGCTAGAAGCTCCGCGCATGTGGGGCGGGCGCTGGCTTCGTGGTGTAACAACCATCTATACAAGACAACACAGGGTTACAAAGTATCTTAACATACCATCACTCTATAAGTAGTATGTCGCGCTTGCATGTCTATATGCTAGCATGAATGGGTTCGCACGATCGGGGAAGTACTGCCCTCCCACAGAATATCGACGTCAAGTAGCAGTATGCATACTGTTGAGTTTCGTACGGTGAGTGTGGAACGCCGGAGGCCCAATTCCTTCCTCAGTCCCCTTCCTGCTCCTTCTCTTTTCCTTAAATAGGCTTGAAAACGCATCTGCAACTTCTTTGGTTTTGCAGATGTCCATGGGCGGCGATGACTACTTACCATCAGGTAGCTCGACTGCTCGTTTGCCAAGTTATTCCATTAAAAAATCGCCTGTCCTCCCCGAAGGAGTAGGCAGAGATTTTGATATATTTATACTTAACTAGGAGGTACAAAATAAGTATACGAGTATCCGAAATGAATAGTGATTTATTGCTGGTTTAGATGTTAAATCACAATAAAAAAATGGGTATATAACATAGCAGGTGTACTATGTACAATTGTACACCCACAGTTCGCCGGAATGTTCAGATCCCATGTAATAGAGGGCGAGCCTATTGCTATTTACCGGACACAAATTTAAACTCCCAGCTGCTACTGAGAATTTCACAGAAAAACCCAATAACACTTTGATCGACCTGAGAGTCGAACCCAGGACCTCCAGCTCCTAAGAGCAGTGTTACTCCTTATAAACACGGTATCTATCAGTGACAGTCCCATCAAAATCGGTCCAGCCAAACAGACATTTTTTTAAAGTTTTCTTTTTCTGTAGGTAGGTCCCGAATATAATTTAATATGCATTAAGTAAAAAGCTGTTATTTTCACATTACAAACAGACAATTATTTATTTGTATATATTATTTCCAAAATAATCGTCATTAGAAACTATGAAACCACAAGCTTACCTGATAACGTGGATCTGCCTAGAATTATCCTCCTTCTCGAAGGTGCTAGGCATGATGATCTCCTTGCTCCTCAAGTTAGTTAACACTAACATCCTCTCCATCCCAGTGTCTAGCGTTGGATGAAACATCTCAAAGAGGATGATGCCTAAGGAGTAGATGTCCACTTTCTGGTTGTAGATGACCTTGGTACTGGATTGGAGTAGTTCTGGAGCCACGTATAAGGCTGTGCCGATCTGGAATTGAGTATAGATTTCACAGAATAACAAAAAATTTAAAAACCCCCGACAATTGCATTATATCTCGTCCGATTTTCATCAAACATAGCTAAGAACACTCCCGACTAATCACCTTTCAAGCAAAAAAAAACTAAATCAAAATCGGTTCATCCGTTCGGGAGCTACGATGCCACAGACAAACACACAGACACGTCAAACTTATAAAACCCCTTCGTTTTTGCGTCGGGGTTTAAAAATAGATACATACCACCACGCCTGTATTCCCCGAAGGGGTAGTCAGAGGTGTATTAATTTACACCCGCATTTCGCCGGTATGTTTAGGTCCCATGTATTGAGGCGAGCCTATTGTCATTAACCGGGCATTAACAAATACAGACTCCGAGCTGCTACTGAGAATTTCATAGAAAACCCTAATGACACTGCTCAAACTAGGCATTGAACCCAAGACCTCTAGCGAAGCAGTCGCGCTTAGGACCACTAGATTAACGGGGCAGTCTGAAAAATAGGATGTGGTATTTTTTTTTAATAAAGCTCACCAGCAATGTGCGTTACACATTACTAGTATTCTTGTTAACCCTTCGTGCTAAGCAATTTTTTTTAATGAAATTGTAGTAGTGGTGTCTCGCTGGCAAGTCTAAGAACAGTATGAATGGGTCGGCACGATCGGAGAAGTACAGTTTGTTCGAAATAAGTAAGCCGATCGGAAGTTGTCTGCAAGTGGTTTAGAAGTGGTAAATTTTAATAGAAAGAGTCGGTGTAAAGGTAATTGGAGTCGTATATGTTTCACATTTCTAATTATTTTGTTTACGTATTTCGATATTTATGTATTAAAACACTTAATTATACGATTTTATCACCGCGTTAGTTCGGAACGGCTAACTTCTGATCGGCTTACTTATTTCGAACAAACTGTACTAACCTCCAACAGAATATCTACTTGAAGTAGCATAAATGCATACTGTTGCATTTCGTACAGAGAGTGTGGAGCACCGGAGGCCCAATTCCTCCCTCAGTCCCCATGCTTGAGGAGAGTATGAACTCCTACCGACTATCAAATCAAAACCACACGGGGGCCATTTGACCATTTCTCGCACATTATATAGTTAGTTTTTGAGAGCTCCAAAGGAGCACTACTATTTGCTCTCTTGTAAAACATAGTCAGTACTCCTGCGCCTAACCCATCAGAAATACAGGCGTACATGGCATCTTATATTCATGCTATTGAAAATTAATTTCATTTTGATAACATACCTGGCCAGTAAGAGAACCTCCTAATTCTTCTTGTTTCGTTTTTTCTGAAACAATCAACGAAATTGTCAAAAAAAGGCCCGATTGGCGCAATGACGGGGTTGATTTGGATTTGTTTGATAAGTTTATAATTTCAGAGACAAGGTTTGTACGAAAAAGTTTTATTTAATTCTGCTGGAATAGGATTTGGATTTGGATTAGATAGAAATTTACGCTTTACATGGGTCGCTAATCTTTACTAATATAATAGAAGCTGAGCAGTTTGTTTGTTTGTTTGAACGCGCTGGGTCTCCCTTGTTTGACCGAAAGGAATTAAACAAATTTTCACATCCCAAAAAATTTTTCGCATAATTTCATTTTCCAAATTATTACTTAGCAAAAATCTGTTCACAAAAAATGCTAACGCAAACCTAATGTTTAGGAAATGAAAGTTTAAACTATAACTTGTTTACCAACTAGTACTTTTAACATTTTTTATTTAGTCAAATATTTCAGTTGGCATAAAAAAATTTACGCAAAATCAAATAAGCCAAAATATCTCTTTTTTCTATTTATGCAAGTCGTTTCTGGTCGTCACAGTTTTCACCTAACCTACCCATTTTTTTTTAAAGAAGAAATTAACCGAATTTCTGTCTCAACAAATCATTTCACCAAACGTTTATTGTCTGAAGATTGTTTGCTGTAATAAATCATTTGATTAAAGACCAAATGTCATGATGACATTATACTTGGTAATATTTTGCCAAGTAAAAATTTGACCAAATAAAAATATGCGTACTAAAATCATTCGAAATATTGCAATGGTATAAAAAAAGGTTGCTAAAATTTGTTTGGGTAATGAAAATTTGTCAAAATCTTTTCGGCAAAACGTCAGGCACCCGAACGCGCTAATCTCTGGAGACGGATTTGAAAAATTCATTTGCATAAATGATAGCCACATTACTGAGGTCTTCCTCAGTAATGGAGTTATAGGCTATTTACCGTCGCGCTATGACCATTAGGAGCAGAGCAAGACGGGTGAAAGCGGGACACAGCTCTAATAACATAGATAGGTACTTACCATCTACAGGTAAAGCAGTGAATGCTTTAGTGGCGAGTCCAAAGTCTCCAATCTTGACGTGGTCGTTGGAATCCAAGAATATGTTCACTGGCTTCAGGTCTCTGTGAATCATACCTCTTTGGTGCACATGGGCTAATCCTTCGACGATCTCCCTGTAAATATACAACAGACATCAAAATAAATCTACTTATTACGGATTTTATCGCGTTGTATTGATATTATTTAATTCCTGACGTTTTGGATCCTTTACAGTATCCATGGTCACGGATGGACTGCGGTGTTGGTAGTCTTAATATCAAAATTACTTACAGCTACCCTAAGTTTTGGTTGATTATTATTTGATCTGATCATGCAGTACGTAAAAAGTGGTTTTATTTCAATGTCTAATATTCGCGTAAGTGTCGGAAACCAGTATAAAACAGACATATTTATGATTATTATTTATTTTGAAGCTATTAATGCATAGGTAGTAGCCCTATTGTGATCGCCACAATCTAAAGGATTTAATAAGGGAATCATGTTGTACAACTCTGTTGACTTCTTCAGGAATGACTGGTATCAAAAAAGGACAATGTTTTATTTCAATTACACCATTAATAAAGGCTCTTATGTATGGTAAAAACTAGTTGCATGGTCCAAAAATAATATTGACAATCACCGGCAAGAAACTCCATAGATAATAATCCTTTAAATATAACATAACATAGTAGCGCTTACCTGAACAGCCTCCAAGCTCTGAAATGCTCCTGATACAAGCCATTATCTATAGCCTGCCTCAGGGTATGTTTTTCGCAGAACTCCATCTGTATATACAGGACTTGCTGGACCCTTTCCGAGATCCGTGGGGGCGCGTCCACTACATCTTCAGAAGGTATGGTTTGGGACTGATTGGAGTCTTCCTCAAATTCTACGCCACTACTGGATCCATCTTCGGGTCTAGGAAACAAAAATCTTTAATCTAATGACCCACGTATTTTTATATACGCTCGGGATCAAAATTGGTAGCTGAGCCAATATTTAAATAATTGGAACGATATACCCAATGATAGGTTATTCAAAAGTTAGTTGGTTGATAGCGAATTTGCCGTAAGGAAATTTCTGGATTTTATGTCATCATTAATTAATTATTCTTTCGACACTCTAGGGTAACCCAAAGGAGATTCAACGGGGGGATTATTAAATCGAATGCCGCAAGAAATGCTATTGAAACTATAAAAACTCGATCAAATAAGCCATTTAGCAAAAGCATGAGAGATTTGGGTGAACAGCTTAATTACAACAATTTTGCAAGAGATAATTGATACATGTAAGTATATATAATAAAAATATATTCTAAATTTCAGGGCTGGCTTTACCAATGGTGCAGGGTGTAAGGGGGGAAAACTTCAAAGGTCTGCGTCACTCGTAAAACTCTCAATGACCCTGTGCCCTATAGGTTGACAACGCTATATACTCATACATTAGGTAATCCATTTTGATCAGGAGCTTGCAATATTGGATTGCAACCGGGCGCTACCTCGGCTAGAGCAAAAGTTCATACAATCTCACCTCATGATCGTAAACCAAGGATCCGGCTCATCATCGTCGTCATCGTCTTCGGTGTCAGATGAAGTGTTGGTCTTCTGCACTGGGGCTTCCGACATCGACCACTCCACCTTCACGTCCTGACCTAACTTCGCTATTATGCCTAAAAATTATAGCAATCACTTTAAATCTCGCATTAACTGCCTCATTAATCTAGTGATCTTAACAGAACTGCTGCGGACGAGCAGTGTGATTGCGTTTTTCTATGAAATTCTCAGTGGCAGATGGGCGTCTTGATTTGTGCCCAGTTACTGGCAATAGGCTCGCCCTCTATTACATATGACTTAAACATGCCGGCGAAGTGTGTACATTAGTGCACCTCTTTCGGTGAACCCTTCGTCCAGGAGTGATTGTATGTTATCAACGTAGTAAGTATAAAAAGTAGATGAAAATCCTGGATTGAGGAAGTGGGAGTCCAACGCACGACCATACAATAGCGCCGGTAGGATAGGCAAAACCGCTCTCTGAAGGTGTTCAGAGAAAGTTGGACCACTGGACCAAAGCATGTCATATTATGGTCGTGGTGAATGTCTCGAATCCCATGATCGTGACTAAAGCTAGGGAAGGCAATGACAATTTGTTAAGGTCTTTGCCCTGCATTGGGCTTCGTAAGAACCTACATAAAAAATAAACATTCAAGAAAGTGTACCTGTGTCCTGAATACTGTTAAGACCTGTTAATAAAAATGAATCAAAGAGGATACATGTCATTTTTTTTTAAATACCTAAATGGAATGTGTTGTAACACAATCATGCCCTAGAATCAAAAATTCGAAGACGTGACATCTACCAATCCGCACTGGGCCCACGTGGTGGCTCGGCCGACTGCCTCTCACCGAGAGGAGGCGTGTGTCCTATGCTATGCGCACCACCATTTCTATCGTGAAATATAATGCAATATTTAGAGTTTTGACAGAAATTACCTTGAAGACTGCCTCATTACTCTTGCGGTCCTAAGCGCGACTGCTACGCTATAGGTCCTGGGTTCGATTCCCAGGTCGAGCAAAGTGTTATCGGGTTTTTTCTATGAAATTCTCAGTAGCAGCTCGGAGTCTGGATTTGTGCCTGGTTAATGGCAATAGGCTCGCCCCCTATTACATGGGACCTAAACATACCGGCGAAGTGTGGGTGTACATTAGTACACCTCTGCCTAACCCATCGGGGAATACAGGCGTGATGGTATGTTATGTTATTACCTTGAAGACTGTCACCAGGCCTCTTCAAATTGGGTGTCTCAATTTCCACGCTGGTGTCTTGTTCGTCCGCTTCAATGCTCGACTCGATCCAAGCGTTGTAATACCGGACAACGTTCTCGTGGTTAAGTCGGGACAGTAGTTTAACTTCGCGGGTTATCTTCTTGTTTAACTGGACGCTTTCGGGGTTAAGTTTGATGCGTTTGATCGCGTAGAAGCCGCCGTCCAGTTTGTTTTTAACCTGGAAAGTTCTATTTTTGTTATAAAAGAGGTTTAATCTGCTCACATTCAGGACAGAAACCCTTTTTGTCTTGAATTAAATACGTATTTATTACTCAAATTTATTCAATACGTATGTATTAATCAATCGAATCGATTTACTGATTTCTAACACTTACGCGAATATTAGACATTGAAATAAATCTACTTTTTTTATTCCACCCGTGACCATGGATGCTTTAAAGTATCCGAAACGTCGGGAATTAAAAATATAAATATAACGCGATAAAATCCGTAAAAAGTAGTTTTATTTCAAAGTGAATCGATTGTTCAGTTTAATCGATAGCAGTCGATAACAATTGATGTTAGTCGATTGTTAATTTTCACTACCAATTTGTAGCGCAGCGCACCTATTGGGCTATTACCTACTATAGTCGTACGTACTACTAAATAAGTAATTCCCAAAGATGGTGCAGCGGCTAGATCTTTAGGAGCGGGGACAGAGCGCAGGGCACCATAATATTAGCTATAAATAATATATGTAAATACCTTCAGCACGTCACCGAAGGCGCCTTTTCCTAGCCATGTGAGGACTTCGAACTCGGCGTGGAGACGAGAGTGGCCGTTGGTGACAGGACTGCCGTGGTGGATGTTCTTCACTGCATCATCGTCCTGCATACCCAAACTATTATTATTAGCAGTGATCGGAATAGGTAGAGCTATTTAGGTTTATTGACCGCAAACATTTATGTTAATATGGATATTCCACAGGATTCCGACTGATAACTACGGGATTTTATTAAATTTCATTATTTTTGTCAGTATGTATAAACATGGTTTATGTAAGCCAATAAGCTTATAAGCGACGTTGTAAATTAGTTACAACTAGTAACGTAGCAGTTGGTTTTTTTATGATTTTACTACTTAAAAACCAAATCCCGGGACTCGGGGTATATCCATATTATTCTAACCTATGGCAAGCCTTAACAGGACACTGCTGCTTAAACGATGCGATGAAGCGCCACTTTACCTTCTGGGGGAATGCGGACCGCTAATACACAAGCGCAATGCACATCTCGGGAAACATGTCTTGACCCCAGATGAAATAAGGGATTTCACCCCTAAGAAAATCCTGCAGTTTATAGTAGCTGCAGGGTTTAGCGGTGAACTCTGAATCATTAAGTGGCGATCACAATAGACCGACTGCGTTCGTAGTGGTATTATAGCCATAAGTCGCAAATAAAAGACCTATGGCAAGTACATAAAACAGCTCTACATATTCCGATCTCTGATTATAGTTAGCTCGTGCCCGCTCTTAAAGGAGAAAGATTTTTTCTTCGGCACGAATGGGCCAGCTTGACCGGCGTGATACCACGGCCTCACAGAAAAACGGCGTGAAGCAACGCTTACGTTATGTTTCGCCGATTGGGTGAGGATACTGGAGTACCAAACCCTTTTAAAATGACGGCGATGCCCTTGCATCTCTTCTGGTGTTGCGAGTGTCAATGGGTAATCGCTTACCATCAGGCGATCCGTTTGCTCACTAACCTCATCCTCATAAAAAAAGATCGTGATTCTAGCCTTCCTCTTGAATGTGGCTATCATATCAGCCAAATGAAGTCCATTGCTGAACGAAGACCTCCCCCATAAACTTCCACAACGACCAGATATATGCCGCCTGCATCCAATGACGCCCACCAACCTCTACCAGGTCGTCTGTCCATCTTGTTGGAGGTCGTCCCAAACTGCGTTTTCAGGTGCGTGGTCTCCACTCAAGAACCTTTTACGGCTCGGCTATTTGGCTATATAAAATTACCATAAAAATACATTTACCTCGGAACCACTGCCTTCATCGGCCTTGTCCTTGTTGCTGGGTAGCTGAGCAGGCGCATCAACAAGGAACACGTGATTCATCAGCTGTTCGGCTGACCATTGTGATTGCTCGTCTTCTGTTAAACACCTGTTAAACCACCACAAATTTATTCATATACCATCACGCCTGTATTCCCCGAAGGGTTAGGCAGAGGTGTACTTAATGTACACCCACACTTCGCCGGTATGTTTATGTTCCATGTAATAGGAGGCGAGCCTCTTGCCATTAACCGGGCACGCACAAATCCAGACTCCGAGCTGCTACTAAGAATTTAATAGAAAAACCCAATGACACTTTGCTCGACCTGGGGATCGAACCCAGGACCTCTAGCGTAGGCAGAGGCAGTCCTAAACCAAGATCAGGAATAGTAGTAGTTGTGTGGCATGGTTGGCATGTCTACATGCCAGTATGCCACAGAATATCGACGTCAAGTTGTAGTATGCATACTGTTGGGTTTCGTACGGCGAGTGTGGATCGCCGGAGGCCTAATTTCTCTCAGTAAGCTTCCTTTCCTTTTCTACTCTCCTCCCCTTTTCCTATTACATGGGACCCAAACATACTAGCGAACTGTGAGCGTACAATAGTACACATGCTAAACATTTGGGGAATACAGGCGTGATGGATGATGGTATGTATTTTTTGAGGCTATTAAAAAACTAGTAAACTTGCTTATTCACAGCATACCTTGCAAAGAAGTCCTTAGCGGAACTGGGCAGATCGGACGGTATTTCCAAATAGGTTCGTTCTTGTGACACGATAGACAGAAGCAGCTGTCCTGTGGCATAAATGTCTTGTGCCGCAGATTGCCTGAAAAAAAAAAGCAGTTTGGCTAATGAGGCTTCATAACTGAGGTCCCTAGATGACAACGCGCCAGTACTTAATGCTACTGGTATAACCATGGTGGTTGCCACTTATATGCTTCAATTGTTGCTTTGCATCACGCGGTTTGTATGCTTGTTGGTCTATTTATTTCTGGTTAAAGGGAAGACCTGTTCCCATCACTCAACCAATCCCAAAATTGTATCATCTATTTACAAAAAACAATAAGAGTAATGTGCTTTCTAACTAGCCAATTTTACGATAAATTTGGCGGGGCATATGCATAAGGAATCCGCAAGCATAGCCTCTTTAGCCTCTTAAGTCCCATATTATAGACAATGCAAAATCTATAATTTCTGAATTAACATACCATCACGCCTGTATTCCCCGAAGGGTTAGGCAGAGGTATCCCATTGCACACCCACATTTCGCCGGTATGTTTAGGTCCCATGTGATAGGGGGCAAGCCTATTGCCATTAACCGGGCAAAAATCCAGACTCCGAGCTGCTACTGGGAATTTCAAAGAAAAACCCAGTAACACTTGGCTCGAACCGGGGATCGAACAGAGGACTTTTAGCGTAGCAGTCGCACTTAGGACCACTAGACTAGTGAGGCAGTCAATTTTTGAATTAACATTCCATTAATACATATATCCCGATGCAGAAAACAGTGACAAGCACAACTAGGTTGATATTATATTCTTGATAAAGTATCTAAACCTTCACCAATGAAAAACTTCCATTGAAAAAGAAAAGAAAAAAAAAACATGATCATACCTTCATCTTACCTGTCACAATACGAATCACCATCCAGCATCTCAATTAGCCTCATATCGAGACCAATCCCCACCAACTTGACCCCTCCGTAATCATCCAAAAAAACATTTTGACCCCTCACGTCCCTATGCACGATCCCAGCACTATGCAACTCCTTCAACGCCCCCAAGACCCCTAAACCGACATGTCGTAACAGCTTCAAACCCTCAAAACGATCACTGAACACACAAATCCTACTTTTAACACTGTTCAAAGCACTGCCTAAAACGAAATTTCTGAACAAATATATATATTGTTTTGTTGTCCGTTTGTTTGCGTCTTTTATGGTTTCCATGGCTATGTAGGGGGTTAGGGAGGGGTGGTTTAGTCGAGACATGGCCTTCAGATCTTGTTGGATGGAGTTGAGTTGGCGCGTGCGCGTTTGGAAGTCGGAGGCAGTTGGTATGGTCCATTTCTTCACGATTAGTCGCTCCCCTTCGTCGTCTATCGCTAGATGTGTCGTTGCGCTGTTGGACGAATGACCTGTTGATTGGAAAACATCCTGAACATTCAAACTGCCTCATTAGTCTAGTGGTTGTAAGATCGACTGCAATGCTAGCAGTCTTAGATATGATTCCCAGCATCTGTATTCGCCGTAGGGTCAAGTTAGGTTAACGTACGCACGGCCACACATCAAGTTTATCAAATGCAGTACAGGCTGGCCTTGATTGGTACGGAAAACCTTTACAATGGGAGGTCAGTCTAAACTGGTAGGTACGGTGGCCAGAACATCAAGATACCACAAAATGAAAAATTTTCTCAGTTGATTTTGAACGTTATCTTCAACAATTTAAGGTTTAAAATCATTTGGAGAAATTTGTCAGTTTTGTATGCCGTGACTTGCGCTGGCGACTACATCCACAATTCGCCGGTATGTTTAGGTCGCATGTAATAAGGGGCGAGTTAATTGTCATTAACGGGGCCCAAATCCAAATGCTACTGAGAATATCATAGAAAAACACAATAACACTTTTCTCGATCCGAGAATCTTACTCAGTGCTAGCTTATACCAATATTATAAAGAGATAAAGTTTGTGAGTTTGTAGGGGGTCTCTGGATCTACTGATCCGAATTTGACAATTCTTTTACTAATAGAAAGCCCCGTTATTTGTGAGTGTCATAGGCTAAGTATATCGCCCACAAAAAGTTGGCATGGGTCGCCTTATTATAAACTAGCTTTCCGCCCCCGGCTGTGCCCGCGTGTTTTCTCGTACAAACTTTCATCCCCTATTGTATCCCCTTGGGGGTAGAATTAATCAAAATCCTTAGCGGATGCCTACGTCATAACATCTATCTGCATGCCAAATTTCAGCCTGATCGGTCCAGTGGTTTGGGCTGTGCATTGATAGATCACTATGTCAGTCAGTCAGTCACCTTTGGGTTATATATATTTAGATAAACTATTAATTAATAAATTTGTTTGCACATTCCTTACCTAAACAGTTTCCGATGTACACCTTCTTATTATTCCTCTGTGTAATTCTAATAAATTGAACACCTTTGTTCTTGCATGTACACGGAATATCTACAGTTTTTGTCCGAGTAATCTTCTTTACAGGAGACATTTTGTCGTCGGCATAACTGGTGACAATTGGAACAGTTATGAAATGATATTTCACTACTTAGTTCTGTAACCGCGCGTTTCCACTGTGGAAAAAACATGTTGCAAGCAGCTATCTATACTACTCACTCTTTGAGAGTCAGATATATGTTTACAAAATGTTTTGTCAGTTGGGAACGCGGGGTAAATCAATGTTTTATGTCTTTTATTTTAAACTAGATTTTAGAGATATAGCAGGAAGATAGTCTGATATGATGATGATGATGACGCAGGTTTCCTCACGACGTTTTCCTTCACTTTTTTGAGCGATTGAGTAATGTAACACCTTTGGAGTCCATGAGTGTCCATGGAGTTTCCTGCCGGGTTCTTCTCGTAGGTCAACTAGCAGTCCAATGGTCATATCACTACATAGTATAAAACAAAGTCGCTTCCCGCTGTCTGTCTGTCCCTATGTATGCTTAGATCTCTAAAACTACGCAACGGATATTGATGCGGTTTTTTTTATAGATGGATTTATTCAAGAGGAAGGTTTATGTGTATAATACATACATATTATAGTACAGAAAAGCTGAGAAACCGGGCGGGCGGGCCGTGGGCGAAATGCTAGTCAATTAATAAAATTAAAAAATAATTGCACTTACTACACAAGTTCAGGTGCATCTCCTTGACCATCAAGGCTGTCATTTTCCTGGCTAAAGCTGGATCTATGTGTGCGCTGTCTGCCTGCGCAGCGAAGGATCTCCTGTCGTTTATGAATCTCATCCTTCATTTTTTGACGCTGTAACAACGCAAGTTTAATATTTTAAACACTCCTCTGTACAGCCCTGAACAGTCACACGGTAAATACTGGCATAATGCCACCAATGATTAATCAGGTAAGAGTGCAAAACAAAATAACCATCCAATGGATCAAAGGACACAGCAACTCCCGAGGTAATGACGTAGCAGACGAGCTTGCTAGACAAGGACCAAACCGCTGTGGGTCCCGAAACCCAAAGTACCTTTCCCATATTCCTCTGTGCCTAATTGTAAGACTTATTAGGCACAGAATAGTATTTGGTAGTAAGCGCGAGTTTGACGCTAGAGTTCCTAGGAATATTATTGGGATCTATAAAATTCTCATTCATCTTAAACATTCTGGCGAACTGAGGGAGTACCTTAGCACACCTTTATCTAAGTAGAGGTGAACTTAATGTACACCCACAGTTCGTCGGTATATTTAGGTTCCACAACAGGTTTTAAGTTAATGTTATGATAGTATAGCTGTGCCTCGCAGTTTCACCCACTTTGCTGCGCTTTTAAGGATCTTAGCGTGATGTTAGATAGCCTATACCCTTCCTCATGAATATGGCTATAATATACAAAAAGATTTTTTTAAATCCGACTGTTAGTTGCAGAGATTAACGAATTCAATCAATTATTGTACATAGATGAAAAATTCTTAATTATTGCACCAGAATCGTAGAAATACCCAACCTCCTCATTCTCCTTGACTTTTAAATCGTGTAGTTTCAGTTGCTCCTGTTCAGTTTTCTGTTTCAACATTTCATCGTAAAATGACAGTGTTGGTTTGTTGTGATCGTGGAGAAATTGCTGTAATAAACAAGTAATTAAATTATAAACTTGTGGCTAGGTAATTTGTTTAATAATTAGAATAACCCCATTGTACATGCTGGCCTTGAATTGTGCGGAAAACCTTTACAATGAAATGTCAGTCTAAACTGACTAAAATCTATACTAGATGGCGCACTCTGTTAAGGACAGTTCGTCGCCTACTCCATACACATGCAAGTTATTAGAGGTTTCAAAGGTCTACTGACAGTCCCTTTTTATTATTGGAGATGAAAAAAACCTACCCCGAGACCTACTACCCTATGACAGACAAGGTGGAAGACATCACAGGCTTTGATCTAGGTAGCTTAATTGGCTAAAGTGTTGTACCAAACTGGAGGTACATCCTCCAGTTTGGTTCAACTCCTGTGTGAGGTCTAATTCGGTGCCATCCATAAATTATATCACACGAATTTTTAAAGGATGGAATAGGATTTTTCATGGATCGCCGCTTCACTAAAATTGATATCTATGAAATTGATCTTCAGTTACAGCTATAAGTATATAATATGGTGGCACTGCATATTAAGTTACCTGTGCATGTTGTGCTAGTTCAAATATACAAACTTCGCCACGCAGCTTCAATGCCAATACCTCCAGTTCAGCCAATAGTTTTGTTCCATTATCGGTTGATAATCCATGCATTTTGTGTATTGCCATACTCAGAGGTCTATAAATATACAAGTTCAAGGTAAATGGTTGCAATGGATGCTGTTGGTTGTGAGTAGGTACCTGCATTTGGCTCCCAGGTTGAGCGAAATGAGAAAACTTTTATCTGGCCTCCACCTGTGATTTTGTTACAGGGAAGACAAAAATACATTTGTATGTTAGCTATTATTATTTTTTTTAATTTCGATAAATAACACTAATGTAACTGTGGGTGCACATACACTAGTAAACCTCGGCCTATCTTGTGTATACAAGCCTCATTATATGTTATGCAAAATAATATTATTAACTTTATTGAAAACTGCTTCATTAAAAAAGTTACTATGAAGAAGTAAATGGAGATGGCGATGGAGAAGAACAAATAATGTGGAGTAAAAAATACATACTTATCTGGATAATTAACACAACATTTGAAGTGTAGTGTTACTGAACAATGTACTCCTTTGATATCAGAATTATGCAATGGATTCAACATGAGCATCAGATCTAGGGGCCTCCATATCTTCCATGCTACTGTCTCACGGTTATCCACTACTGCATCACCGTAGATTGCCTGATAATTATAGTAAGTAGTTGACAATAAACAAATGGAATTTATGAGGAAGCATTGGAAGAGGTCACACTAGAAAGGCACATACTGATCTTATCGGTAAGATCCTTGATAAAGATCAGGGTACCTAGACAATGTCACATTTTCATATGAATAACAAAGTTACACAAATCCAAAATGATCCAACCTTTTGCTATATCATGTGATGCCAATTTCATATATTTTGGATATCTAAATTCATTATTGATAATGAAAATGTGAATTGTCTAGGCCTCCAGGTGTGCAGCACTTGCAACCAACATCATGTTTATGAAAAGACTAGCTTTCCGCCCACGGCTTCGCCCGCGTGTTTTCTCATACAAACTTTCAGCCCCTATTTTATCCCCTTGGGGGTAGAATTAATCAAAATCCTTTCTTAGCGGATGCCTACGTCATAACATCTGCCTGCATGCCAAATTTCAGCCCGATCCTTCCAGTGGTTTGGGCTGTGCGTTGATAGATCACTATGTCAGTCAGTCAGTCACCTTTGAGTTATATATATTTAGATGTACCTATGAATGATGCGAAAGATGTATCCAGGAATTATAGCGAGTAGCATTATGGGTATGGTATGGTACGGTATGGGTTCTACCTACCCTTGTGGAAAAAAGGAATGAGTATATGTATATATACAGTAAGTAAATATATACATTACTGTTCCACTATACCATCCTAAGCAATCAGTGTAAGTTTAAAATAAGAAATTTATTTGATTTTAATATTAATTTGAAACACTTTACATGGACTTTTCAATATGGTTACCCTACTTTTATGCAATTATAGAAACTTAGCATTCGGTAGACTCCCAGATAGTTTCACCTATGTAGTGAAGGTTTAAAAAAACCATGGGTCCGTGCCGTCTAAAGGGTACCAGAAAATTACTGTGTTAAATTGAACTATGCTTAATTATACTCCTCATGGTCACACATCATAGGTTTTTAATCATAATACCTAATAATAATATTAAATAAGTATGTCAAGATTTTTACAAAGTTGTTTGAAATAGGCTCACGTTTAAAATATTACTATGCCTAGAAAAGTTCCCGCCCGCGCATAAAAAAAACAATGGTTAACTTTTTAGAAGCACCCTACAATGCACAATACAATGTAGTGCAAAACGTTGCCTCCTAAAAATTTGGTTTATAAGTATGTATTAATCTTGATCAATTATTAATGTTTTTATTTACAAATAATATAAATAATAACCTGTAATGCTGCTAATTCGTTGTCCTGGCGTTCTTCGTTCGTTTCGTCAGACATTTTCACTTTAACAAACTGGCATGGTTATGGAAAATATTTCTTCTATACAGTGTAAAACTAGTTGAGTGAGATATTTTGCCGTTTAAGCAAATAATTCTGAATAGTTTCAGAAATAATTCAACCAGCCGATGTAAGCAAAACAAATATAATGACAATAATGACGTTAACGATGAACGGCTGTCAATGTCAAAATTTGACATTGACAGCCGGTCAAATCTTTGATATTTTTGTCATGTGACAGTTATTAATTCGTTAAAAAACATCTACCAACTTCTTTCTATCAAACTTGTCACAATTTTATTGTTATAATAGTGTTCATAATAATAATCTAGGATTCCTTCATAACTTCTTAGAGATCTTTGTATTTTATAAGCGCCCAAATAAAACGACCAGTTTTTTTTAAATTATATTTTATTGCAATGTTTCCATTATCCTAACTACATTTTTAACAGTTACCGAAACATATTTTGGGAAATTCAATCCTGTTTCTGACTATATCCAGAACTATCGGCTGCAAGATAATCCTCCAAGAGGCAACACCATCAGCGTTATTATAGGCAAAAAACTGTAAAAGATAAAATAATAAAATTAGACCAGCAGTTAGCAATTTACTTAAATTGCGGCCCGGGACTGTTTATACGGCTAAAGCGGGTTGGGCGCGAAATTTTTTTTTCTTGGTTTTAGACATTTTTTTCGGCTGTTACACATTGTGCCATGTACAACAATTTAATTTGGCGCCTAAGGCCAAACGGCTTACCTTGAGCGTTTTGATAATTATTTCCTCATTATCATAAGACAGTGCGGAAAGTACTTCACTTTACACTGCCAGTTTATAAAAAAAAAAATTACAGTACTCACATTAATTTGTATTAGGTATTAGCTATGTAAAGAAATATAAAACTCGAATCACGTGATGAGATTCCAAAAAAGTTCTATTTACTTCTACACTCCATAGTTCTATTAGAACCTTGTGACGGCTAGTTGACCTACTAAGCTTATTATATTATAGCCCGTATTTCCCGAAGGGTTATGAAGAGGTTTACTAATTTACACCCACATTTTGTCGGTATGTTTAGGTCCCATGTAATAGGGGAGGAGCCTATTGCCATTAACCGGGCAGAAATCCAGACTCCGTGCTGCCACTGAGAATAAAATTCAATAGAAAAAGATCCTGGACCCCCAGCATAGCAGTCGCGCTTAGGACCACTAGACTAATGAGCCAGTCTCATTATACTTATTGTAAACCTGTAATGTCCAGCAATTTGAGACTCAAATATCTAACTAACTATATACGTATAAGCGCTTAGGACCACTAGACTAATGAGCCAGTCTCATTATACTTATTGTAAACCTGTAATGTCCAGCAATTTGAGACTCAAATATCTACCTACGTATAAGAAAATATTGTTGCTACTTACATTCCTTGATAATACTTCTGTAAGATTATTGGCTGGTCTGTAAACCATTCTAATAGGATTACCAGCAGATGTTCCAGTTGTGATCGAAAGCGATATTTCTTTGGTGGTTAAATCTTTTAATATCTGAAATTTAAAAAGGTATTTATTACAAACAAAATAATCAAAATGATAGGTAAGTATATTTGCAAAGTAATTTAAGGCTAAAGCGTTGAGGTTGGGCGCGAATTAAATTTTTTATTAGTTTTTCGCAAAATTTTCGGCTTTATCATATTCTAGGTACATGGAAGTAGAAATTGCGACGTCATCAACAATAGTTTATTTACAATTGTGTATTAAAACTTTTGTTTAATAATAACAATCTAGGTGGCTATCGTAGGAGATAAAATTTTAGGTGTAAATTGTCATTTTTCGCCGAGTCCACTATTTTACACTAAAATCTTCGACGATAAAGATTTTGCAGCAAAAGCTTTAATACCTACTCAATTTTGAATAAGTTATTGTTAATGTCGCATTTTCTACTGCCAAGTACACACGGCTACAGGTCAACCTATACAAATCCAGTTTAAGCTGATCTGGCATTGTATTGGCTTCCCAAACAATAAGGTGCCAGCCTAAACTGGATTTGTATAGCTTGATGTGTAGCCGTGCTAGCCTAGAATGTGTTATAGTCGAAAAATTTGCGAAAAACCAAGAAAAAAATTGAATTCCGCGCCTAGCCTAGGGGGGCTGAAGTATACGTGCAAAGCTGAGAGCTAAGCTACGAACAATGATTGTCTGCAAGACGGCACTTCGCGGAGAGCGTTTCTTGCAGTGTGGCCAACTGCGATAGTTGCCAATACGTTTGCCCACACTAGACTAACTCTTAGCCGACTCACACACTGCCCCGCTCAACGCTGCTAGGTGCGTTGCGATGGAACAACAACTGCGCTTAAATCCGTATCTATTCTGTGTGTTGCACTTCGCGTTTTCAATGCAAAGAGAGGTACTTTCAAGAAACGTTAGAACACACAGTCCCGTGCTACGCCGCGTGATGCGGTGCAGTGTGCGAAGCACCTTAGCATTAAGCCAGGCTCGTACTAGTGAGCTCCTAGCTTAAAGAATAACAAGAACAATGTGATACTAACTTGAAACTGCAAAGTGATTGTGGTATGCGTGTAGTCTCCAGTGTACCTTTGGACGGGACCTTCGGTGGGGGTGAAGATCACATCATAACCAAGCTTCGGATTTCTGAAGTTCATTGTTCCAGTGACTGTGGCTCTGGGAGTTGGGACACCATCGATCGTAGGATTGGAGACTGCCTGCGTTATCAAGCTGAGGTCTATCCTTTGGACGGACACTAGGAAACCGTTGGTGTATACCACGGTGCCGTTTACCAACCATTTGTACATTTGCACACTGAAATATCGTAACGATGAGAATACAGAGTTATTGGTAAACACTAACAACCTCTTAGGACTGTATTGATAACATAATAAACAACACGTTGTTTTTATTCCACGCATTACCACGGCGGACGGGAAGGCGACAGTACTGTCGTGAATGCGTCTGCATGACCGGGGAAGTACTACCCTCCCACTGAATATCGACGTCACGTAGCAGTATGCATACTGTTGCGTTTCGTAGTTCAAGTGTGTCGCGTCGGAGGCCCAATTCCTCCCCCAGTACCCTTCCTTCTTCGTTTCCTGTTCCCGCAACGCACCTGCAACTACTTACCATCAGGTACTTAGTCTGCAAATTGCTGAGCTATCCCATAAAAAAAAACAACGGACGTGTGAATTTTCTAGTGGTTCGAGACAACTGCCTGTAATATCTACCAATATCACTACCTATGACATCGTGACGTAACCTAACCAACCAGTAGGTTAAAGTGCAGTAATATGACCATTGGACTGCCAAGTCAAAGGTCTCAAATTCAAATCCAAGGCAAGCACTCTGACTTTTCGAAGCCGAAGTCATGTGCATATTAATAATATTAATTAAACGATGAAGGAAAACATTGTGAGGTAAACTGGATGGCTGATAGATTTTGTTGACGGCATGTGCTATTCTAAGTCTGCTAATCAGTAGTAGGTTAGTATGGTGGACTACAGCCTATTCCCTCTCGTTTTGAGAGAATAGCTGTACCCAGCAGTGGGACAATGTAATGAGTTGATGATTATACTAGTTGGTAACACCTTTTACTTAGTGCAATCAAAATTTTTGGCCAAGCTTTCAATTTGGTACGCAGAACTAAAATTATGGACTCACTTTACATTTTGTGTGATGTTAACCAATTTAAGATTGCAAAATCCTAGTTTCTCTATCTCCAAGACAGTCTCCTGCATCACTGCCATGAAATAATCCGTGTGGTCCTGGACACGTGCCCTCGATACTGGAAATAATAAGGAGTATTTATCACGGTATCCATCAACCATCTATCGCACTATCACATATAATGATCCCACAAAATTATGTAGGAATGCACCCATAATTTTTTGGTATAGTTTTAGCATGTTATAGGGCTTTTGCCATTCATCATCATCATCAGCCTATACTCGTCCACTGTCTGACGTACGCCTCTCCTAGTGAACGCCACAAGCCCAATCTTCAGCTTTCCTTATCTAGTAACTGCCAGCTGCCTTCCGCATTTCGTCACTCCACCTGGCCGACGGGAGCTCTACACTACTACTATTTTCATTAACCAGACTCCGAGCTGCTACAGAAGTTTATAAAAAAAAACAATAACACTTTGCTTGACCTGCGGATCGAATCCAGGACTTCTAGCGTAGCAGTCGCTATATGGACCAATATAATAATGAGGTAGTTGAAGAAAATATTGTACTCTAATATTTGCTAGCACATTAGGAAGCTTAACTCGCGTTGATACAACGCGAGTTAAGCTTCCTAATGTGTGTTGAACGATAATTATTGATATATTAATGCCCATAGTTGGCCAAAATTGATAGCCAAACACAAGGACTAGTTTTGTTTTTGTCCTGATAAAGAATGGCTCTTCAATGTGTGTCTAGACGATAATAATTGACCTGTTTGTCCAGAATTGTCATTCCGAGTCTGAGTATACGTCCACAACATACCTACACACAATAATACAAAAAGAACTAGTTTTGTTTTTGACTTTGTTTGGACTGCCTCATTAGTCTAGTGATCTTGAGCGCGACTGCTACGCTAGAGGTCCTGGGTTCGATCCCCAGGTCGAGCAAAGTGTTATTGGGTATTTCTATGTAATTCCCAGTAGCAGTTCGGAGTCTGGATTTGTGCCCGGTTAATGGCAATAGGCTCGCCCCCTATTACATGGGACCTAAACATACCGGCGAAATGTGGGTGTACATTAGTACACCTCAGCCTAACCCTTCGGGGAATACAGGCGTGATGGTATGTTATGTAAAATTAATTCAGGGTACTCAATCAGCATTAATGCTACAATATGGCAATATTATAGCGCTGGTTTTCATTGAAGGGACCCAAATTACGTGCAAAAGATAAGTCGGAAACAACAGCATAATTATGCACGTTATTAACGTTTCTTCTTTTGTCTTCTGTAAAAGATATGCCTTTAAATAAATTTAAAAGAGCACTAAATAAATTCTTAATTGACAAATGTTATTATACTATAGAATAATTCCTAAATGATGAATTATTAGATGACAATTTTCGCTATTTTTTTGTATTATTTTATTTTAATCCATTAATATCTGACATTTTGAATCACAAAACGTTAAGCTGATGGAATGTATAAATATTTATGAATTGAATTTGTTACCCATTAATATTTGTGTCTTTATGGCAAAACATAGCGCACTCACAATACAATTAAGATCTAAAAATGTAATTTTACCTATGTTTAACAAATAAATTTCTGATTCTGATTCTGATTCTGATTCTGGTTCTGATTCTGATTCTTTTAATACGGGTGTATTAAAAGAAATAACGTTAAAAACGTGCCTACCATGTATACTGTTCGTTCGTTCGTAGTGTTATTTTATCACGTAGGTAATTATATACTGTACTTACTCCATGTTTGTCCAAAACTGTCCGCCACACACGTACAAAGAACTAAGAATACTGTCTTCATAATCATCAATAAATCCAGCAACAATAACAAAATATTAAATTATTATCAACTCAACTGTCCTTAAAACAGCTATAGCATTAATGGAAATGATAATATCACATTGGGTAATTATTAATCATGTAATTAAGATTAATTTGATCTTGACGCTTTCTTTGTCTTCTGGTTGATAAGCTTATCAATAAGTGCGATATCGGTGAAGTATGCAGATTATGTCTATGGGCATAAATCACTATACAAAATTGCGAATACAAAATATATGATTGTATTGATAGTTAAAATAATATAATATGTGTCCCATTGTAAAGGTGTTCCGAACATGTCAAGGCCAGCCAATACTTGTTTTACTTCACTACATAGTATAAAACAAAGTCGCTTTCTCTGTCCCTATGTCCCTTTGTATGCTTAAATCTTTGAAACTACGCAACAGATTTTGATGCGGTTTTTTTTAATAGATAGAGTGATTCAAGAGTAAGGTTTATATGTATAATGTATATATATATTATAGTATAGAAAAGCCGAGAAACCACGCGGGCGAAGCCGTGGGCGGGTATTTTACCTATATCTTGATGTCTAGCCGTGCGTACCAATGTAAAATTAATTAAATTTCAACAAAAAAAATATTTTGCTGTAAACATAATATGTACAGTCGCAAGCACATCAGGTTCTACAAAAGTGTCAAATTTCTTCAAATGATTTTTAACATTAAAATGTTGACGATTAAGTTCAAATTCAACTGAGCAAATTTTACGTTTTGTGGTAACTTGATGTGCAGGCTGGGGAAATGTGTTACTACCTGAATCTACCCCCGTGTGGGAATAGGATGTTACTAGACCAGTGGCTGAAATTTAGTTAGGCATGTCGTAACAGGCGGGAAAACATCAAACTTTGTCAGCGGCATTCAAATAAATGATCATGCCTCAAGTGCACTTTTATCATGCGTACCGCTGAAATGTGGAATGAGCTTCCCGAGTGGGTCTTCCCCGATGGTTTTAATCTGGGTGTCTATAAATCACGAGTGACGGTTTCTCCATCAGTGGCGGTCAAGTAAATAATAATAATTAAGTTTTTTATGCATGGCTGTTTAGTTTCAATCCAAAGCCTCCATCTTCTATTTCGGCTCCAGCAGTCTGCAGTCCATGGGGCTCTACAGGCCCTAGCAAAGTATTAAGAATTGAGCTTTTTATTCAATGAAATTCTCAGAAATAGCTCGTAGTTTGAACTTGTTCCTTCTGTCAATTTTGGAGGAGATTGGATTTAAATATGGAACACCTCTGCTAACCCTTCGATACAGGTGTGGTACGATGTTATGTAAGTACAGTTGCAAGCACATCAGGTTAAGCAAAAAAGTCAAATTTCTCCAAATGATTTTAAAGCTTACATTGTTGGTTATTAAGTTCGAAATCAACTGAGAAAAATTGTCATTTTGTGGTAAGTTGATATGATGACCACCGTACATAACGCACATAATTCTGTTGTTTTAATATATAGTATCGATGGAATGTTTGACCGAATGGCGAATGTGATGAATCACATGACCGTGACTAAAGCGAAAGAGTAGGCAAGTGAGGTTCTTGGTCGGTAGGAGTCGGACAATCCTGCCCAGTAGCAGCCCGATTCACTTAATTAAAACCGTAGCGATGTCGCAGTGACTTAATCGTTGATAGTAGATTAAGTCACTGCGACATCGCAGATTGCGGCATCGCACATTAGTAGATAGGTGATTGTCGTCGTTCGTAGTTTTTCCGTGTTATGTGCATACTGTGAAGCCAACGTTTTAGAACGATTCTCGCCCAACGACATGTGTGAATACGGTTCAACGATTTTTCAATAGGACGATTTCATAATCGGTCCGATCGACGGATGTGAATAGGAAAACTGTTTCGACATTGCTACGGTTTTAATTACCTGAATCGGGTTACAGGTGGCGAACGATCCATCAATAACTCTCTTTTATCTGTCTACTCCTAGAACTATCGACTAATCAGTCCTTAGATTTGTTTATGATATTGCAACATGATTCCTACACGATTTACATTATTTTCATCAAAAGGATAAAATAAAACACAGATTAATGGAGTAAAAATAAAATGTTCTTATAAAATACATTTTGAAAATGATTTAGTCCCTAATAGGCAACCTAGCCCGCACCTTGGTTAAAAAATTATTGTTTTGAATTACAGCTGAGAGAGATAGTGAGACTGCTGTCTCTCTTTTTACCCGACTACGAGAAAGAAGGGGTAATCGACATGACGTATCGTTATAATAATTATTATTGATCAGAAGTTTGCTGATAAGAAACTGAATTTTAAATAACATTTCTTTGATTTTTGTAATATTTTGTTAAAAAACTTTCAAAAAATATATTTTGGTCATACTCTTCTATACATGGATTTGTGAATATTTTTATGAAAATGCCCTATTTTTTCTTCTATATGTTTAGTGATGGCTGTAAATCAATGAGAAAAAAATACGCGATGGCAATAGGCTCGCCCCGTATGGACCTTAGGACCTAAAACACCGGCGAACTGTCGGTAAATATTAAGTACATATTTGCTCAACACTTCGGGAAAATTACAGGCGAGATAGTAAGTATGTACTTATCCTTTAAAATGGTATTGTACAATACGTCATGTCGATATGATATATTTATTTATTCCACACACTATATTTACAGGATAACCCCAATACAATAGTGGTTTGCAAACCTACACATTATAATAATACAAACTAATACAAAGCAATAACATAAAGAATAATAATATTTAAATATAACTTACAAAATTCAACAAAACTCTTGCGAATTCACTGAGATTGCACGAAAATATGTCAATTCTCTCATGCACTACGTTTAATACACATATTGTGCGGGTGAGGGGTGTTTTTGACAGCAAGTTGGTTATATATAAGAGCTTAATATGTGTGCTAGGTCACCTAGTTATATTCTTAAGACAATTTTCAACAGTTAACTGACAGGGCAATTGTAACAAATAGTCGGGAACGTAACCTGATTGGTTACAACGTCTAACATTATAGTTCGAAGTATTTCACCCCAATCGCGGATGCCGGCAGTATTGATGTTTGCAGTGTTAAACTGAAAAAATATAAATAAGTAGAGATGAGAAGACTTCATGCTTATTTGTCTAATAGAGAATAGTCATAGAATATAATATAGATGTTGTTTAATTATGGAGTTTATCTTCAACTTCAATTAAACTCAGTAAGTTTTTAAACAGTCATGTTTACCTGATGGTTAGCTGCTACAATTGCCTATAGTGAACTGTAGAGACCCAGTGGTAACGACCAGAACTTACGAGTTGTAGGTCGTAGGTTGATATTCAGACAACTTAACGCTTAACTTTATGTAAATTAAATCACCAGCTCCGCTCCCAGAATGGTGAAGGAAAACATCATGAGGAAACCAGCATAGTCCTTGAACCAAAAATTCAAAGACATATGATTAAAAACTCACACTGGGCTCGCGTGCTGGATTACAGCTTATGTCCAATAGTGGGAGCATTATAGGCTGATTATGTGTGTAGCCTCTAGCCAGAAACACTAGTACATATTATGTAACTTGCGTCATGATTTTGAGGATTCGTGGAATACATGGCACACTCTGTAACCTTACCGTTGAAGCAAGTATATCACTTGTGTTATCCACAGGCCTATAAATTGGTATACGGCTATTCGTAGGAACAGTGACATCAACAGCTACGTCTAAAGAATCTTCTTGATTAACATCTTTGATGATCTGAAAATACATTGACATTACTGATCATAGCAGACGACAGCGTGGTTGGCCTAAATGACGATGATGGGATGAGCTTGAATTATTCTGGAAAGATTGACCCGAAATGGCCTTCAACCAGGAATAATGGAAAAAGCGTAGGCCTTTGCTTGCATTAGGACGTCTTAAAAAAACGAATAAGAACATAAACAATAGAGATTTTTGAACGTCCTGGGATAAGGCAACAGTTAGTTTACAGACATCATCGCAAAAAAGAAACTTAAATACTTACAGAAAAAGCAAACGTAAGTACTGGCTGTAAGTGCATCGCAGTATACCGATGAGAAGTATCGTTGACGTTAGCAATGACGTCATACCCAATGGCCACGTCATGCATCCTTAGGGACCCTCGCACCGTCACCGTCGTAATTTGGGATGTAGTGTTGTGGAACCAAACTTGCTGTACTGTTGCCGGAAGGATGTCCAGTTTTTGGATGGAGACGACGAAGCTATTGATGTACCTAACTGTCCCAGAAACTGGTGTGTTTATGATAGTTTCTCTGAAATATACATTTAATGACGTTTTATATTTTTAACTCCAATGTAAAATTGTCAACTTAAGGCTGAGCGAACAGGCGAAGAAAGACGATTGTCTATTTGATATAACACGACAACTTTTTTGGTCAATTCAAAAAGGTAAAATTGAAGGATAACGAAGAAGCGGAAGAACTAAAAGAAGTTTTATTGAACAAGTCAAGGAAAAAGTGAGAGTAGAGTCGTATCAAGTTGTCAAACAGAAGGCAGAAATTAATGGCGATTGCTCCATCGACAGAAGATGAGTTCTTACATTGAAAATAGAGAAGGCTGTGCGATACGCGACCTGTGGATGTTGCGAGGATAAAACGCTGATAAAACGCCACTTCACCTCCTGGGGGAATGCAGACCGCTCATATACAAGCGTATTGTTCATGTAGGAAAACAAACTGAAATAAGGGAGCTCGCCACTAAGAAAATCCTACGTTAGAATTTAGCGGCGGACAAGTGGTGATGATGCTTTAGCCATAAATCTCAGATCAAATAAAAACTTAAGATGGAACTTTGCGAACAAAGAAGTGAGGCCCGCTAAAACTACGCCTTGCCATATACAAACACAATTACACGCACACACGTATACCTTATCTACCGAAACTATGCCTTATTTTGTCAGTCGAGCTATCGATAGCTCAACTGACAAAATAAGGCGTAGTTTCGGTATGCGTGTGCGCGTGTAATTGTGTTTGTATATGTCAAGGCGTAGTTTTAGCCTCACTTGTGATCACTTCCGATCTGAGCCATAAATAAACAAATAAGGAAAATTGCATTTGGATTACTATTTTTTTCAACGTTGCCTCACACTATTGTTTTCGCCTGTATCATAGATGATTTACGAATAGAAATTCTTATATACACAAGTTTCCAGACTCGGAGCAGCTGCCATACTGCGCCTGCATATACAGGAGGCCATACAAATAATTATTTCATATACCGATCACCTGTCACTGCGCGGTGACACTAACTGTTTTCATTTTCACATTATTTACCAAATTGTAAATAGAATTAAACATTGTACATTTTATATAGAGTTCTCTTTTCCGTGACCAACTATTTGGAACCGACCTTTTAATATTTTCAAAGTACTACATTTGATTATGACTTACTGTAATTGTTCAATATAATCCGGCACTTTTAGAGTCCACCATCCTCTCTCCTCTAATATGTTCATTGTCTTCGTTATAGCTTCTATGCAATAGCTAGTATGGTCCACGAGACGGACATTGTTGACTGAAAACAAAGGAAGTTTAATCCATGCACGCTATTGGCTATTTATGCCAATTATGACAATTATTTTCGTAGTAGTGTGCCAGGATCGTAGCTAGTGGAAATCTATAGCTCTGTCTATCCCCTTGAGAGACAGGCGTGACAATATGTATGTATTTTTTAAGCGGCGGTAGCCTAATGGCTAGGGCGTCGGACTTGCGATCATGTGGTTGCCTGTTCGAAACCCACCCATTGCACTACCAACGTAAACCCACTCGTAACACATGCAATTAGCTTAGCACGAGGGGTTAACGTTAGTGCAGTGATAGCCTAGTGATATGACCATTGGACTGCCAAGTCAAAGGTGTCGAGTTCGAATCCAAGGCACGCACCTCTAACTTTTCGAAGTTATGTGTGTATTAATAATTAATTATCACGCGCTTAAACGGTGAAGGAAAACATCGTGAGGAAACCTGCATGCCTGAGAGATTTTCTTGAAGGCGTGTGAAGTCAGCCAACCCGCAGTAGGCTAGCGTGGCGGACTATAGCCTAATCCCTTTCGTACTGAGAGGAGACCCGTGCCCAGCAGTGGGACAATGTAATGGGTTGATGATGATGAGGGGTTAACAAGTGTTAACAAACAACAATGGTACATCTGCCTAACATGATGTACACAAGTCATTATTACTCAGATAGTTCAATTTATTATCAATTACCCACTAACCTATATTAATCAGTAACTTCCGTGACGCCAAATAATTGTTAAATGATTATCTCGTGTAAAATAAAGCTCAACAAATCATGAGGCATTATTTTAAATGTTTTAAAGATGATTATGTATTTTAATTAATAAGCGAGGCATAATAGTATCCTTAATTTGTTTAATTGTCATAACCTAACTTCCGCTTTTGAATTGTATAAAAGACAGGGTACGTAGCTAAGATTATTCATTCGAGTGAAATATATCGTGTAAGGCGGAGCTCTGCCAAACTGTGTCTCCATAGTTAAAATAAAAGTTATACGATCACATCACACGACTTCATTTTTGTTCTCCGTTACATCTCAGAAGTGGGATTGTGGCAAAATGTCTGGCCCCTATGCTGCTGGATTGGGTGTGACGCGACGAAAATCGTTATCGCTGTCAACATCTGATGGTGAAGAAAATTTCAATTTTTCTTTAAATACGGACGCGGAGCCCCCTTCAAAACGGCGCAGAATTACTAACGTCGATGCGGAAGTTATTCCCAAGTTCCGGCCCGAGGATAATACCAGCAACGTAACCACATGGCTCCATAAAATCGACCAACTGGGCGATGTGTACGGATGGGATTCCACGGACCGCCAATTTATAATGCAGTTGCGACTGCGTGGTTCTGCAAGACGTTGGTACGACGATTTAGAAGACTATGACCTATCATGGGAGGCGTGGAAGCGCAATCTAACAACTGCTTTTCCCCGATCCATAGACTTCGTAGATCGCCTTGAAAACATGCTCGCAAGAACGAAGACAGGAAGTGAAACAATGACTAAGTACTTCCATGATAAGTTATCACTTCTCAAGAAATGTCAAATCGGAGGAGTACCAGCCATATCATGTATAATTCGTGGTCTTCCGAGAGAAATACAAGCAAATGCACAAGCATACCAGTGTAAGGAACCTGAACAATTATACCACGGTTTTCTGTCATCATTGGAGAATTATAAAATATACGAAGCACCCACTTCTATGCGGAAGTCAACCTGGAGAAGGGGTGCAGGTGAGGCAAAATCGTCAACAGCGGTAACGCATCGTTGTTACATTTGTAGAAGAGTTGGCCACGAAGCTCGTGATTGTAGAATGCAGCAGCGCTGTGACACCTGTCAACGGATGGGGCATACTACGGCATCATGCTGGTTTGCTGTTACACCGGGTACATCGCGGCCACGTTTCCAGACACACCAAGTAAGTAATGTATTTTACACAATAAGTAATCATGTTTGCAGCATTTATAAACGTCTCGTCTATATACAAAATGTCAAACTCATAGTTTATATTGACACTGGCAGTAAAGTTAATATTTTAACTTTGGGAAAGGCTAAACAGTTAGATCTTAGAATAAAGCCATCTTCTTTAGTGATGACAGGGTTTGGAGGTGCTCAAACAAGATCCATTGGCAAAGCTTTCGTAGAAGTGTATATAGATGATATTCATCTGAGAGGGTATGTCGAAATCACTGATAATATTTTATGCGATATAGATTTGCTTATTGGTCAAAGTATGATTAATCAACCCGGAATTAGCTTGGTAACAACGTTAAACTCTGCGAATTTTATAAAAACTGATGATTTTGGTCATGATTCTCATATTTCGTGTATTCAAGACTTTGGATCTAAGGATCGATACAGTATTTGCTTAAAAAGTGATACTGTTGTACCTAAACAATGTTCTTGTTTCGTAAATGTGTTTGTGGATATAGATACAAACGACGATGATTTGGTTTTTCTTACAAAATCTGTATATGTACTGCTAGGTAAAATGTGTTATATTATCCCTGGAGCAATTGTCTGTATTGAAGGGCGTTTGAAGGTCATAAATATGAGTGATTTTGATATATCTTGGCCGGCACATAAATTGATTGCTCGGGCTGAATTAGTAGAACTTATTACAGAACAAACTTCTGCCACGATAGATAATGACGTTTTGGCGGTAGGCACGTTGTTCGAGTGTTCTAATGCGAATAAGAATCCGGAACAATTAGGATTAGCAGCAGTTGATATAGGAGAATTAAATAATGAAAATTCAGATAGACTAATTAAACTTTTAAATAGATTTAGCAATCTTTTCGCAAAAGATACAAAAGATTTGGGATGCACCGATTTGCTTAAAATGAGTATTAAGACTACAACAGATAGACCAGTTTATTGCAAGCCATACAGACTGCCATATAAGGAGCACCTTATAGTAAATGAAAAAGTAAAAGATCTTTTAGAAGCTGGGATAATCCGTGAGTCTATGTCTGAGTATGCCAGTCCCGTAATCCTTGTAAAAAAAAAGGGAGGCGATTACAGATTGTGCATCGATTATAGGGCCTTAAATTCGCAAACAATTAAGGATCGTTATCCGCTGCCACACATCGAGGATCAAGTTTCAAAATTGTCAGGAAAGGTCTATTTTACAACTCTTGACCTTGCCCAAGGTTACTATCAAGTCAAAATTTCAGAGGAGTCTATACCAAAAACAGCATTTGTTACCCCTTCAGGGCAGTTTGAATTTTTGAAAATGCCTTTTGGTTTAGCCAATGCACCAGCTGTATTTTCCAGGGTAATACGTGTAGCTCTAAACGAGGTCCTTACCGACGTAGCATCATATTTAGACGATGTCATGCTTCCCACAGTAACTGTAGAAGCAGGAATACAATTATTGGAAAAAGTATTGATACTTTTGCAAAAAGCTAATCTAAAATTGAATTTAAAAAAATGTAGCTTTCTTAAAACTAGCATTACATATCTAGGGCATGAAATCTCGGCAGGAACCGTTCGACCAGGTTTAGCCAAAATTAAGTGTGTTTCGGAATATAAGCGGCCACGAAATGTTCACGAAATAAGACAGTTCATAGGACTCGCTTCTTACTTTAGAAAATTTATTCGAGGGTTTGCAGAGATAGCCTTACCGTTAACCAGACTTACAAAAAAGGATGTAGCTTGGCAGTGGGGAATAGACCAAGAAATTGCATTTCAGAGTTTGAAAGATAAATTAGTTGAGAGGCCGGTTTTAGGAATATACGATGTTAATGCAGCTACTGAACTACATACTGATGCAAGCAAATTAGGATTAGGTGGTATTCTTATGCAAAAGCAGTTGGATAATTCATTAAAACCTATCGCATATTTTAGTAGAATAACGTCTAAAGAAGAACAGTTTTATCACAGTTATGAACTGGAAACATTAGCTGTTGTAGAGTCCCTAAAGCGTTTTCGTATTTATTTAATAGGTATTCCGGTTAAAGTAGTAACAGACTGTGCTGCCTTACGCACAACTCTTAGTAAAAAGGATCTTGTTCCTCGTATAGCCCGTTGGTGGCTTACGATACAAGATTACGATTTGCAAATAGAGTATCGTCCGGGGGATAAGATGAAGCATGTCGATGCTCTAAGTAGAAATCCAGTCGGCACTTCCATTTATATGATTGAGGAGGCAGATTGGCTTGTTACACTACAGTTGCAGGATAATAATTTGCAAGGTATTATTTCACAGTTACACGGTCAAACAAATAACCCCGACATTACGAATAATTATATCATTAAAGATAATAAGCTTTTTAGAAAGACGTTACATGGTGAACGGTTCGTGATACCGAAATTGGCAAAATACGGTTTGATGCAAAAATACCATGACCAAATAGGACATCCGGGTTTCGAAAAATGTGAGGCTAGTATTAAGGCGCAGTTTTGGTTTCCCAAAATGACTCGTTTCATCAGGAAATATATAAATTCATGCCTTCAATGTGCTTATGGCAAAGGAACTTATGGAAAGACATATGGTGAACTACATCCAATAGAAAAAGCTCCTATACCTATGCATACCATTCATGTCGACCATTTAGGTCCATTTGTTAGAACCCGAAGAGGCAACACATATGTTCTCGTTGTTATAGATTCATTTACAAAATATGTATTCGCCAGGGCCGTTAAAAATTGTAGTTCGGTAGAAACGATTAAACATTTAAAAGAAATTATAGGGCAGTTTGGAAATCCAATTCGCGTAATTACTGATAGGGGTGTAGCATTTACAAGTCGATATTTTAAACAATTTGCAGTAGAATGCCAGTTTAAACATATCCTCAATGCAATAGCTAGCCCTAGATCTAACGGCCAGGTAGAACGAGTAAATCGCACTATTATTAATGGTCTGAACACTATGTCCGAAAGTGAAAATGTATGGGATGATAAATTAAATGATGTGGTATGGGGAATAAATAATACTCCTAATACCACTACTTCTTTTCCACCATTCAAACTTATGTTTAGTCACGACAACTCCCGCTTACCAGCTTTTTCGACAGGGGAAACTTTAGACTATAATTCACAACAGCAGGCCCTAATAGATAGGAGGGATATTGCAAAATTGCGCATAGACAGAAACATGACCTTAATGAAAAAGAGATTTGATGAAACTCATAAAAAATGTATCAAGTATTCAATTGGGGATCTTGTTCTATGGAAGGGAGGTGCCACTAAAATTGCCGATGCAAAAATTACTCAGAAGTTAAGAAGTCTCTATACAGGTCCCTATAAAATATGTAAAGCTGAAACCAATATAGACCGATATACTATTTGTACAGTTAAGGGTATGAAAGGTTATAAAAAATTTACAGCTGTGGTTCGTGGTGAAACATTAAGACCATATAAATCAATAGTTCCAAATACAGACAGTTCTTCCACTGATGGTGAGGTAGATAGGGATGATTTAATTGACCTATTAGAAAGTTAGTTATTCATTATTTAAGTTATGTATAATGTTAACATATAAAGATGAACATGTTCTTAGTAATTTGTAAAAGTAGCGTTTATATTTTGTAACGTTTATTTCTTAAAAAATCACAATAATACATAAATATTAAAGTTGTACATCGAAATTTCATATTTGGTATTATAATTATTCGCCAGTCCAAAATGTTATTGAAAGCCTGAAACAAAGCACAACAATTTAAATTAACAATATGTTCATTTAAGACGTGAATCCAGGGACCATAAAACTGCGCTTCTCCATTCTCTCGTCTGACTAAAATAATCGATGTATGTAAATTATAGTCTGTGTGACAGAATTTTATGCTGAAGTCTATGTGACAAATTACGGTTCATCAACATGTACAGTCTGTGTGATAACTGAAAAATTTTATATGGTTCGTAAAGTTCCAGTCTGTGTGACAAAATTTGCTATTAATGCTGTTGAATTCAGTCTCTGTGACACAATATAATGAATAAAAATATCAGTCTGTGTGACAAAATAAAATCATGCGTGACAACTGACAAATGTCATACGGTTTATAAAGACCCAGTCTGTGTGACAAGACTTGCTATTATTATTATTGACGTGTATCGTCTGTGTGACACAATATAATGAATGAACCATCAGTCTGTGTGACAAATAAAACCAGTTCCAAGATTTTAATGACAATACTCAGTTTACTCATATTGACAGTTTGTTGCCGATAAAAATGACGTCTGTGTGACCAGTGACCAGTTGTATAAAGTATAAACATATTATATCTACACTGCACTGAAATATTTCTATTATTGGAGAAATGTAACTGTAAAATTGCAAAATCTTACTTACCACTGAAACTTTTCATAACCTCTTGAATACTGCTCTCTTCTTTTGTTACAGTTTGCTGATCGGGGGAACAAACTGTTGGAGTCTGATCGCCGTGGGACACGACAAGCGCAGGATGGCCGAGTGTTAACAAACAACAATGGTACATCTGCCTAACATGATGTACACAAGTCATTATTACTCAGATAGTTCAATTTATTATCAATTACCCACTAACCTATATTAATCAGTAACTTCCGTGACGCCAAATAATTGTTAAATGATTATCTCGTGTAAAATAAAGCTCAACAAATCATTAGGCATTATTTTAAATGTTTTAAAGATGATTATGTATTTTAATTAATAAGCGAGGCATAATAGTATCCTTAATTTGTTTAATTGTCATAACCTAACTTCCGCTTTTGAATTGTATAAAAGACAGGGTACGTAGCTAAGATTATTCATTCGAGTGAAATATATCGTGTAAGGCGGAGCTCTGCCAAACTGTGTCTCCATAGTTAAAATAAAAGTTATACGATCACATCACACGACTTCATTTTTGTTCTCCGTTACACAAGATTACTTGTAATGTAACCCACATTGCCAGTAAGCTTTATTTAAAAAAAAAAGACAATTGTTGGCAGTAGTCGGAAACCTGAGAAGCATGTTGCATTTGCTCGCATTTTTATAAAGATATCAGTAGGTATAACTAAGAAATTCGTAGACAATGATATTGAATAAATACAGATTTAAGCAGAAGCAGCACACGGTCACATTTTTTACATCTCTTAAATCTCCCATTTTGTTTACTTTTGCGTCGTAATTGGTACACTTTCTGTGGACATACGACATCCTTGTTCTAGTTTTTTTTTGTCACAAGACATGCTCGGCGCTTTGGTTGCCTCAGACTATTAGCTAAGTAACAAAATAAGGTTGCTACATCTCTGCCTTACCCTTCGGGGAATACAGGCGTGATGGTATGTTATGTTATGACTGTATGTTTTTTTTTTATCACTGTTTATTTTGTGAGCAGTGGTGATTTTATAATTTACACGAAGTAAAACGCTTTCGGACCTAAAACTTGTAAGTCGTGTATGTTACCACTTAACCATCACTCGTGAAGGCCGTAGCAATTAGAAAATTTTTGGATGGCGAAATAATTCGTGCTGGGAGTACTAACATCTAATCTTATCTGGATAATACTTACTAACGGAGCATAATCCAAAACCACTGAATAACAAAAATAAGAAACTGCGCAACTTCATTATAAAAAAATCACTCAACCGTATTCATAACACTAGCTCTTGAAGGTCTTGCAAAAATAACAAAGTTGTCTCTGTCAGACTTCGTTTGTTTATCACGAATTAATTAGCAGATAAGATAGAAGTTGATTGGTGACTAAGGTATCTAGGATAAATAATTATACACGTCTCGTCGATGACTTTTGTAGATATCAGCTGACATTATATCTACATGTCCGATTTTTGACCTTCAAATTATGTTGATCCTCAGGATCAGAACCAGGATCTCTTAGGATCAAACAAAAATCATTCTTGACATTTTTTTATCAATATATATTATTGATGTGATTGTTACGTATTGCAGGATCAAACCATTCAATATCGCTTTCGTACCTATTTTTTTTGGGATTTTATGGGATAACTCGGCAAACGAGCAGGCGAGCTGCCTGATGGTAAGTAGTCATCGCCGCCCATGGACATCTGCAAAACCAAAGGAGTTGCAGATGCGTTGCTGAGCCTATTTAGGGAAAGGGAGGGGAAGGAGAAAAGGAGAAGGAAGGGGATTGGGGGAGGAATTGGGCCTCCGGCCCTCTCGCTCACCGAACGAAGCGCAGTAACGAAACGCTACTACTCGGACGTCGGTCTTCTGCGAAAGTGTGGTACTTCTCCGATCAAGCCGGCCCATTCATGCTGCGAACAACGTGGCCCTACCACAATAAGATAGATAAATATATACTAACATACCATCATGCATGTATTCCCCTAAGAGTTAGGCAGAGCAGTACCTACTTAATACACTCCCACAGTTCGCCGGTATTTTTAGATCACAAATGTTCTATAAATAAAAAATAAATCAAATAAATATTTTGAGACGGTAGTATTGCTGATATTCAAGGGTGCGTCAGTTGACCATTTTAAGGTAAATTGTCAATTAAAGAGGCTGGTAAAATCAAATAAATTAAATAAGTATGTAAATTACCGAACTCTATATTCAAAATTGCCTTACAAATTAAGCCCGTGCTACACTCAATCCGTTTAGATTACGCTGTCAAAGTCTTGTCCCTCTTTCAGCCTGACATGTGTCCGGTCACCTGTCAAAATGTGTCGATTTGCTTGGACCTCTGTCAAGGGTGATACCGTGTCAAGTTTGGGTACTTGGCTCAAGATATTAGAATTAAGCGATTTTAATATTTATAACATCACACCTGTATTCCCCAAAGCCTTCGGGGAATACAGGTGTGATGTTATAAATTCCGCCATTATGTCTCGCCCACATTTCGCCGCATTTCGCCGGTATTTCTGGGAATTTCATAGAAAATCCCAAAAACACTTTGCTCGACCTGGGATCTTTGATCGAACTCAGGACCTCTAGCGTAGCAGTCGCACTTAAGAGCACTTAACTAATGAGGCAGTCTATTTTTTAAATATAATCTTTTTATATAACCTATGGCACATACTTGGGGAGGCCTATAGAGGCCTATAGGGAGGCAGTGGGTGAAGTCAGGCTGTGGATGATGATGATGACATAACCTATGTGATCCTGGTGCTGGGCAAAGGTCTCACCATCTTCTTCCACTATTCTCTGTTAAGCCCTATCTGACGCCAGTCTAACCGGCAAATCATATAACCCCTAGGTGGTTAGGTCCCTGGGAGAGGTGGCCCTAGAAGAACATACACCGATCGTATCGGCGCGATCCCTTCAAAAAGGTCAGGTGTGTAGTTCTCGCAACCGGCGCGAGTGTATGAAAAAATGTATGATTATGTAAGAAGCGAATGAAGTATGCAAGAGTCGTAGCAAGTACTTAGCGGTCTATAGTTTCTGCCTACCCTGTTAAAAAAAGGCATAAGTGTATTATTTGACCACTAAAAGAGTTTTTATAATTTTTTTTATTCACTGTAGTCCTACGCTTGAACGCCAGTTCGCCTGATGTTAGCGATACTGCGATCTTCGATGGAGTGCGCTTGCCTAGGAGAAACCAATTCACTCGTGATTTAAAGACCCCAAGATTATAGCTATCGGGGAAGACCCACTCGGGAAGCTCATTCCACATTTCAGCGGTACTCATGATAAAAGTGGACTTAAAGCGTTTCGTTAGAGTTTTTTGGATGTCCACCATGAAACGATGTCGCTTTTTTGTGCGAGAGAGTGACTAAAAAACGTTTCGGCCTCACTTTCTACGCTATACCTATTTATTCTAAGGAATTAAAATAATTGCAAGTCTTGTGACTTGGACCACAATAAGCACGCCACCTGAGCCAATCGGAATACTAATAAAGTTTTTGTGTGACTCTCTCATTGGAAGGGTGGGCTTAAATGGCTATACTTGAATGATAAAATTTAATTCGGATTTATAAAGTGTTTTGTAGATAGAAATGGATATATTTATTTTTATATTGTTGAAACAATGTTAACACAACAACTAGCTAGTTATTCAAAGTTAAAGTGAAGTCAAAAATCAGGTAGGTATTTATTCAAGAATAGAATATTGACTTCCTTTTTCGACTACTAACGTTGTATACAGAATAGATAGACAGCTACCTTTTACACACCCACGTATGTTCCGCGATTTTCAGTAGTTAGCAAATGAGATGAAGATCAATATATTTTTATTCATTTTATTTATTCATAATTTTTAGCTGACATCGGATTTGTTTTATTTTCTCTTTCAACTGAACCATTTAAGATGTTTTGATTAATGGTAATTATTGGGAACCGCCGCTAGTAGAGGAGGTACTCGTAGTGAGACTAAACATTCCCGAGTCAGTCTCTCTAAAAGAGGCAGAAGCTATAAATTATCGCCGACAGTGTAGCACTACCTTAAAAGACCGTCTCGAGGCAAGTACATGTTTACTGCTTATTTTTACGACCATTTAAAAAGCTCTATATAGTACATAGAATACAAATTGGCGATATAAAACTAAGCGAACGTGTTGATGCGAATTAAAGCTATTTTCGGCGCCGGAGTTGTTTTATTCAATAAAGTGTAACGATTTCGCTACGACCATTTACCTTTTCAATTATTATTATCCTAAATAACTATAATATAAAAATAAACAATGATAATTAACTATAATATAAAAATATTTAAAACTACTCACTACTTAACTACAACTAATTAATTAAACCTTGATATTAAAAACATAATCATATTTTGAAATAAAAACAACAATAACTAATTAAAATATTAATTCATAAGCAAACCCGGGAGACGAGGTATGTTTAGCATAATAACGTGACGTTACGATTGCGTGGAAGGATCTTGGTGCGAGCAGCGCGCGCGCACTGTGTCGGCATTCCTTGGACAGAGCTACGGAGACAACATTGAGGACGGACGTACTACTACGTTGCGCATAGTCATTGTATAGTCTACCTACACCGTCCAGAAAATAAAAGTTTCTTACTAATAACTATTATGAACTGATTAATTTATATAATATTCATTCTACTTAAATTCTGTGTTGTGTTCCACCCCGAATCGGGTAAGTGTTGCAAAGTTATATCTGTAAAACATAAGCTTTTAGCGGTATAAATTGTTAAAGAAATGTATATGAAATTGTGCTGTGTCATGTTGGTCACCATCATCATTATCATTACTCATTATTGTTTTATCTGGTGAATAAGCATATTATTTTATGTAGTTATACAAATCATGCTTTAGAGCTTTAAGTAGGGTCTACTAGTACCTACTTACTTATTTTCTACTATCATGAAAATAACCGGATAGTGTTAAAATGTCAGGTTTACACTATTCCAGGGTCCACCACTACCGTTGGAAGTCCAGTCTGGAGATCTTCGCCTGGCCATACGTTCCAGCCACCTACCTACCGTCACTGGCTGCCGCAATACCAGGGCAGTGGTTTTGATTACGGACTTATCGCACGGTGGACTTGAGTGTACTAAAGAACCGGAAGCTGTCAACTTGTACAAATTACAGTCTTATTTTTGAATGACGCGTTTAATTTATAGTTTATAATAAAGCTACGTTACAAAAGTTTAAGACCGCGGCTTCGTACCCGTAAACAAAACATACAGGTTAGACAGAGGTGTACTTTATATGCAGGTTGGAAGGGACATCGACGCACATCCGCCTACCACGAATTCAGTTCATGATTCTGCCCCCCCCCCCCCCCCGCGTTGATATTTTTCGTCGGTTATGAAAAAAGAAATCAGCTGTTCCATACATTTTGTCCGTGTAGGTATTGCACTTTTGTATGAAAAAGCAGATTTTTTTTTTCGGCGACTTAATATACACACTCTATTGCCATTTACCGGGCACATATCCAATCTCCGAGCTGCTTCTGCAAATTTCATAGAGAAAAGAAAAACCTTAGAGAATAGATATAGATAGCCGACGTTATGGTAAAGCTTTATAGTCTTGGGCAAAAAATCCTGGCCAATATACCTATTCATCCACCCATTGGTTTATTAGATAGGTAGGAAGGCCATCCAAATCGCATTAAAAACCTTTAACAATGAAACTCCTTGACATCAATTTCCACTGGGTAGCGAAGTCTCGAAAACGTGCCATAATAATATTACACTTTGCATTTTAAAAGGGTGCTTAACATAATACACTGACCCTTCCACGTCAGCAAGTTCAATGAATTGGTACACTGTTGGCCAGAATGAAGTGTAAAGCACCTTTTTTAATTGGAGAGCTAAGCTTAAATATCGGTGGAGCAATTCGGCCGCTCTCTGACTTCTGTTTAATCTCTTGATACAAGACATTACAATAACATTCAATTAACAAACCCCCATGTACACTAACCTTAGTCAAGTAATACCGTTATATTTCGTTTTATGTACGTCCTGTGGAATTCGCCTTGAAAGAAAGAAAAATAATTTTATTTATGACAAAAGTAAGTAAAGCGCACTGACGGCAGTAGAACAAAGTTATGTTTATTTGCGTACTCATTTTATAGACTTAAAATTACTCTCACGCTCAGCCTCGTTTTATTTATTTAAACTTGTATGTACAAAAAAATTGATACATAATTAACATAAGTATGTATTTTAACTGAACCATCATACTGAGCTAATTGTGGACACTTAATTAAATTGTACATAGGTAAAAAGCTTTTACTTAGTAAAAAATAAATGTATGCATAAAAATATATACTTTCAATCAGTGCTGATCACTTTATTTGGCCAGCATCACATATACTCATAATATAACGGTGCCAAAGGCTGTACGAGTGACTGGCTGCTCTGTGATTTATACGGGTCAACCTGAAAATTTTGACGTTCTGAAAGGACCGGCTTGATATATTGCGCATAACGATAAAGTGAGTCTGGAAAAAAACCTGGTACTTTTTTCTTAGCCCTGAGTGAAGTGTCGTGTTGAAGATAACGCTTAATTGGGTTTTGTTTATTTTGATACATTTTTTTGGGATAACTCTGCAAACCAGTCAGCTATCTGATGGTAATTAGTCATCGCTGCCCATGGACAAACATGACATGGCAAAACCAAAGGAGTTGTAGAGCGTTGCCGAGTCTATTTAAGGAAAAGGGAAGGAGAAAAGGAAAAGGCAGGGCTGAGGCAGGTATTGGGTCTCCAGCGCTCCACACTCACTGCTCGAAACGCAACAGTATAATATACTGCTACTTGACGTCGATATTCTGTGGAAGGGTAGTAGGTACTTCGCTGGTCGTGCGGTCCCATTCATGCTGGCTTGTAGACATGCCAGCGCGACGCTTCTACTACTAAAAGCTTATATGGCAAGCAATTTTTTTATATGAGAAAGTATAGTGTTCATTTAAGGACACCTAACCATCAGGCTCGTTTGCTGTCATTTATACATAATTATTATAATAAAATTTTAACAGGCGGATTTCTGTAAATTCTAGTTATTGAATACAAAGTATTATTTTTTAAAATAACATGCTATCACGCCTGTATTCCCCGAAGGGTTAGGCAGAGGTGTACTTAATGTACACCCACAGTTCGCCGGTATGTTTAGGTCGCATGTAAAAGGGGGCGAGCCTATTGCCATTCACCGGGCACAAATCCAGACTCCGAGCTGCTACTGAGAATTTCATAGAAAAACTAATAACACTTTGCTTGACCTGGGGATCGAACCCAAGACCTCTAGCGTAGCAGGTGCGATTGGGACCACTAGACTAACGAGGCAGTCTAGTGGTCCCAATTGCGACTAGATATTTTTTAACTAGACATTTTAAACTTTTTTTATCCAGTACGAATTGAATATTTCTAGCTTAAAATAGGCCAACGTCTGTCGGGTTAGCTAGTAAATAAAAAAAGGACCATGAGTCCCCTTTTATATCTGAAAGTACGAATTAAAAATTAATTGCCTTGACTAGGTATATCAGGACTGCCGCAATCCCATACTCGATAGATCTGCAGATGTTCAATTAATCTGAGAGGCGACGCCTGCGGCTGCGTCCAATGCATATTTATGAACAGTCTGTGGCCTGTTCGTACGAGATTCCAATCGTTAGTTGATCGGACTGGGACATTTAACATAAGTGATTTGTGCTTGACAAGTACACGATGATTTTTCATTTATTTATTTTGACATCGATACATGACGCCTGTATTCCCTGATGGGCAGAGGAGTTATAAGGGCCTTATATACACTCACGGTTCGCCGGTATTATTAGGTTCCATGTAATAGGGGGCGAGCCTATTGCCATTCACTGGCCACATGGGAATCCAAACTCCGCTTGAAAAAATTAAAATTTTATAGAAAAGCCTATTTTTTTTTTCAGTATTATCGCGCTGCCATGTGAAATGCTTATGAAGAACTTGAGAAGTCTTGAGTTGACCTGCCCTAAGAGACGGCACGTATACATCAGTCATCAGAATGCAACAACCCATTGCACGATGATACTAGATCAGCAAGACATTTGCGTGACATACTTCTAACTAAATTTTGTTTTGTAGAGTTTCAAGTTAATTGCGCAAATGCCGTAATTTCCACGACAGTTACAAAAAAGTTAAGTAAATGAACTTAATATAATACAATCAATCATGTACAAAACCAGCTGTGTATAAAAATAACCAAAACCAACATAACCATGTTCATCTAGCATGCGTGCGAATAAATAATAAGGATTGGAGCTACGATTGGAGTCCATTTTAAAATCTCGAGTAATGAATATTGAAATGGTCAATATTGTTTGCGATTTTATTCGGAAATAATAAAATAATTATGTATGCAACGATCGTTATTCGCGATGGAACAAAGTAGGGATTGCAATACACTACCTGTATAATTGTTTATTGTTTAATTATGGCAGGCAGGACTCTTGGCGAGACGGTGTGGCAACAGGCAGAGTAGGGCAACGACATTTTCTCCTTCCCCTCCCTCTTCCTTAAACTCGGCAACGCATCTGCAGGGAGGCGATGACTACGTCCCATAAGTTGGCTCGCCTGATCGTTTGCCGAGATCTCCTGTTAAAAAATGTTGATAATTTGACGATCTTATCTAATAATAAAAAAAACAATCTAAGTACATACAATCATTATAATCTAAGTATTTACAGAAGGGCATAGTGCACTTACTTTTAAGTGTGTTATTTTTAAAACACACGCTCTGAGCCATAAAGAAGAGTGTGCACTCGACACTTGAAAAAAAAAAGTTTTTACAGGAAAAACTTTATAGTGCTTCCAAGATAAGTAGCCTTTATGGGCATCAAAGGATTATTCTAACTGCATCATGCGTTCATAACTACATAGGAATTTAAATAGAAGTGATGAAACTGAAATGCGTCATTCATTAGTGTAATGGTCGTCAAAGTGACTGTTACGCTTAGAGTCGCTCAGGAGGAGAAAAGTGTTTTTCTATGAAACTCTCGGCAGTTCGGAGATTGGATTTGTGGCAATCGCAATAGGTTCGCCTCCTACTAGGTGGGATCTAAACATACCTTTAAATAAGTTCATGTGTAATATACATATAAATAAATTCACCTCTGCCTAACCCTTCGCGGAATACAGACGTGTGAATAAAAAAAACACCCGTTTTTATACATCTGTGGTCTCATAACTTTGTAGGGTGCAGTGATATGACCATTGGACTGCCAAGTGAAATGTCTCGAGTTTGAATCCTCTTACTTTTCGAGGTCATGTGCGTATTAATAATTAATTATAGCACGGCAAAGGAAAACATCGTGAAGAAACCTGCATGCATGAGAGATTTTTTTGATGGCCTGTCTTAATGAAGTCTGCCAACCCGCAGTAGGCTAGCGTGGTGGTCTTGAGCCTAATGCCTCTCGTTCTGGTCCAGAAAAGACCCGTGCCCAGCAGTGGGCTTAAGGGTTGATGATAATGAACTTTGTAAAGTAAGTATATGGATCGGCTGACGTTCATTTCGGGATTTTCAGGTTTAGTCTCATATTAAAAATTGTTTACACAGTCAGGATTACATCAAGCAAACATACAATGATCGGACAGAGATTCGACCTCACTAAACAATTACTAGCGGACCAGTGTCTGACATAACGTCCATGACACATAACCGTCGCCTCCGAGATCCTGAACAAAAGTGAGCGAGTTGACATATCGGCTTGTCTTTTATACAAAACCGACGCATGTCACCTTTAGAATAGGCAGGTATGCCTAAAAACTTCATCAATCTCCTAACAGTACATTAATTATTTTGTTTATCTGTATTCGTCCAATAAATATTTATTTCGTGCCTTGACATAAATCTCAACCCAATATTGATGTTAAATATATAACATAAAATAAACACAGTAGGTATGTATGTCAATACCTCTTACTCATTAAAATAACCTTCACGATTCCATATAGACTTCCAATCTACCCAGTTATCATTTCCCGCAGCGCATCAGGTACGTTTCCTATTTTTCTTTCATTTTGGCATCTCCCTTCAAGGGGGAAAATTGTGTGAAGTCAAAATAAAATAAAAGTGAGTTGGTGCAGTGCGATCGTCTAGACGCTAGTGACATCTGGGTGCGAAACTTTACGAGGCATCGCGTTACTGACAAGGTATTAGAAACTCAATCATAAATCGGTTTTATATAAGATCAGATTACAAGTTAAGTATTTGTACATCTACTTAGGGTCAAGTCGTGTTTGCAACTTATATTCATAATCCATAATCATAATAATTATGTTCACAAAGATATGTATTTTCTAGTGAAAGAAAAAATCGGCCGCAGGCAGGGTTCGAATCTGCATCCCTCTGGTTAAGTACAAGAGAAGAGAAATTACACATAACAGGCAGTGGTCTCGGTAGCTAAGTTTGTAAAGCGTCTGGTTTACTTAACAAGAGGGACGCAGGTTCGAACGCTGCCTGTGGCCGATTTTCTCTTTCACTCAATCATATCTTTGTGAACTTTTCGCATTATTTAATGATAAAATAATAATTATGTTCAAACAGTCGCCTAGGATAAAGTCGTCGTCATTCACGCGACTCGCTCACTACCGCAGGGCATTCAATACCTAATGAATATTCACACACTGCGACAGAGCGACTTTTTATTGAAACATCACGATTATCCGCTTATGCAAAACAGTGTCGCATATTGAGAACGTTTTAATAAACTGACGAAATGGTTTGTGCACTGTAGGTAAATTATTATAGAGGAAATTAAGTTTCTTATCAAGTTATTATATAAATACATACATACACTCATGCTTTTTTATATATTTCCTTGATAATTATAAACATACCATCACGCCTGTATTCCCTGAAGGGTTAGGCGGAGGTATACTTAATGTACACCCACAGTTCGCCGGTATGTATAGGTCCCATGTAATAGGGGGCGAGCCCGTCTACCCTTCACCTGGCACAAATCAATTTCATAGAAAAACCCAAATAACACTTCGCTCGACGACTCGACTCTTGGGTTCAATCCGTCGAGTAGCAGTCGCGATTGGGACTACGAGACCAACGAGTCGAGAGAGAGAGACGTAGGAGTACGAGAGAGCAGTCATAATAATGAATATTATTATCATTAGGTAAGTCATAACTGCGCTGTTCAACAGATCTGCAAGGTCTTTTTGTTGTGGTAGGGCCACGTAGTTCGCAGCATGATTGAGCCGGCTTGACCGGGGAAGTACCACACTCTCGCTGCAAACCGACGTCTGAGTAGTAGCGATTCTCTACTGCTATGTTCGGTGAGTGAGAGGGCCGGAGGCCCAATTCCTCCCTCAATCCCCTTCCTTCTCCTTTTCCCCTCCCTTTCCCTAAATAGGCTCGGCAACGCAACTGCAACACCTTTGGATTAATAAGCGGCGATAATAATATGTAAGTTATTATAATTAAAAATGTTTGGGGTGATTTTCCACATTCTTAAGTAAAAAAATACATTATATCAACTTCTTACGTATTGGTCCACCATTTTCCATCTCCTATAATTATATTCCTTTGTGGAAACCAAAAGCTTAAAGATGTCAAGTATATATAACGAGTAATTAAATAACTACGTAAGTACTTCGTAGTTAACATCGTAGCACCGTAGCTCGTAGCACCGTAGCGACGTAGCGCCGTAGCAAAAACAAAATAATTTTACATCAAGAGCAACTCTTCACCTTCTTAATTAAATCACATCAAAGTGGTCCGACCGGGACTTTCGTAATAAATGACAATCAAAAATTAATTTCAGAACATATTAGATTAAACTTTGGTTTTGGTGAAAGGTTTTTGGTACATTAAAATGGCCTACATAACACATCAACGTGTCCCCACGTACCATTACGCCTATTTTCCTCGAAAGGTTAGGCAGAGGTGTACTTAATGTATACCTACAGTTCACCGGTATGTTTAGGGCCCGTGTAATAGATGGCGAGCCTATTTCCATTCATCGGGCACATACCCTTACTTCGAGCTGCTACTGAGAATTTTATACAAAAACCCAATAATACTTTGCTCGACCTGGCAATCGACTACCTCTAGCGGACCTTCTGACTGCCTGGTGAAACAATTAGAGTATGTTAAATGCTTATTGGCATTAGATGATTATTATTATATTTTTTTATTTTTTTTTCTTAAATTTTTTGGTACAATACCTTTTCCAGCGCCAGATATTTTGTCACAAGAAATTGTTTAATTTTAAGTCAACCTTTTTACACCGACCTAATTTAATTACAACATGCTCTTCTGAAATTAATAAGAATTTAATTAGTCGGAGACACAACGTTGTTAATATAATTACATTTTCAGGTGATATGATAAGAGACGAGTTGATTTCCCTCGTGTGTTTCTTTCTATAATGTAAGTATATATTTGAATAATGAAAAAAAAAAGAATGAAAGAATTTAAATAATAAAGAAAAAATGTTGTGTTGGTTTAAAGACAGAGTTATGTCTTCAATAGATCACAAAGATCATTTGTTGTGGTAGGGCCACGCTGTTCGCAGCATGAATGGGCCGGCTTGACCGGGGAAGTACCACACTCTCGCAGAAGACCGACGTCCGAGTAGTAGCGTTTCGTTACTGCGCTTCCGGAGGAATTGGGCCTCCGGCCCTCTCGCTCACCGAAGAGCGAGAGGGCCGGAGGCCCAATTCCTCCCCCAATCCCCTTCCTTCTCCTTTTCTCCTTCCCCTCCCTTTCCCTAAATAGGCTCGGCAACGCATCTGCAACTCCTTTGGTTTTGCAGATGTCCATGGGCGGCGATGACTACTTACCATCAGGTAGCTCGCCTGCTCGTTTGCCGAGTTATCCCATAAAAAAAAGACATGATTTTCTCATGAAAGAAAATTTCCTAGTGAAAGAAAAATTCGGCCTTAGGCAGGGTTTAAACCTGCGTCATGCGTGTAGTTATTGTGTGTTTGCTTGAAGTAATCCTGACTGTGTAAAATTGTAAATTGTTACTTTGTTTAGAGCCATATTAAATCTTTTTAAATACCACGCCTTGTCATAATTTCTAAATGTATGTTATGTTATGTTGTACGCTTTTAATTGAATATTCAAGTAATATCCATATTAATGATTTTACTTCCCCACACAAAGAGTCTATAAAATCAATATACCGAACACAATTACCGAATAATTTCATTCTGAATGCAGGGTGACAATCAGGAAGAAGGTTGGCCCAATACGTACCTTTGTGCGTCTGACAGTTGCGTAATTGAAAGGTTTTTAAGTGGTATTCAACCCTCCATCAATGTCCCATTGTGGGGACATTATTTAATTTCCAATTCTATTGTTAAGGTCACTTCAAGTGGTTTAGTAATTGGATTATTATAAATTAGGTGTATTGTGATTACGAGTCTTTTGTGATAAAGTACATTTATCTACTTAATTTCATTATTAATCCATTGCGAGGTATGGATCTCCTCTCAGAATATAGGGGTTAGGTCCACCACGCTGGCTGGCAGTGGATGGATGCGAGATGCCCAAGACCGGGCCTGATGCTCTTTGGGGGAGGATTACGTTCAACATTGGAAATAGGCTGCTATGAATATTTATTGCAAAAAGTCGAAGGTGCTAGCCTTGGATTTTGTCTAATTTATTCAATTAAGTTTCGATTTTTGCAAAACCTCCAAATTCAAACTTTTCTGGTCGAACATATCATCAAAATAGTTATTTGATTTGCGTAATAATCTCATAAAATCAGTTGTATTATAATGTAAATGTTTAAGTAAGCATAAGAAAACGCCATAGATTTGAATTATGGTCAATTAATTATGATATCAACATGTTGAATTAAGTACATTCGTCTATACTGCCATGTGCATTTTTTATCGAATTCTTCATTTATTATTAACCCATATACCTACTATCCCACTTATAATGAGAGGGATAAGACTATTATCCACCACGCTAGCTTACTGCGAGTTAGCAGACTTCACGTGCCGTTAAAAAAATATCTCAGACGTGTAGGATCCTTTAATATAATTAAAATTTTACAGCATTTTGTATAAAATTTTAACTTTAAAAGAAGCAATTTTAGGAGCGCCATTACTAAACTCCTTAATTCTTATCGGTAATAGTATTCTTTAGAAAACATTAAACAATGTTTGCCCCCAGTGTTGTTCGACGCAAATTATACTGGGGTTGCAGATTAAAAAGAATATAGCACGCCCCTTGTGCAATAGCAGGTTTGATCTACTTGGGGCTAGAGTATTGATGCTATTTATAAATAACAAGTTTTTGCTCGCAACTTCTTTTCCATCGACTTCTGAATTGGATCTAACCTAGATAAAATCAGTTCAATTTAAGTTAAATTTTAGCTCAATTATATAACTAAAATAGGTATGTACTTTTGAAGTGTCAAAAAGTAGTAGTCAAGAAGTATTATACATTCAGCCGTTTTTGAGTGACTGACAAACAAACAGTCAATCAACCTAAGATACAAACATTGTGAAGTATGGTTACCTATTCATCGACTGACCACGATATACTAAGTTTATCTTTGAAGACCGATTGATCAGTGTACTTATTACTAAATTAAGAGGTCCATATGGACCATGGCCGTCTGAAGGGGAGGGTTTGTGATTCAAACCTGTCTGGATTTGAGTTAATACGAGTCCAATATACCCTGCCCCAGGTGGTAGAAAATCTATAAGGATTTTTGGAAGCCCTAAAAAAGAGGTATTAAGTCATACATAAAAGAGGTATTTATTTATTTATTTATACACTCTGGATCCCAAGCTTGCTTTGAACTACCCAACGAGTACTTAAATTAAATTAAATTATTTAAGACATACCTATTAATTAAAAGTGTACTTAAAAAAAACGTAATGTAAAAATTATGTATGTGTATGTTAATGTACCTACCTTTAATAAATAAATAAATAAAAATCGTGATAGTTCATTTCCATAGGTATTATATTAATAAATTATTATTTGATCTAGCAATAATGCGAACATTACGGACCCAATATGAATCCACCCAGACTTAAGGGGACGATGCGATCGAAAGTGCTGGAGCTGTTTTAATAAACGGAAAACTGATTTATAGCTACCAAATAGGAATTTTCCGGTGGCACCACCGCTATGTTGTGGTGATATTGATAATTGCACAGTCATCCGCGCCAAGTAAAGGCATATTCAGACATTAGCGATATTTGCTACCGCTTTAGAGAAGCGAAAATCCCGAGCGGTATTCTGCCGTGTAAATTTCACCAGGTAGGTAATTATTTATTCCTATTCCATTTTTAAGACACGTACCTCACTTTTCGAAATAAAAAAATACTACATAACATAACATGAGGAATTAGGGGAGGCCTTTGCCCAGCAGTGAGACAGTAACGGCTAGAGAAAAAAAAAACATAACATACTATTACGTCAGGAAGAGATCTAATAATGATCACGTACAGTTATTCGGTATGTTTAGGTCCTGTATACTAGCATAGGTGTCATACAGGAGCGAGCCTATTGCCATTAACCGGGCTCAAATTATAACTCCGATCTGCAAACGGAGAATTTTATAGAAAATCCCCAAGACACTGCTTAACCTGAGAACTAGCGAAGCAGTAAAGACAAAGACAAAGACATTTATTGCTCAAACTGTGTACAAACAGTTACGCTTAGGATCACTAGAGTATGCAAGCATATAAAATCACTATGAAAAATAACTATTTTCTAAGATACCTACTCATCATAATTACAGGTGTTGCATTATTCGCAGTGTTATTGACAGTATGAATAATATCGCGTACATCTGAACACGCCTTTATAGCGGGGTTTGCAACCCTGTGGGTGTCGAAAAAGCGTTTTTTTTTTCGAAAAGATTTATGGAGGCGCAGACACGGTTTTTTAAAAGAATTTTTCCGAAGATAAAACGTGACTTATTGCTATCTTGATTTTTTGTGTTACCTTTTATTCAAGAAAATGTTGGCGCGCTCATTTTCATTTTGTTCGTTACAAGAAGGTTGGTTACCACCGATATCATTTCTCATAGGGACAGCCGCACACACGGTGTGTTTAGTTCCCATGTATTATGGGCCAACCCTATTACCTAACCTGCCACAAATCCAAACTACAAGCCGATGCTGAAAATTTTACTGAAATACTCAATAACGTTGCTTGACCTGGGAAACGAATCTATCACCTCAAATTAAGTTGCACTTACAAACACTAGACTAAGGCAGTTATATTTAACTGTTATATTAATATATTTATAGTTATATTTAAGCTAGTTGACTAATATTTTTTTTATAATTAGTCCCATATTTTTTATAGCGGAACAACAAAACAAAATTAAAATTGGTTAAAAAATAAGGAAGGCTTGTGATGTCAGAATCCGATATGCCATATAATTTCTATACTAACACACGGGAAAGGGACAGAGCATGTCAATATCTACCAAAAACTTTTAAAAACATCTTAGAATTTTTTTTAGTCAATTTAATTATTTTTTCAGTATACGTCTTATATTTAATTTTATTTTACAGTAGGCCTGTTATTTGCTATAAATTCCACACCAGACAACAATCCTTATTGAGACATTCTGGAACAGAGAGTGGATAAAATAATTATTCTTAGAATTTCTGAGCGTAGAAGAATTGAAATAAGCCATATCTATTCTACGGCTTTATACAATTCCTCCTACATATATACAGTTGGCAAATTTACTCATTCCATAACAACGTAATTTGTCGGTCTGTTTGTTGGTTGAGCAATATAGATAGTTATCTACCGGCCGAACGCGTTCGAACCGAGTTTGCATACCGATACGCCTCTGGAATGCACTAGCAAGACTGATACAAACATGGTGTTCCAATAATGAAGGATTTTATGACGGTCAGAAATATTTTTAATTTTCCGCTCGCGGCTTCACCCGCGTGTAGGAATAATATAGGTATAGCATATATCACTCTGGAATGTTACTTTCTGTTGGTGAAAGAATTTTTCAAATCGGTCCAGTACTTTCAGAGCCATACATATTCAATGTAAACAAACAATCAAATCTTTAATCTCTGTAATATTAGTTTAGATAAGCATAATATTTCAATATCTGCCTCATTAGTGTAGTGGTCTCAAGCGCGACTGTAACGCCAGAAGTCCTGGGTTTGATTTCCATCTTGAGCAGTGTTTGTGAGTTTTTATATGAAATTCCTAGTAGCAGTTCGGAGTCTGTAAGTAAAAAGTTATACGTTGACTTAAGAACCTCCTTCTTTTTTCGTTGGTTAAAAATACAACATGGGTTACTCAAAGAGCAGAAGGAATTTATTTCGTAGATAGAATTAACATTGAATATTATTTATTTTTATACTAATTTTAAAATAACAATGATAATTATAAACACGCATTCAACCATATTTTGCAATTGCTGCCTTGTAGTCTACATCAGTCTTGAAAAACTAAATTTTTTAACGTTTTTTTAAAAATAAATTAATACTATGACACCCTGTATATAAGAGGTTAGTCTATCACCATGGCAGTGGATGTCAACAAGCCTCACAGCAGCTGCGGTCAAACGGTATTTATTCACCCGGAATGCCGGCCAACATTGCAGTAAGAAAGTAAAAAACACACGCTTGTATGGTTATACAAATTAATATTATAAATAGCTCTGTCTATTTGTTTGTTATATTGTATCGCCTAAACCACTGAACCAATTTTGATGAATTTTGTTACAGAGATAGATTGAACCTTGGTATAGGATGTAGCCTGTTTCTTTTGAGAAAATCTCTCTGGCGTGCAAGTTTCCTCTTGACGTTTTTCTCCACTGTTTTAAGCGAGTGATAATTATTTGTGCACATGATTACGAAAAGTCAGATGCCTGGAATTTTATTCAAACTCAAGAACTATGACTTCAAACAGTCCAACCATTATATCACGAGGCTTTTAGTAGCATATACCTACTATTATTTATATCATAACTAGCTTTCCGCCCACGGCTCCGCCCGCGTGGTTTCTCGACTTTCCGTTCTATAATATGTATGTATTATACACATGAATCTTCCTCGAGAACCACGCTATGGATTGGTGAAAACAGCATGAAAATCGGTGCAGTAATTTTGAGTTTATCGCGAACGACAGACAGACAGAAGCGGCGGAGGACTTTGTTTTATAATATTTAGTGATGTATTAATTATGTATGTAAATAATATTTTATAAATCACAAATGAAATTTAAAACAGCCTGTATTTGAAGGAAGTACGTCAGTATTGGATGTCTGGAAGCGCAGTCACGGATGACAGGATGCCGCAAGCCGATCGTATCGAATGAAGACTTCTTGCACGTAATTAAGTATCGGTACTGCAGTACCTATTCTACCTACCTACTAGTAGAGATGTGCTCTGCGCTGCCACTGACAACGCTTTAGAAGTGGCTAAGTTTTAGGCGAAGAGTATTTAACTTTAAAAAAAACGTACTCCAGACACGAAGAAGAAGAGTAGAGATAGATCGAGTCAATATCCTGATCATTTTTAATACTTTTAGCTGGAAGATTGACGTAGTATTGTTGTACAATTTTCGGAAAAAATCCAAATGATGGATTTTTTTCAAAATATTTTTCTGAAAAAAAAAATACAAATGTGATTTTTTTTAAAAAAATATTGTCTACGTGCTATAAATTATGGACTACAATAGTGTAATTACGGCATTCTTACCTGAATGGTTAGGCAGAGGTGTACTTAATATACACACAAAGTTCAGCTGTATGTTTAGGGCAAGCCTATTGCCATTCACCGGGCATCAAATCTCTGAGCTGTTACTAAGAATTTCATAGAAAAACCCAATAACTCTTTGCTCGAACCTAAGACCTTTAGCGTAGCAGTTGCGCTTAAGACCACTAGACTAATGAGGCAGCGTGCCTTGGGTCGCACAATACTAGTAAGTACAGTCAGCAATGAAAGTTGCTGAGCACGATGAAATCTTCAAAACGCTTAAACATATTTATTATCCAAAACTTACTGAACCGAGATGTGGTAAGTACCTAGTACGTGTTTCTACATACTGGACCATCATTTTTTTCCTAAGTGAATATATTAAAAAGTATTGGTGCTGCGTTGTTTTCAAAACTTGGCGGTTTTCAGCAACTTTCGTTGCTGACCGTACCTATTTTTGTTAACCCCTTGTACTAAGTTAAATGCTTGTATTGTGGGTCGACGTCGGTAGTACAATGCGTGGGTTCGAACCGGCAACCACATGATCGCATGTCCGACGCCTAAGCCATTAGACTATCGCCGTCTTAATAAATAACTACTTGCCATATTCTTCCCATCGCCGTACCTGTATGTATATGCTTCATTTTCTCAAAACCCTTCAAAGCAATCTATTATTGACTCACAATAACTTTGACGCTTATACAAAAAGTATCAAAATACCCACTCCCCCGGGATTCATGAATGACGCTTATAAATTGACGTTACTTATCTCTGCGTCACCTGTGTCGCGTAGCGAAACATAAATATACTTTTAAATTTACAATAATTTAACCGACATTCACCCGTCTTTCGCATAACTTAAGGTTGGATTTCGATTGGAAGGTTATGTTTACAAGAGTTAGAAGCGTTTGTCAGTTGTTACGAGTGTATTTAATGTTTAGAAAGTTAAAAGCGCAGATTTAATAAAGATTTTCATATTTATGTTATGTCATTAGAAAGAGTAAAGAAGTATATTGTGCCTTTGCCTGCCAGCCGTATTGAAAGCCTCAAATAGGATGCTACATGATACAAATAGGTGCCGCCTAAAATAATTAAATAGGCAATAATAATGAATAAATCATTACAAAAAAAATAATAATAATAACAACATAAATAATAAACGTTCCGGCAATACAGACGTGATGGTATATATATTTTTTCCAATCGTTAACTAATCATTGATATTAAGAGGTATACAATAGTCATAATAAGTCCCACACTTGCTATGTCTGTAGTTTCTGCTCACTCGTGTCTGTATATATATATATATATTGTTTATGTAAATAATTAAATTTAATCGTTGGATGCAGGCGGCATATAACCGGTCGTTGTGAAAGTCTATGGGGGAGACCTTCGTTCAGCAGTGGACTACATTTGGCTGATATGATGATGATGATGATGAAATAATAAAATTTAGGGCAACATTCATATGACTGTCCATGGACAATCACGTGTGGAAGACCTCCTAAATAAATAGCTCTATTTCACAAGGATCATCATCATCATCATCAGCCTTACTCGTCCACTGAACGTAGGACTCTCCGAGTGAACACGACAGAGCCCGATCTTCGGCTATGGATACTTTGGTCCAAATATCATGAAATATTTCATTTAAGAGACCAAACCGGGCCCAATTTCCACTTAAACATTTTTTCCAATTCACCCCACGTACCAAAGCTCCTGTGACCAACACTACCTGCTAGTCAATTTCATAGAAAATGAACTGCAAATTCGGGCGCCCCGTTGGGAATTCAGGCAAAAATTTCAATAGTGCGTGCATCATTTGGAATCGTTCAAATATTTGCAACAAGGGAGGGAGGCCTTCTGCTTAGAGGTGTCAGTCACACCGGGTCAGTGGGCCGATTTATAAGCGATAGCGATTTCGGTTGAAAAAGAAAGTTGAAAGTTAAAGTATTAGTATTAAATTATTATTTCTTTCTGACGACCTGGCTGCGAAGAAACGTAGAGACCTACAAGAATAATACCTTTTTTCGAAGTTCAGATGTTATGGCGTAGTATATATTTTTTTTGCAGCAACAGCTTGCTATAGGAGATTTTAAACACATTAATAGGAGCACAAACCTGAATATCATCATCATCAACCCATATTTTATGCGTAAAAATTAGTAATCACATAAGTGAAGAACTGCCGGTTGAATTCGGAGTGCCACAGGGCAGTATTTTGGGACCCAGCCTGTTTCTCTGCTACATAAATGAGCTTTGTAACCTCAACATTAAAAACTGTCGCATCTCTGCTTACGCAGATGACACCGCGTTAACCTTTTTTGCACACACTACTGATGAACTTCTTAATATTGCTCAAAATGGATTTAATACAGTATGTCACTGGCTGTCTTCTAATCTCCTAACCTTAAATGAAACTAAAACAAATTACCTACTTTTTTCAATCCAGAATCGACTGCAAGCAATAAATTCCTCACGCGCTATTTTTGCTCATAGATGTAATTTTCCCCCTATGCCCAACTGTAAGTGCCCCAATATTAGTCCCACTAAATGTATCAAATACCTAGGAGTCGAAATCGATGCTAATTTGACCTTTGAAAACCATATAACATCGCTTTCCAAAAGAATACGCAAACTTACATACATTTTTAAGGACCTTCGTGATGTAGCAGAGAAACAGACAATGAAGATGGTTTATGAGGCCTTGGTACAATCTATCATATCCTATTGCATCACCACATGGGGTGGAGCTTGTAAATCTAAATTGATAACCCTCGAAAGAGCTCAGAGGATGATACTAAAAGTGAGTCATTCGAAATCTCGATTATACCCTACTTCAAAACTTTATGAAGAAACCCGAGTGTTAACTGTACGCCAACTTTACGTAATGCTAACCGTACTCCTCAAACATAGTAATATTCCTGAAGCAAGAAAAAATCGCATAGCCCATACCAGAAGGAATTTCGCAGTCTGTGAGCCTACTATCGTAAACACTGCTTTCGCTCAAAGATTCTTTCCATACCGAGGAGACATGCTCTATAATAAGATAAATAAAATACTCACCATGGCGAATTCCCTAAAAATCGAGTGTAAAAAGAAACTCAAGGAATGGTTACTAGACTTGGACTATACTGATACTGAAAAAATCATAGAACTCGTAACTTAGCAGGTAACATAATATACAAACTGTCACGCGCACCCACACGCACGCACACACGCACACACACACGCACACACACACACACACGCACACGCAAACATACACATACACATACAAACACAAAACACACAACACACACAAATCAGACACGCAATGATTAATTACTTGACAATTTTTGACATTAGTGTTTTGGGGGGCCTGGAGTGCTAAAATACAGGCCTAGGCTTAGTTTGGACTCCAGATCTCCCACAAATTGCAGATCAAACTTGTCATGTTTTCATAATGTTCAAAATAAGTACCTACTACCTAGACCTACCAATTGTAAAACTTTTCTCAATTTTGTAACCCTAATATTGTAATTTGTGGAGATGAAATAAACGCATTTTTATTTTTTATTTTTTATTTTGTCCCACTGCTGGGCACGGGTCTCCTCTCAGAATCAGAGGGATTAGGCTGTAGTAAGCAGTTAAATCTATATTATACAGAAGATTAGTTTTGGTATTTTAAAACGTTTAAAATTTAATTAAAATCTAGTCTTAATGCACCTGAATTACCATTTACGTGATCCATTTATTATATTGCAATGAAATCGCCTGCCAGACCAAGTGTGGGCAAAAGTTACCACAAATTGGATCCCACAGGAACTCGACTCTTTTGAGAAAGATTGGTTCTCTAAAAGTTCGGATAGGTCGGTTTGGAAAAAGGCAAGGGAGGCCTTTGCCCAGCAGTGGGACGAAATGGGCTAGAATAAATAAAAATAAAATCAAATGAAATCACAAAATTGTACCACTGAAAAATCACAAAATGTTGACAGAACAGACCAAATTATATTTTTTTATGTACCTGATGTCCTTCTATTTATAACTTGGACCAAACTAAAATCGGAACCACTTGCACAGGGGTTAATATTGGAAGAAAAATGTATGGTTTAGAATATATATTTTTTTATAAAAAACCCATCGATTCACAAGGGGAAGATACCAAACATTTTGGCGTTGAAAAATGGTGATCGTTCCCCTTTGATATTAGAATTGCGCAAATATTTCTGAACGATTTTTTTTATTTTTTTAAGAACTGAGAAGGGAAAAGATTACAATGCCGGTGTTTTGGTTACCGTAGGATATAATTTGTCACATCTTACCCTTAGACTTTGTGTCTCCAACTTGACACTCTATATTTTAGGGTTGTAGAGAATTGGAGGGGATTTTTTTCTTTCACAAAATGTATAACTTTAAACTTAAGTTATTTTTTGGAAGGAAAAATACGTATGCGGGCAGAATTAGAACCTGCGTCTTCTGGTTAAATACACCAGTCGGTATGACGAAATTTGCCTTCACATTTTTAATTTACATCTTTGAGGTGACGTTAATAATCTTTGCATGGAAAATGCCTTAAAAATACAAAAGATAACTTTAAACTTACTAGTATTAAATTGGTTTTCGGCGATGATTTTCATAAATAATTTTATTTCAATAAAACAATAGGCAAATTGATTTGTTTCTCAGACTTTATTGATTCTTTTTCTCAGGGCATAGGATTCCAATAATACTTCTCGTATACTCTGTCCCAAAATATATAACGTTTTGCGAACAAATCTTTCTTAATTTTCAATTTGCTGCCTATTTCCATGTAGTTTTGTTCTTGATTTGTATATTTCAGCCATTTTACGTCAATTAATAAGCTTTCGTATGCGGTAGGGTCTCTGTAAATAAACATTTATATTTATGCAATTAACTGATTTCGAATCGGGAAACACATTTTCTATAATGCAATGTTATTATTGGGTCCTAAAAGCTTAGTAATCATCATCAAAACGTAGGCATTATGTCATTAACAACATTAAAGGAAGAAGAAAAAATCTTACTCATATTTTACGAAATCTGTCCACATCGTTGTCATTCGATCTCTTGTATCTAAATCCTTGGGTTTTGTTGTAAACTCGTAGAAATCCAATAGATAAGCTGTTTGGTCTCTATGGCTGGCACCTTTGATTTTATCCATATAATAATGTCTGAAATTTAACTTCCCGACGTACCCAAACTCATACAAATAGACTGGTCTTTTGGATTTCAGAGAATGCAGTTTCGCTGACTTCATTATTGCATATTTGAACATGGAATCTGAGAAAAAATCAACGTATTCTTGTAAAGTATCATGAGATACTTCTTCTCCTTTAAAATAGTATTTCTTTATGTCATTGATGAAGGCATCCCTCGTTTTGTTACTATCAAAACGCAAATCGGCAGGTAGGAAATTGGCAAAATTTTCATTCATCATATCACTCCAATCAGAAAACTTGTTCGTTCTACTGATGCCTTCCATATTAGAAAAACCAGTCAAAATAGGAATTTTCTTATAATCTCCTTTATGGAAAGTTATTAATGGAGATTCAGTTAGAAATGGTTCACTGTTTTTGACAACCTTCTCAACGCATGGTGCTAACCCAAATGTAGCGTTGGTCAAATAGAAATTCTTGCTCTTAGCTGCCAAATCTTTGATCGGTGCATTCAATATAAAATTATTTAAATCTTCTATTTTTCCTGTGTCGTTATAACCCATGCCTATTGCCAAATTCTTAGCTGTGTTAATAGGATCTCTGTTAATTGCGAAAGGAGACAGAGCCGATCCACTTTCCAGAATAAGCTTATCAATTAAACCTTCTGCTGCTTTTGACAGTGCTAGCAGTTCAGCCATGCTGGCACCAACACTGAATCCAGCAAGAGTCACTTTATTGGGATCTCCGCCAAATTTTTTAATATACTTATTAATGAACTTCAAAGCAGCAAGCTGATCTTTCAACGCAGCGTTGCCGGGTATCTCTTCAGTACCGAGACACGTAAATCCTTTGAAACCAAGTCTGTAGTTAAAACTGACTACGATGACGTCATGGCGGGCTAGGAAGTTAAATTTTCCCATATTCCCACTACCACCGGAGTAGGCTCCACTGTGTATATAGACGAGGACAGGTAGCAAATTATCTTCGCTCGCAACTTGTGGGACAATTATATTCATGGTAAGGCAATCTTCTACGCCATCTAGGATTATCTCATCCTGGTCTTCTTCGGTTAGGTAAACCTGTTCGCAGGCAATATTTCTCATATTTGCAGCCCTGATGCCTTCCCATGGTTCTACCGGTAGGGGAGCCTGGAATAAAAATGATATTTCTGTTAGAATTTTTATTATGAACCCAAAAATATATGACTGCATATATTATTATTTTTTTTGTATTTTTTAGGCATTTTCCATGCAAAGATACGACATCACTTCAAAGACGTAAACGGTCTGGTGTACCTAACCAAAAGACGCAGGTTCGAATCCTGTCCGCAGTCGTATTTTTCCTTCACTACCTTCCTACTTTGTATCCCTTAAAACAACGATGTCGATTTTAGCATTCAAAATATATGAATTATTAACCTGAGTCCTTTTTCATTTCCTGAAGGTATTTTCCTAACTCATCAACCACAGGTATTTTTGACTACCAGTATAATATAAATTAACAATAATTATGCAGTTACCTTGAAACTATCTCTTCCTTTCGGAGCCATAGCGTACGGTACTCCATAAAACTCAAAGTAATCACCATTCCAATACTTCTCCCCACTCACACCACCGATATCCAATATCACAACCCTTTCATCTTCAGCAAAAACATTTAATATTAATATCACAAATATTAACAATTGTAACATGTCCATCGGTGCCGTTAAAACCGTTCAAATACTTATCAATTTGGTTCAGCACTAGATAAATGAAAGATAATTGGTTTCATACATTTCTGTTATCAGTTAATGATTGATTTTGATTATTAACTTTGACACACATACCTACAATAATTTGGTCAATATTTATATTTAATCTGTAATTACACTTAGATAATTATCTTTAAATATATTACATGAATTTTGTGAGATATTTTTCACTGTCACTTTTGCTTAATTTTACTTTTAAAAATGCTCATTTTCAGTAATTTTCTTGGTCACATTACTCTACATGCTGAAGCAGTTTGGTAGTACTAGTGTCTCGCTGGCACATGTCTAAATGCCAGCATGAATGGGTCGGCACGACCGGGGTAGTACTTTCCCTTGACTCGGCAGCGCATCTGCAACTCCTTTGGTATTGGTGATGACTATTTATAATACCATCAGGTGGCTGGCCGGCTTGTTTGCTAAGTTATCCAAAAAAAAAACCGCACCAACTACGAAAACACTACTGAATGTATTAAACAAGCACATGACCCTATGTCCAGAAAAAGTACTTTCCAGTTTATAGCCAACTAATATATGATTTCAAGTTGTCAGCCACTGATCAAAGCGGCATGCGATTACGGTTCACTGCGATACAAAGGTAACATTACCTGTTTTTTCAAAAATTGAGTCTTTGTAAGATACCTAATTCCTAAATTTGGAACGTATTAAAAAAGTCTTCCTGTATAAGCATATAATCTGATATTAAATACATAAATAGAAATAAATATATTAGGCACGAAAATCGCAAAGCCATGCTGCAAATATATTATCATAAGATATCCTATATGGGTACATTTCTTGCGTCCGGCGGCCAAGTGTTGTGTCTATGACGTTTACATCATACGACTTTTAAAATAATGTGTTCAAAAAGCCAACTAAAAAATAGTGCTATTGGAATAAGACTATTTTACTACGCAGTGAGGTTATCGATTTATTAACAAAAATATTTCGGATCGCTACTTGAGATCGCCTTTTTCTTTGTTTTAATTTTTTTTGAAAAGAATGAATGAATAAATGAATTAAAAAAATCAAATCACAAATCTCGTTTGTGTTATAAAATGTTACTTTGGGGTCAATGAGCGATCTGCTTACCATGTTCATGATTAATGTGTTTTTTCGGAACTTCTATATGAATCAGTAAAATATATGTCAGTAAGTACCTACGTACCATTCTGGCCTTAACATTGCAATGTATCATATCCCTATTTTTCTTGGTCATGTCATCACTTGAGAACGACTTAATTGTTTTTTTGTTATGTTTTCAGAAAGAAATGTAAAGAAAATTGCGCAGAAAATTGAAATATATAAAAAAATTAACGACTTTAACTTTGCGCGCTTTTTTATTATTTATTCCAGTTCGAACTGAATATTCATAGCTAACATAGACAGGACAACGTCTGTGACATGTGTAACATGATCAGAATTGTAGTTTGAACCGCTTTCCCGCTCTTTCACTTCTCTCGTCAACTCTGATTCATTCTGATATCTTCGTCTAGGCTGCCGGGTTGGCGTTTGCCATTAAGTAGACCTATTTATCTTAGGGTCAATCGGCCCAGTATAAAGAATAATAAAAGTCGTGGTCGTGTCGTGACGTCTAAATTTATCGACGGCTCCTCTTTATGTTGAATATATTCGGTTTAGTAGGTTTCCATGTAGACCTGCATAAAATATGTTATTCCCACTCACACTTCACACCGAAGTGGCGTTAGATATTATTTGTGTTTTGCAGACGTTTAGCGCTGTTTTGAAAAAAGTTTTGAGGAATATCGGCAAGAGGGAATTAAAAAAATAAATTTATTATCTCACTATGGTAAGGCTCCATCACGCTAGCCTACTGCGGGTTGTCAGACTTCATATGCCATTGAGAAAGTCTAAACTTAGTCTAAAACAACATATAACATACCATCACGCCTGTATTCCCCGAAGGGTTAGGCAGAGGTGCACTTAATGTACACCCACAGTTCGCCGGTATGTTTGGGTCCCATGTAATAGGGGGCGAGCCTATTGCCATTCACCGGGCACAAATCCAGACTAAGAGCTGCTACTGAGAATTTCATAGAAAATCTCAATAACACTTTGCTCGACCTGGGGATCGAACCCAAGACCTCTAGCGTAGCAGTCGCGATTGGGACCACTAGACCAACGAGGCAGTCTTAAACAAGTGATAATTAATTACTAATACACACATGATTCCGAAAAGTCTGAGGTATGTATCTTGGATTTCAACTCGAGATCTACGTGTTGGCAGTTCTATATTATTATAGTAATATCACTGCTTATAATGGACTACCGAATGATTTACTACATCGATTACGAAAAAGTATGCCTTCGACGTTTATTTGGAATTGACCATTTAAAAATGCCAATACGTATAACTTTAAAAGTTTTTTCATTTAAATTAAGTTCTTGCAACATTTCCCACGTTTTCATTATAATTATTGATCCAGTCAATCTGTGAAGCATGGGTATGATTTTCAGATTCCAGATACTTATTAAGAACAGAACTCCAAAACCAAAAATGTTTCGAGTAGGTATTTTTGAACTCTAAAGCAAAATCTAAAGCTATAGAAATCTTTTAGAGTCACAGAAAGAAATTATTCTTTCTGTGACTCTAAAAGATTTCTAGATCTATATAGAGAAATATAAAAGGGGTATAAAAGACAAGTGCCAAGCGCCATTATGATGGCTACAAAATATAACTTATGTCTAGTAAGAGCAAACGGCAGACTAAGGGTCAATGCAGACCTGTCGAGTTCTGGTGAACTAACTTATTTTATTACTATACTAGCGAACCCAAGAGACTTCGTCCTGATAAACGTTGCCATCCAAGGACCCACCAAACTAATGCAATTTGGTCGAGCAGTTTAGGAGGATGGCATACATTGGATATTTGAATACTACGGTACGACCACGGAAGAGATAAATAAGATTGGAATGGCCCTAGCTGTTATTTTGTACTAGGACCAGTGTCGCCGCTTTACTCCCACTATTTCAATTCTCAAACATACGCAACATTATCTTTACAAGATTTTCGCACACAATCAAATCACACACACATAAATCTGTGGGCAGCAATTTGTTCACACACTAGCACCAAGCACCAGTAGACATAAGACACACACACGCAACAAGCATACGCTAGTGCTAGAAAAGCCGATATTTTTTATCGATAAATTCTGTCTGTTACCTATGTATTTTTATATTGAATGGGTAAAAGGGAAACATAAAAATAAGAACTATTTTTATTTAATATTAATTAATTTCAAAAAGGAACTATGTCCTTGGAACAAAACGTAATCATTAAGAAATTGGGGGAAACAACATAACATAACAAAATTATAACATAACATTATTAAGTTATTTTAGTGAAGGGAAAATTCGACCGCGGGCAGGATTCGGCAGGTTCGGTCCTAGCGTCTGGTGTACTTAACCAGAAGACGCAGGTTCGAATCTTTGCATGGAAAATGCCTAAAAAATACAAAAAGATACATAACATTATTATAATTAATTGCATAAATAATATATCGAATAGAATCCAATATTAAAACATATATAAAATAGTAGGTATAATATTTGACTAGACTATATTGTATCTATTCAGTATTAAAATCTAAGTAAACCGCTTCATCTTCATTCATTCAATGATTCATATAATATAAAATACATCTAACTAAAAACATAATGTACCTATACTTAATATTTCAAAAATAATCTTTGTCAAACGTAAATATAGTTGAGAATTCTATCGATGCTTTTATTTAACTACACGGTCACCTCGATATCGATAGATGTACGCCGTGCATCACTCACGGCCAACCCCGGCAAACGACGAACAACGGCCATGGTTGAAGTGTAGAGAACGCAATGCATGCAGTACATTGCAAGCGGACTACGACATCGCGTTGATTAAGCGCGAACACATCGGGCAATGCATTTTATTTGTAACTTGTTGCAATAATATGATTGATGTTTGGAATTTCATATTGATCAGTATATTTTTATGTTTTTACCAATTATTCTGTAAATAAATGCTATTTTTGACTTACAGACGGAAAGATATACCTCCTCGCTATATACTGGAGGTCTGACAATTTGTCTATCACGTAAGAATAACACAACAAGGCATTTTAAAGCGGAGCTGTGTTCTCTGAAGTAGTCCTAAGCACACTAAACGCGGCGAATGTATGATTCGGGCGAGTTATGATTGTCTAATCGAAACTGTGAAACTTATTTATCTCTTCCGTGGGTACGACGGATACTCAGTCAAGATTTTCTTAGAAGGGACTAGAATCTTCTATTTGGCTTAAATTTTAAATCAATAAATACACAAGTACGGTGGCCAGCACATCAAGTTACCACAAAATGTCAAATTTTGTTGTTGATTTTGAACTTTACCTACAACAATTTAAGGCTTAAAATCATTTGGAGAAATTTGATAGTTTTGTATACCTTGACCTGCTGGCGACTGTATACAAAAATTATACGTAATTATAGGTATAAAATAAATTTTAATTTAGTTAAGTGAGGCTCTATCTGTTTTTTTTTCAGCCGTACGGTTTCACGTCTGCCTGTAATTGGTATTGCGAAACAGCTTTGCGTTAAGTTTGACTGTATTTAATCATCATCATCATCAGCTCCTATTCGTCCACTGCTGGACGTTAAGTAACTGTATTTGGATATACCAATTTTAGGCAATGGTAAATAACTCATATGTCAATGAAAGTAAAATTGTTTTTTCAATTTTTTTTTTTTTTAAATTAGTCGCTTTGCTTCCACTCCACCGGTCTGCACTGATCTTTATTTTATTCTGCAGACGTTACTTTAGCGAAACACAAATAATGATGTGAAGATTTTGGAAGTAAAGACAGCTTGGGAAATAATCTTTTTGGTTGTAAGCGTTTTGTGCGGAGAAAGTGTTTCTTGTTTTTTTTTAAAACCTTGAACCGTCGTATACGTTTATCTTAAAGTAACGGGGTACTACATAAAATCATACAAAGATATACCTACCATTACAAGTTAGACAGAGGTGTAAGTGCATACAGGTTCACCAGCAATATCATAATGTTAAGATCCTATATAATTAGGTGCGAGCCTATTGCCGTTTACTGAGCACAAGTCTAGACTCCGAGCTGCTGTGAGATTTAGCAGAGAAATGGTTAGACATGACACACAGAAACTGAAGAACGAATATAATTAAATTTATTCCATGGCAGTAGGCTCGCTCCCTATTACATGGGACCTAAACATACCGGCGAACTTTGGGTGATCATTAGTACAACTCTGCCTAACCTATCGGGGAATACAGGCGTGATGGTATGTTAATTAATAAATGACACTCCGATATATTTTGTATCGATTTGTTCGTCGATTCGTGGGTTCTTGGATGAGGAAATTCTCCTCCGTGGCCCAATAATCTCCATAAAATAACCCCTATTACATGGGACTTAAAAAAATCATATTGGCGCACTTTATGTGTACATCAGAATATACCTTCGGCTAACATTTTTTCTGGGAAACAAAACCAAAGACTATAGTAAAGTATGGTTTATTCAAAACGTGAGTTTTATTACGCGGGATCGGTTTGTGGTGTGCTGTGAGAGCGTTCGTGTGTTTCGTTTAGTTTACGACAGAGGGCGCAGTTGTGGAGTGTAGGGAGAGGATGATGACGGATGTCTTCAGGAATCGTCCTGATTGTAGTTGCAGCGAAGAAGCCATTTGTTTTGAAAGATACTGTACTGGATTGTTTTATTAATCAAATTTTATCAATCACTTGCAGGTTATGTGGTTCTAATAATTATGATCCTATTATAGTTAACCGGCCATAAATTCAAACTTTGAGCTACTACTGAGGATTTCATTGAAAAACCCAATAAAATCTAAATTAGTAAAGAAAAAAATCACAATTTCGAAACATATACGATCCCAATTGTCATTACAAATTTTTTTGGTGACTAATAATTATAATATTATTATTCATAATTTAACAAATTCAGACATGTACAGTTGTTTTGAACAAACTGTATGTGGTTAATGTAATTAATAAAATCTCGATCCCCTATAAAAGGTATGTCACCCTACAGAAAATTGGTTTATGCAGTGTGAAACAAGCTTCTCTTGCAGAATAACTTTCGTTTAGATGTGTAGTTTTGTTTATAAACAGTGAGAAGGTATACCCACAACTTGAAGTTCTAAATGTCTGGCTACGTTACCGAAGCACGTGAGAATCTGCAAAAGTTTTGCTGAGTTCGGAAAATTCTCGCGGATGAGTTTTGCTTTTGATGAGAAATGTTAGTTATATTTTAGTTTGTTTAAAGATTAAGTCAATTTCCTTCCTATGTATATCCGAAGTCATATTTTATCTTTATTTATGTTAATTATAGAAAGATTTTTTTATGGGATACCTCGGCAAACGTGCAGATGAACTATCTACAATACCAAAGGAGTGGCAGATGCCTATTTAAGGAAAAGGTAGGGGATAGGAGAAAAGGAGAAGGAAGGGGATTGAAAGAGAAATTGTGCTTCCGGCGCTCCACATTCTCCGTACGAAACGCAACAATATGCATACTGCTACTTGACGTCGATATCCTGTGGGAGGGCAGTACTTCCCCGGTCGTGAGACCCATTCATGCTGACATGTAGACATGCCAAAACATACCCTCACGCCTAAATCGCCGAAGAGTGAGGTAGAGATGTATTTCATAAAAAATCCTAACAACACTGTGTTTTATCTCATATGTATACTAATATTTATTTTCAATTTTGATCCCACAGTCAAACTGTATATACAGTTTTTTGGGACACTGTATTAGATCATTAGTTTTAACATATACCTTTCAAATTTAATAAATAAATAAACTTATTTTTTTTAAAACGATACTATGACCTCCAGTCGTGCTCACAACCATAAAGTTGATAAGTCCGTTTATAATTCTATTTCCAAGCAATATTTACATCGCCAAAAACCAGCTTTCCCAAAAGGATGACCCACAGTGAATGATTACTGTAATTAAAATCTAATTGGTGAGCAGTAACACGGTGTAATTAAAAAATATAACCTGGTGTTAGGTCGAAATTTATCCAAACGGTGGCTAATTGGTCGAAACTGTAATTTCCCGAAGGACGATTTGGTTTAAGTTATGGCCGAAAGGTATTATTTTGAATCTCTTTATATTGTTTAGGAGAAATTTTATCAGATAATTTTTGATAGAAAGAAAAGGTTTAAGGTTATTAATTTGGCTGTCATCGTGATAAACATTGACTGCCTCATTAGTCTAGAGGACCTAAGCGCGACTGCTACACTAGAAGTCCTGGGTTGCATTCCTAGGACGAGCGAAGTGTTATTGGCTCTTTCTATTCTGAGATCAACTGTGGATGAATATGAGTACACCTCTGGGTAACCCTTCGGGGAATACAGGCGTGATGGTATGTTCGTACTAAGAACTTACAGCAAGGCCACTCTCTGAGTCTCACTATACGCATTTTGTTGTACTTTAGGTTTATATTTAAAACTAGGATCGGCGGGCGAACGTACTCTGAGAAAATAACGCTTATCACTTGAACCAACAGGTTAAAACAACCCGATGATATAATTCTGTATAACCGGTTGAGTTATTCACTAATGACTCCCGCTAATAGGGTTACTTTTGGTAACAACAACCGTTTCTTCCTGTAATTGATATTGAATTAGGTACTTTGGATTGAGAGTCATTTGGTTTTTTTATTATTTTTTTTATTCGATATCTCGGCAAACGAGCAGGCGACCTACCTGATGGTAAGTAGTCATCGCCGCCCATGGACATCTGCAAAACCAAAGGAGTTACAGATGCGTTGCCGAGCCTAATTTGGGAAAGGGAGGGGAAGGAGAAAAGAGAAGGAAGGGGATTGGGGGAGGAATTGGGCCTCCGGCCCTCTCGCTCACCAAACGAAGCGCAGTAACGAAACGCTACTACTCGGACGTCGGTCTTCTGCGAGAGTGTGGTACTTCCCCGGTCAAGCCGGCCCATTCATGCTGCGAACAGCGTGGCCCTGCCACAACAAAATTTCTGGATTTTCTGGTGTCGTGGACTTGCCTTTCTATGGGTATAAAATTCTCTCCCCCAATTACATGGGACCTATATCTACCCGCTAACTGTGGGTGTGCATGGGATCTATATCTATAGGTTAACTGGATTTGTGCCCGGTGAATGGCAATAGGCTCGCCCCCTATTACATGCGAACTGTGAGTGTTCATTTAGTACACCTCTGCCTAATCCTTCGGGGAATTCAGGCGTGATGGTATGTATGAAACTGTGGGTGTACACTACCACACACGACTATACATCAAACTTTACATTTCCAATGCTGATCACTTAATGTACGGAAATATACTACCAAACTTTGGGTGTACATTAGTACATCTCTGCCTAGCCCTTCGGTAAACAGGGGTGTGAACTGTTAAGTATTATTGAAAAAATCATCGATGCATGCTTTGGATCTCACACACCAATAAAAATACGAGGAGAGGTAATATAAAAAAATATTTATTAGTTTATTCAACAATCTGCTAGCTTAACACACTTTCCAGTCTTAGTACTTCTAACAGTAGGTCTGTCGCAGAAGCACTGAGGTATATCGCAGGCTGAAGGACGACCTAGGTCATGTACTTTAGGGTTGTCACATGATGGCTCCGCCTTCTGAGGGCAGTAGAGGACAGAGTGCTCACCAGGAGGACATTTTGCTGAAAGAGAAATATGAAGTTTATCAGACAATTATTAAGCAATCGCTTTGTGAAGGTTTTGGCTTGAATAGGTAACAAATAAACAGGCAGATGGCTGGATTATACCTATCTAAATACCTATCGTACTTATGGAAATATAGGTTATGAATATAAAAGGCCATCTTCCTTTAACATGTATTTTTTTCATTTATTTATCGTTATACTAATACGTATATGTTATATATTATATATGTTATATTATAGACTGTCTCGTTGGTCTAGTGGTCCCAATCGCGACTGCTACGCTAGAGGTCATGGGTTCGATCCCCAGGCCGAGCAAAGTGTTATTGGGTTTTTCTATGAAATTCTCAGTAGCTCCTCAGTCTGAATTTAAATAAAAAAAAAAATTGTGCCCGGTGAATGGCAATAGGCTCGCCCCATATTACATGGGACCTAAACATACCGGCGAACTGTGGGTGTACATTAAGTACACCTCTGCCCAACCCTTCGGGGAATACATACACTGGTATGTGTATGTATGTGATATTATATACTTAAATCAAATCATAATTATTTGCAGTAAAATTTGGTAGGTTCATGTCAGTTGTTACAAGTAAAGAAAGAATGAAAAAAAAACTTTTTATTCTGACATCGTACACAAAAAAAAAATAAGTTCAACTTAATTAAAAAGTAAAAATACAGTAACCCTGTACGAGATCAGAACAGGCTCCTATCTCAGCATAATGCTGGACATTAACAGCATAATGTCACAGCGCTGGTTTTCAAATAGGACCTTTATTTTTTAGTGATGTCACGGGCAGGTATGACCACAACTGAACGGATTACATAATAATATATATAATTAAATTATATACAACATACATACCTACAGACCGTCACGCCTGTATTCCCCGAAGTGTTAGGCAGAGGCGTACTAAATGTATACCCACGCTTCGCCGGTATGTTTTAGGTCCCATGTAATAGGGGGTGAGCCTATTGCCATAAACCGGGCACAAATCCAGACTCCGAGCTGCTACTGAGAATTTCATAGGAAACACAATAACACTTTGCTCGACCTGGTTCGAACCCAGGACCTCTAGCATAGCAGTCACACTTGGAACCACTAGACCAATGAGGCAGTAATAATTATAAAAATCTTACCAATAGGAATTCCTTGACCTTGCACCATCATCACACTGACAGCCACCATAAAAAACACGAAAACAGTCTTCATTTTACTAGAATATAGTAACGTCTTTAAATCACAACTGACGTTTAAGCAATAATGCTTATTCAAAAACCAGATCCTTATTTATACAAGTTTCTTGGGGGAAGAACTGATACCTACTGACATCAACAAGGAAAATGCTTGCATAAAAACTGTGCTTAAGAAAATGTAATGCCCCGTGCCATTTATTTACAAACAATGAATTGTGATTACCTCATTGTCGCGGGGTTAAGGAAAAAACATGTCTGAAAAGTTAAGCTCCACTTGCCGCGGTCATAATATGGATGGGTGACCATTAACTATTATCAGTCTCGCATTAGTCGCGTTTTGATGCGGACGTGTTGCTGACACTTATATTTTTTAAATAAGTCGTGTCGCGCGGCGCAAGCCGTTGCCCGTAATTTTAAACGCCATGAGTCAACAACTTGTGGCGAACGAACTGCTAGCGTTTCTGCAGCAGAAGCTGGATGTGATGGACGAGGTGTCCGCAGTCCAGATCTGCTCCACAAACTTTAGTGAGGATGACATCGCCGCTTCTAAGCTGCTCTTGTACAAGCTCTTGAACAAGACCGACAAGATGGTGTCCCGCAGGCGTGACGGGACAAAGAAAAGTATTCAAGACATCATCACGCTACTTAAGGAGACCGACCCTGATGACGTGCCGACGTTTGTGGCGAAGGATCTGCATAAGCTGCCTCCCGTTACCTTCGACCACGTCGATGTTACGAGCCTGCTGAAGGACATTGTTTTCCTTAAAGCAAGCTTAGTGGATGTGCAGAACAGATTAGATGCATCCCAAAACACTGCTGCGGAATTGCGCAATGAACTCGTAGAATTGCGTAAGACTGTAGCAGTAATTGGGTCACCATCGAGTGCATCTAACGTCAACACGCGTCGTGGAGCGGGCCTCGATGTATCGGGGGCAAGCTTCGCGTCAGCAGTTTTGTCATCGCCGCTGCCACCGAACGCTGACCGTGCAGAGTGTGCACCGTGTGTGCCCCTGCGCCCCGCTCCCGCCCCTGCGGCACCTCCCTGCGCCGCCGCTCAAGTTAATCGACCTTCCGATCAGCTGCGCGTGTCACGCGAGACAGCTACGAGAAGCCGCCCTGCTGGAGACGGCATTGTGAGCACTCTTGCTCTTTCCACGAAGTCCGTGCCTGTGAAGGCATCGAAGCGGGCTGATGACGATGGTTTCGTGACGGTGCAAAGGAGGAAGCGTCGTCAACGAACTAGCAAGAACCGATGCGGCACAGCTCCTGTGGAGCCCACGCCCACCATACGCGCCGCGTTGCCGAATACACCGGTGTACATCTCCCGTCTACACTACACCACTAAGGCGGAGGACATCGTGGAGTACGTGCGCCAAAGGCTCAATGGATCGCCGAGAGTGCAGCTTCTGGAATCGCGCCGCAACGTCAACTTCAAGGCGTTTGTAGTGCGAATACCAACTAGTTTTCTGCACCTCGTCATGAAAGAGGACTTTTGGCCGCAAGGAGTGGTGTTCCGTCGCTTCCGCGGACCAGTGCCACCAGAACGCACAGTGACGTAGTGCCAGTGCAGTTTTTTACTAACATAGCTTTAAGTTATATACTAACAAACACTGTTTTATTATAATATATATGTTAGTTTGTAAGGTATATATCTATGGGCCACAGTAGCCTGACAATAAAGAGTTTATTATTATTATTATTTTGGGGAACTGTTTTTTATTCTCAGCTCATGGCTGGTTTTAGCTACATTTACGGGCCGAAACCAAGTAAATGAAGCGTGAGGTGTTTTATGTTCTGGGTTGTGGTGTGTTGTGTTGTGGGGCATTTCATTTTCCTCTATTTGCATGGACTTTCTCACTATTCTACAGGTATTTAGTATGGCGGCTTTTTGTAGGGTTATATAAAGGGATTCTTTCAGGTCTATGAGTTTAAGGCTATGTTTTAGGTGGTTTGGTATGACACCGGTGGTGGAAATAACAATGGGCACGACATATACTTTTTCTTGTTTCCAGATTTGTGTAACTTCTTCTTTTAGTTCTGCGTATTTATTAATTTTTTCTGCTATTGTTTTTTGCAAGTTATGTGTATTCGGGACTGCAATATCTATCAAGTAAGTAGTTTTGTTTATTTTATCTATTAAAGTTATATCTGGTCTATTGTAGTGTACAGTTCTGTCGGTAAGTATGGCGCGGTCGTAGTATAATTTGTGTGATGTATTTTCTAGGACGGTTTGTGGTGTGTATTTGTAGTATGGTGTATTCGTGTTTTGTATGAGTTTATGTTTGACAGCCAGCTTTTGGTGAATGATGTTGGCTACTTGGTTATGTCTGTGAGTGTAGTCTGTCTGTGTAAGTGTTGTGCAAGCTCCTGTTATGTGTTGTATAGTTTCGGGTTGAGTGTGACATCTGCGGCATTTGTCGTTCGTGACGGTAGGGTCTTTGATTATATATTTTCTGTAATTTTTGGTGTTAATGATCTGATCTTGTATCGCTATTATAAATCCTTCTGTTTCTGGAAATAGACTACCTACTTTAAGCCATTTATTTGAAGCTATTGTATCAATATGGGATTGTTCTAGATCATGAGGGTGGCGTCCATGTAGTACTTTCTTTTTCCAGTCTTGTAGTTTTTGCTGTTGCGGGTCATTAATAATAAGGTTTTCTATGTTTGAGTGTTCGTTTAAATTTAGTGGAGTGTAATTGAAGTCGTTCTGAGATATGGCTTTGTGTATGTCGCTAGTGTCGGATTTTAAATGAAAGAATGTCTTTAAGTTTTTGATTTGTTTCTGCCATAGGTGGTGGATATCTATTAGGCCTCTCCCACCGTTTTGTCGTTTGATGGTTAATCTTTCTATTGCTGATTTAGGGTGTAGGTTATTGTGCTTAGTAAGTGTAGTGCGTGTGGATCGTTCTATTTGCTCAATATCTGTTTTCGACCATTTCACAACTCCGAATGAGTAAGTAAGAATTGGGATGGCAAAGGTATTTAAGGCTTTAATTAGATGCTTTCCAGAGAGTTGGGATTTGCATACTGCATTCACTCTTCTCTTGTATTCTATTGTTAGTGTTTGTTTAATTGCTGTGTGATCGAGTCCTTTAAGTTGTTTGTACCCTAAGTATTTGTATAGATCGTTTGGTTCCATTGCTGTAATTGTATCGTTATTATTTACTGTATAGTTACCTGGCTTAATCTTCCCTCTTATAATATGTAAAGTTTTGCACTTATCTAACCCAAATTGCATGTTGATGTCTCTGCTAAATTCTGTTGTGGTGTCTATGAGTTTTTTCATTTCCTTTTCTGTTTTCGAATATAATTTGATATCGTCCATATAAATGAGGTGTGATATAATTGTTTCTGCTGTAGAGTGTTTAAGGGAATATCCAATTTTACAACTGTGCAGTAAGTGAGATAAAGGATTCAGGGCAAGACAAAACCACAGGGGACTTAGGGAATCACCTTGGTAAATACCCTTCTTAATAGAAATTTGTCGAGTGAGAACAGTGTTTTGGCGGGTGTTTAGTTGTAGTGTTGTCTTCCAACGCGACATTATTGTACGCAAGAAATCTATTATTTTGGGGTTTATTTTATATATCTGTAAAACTTGCAATAACCAGGAGTGTGGAATACTATCAAATGCTTTTTTATAATCTATGTAGGTACAGTGTAAATTTCTATTTTTAGATGTGGCGTGTTTATGGATTGTGGAGTCTATAACTAATTGTTCCTTACATCCCATGTGGCCCCGCCTGCAGCCCTTCTGTTCCTCAGCTATTATATTTTGTTGTTCTACGTGTAGATTGATTTTGGTTGCTATTGCTGATGTTAGGATCTTGTATATTGTCGGTAGGCATGTTATAGGTCTGTATTGGGAAGGTTCTGGTGAGTATGTTGTTTTTGGGAGCATATAAGTTATGCCTGTGGCAATGAATTCGGGTATGTTTTGTTTTCCTAAGATGATGTCTGTAAGGTTACTAGCTATTATTTTGTGTGGGGATATTAATTTTTTATACCAGTAATTGTGAATTTTATCAATACCGGGAGATTTCCAATTATGCAGTCTAGCTGTAATGTTTCTTATATCATTCTCGGTTATTTCAATAAATTCCATTTCTTCTAATGTATTGCACCTAATTTGTTCCTTTTCTATCCAATCTGCTTTATCGTTATGATGAACTTGTTCTTCCCATATACCAGACCAAAATGTTTCTAATTGTTCTTGTGTTGGTATTTGTATGTTTGTGTCAGTTGTCGTGTTATTTTGTGGTTTTTGTAAGTATCTGTAAAATAATTTCTCGTTCGTTGCAAATGTGATGTTATCGTTTTTTCGCTGTTGTGCTTTTTTGTATCGTCTGAGTCTATGAACCTTGAGTGCTAGTTTTTGCTTTAAAGTATCTAGGAATTCTTCAGGTGTCCTGTTATTCTTTTCGTGTCTTGTGTGTGTAGGACTACTTTTAAAAATTGCTTCTACTCTCCTAACTACCTTATTTGATCTATTATTGTTTATATACTGGGTAAGTCTTCCACAATCTGCTCTTAGTTTCTCTATATCCTTTTCTAACCTTATTTGCCATGGAGGCTTATTGTTGTATTTTGTGGGTGTGTTTCCTGTATAGTCTGTTATTTTATAATTAAGTTCTTCAGATATTACTAGAGCTGTGCAGTATATTAGTGTGTGTATGTCTATGAGTTGTGTGTCTTCTGATATGAATAGATGCATTATATTGTGATTAAATAAATTTACAAGTTTGGGGAGATGGGGACTATACTTAAGTTTTGGCAATTTTGGTCGTGCTGTTGGATCCATACCGGAATATTGTGCAAGGGCTGTCCTAAGTTTGTCATGCATTTCTTGAATACGTACTTCGGTAATAGGATTATGTTCAACAAGTGTTTCAATATCATTCTCTAACATGAGAGTTATAGACTCAGTTTGTGTTGATGAATGTGATGTTAGTGTAGTTTGAGTGTTTAGATGCGTTTGAATGTACGGTTGAGATTGTGTGTTAGCTTGTGAGTGAGTGCTAGGTTGTGATTGTGTTTCTGGATGATTTTCTAATGGATGCTGTATATTTGAGGAGATACTTGCACCTTGATTGTTATCTACGGTAGTTTGTAGTTGTGTTCGTACTTCGTTTTTTATCTGTTCTATTTCTTCTGAAGATAGTAGTTTATTTCTTACTATTGTTCTCCTCTGATCTGAGATTCTTTGTTCAGATACGGTAATTTCAGGATAGTGTCGTGAGAATAGTTCATGCAGTTGTTGTCTATATGTCGTTAAATCGGTTTCTAATTTCGTAATTAAGAAATAAGTACGCATGATAAATGTATTTACTTCTTTGCTCCATCTCATGCGCACTCTTGGTTTGCCAGCCTTGGTGGACGCGGGTAAAAAGGTATTTACCCCCCGCGCAACATCCAAAGTTGGTATGGTTGGATTTAAAATTATACTAGTTGTAGGTGATGATGGCGGTGATGATCGAATAGATGGTGTGTAAGATATGGTACTAGGGCTATATGGCTCTACTGGGCTATTAGTTCTGTCTGTCTGTCTGTCGATTTCGTCACTAATTTCGGCTGTAATATTTTGTTCGGTGGGAGCCCGCCTGCTCAACTCCTCACCGCTGACGGTTCGCATGCTGAGACACCCAGCGTCAGCTCCAGGTGTGCCCCGGCGATCGCCCCCGGGCAGCGGTCCTAAACGTTTCTTCTTCGAACGGGTCTCCATATTGAATGGGTTTCCATGGCCTTATTAGCCGTGCAAGTTTTCATGTAGTATCATTGTGCAGCGGCACCGCACATAGCATCACACAATAGTAAGTACCATATACGGCACCGCCACACAACAATACCTCATTACACGTCCGCCCCCCACGTGGACAAGATGTTCAGCCCGGACGTAAGGATTATTATTATTAATTAACAATAATAATCTCGCCTGTATTGTATGCCCGAAGAGCTAGGTAGCAGTGTACTTATGCCTTTGCCCATCTAGAAGGGGGTGAGTTCATTGCCATTAACAAAGCACAAAAATAAATTACGAGTTGCCACTGGGAATTTTATAAAAAAAATCAACAACCTGGGAATCAAAGGCAAAATTTTATGCTCAGCAACTGGATTTGGAACTACCAAGGAGGTAAGTAGTTTTATACAATCATATTAATTTATACCACACCATTACGCCTGTATTCTCTGAAGGTTTAGGCAGAGGTGAACCAATGTATGCCCACGTTTCGCCGGTATGTTTAGGTCCCATGTAAAAGGGAGCGAGCCTATTGCATTTCACCGGGCACAAATCCAGACTCCGAGCTGCTACAGAGAATCGAGAGATTTGCCTCTGGTTCAGCAGTCGCTCTTGGGACCAGTAGACTAACGAGGAGGTATTTTAAATTATATTATTAAGTAATAGTTTTTTTATAATATTTACGATAAAATAAAATAAATGTTGACATTATTTCTAATCTGTTGACCTTTTTATCCTCCTTCTAGGATATAAACAAAACAGCTCGTAAGTTTGCTTGTAACTGGAAAATTTATATACGTACCGATCTGTTATCAGAGTAGGTTAACGAACCTTGATAAGTGACAAGTTATGTTATTCGGTGTGGGGACAGTCAATTAATTATTATTAACCAACTAAAGTTTAATTTATTCAGTAGCAACTCGTAGTTTGGATAATTATGTGCCCGGTGAACTCAGAACAAATAAAAAGTTAAGATGGAACTTTGCGAACAAAGAAGTGAGGCCGGTTAAAACTACGACTAGCCGTTTACAAACACAATTTTACACTGTATAACAATACCGAAACTACGCCTTATCTTGTCAGTCGAGCTTTCGATAGCTTGATCGCTCGACTGACAAGATAAGGCGTAGTTTATAGTGTGCAATTGTGTTTGTAAACGGCTAGGCGTAGTTTTAACCGGCCTCACTTCTTTGTTCGCAAAGTTCCATCGTAACTTTTTATTTGATCTGAGCCGGTAAATGGCTTGATCGTTGGAGCAGACAAGTGCTAGAGTGGAGACCGCGTTTGGGCGAAAGTATTATGGGACGCCCTGCGACACGATGGGCCAACGATTTGAAGAAGGTGGCTGGCAGCGGATGGATGCGAGTTGCCCAAGACCGGGATGGTTGGCGCTCTTTGGGTGAGGCCTACGTTCAGCAGTGGACGGCAATGGGCTGATATAATGATGATGATGAATGGCCATAGGTTCGCCCCCTATTACAAGGACCTAAACATAACGGCGAACTGTGGGTGTACGTTAATTACAGTATTGGGCACGCTACGTCATTTATATTTTTTTTTATGGTATAACTCGGCAAACGAGCAGGCGAGCTACCTGATGGTAAGTAGTCATCGCCGCCCATGGACATCTGCAAAACCAAAGGAGTTGCAGATGCGTTGCCGAGCCTATTTAGGGAAAGGGAGGGGAAGGAGAAAAGGAGAAGGAAGGGAATTGGGGGAGGAATTGGGCCTCCGGCCCTCTCGCTCACCGAACGAAGCGCAGTAACTAAACGCTACTACTCGGACGTCGGTCTTCTGCGAGAGTGTGGTACTTCCCCGGTCAAGCCGGCCCATTCAAGCTGCGAACAGCGTGGCCCTTCCACAACAACAAATAATAATATTATAATTCTATATAATTCTATATATAATAATATTATATATAGAAAGATAGAATAAATTTTAGCATTTATCCAAACAAAACCTTGAAAAACATATGGTATACATACCTATACACAAACATATTTAATGCATTTTAATGAATTAAGATTAAATTTGTATAAACTTTATACTCTAACATATTTAAGGAGGAGTTCCAATTTCATGGCTAGCCTTTATAAACAATAATAGTACCTCCCTATCTACAAACCTTAATCTTGCCCATCTGATCTCAAGCCAAAACACTATAAAAAGGCGTTATATAAAAACTATATATACATTTATACTACAGCAAACAGCGGTTTAGGGTTTGGCTAAAGAAACTTTTTGCAGCGAGAGGGTTGGGACAAAAGGTGGTATTAAGTTTACGACTTCTCATAAAAATGAAACGGTAAACAAGGAGATAAGGTTTAAACAGTTTTTTCGTATTTTGTGTTATCCTTTCTTGTTGAAAATTCGGTTGTAATTGAAAAAAACTAGATAACTGGGCTTATCTTTTTAATATTTTATAAGAATGATAAGAGGAGTATTCATACTTTTTCATAATATTTTATTTAGATAATTAATTCATGCTGCATTGACTGCCTCGTTGGTCTAGTGGTCCCAAGCGCGCCTGCTACGCTAGAGGTCCTGGGTTCGATTCCCAGGTCAAGTAAAGTGTTATTGAGTTTTTTCTATGAAATTCTCAGTAGCAGCTCGGAGTCTGGATTTGTGTCCGGTTAATGGCAATAGGCTCGCCCCCTATTACATACCGGCGAAATGTGGGTGAACATTAGTACATCTCTGCCTAACCCTTCGGGGAATACAGGCGTGATGGTATGTTATCTTCGAAAAACTTGATCAATTACTTAATAATTGCAATCGAAATATTAGGTAGTAAAATGGTGTGTGTGACTTTAACATCGACACTTTAAGAAAATTCTAAGTTATCTGCTGAATTTAATGTCCATCAACATTCCGTCATCCAGATAACGGAACGCGCTGTGTTACTCAATGTATACTTATTAGTTTCACATCATCAGTCCTATAGTGGAAAGTGAAGAGACTAGTCGCCGAAGTCGTAGTTTGGTAAATTGTATAGTAGTGCGCTCTGCTCCGTTTACACACTGAATATGGGCAACATCATTCATTCAATAATTTGGGCTTTAATCCTCATATTCGTATCATTCTGGGTAGCCGGAATTGCTGTGATCTTCAACATCATCCTCCTACCCTTAATAGTCTGCTTTGAAGTGTTAACGGTTAGTACCCGGATACTAGATAGCGCTAGCCGTCTTATTAACCAAATTTAGTTTGTTAGTTATATTTTCATTTGTCGATATGAGTTTAGATTGTTCCCCTTTCGGATTCTTAAAGTTACAGATTTTCTTAATTTGCGTCCACATCTTTTTTTTTTTTATGGGATAACTCGGCAAACGAGCAGGCGAGCTACCTGATGGTAAGTAGTCATCGCCGCCCATGGACATCTGCAAAACCAAAGGAGTTGCAGATGCGTTGCCGAGCCTATTTAGAGAAAGGGAGGGGAAGGAGAAAAGGAGAAGGAAGGGGATTGGGGGAGGAATTGGGCCTCCGGCCCTCTCGCTCACCGAACGAAGCGCAGTAACGAAACGCTACTACTCGGACGTCGGTCTTCTGCGAGAGTGTGGTACTTCCCCGGTCAAGCCGGCCCATTCATGCTGCGAACAGCGTGGCCCTACCACAACATTTCATTATCACACATCTTTTTTGTACCTATTACCTTCAGAGTCATTTAAAATCTTGCGTTCATAATCATCTTTAAGGTTATTTAATATATTGTTACAGGTATTTCTATATTTTTTATATTCTGATTGAATAATTAGATTATCACGATTTTCCTTTTTTTAGCTTTATAATGTAATGCATCCCTACGTCTGACAAATCTCAAAAGATTTTTTGTCATCCATGGTTTATTTTAATTATGTCTGAACTACGGGGAGTATATTGCTCTGTATGTATAATTATTTTGTGTCTGATTATTTCAGTGAACTCATCCACCGCTTCACTTAAGTATTATCTAAATGTTTGTAAGCTGCGATTATACTTTGTTAATTGTGCTATGATTTTGAATATATGTAATTAATTAATCAATATAATATGAATTGTAATACAAATCGACAAATATTTGCATACCGTATATTATGGTAAATGTGCTGAACTATTTAAATAAAACCATATGCAATTGTTAGAATATATAACTACTTAAAAGAGAACTAAACTATACACAATATATGAAAACAAATTGTCACGCCCAGGCGTCGAAGTATTCCTCCGCATCACTGGCGTCTGGTAACGTGCCCAGAAGACTGGCAGCATTGTCACGTTGAATGGCAATACTAATTCTTTGTCCCAAGAATAACCCAGCCCTCTGGTCACGTGAAGAGAACTATTTATATTATCTTTATATAAACTATATGTATTGAAATAAAACTACTTTTTACGGACTTTATCGCGTTATATTGATATTTTTAAATTCCCGACGTTTCGGATCCTTTACAGCATCCATGGTCACGGGTGGACTGAGGTGTTGGTCGTCCTAATGTCAAAATTATCAACAGCTACCCTACATTTTGTTGATTATTATTTATGCCGGTCACGCAGAATGAGCTCACCGTATCCTTAGGTCTCGCAGTCTTGTCCTTGGATTTAATAGAATCTATGATGGGGTTCCAAGCAGATGGTAAGACCCAGCCATCTTCTCTATTGAAATTTGGATATTTTTTAATTTCAATAACCTCGCGAATCATCCTAGTTAGGAATCGGTTTTCTTTTGAAAGGACTTGTGGTTTATCAAATCTGATGTAACAACACTTGACAAGGCCCAGCACTAAATCAGATTTGATAAACGAAATTTCAATAGAGAAGATGGCTGGGTCTTACCATCTGCTTGGAACGCCATCATAGATTCCATTAAATCCAAGCAAAAGACTGCCAGACCTAAGGATACGGTGAGCTCATTCTGCGTGACCGGCATAAATAATAATGAACAAAATGTAGGGTAGCTGTTGATAATTTTGACATTAGGACGACCAACACCTCAGTCTACCCGTGACCATGGATGCTGTAAAGGATCCGAAACGTCGGGAATTTAAAAATATCAATATAACGCGATAAAATAAAATAAAAAAGTTTTATTTCAATGTTTAATACTCGCGTAAGTGTTAGAAACCAGTATGTCAACTATATGTATCCACATTTATGCAAATAAACTCATTTAATTTCATTTCAATACTTTCTTCATACCATACCTTGGTACGAAGTGTTTGTATGCATAATAATAATATTAAAAATACACACAAATTTAAACCACAAATTGATTAATATTGTAAAAATTATAAGCGTCTTTAGTTTTTTATATTAATAAAAAACAAGACCTACTTAGTCTTATGGAAGAAGGTTACCTATACCATGTTAGAAACAGTTAATTAATTTAACGATTCATACATTCAGTTGATTGCATTACTGTCAGTTTGACCCGCGGGGTACTTGGTTTATTAATAAGCGTCGCACCTGGGGACCCGCTCAACTTCGTGACGCACGTCCCGGCGACCCTACCCTGACTTAACTTGGCTCACTCTTGTTAATGTGACTGAATTGGATATGAAAAGAGATTACTCGTCAAAAAAATCAAGGCGAAGCAAGATACGTACGTGAATATCGACGTAAAGTAGAAGTATGCGTTTCGTACGGTGAGTTTGGAGCGCCGGATACCCAATTCCTCCCTCAGTCACCTTCCTTCTCCTTTTCTCCTTTTCCTCCCTTTTCCTTAAATAGGTTCGGCAACGCATCTGCAACTCATTTGGTATAGGTATTTATGTCCCATGGGCGGCGATGACTACTAACTATCATGTAGTTCGCCTGCTCGTTTGCCGAGTTATCCCATAAAAAAAAGCATTTTTTTAAGTAGGCGCCTCTGAGAAAACAAGAGATGAGACCTGTCTTTTAAAAAATGTTATTAATACTTGTCAAATATGTGAGTTTTACAATGTATAGCAATATCTGAACAGGCCATAGCTGCTTTGAGTTGACCTGTCCTAACTAACGGAACGCATACATCAGTCATCGTGTAGCTCAACTAATTGTTTAGGGAGCCAAACAATTTGTCGCACGACGGCGACGGTACTAGATCAGCATGAAGTAGGTAATATTATTTTGGAAATAGGTTCATAATCGGCCTATAATGATCTCACTGCTGGGACACAAGCCTCCTCTCGGTGAGAGGGAGAAGGCCGTAATTCACCACGCAGGCCAGTGCGCGTAGATGTCACAATATTTAAAATTTTTGGTTCCTTTGAGGAAACCAAATGTTCTACATTTGGTTTCCTCACGATGTTTTTCTTCACCGTTTCATAGAATAAAATAAAAAGGTTCGAATACCCCAAACCTTAATACGAGTAAAGCAATCCCAGAAAACGCGTCCAGTTCAGGAACTACCAAAACTATTATAATTGGCATCGACTCCATAGAGGCGCGCATTGAATTTAATTACGTACACAACTTGGCCGATAATAAACCTTATTGCTACGGTAAATACTACATTATTAAAGTCGTTTATTATATTATTGTTAGTGATGGTTTGGGTTTTGTTTGGGAATTAAATATAAGTTAATCACGATACAGTAAAAATGGAAGGGAATTAAAGACTGCCGCATAAGTCTTGAGGTCAATTCTACACTAGGAGCTCGATTTCCAGTTAAAAATAAAAGTCTTATTGGGATTGACTATAAAATTCTGAATTGCAGAGTTTTATAATACTTAATTAAAACTTTTTTAATACTTATATGACATGTAATTCATGGTTGATATAACAGATTGTACCTAATCATACGGGAAATGCACTGGATCCTGTCCTAAAGTTAATAATTAGCTCAGGATCCAGGGAATTCCTGTGACTATGCAACATTTCTTGCGTCAAATAAATAATTATAATAATATTTAGTAGGTTCGCTATAAAATGAGATTTCAATATACTTTTTTTCAATATAATTACTATCCAAAACCCAGATTACTCCAAAAAGCTGCTAGCTTGAAGTGGAACTGGGCCGGACACGTCTGCCGCATGTCAAACGAGCTGTGGGCTAAACAAAATACCGAATGGGGTCCAAAAATGGCAGACGACAGCGCGGTAGACCAAGGAGAAGATGGCGGGATGAGCTGGACGGCTTCTGGAAGGATTGGACCAAAATAGCCTTAAACCGTGAGGAGTGAAAAAGGGTAGGAAGGCTTTTGCCCTGCAGTGGGACGAACATGGCTGAATAATAATAATAAAGTAGAATAACGATCACCGTGTTCAAACCCTTACAATGCCGCGATGCACAAAGACACAATATTCCGTTTATTTCCACAGAGATTTATCGCTAGCAAACACCTACCTTCAGATCTAAGTGGATCGTCAAGTTTCCAGTGTAAATATGTAGCAAGTAATAGGAAAAATAGCTTTGCATTGTAGAACCTTTGCAGACATAGCTCAAAGGATTTGCAAGTTTAAGTAGCAATGGGCGGGGCACATAGCTCGTAGAACTGATGGCCGCCGAAGCAAAATGGTTTTTAAGTGGAAGAACTGGAACCGCAGTTTGGAAAAACATCAAAAGAGATGGGCAGATGACCTGGTAGGTGGGAGCCGTATCATATCGTTGCAGTGGACCTCTTTTGGTTAATAATTATGTTGATGATATAGATATATTCTGGAACTGATGATGACTGATGATTCGTAGGATTTATCCAGGAGTAGCAGTTGTTCGTTATCGACATAGCTCAAAGAGCAAGCAAGCTAAAGTGGCAGAGGGCGGGGTACATAGAACTCCACTGGGGCAAAAAGCTTCTTGAAGACGACCTGCAACGAGATGGAAGACGACCTGGTAAAGATCACGGGGAGTTTTTGGATGCAGGCGGCATCTTGCCGGTCGCTGTTTAAGTCTTTGGGAGAAACCTTTCTTTAACAGATCTCTTTTGGCCGACATGATGGTGATAGTAGTGTTCTGGATTTGAGATTTGTATGTTAGTTATTTAATGGATTCATAGCAGACTAGCTGTGCCTGTAGCCCGCGAATTCACTTGTATCCATATGTATTTTTGAACAGAAGTATGGCGAAGTGAAGTACTGCAATTTCTACTCTACCCTCTATGAAAATATAATATAAAAATTCCCACAGGATTGACAAAAACGAGATGAAAACGTTTAGGTACACACCACATAAGGACCTTAATTCTTTAATGGTGCTCCAAATTCCGCGATTGAAACCTCTATGATCTGACGACCTCATACGTTCAAAAGGAGGACTTCAAACGCGGAATTCTCCCGAAAAAATGTGCCCCAATAAAACCCGAATCGCTCCAAATTTTCTTTAAGAAAACGTTTAACGGACGACAGTACAAATAGTAAGGGTTATCGACAGTTTGGTGCCGACAAAGGATGCAATTTGTCAAATCAAACAGTTCTATCCTGAGATCATAGGGTTGAAAATTAAGAGCGGGCCCATTGAAATAAGCTAAAAAAATCCTATCTGATCCTAGCAGCGTGGTGTCCGTACAAACTACTAGTTACTAGAGCTACTTTACCAAAATTAGGCAAGATCTAGGCTAAGGAAGCACCGAGCATTGCTAAAGGTAAGATGTATTTCATTTTTTTCTCCTAGCCGTTACTGGCCCACTGCTGGGCAAAGGCCTCCCCCCATTCCTTCCAGCCTGTACTCTTTTCTTGCACCGCCTCGAACCAGCCCTCGCGGTACGCATGCAAATCATCCCGCCACCTCTTACAATTTATTAGTTTTACAATATTATAACAAGCACTCGTACAATAAAAGCTCGCGATAAGGTTGCCCAATCCCATTGTAGGTATTCTTTAAAATAAAATAATAATGTCCTGTCCGTGGAAATGTTTTGGATCGTTTCGTAAGATCGTGTTCTTTTTACATTCTCGACCCTATATCGACGACATTTTCAAAAGCTGAGTCGACAAGAATATATCGAACCTGCTGAAACGGAGATTTCACGTGGTCATTTTAACTCACCTCGTCAGTGTATTGGACTACATTTTAACCCCTGCAATCCTGAAGCGAGATTAATTCCTCTCATACCTATTCAGGGACAATAAATGGGTTGGTGGTGAGGTTATTGGGAAAAAGAGTTTTATTTCATGCTAAAATTTAATAAAAAATAACCAGTAAAAGTTTAAGTTTTGAAATTTGGCGACGCCTACAACAATAACGGCCTGTATGTTTTCATAAAAACGAAAGCGTTTCATCAACACTTAAGAATCTCATCGAAGTTATTTACAGATACTTTAAAACTTGTTGTAGTGTCTCGCTGGCATGCCTGCATGCAAGCATGCTTGAATGGGTTGGCATGTCCAGAGAAGTATATCGACGTGAAGTAGCAGTAGGTACACTCAGTTGCATTTCCTTCGTTGGGTGTAGACTGCTGGAAGCCCATTTCAATACTCAATAAAATAAATAAATAAGAAATATACATTTTAATAAAGCCTAAATACAATGCATAACAAGTATATTACATAGGTGGTGCAAGAAAAATGTACTCTACTAAACTGTAATACAGAGTGGAATAGAAATAAAATACTAGTAACGGCAGGTGAAACCGCGGGGCACAGTTAATCGTAATAAATAAATATATTGGTATTCGGCAAGTAGGTAAGTATATAATCAAAGTTATTAGGTAACATTAATTTGAATTCTACTGCCCCTCTCATTTTGTGACGAGACTTTTGCCCAGCCGTGGGAAAATAAATGGGAAAACTAGTGCGAAAGCATCTAAGTAAGACCTATTGAAGTTCAACTATTTCTTAGTATCTTGAATTCCTTCAGAATTAAGTGAAAATATTCACTTTCTAAGAACAATTTAAGTGAAATATTTACGAGCGTCGCTAAATTAAATTCTAAATCAATTTAGTTTTGAAATGATGTTATCTTCTTTTGGATTTCCAATAAAATAAATAGTAGGTACTCATTAGACTGCCTCACTAGTCTAGTGGTCCAGAGCGCGACAGCTACGCTAGAGGTCTTGAGTACGATTTCCACGTCGAGCAAAGTATTATTGGATTTTTCTATGACATTCTCAGTAGCAGCTCGTAGTCTGGATTTGTGCCCGGTTAATGGCAATAGGCTCGTCCCCATTACATGGGACCTAAACATACCGGCGAAATGTGGGTGTACATCAGTACAGCTCTGCCTAATCCTTCGTAGAATACAGGCGTGATGGTATGTTATATAAAGTAAACAGACACCATTATGAAAGGCAGTCCATTATGTTACATTAACGAATCTCTCAAATCTTAGCAAAGAGAAGTACTTACCTTACACAACATATGAAACATACAATTGAAAAAACCTCGTATTTACGAGATCCGGCGACTGAAAGTAATGGCGCAAGAACGTCCCGGAGCCATAAAGGCTGGAAACTTATTTATGCTGAATCTTTTTTTATTATTTTCCACGCTAGTAAGTACAGGGATTATGAAGGTTGAGATGTGGTATTTTCTTTTTCCTTTTTTAACTTTAAAGGTTCATTTTTCTCCGGACAAAAAATAATAGTGTATAATAATGTTTATACATATATTGCGAACTATACAAGAAATCGAATTAAAACCTTTTCGGAGTTTATTCGCGACTAATATTTTGAGTACCTAATAGTAGTGTCTCACTGACATGTTTACATGCCAACTTGAATAGGTTGGCACGACCGGGGAAGTACTATCCTCCTACAGAATACCGACATCAAGTAGCAGTATCATGTTGTTGCGTTTCATACGGTAAGTCTCGAGCGCCAGAGGCCCAATTCCTCCCTCAGGCCCCTTTCTTCTCATTTTCTCCTTCCCCTCCCTTTTCCTTAAATAGGCTCGGCAACGCCTTCGGTATTGCAGATGTCCATGGGCGGCGATGACTAATTACCATCGGTTGGCTCGTTTGCCGAGTTATACAATAAAAAAAGCACGCCGTGTGTGATTTTTTTATGCGGATCTGGTGACTGGAAATCTACTCCAACATAGTTGGAAAAGGGCTTGTAGGATGAATATTTGACTTTATTAGACCTATTACATTGTCCTCACTGCTGAGCACGGGATTCCCCTCAAAACGTGACAGTTTAGGCTATAGTCTACCACTGTAGCCTACTGCGGGTTTGCAGACTTCACACGCCGTCAAGAAAATCTTCCAGGCATGCAGGTTTCCTTGAAATTATTTTGTTTTATGTTTAAGCGCAGCATACTTCACACGCCGTCAAGAAAATCTCTCAGGCATGCAGGTTTCCTCGCGATGTTTTCTGTCACCGTTTAAGCGTGCGCGTGATAATTAATTTATAATAAGCACATGACTTTTCAGCTTCCTTTGACTTCGAAGGACCATATCAGTAGGCTATCAATGATTTTTAAACTCCTGTTAATACAGATCCTTTTGTATTTTTATGCTATTTCCTTGCTAAGATCATAAACGTACGTATAAATTCAAAATGTGAAGACAAATTTCGACCTGGCGGGTGGGATTCGCGATGGCTTAGTGGTCATAGCGTGTGGTGTATCTTTCCAGATGACGCAGGTTTGAATCCTACCCGCGGTCGAATTTTTCCTACATTTAAAAAAAACATTTTTAAATGTCACATCTATGCCTACCCACATTATATTCTATGACCCTTCTCTTACGCAATTCACGCCCAATTTGACAGCGTCTGTGGGCACGACAAAAAGTTTAATGCTTTTAACGCGTGGCGCTCACTTAACTCGATTCAAAGTGAACTTCCTCCTCAAATGGAGGCCACGAGATTAGCGATCAGATGATTTTGGATAAGCCGGATAGTATTGTTGTAGTAGTGCCTGGCTGACATGTCTATATGCCAGTATAAATAGGTTAGCACGACCGGGGAAGTACTACCCTCCCACAAAATACTGACGTCAAGTAGCAGTATGCATACTGTTGCGTTTCGTACGGTGAGTGTGGAGCGCTGGAGGCCCAATTCCTCTCTCAGTCCCCTTCCTTTTCCGTAAATAGGCTCGACAACGCATCTGCAACTCCTTTGGTATTGCAGATGTCCATGGGCGGCGATGACTACTTACCATCAGGTGGCACGCATGCTCGTTTGCCGAGTTCTCCTATAAAAAATGGATGAACTAATCTATAACTCCAGTCTATCCAACCACAATCACGGGAATTAAATAATATGTATCAATATAATCCGGAAAAAGTAGTATTATTTCAATGTCAAATATTTTCGAAACTGACAGAAACCAGTTCAGTTTTAATTAATTTTAGATCTATCGTTATTTGCCAAGAACATGGTACATAACAAATATTGTTATCTATTTGCTGACCGAAATGTTTTAAATAATATCCATTATTTAAAACATTTAGTTCAGCAAGATTTTTTGAACCTTGCAAAAGGATAAGATAGAAAATGGGTTGAAGATGTAATCCCTATCCGTACCATATCACAATTGGGCACAAGATCTAAGAGAGCCGGCCCGCCTGTTTAGTGGCCACACACTCTCCACATTGTTTCCACACCGCGGTATATCCGCGATCGTTTGTAGATTACTCCGTTCAATATGTTTGTTTATTTCCTTGAAATGAACACGGAGTGGTGTGGGCTTAGCTCCAAATCTTACGCTTTCACATACGAATCTTTTCGACTGAAAGTCGTAAATTTCCACTCCAATCCTACAAAAGAAAGTGTTATGTGTTTTTGTTTGGTTAAAGGAACAATACTGCGAAATTGGTGGATTTGGAATCGAAATGTTCTAAATTGAGATCATTATTAGTAAAAACCGTGGGAGAGCCATGCTTTGGCAGGTATGGGCCGGCTTGACCTGTTTGATACTTACCACGGCCTCATAGAAATCTGGCGTGAAACAACACTTACGTTATATTTCGCCGACTGGGTGAAGATATCGGAGGCGCAACCCCTTTTTAAAAGGCTGACAATGTCCTTGCGACTCCTATAGTGTTGGGTGTCCATGGGCGGCAGTAATTGTTTACCATCAGGCGATCCGTCAGCTCGTTGGACTCTATCCCATAAAAAAATAGATGTAATTACCGTCTAGGTATCAACTTGCGACTATTTGTTTTTTTTTTAAAGCTTACTAGCAATGTGGGTCACATTACTACTATTCTTGTTAACCCGTCGTACTAAGCTAAATACTTGTATTACGAGTGGGTTCACGTCGATAGTGCAAGGGTGAGTTCCGAACCGGCAACCACATGATCGCAAGTCCGACGCCCTAGCCATTAGGCTACCGCCGCTTCTATTTGTTAAGCTCTATAAATTATAATAAAGCTGTAAATATAAACTTGCAGTGATAGCCTTGTGATATGAACATTGGACTGCCAAGTCAAAGGTCTCGAGTTGGAATCCAAGGCACGCACCTCTGTCTTTTCGAAGTCATTTGCGTATTAATAATTAATTATCGCGCGCTTAAACGGTGAAGGAAAACATCGTGAGAAAACCTGCATGCCTGAGAGATTTTCTTGAATGTGGCATGTGAAGTCTGCCAACCCGCAGTAGGCTAGCGTGGTGGACTATAGCCTCTACTATGAGATGACTTATGAGAGGAGACCCGTGCCCAGCAGTGGGACAATGTAATGGGTTGTTGATGTACATATAATGACCGATTAACCGATATCTGCATGTCTCATTAGTCTAGTGGTCCTAAGCGCGACTGCGAGAGCTCTTGGGGTATTTGGATTTTTTATGAAATTGTCAGTAAAAGCTTGGAGTTTGAATATAGGCCTGGTGAATGACAAAAGGCTCGCTTCTTATTACATGAGACCATACCAGCGAACTGTCATGTGGATGTGCATAAGTATACTTCTGCCTAACCATTCGGGAAATACAGGCGTAAGTGTATGTTTTAATGTTATGGTATGTAGAATATTTGTGTGTGATTTTTTTTGAGCCTGGGTGTACATATCGTCTGTTAATTGTATGTTGTATACGTCCCTTGTGTCACAGGACTTGCAGGAATTGTAAGAAAAAAAAAGTTCAATATAAATTATCACAATATTACATTTGCTTATAGATGATTTGTTGTATCCTGTGGTATTGCTTACGTTGATATTGTTTATTAAAATTCAACTTGGAATTCTCTTAGTTTTTACTGAGTAATCAGATCTCAGTAGCACGCTTAATTTCCGTTCACTGACTCTCGAAATAAGAACGTGTCACGTAAACAATAATTTTTTTTTAAACATCAAAGGTAACATCTTATAAATTTCGGTTCATTCAATAAAAGTACAAAAATAACTTCCCCTCTTCATTACAACAGTAAAAATAACGAAATATCTCACCATTCATTCAATTTTGCGCACAAAACACAAATTCAAAGAGAAAAATTCTTTTCACATATTTTCTTAACAAAAAAATCTTAATGAGCTCTCGATTCAACGAATCAAAATGTTCGTCATGCTTACGTCAAATTCGGGAATAGAACGTCTTCCGAAAATCAAATCAGCCAATCAGAGGCGCCGCTGTAAATACGTCATCAATCATGGCTGCTAAAATTTCGATGCCCATTGAATTTATTTTTAACGCCTCGTCATTTTTCTCTGTGCTTTTTAATAAAACCAGACACACGTTTCAGGTCAAAGAAGCACTTATTTTTTGATAAGATTTCTGGTCTTTATTCTGATAAAAAAAGCCTTAAAGAGAATTCGTGAAGGAATAAAGTCGGAGCAATTCAGACATCTTGTGAGCCGTAATACGCTGAAATACTTTGAAATAAAGTAAGTACTTACCTACCTAACGATGTTTGGCATTAATCGGCTTTGTAATTTTTATTCAAAGCTCAAAACAGTCCAGTCCATTACAATCTCATCAAATATTACCATCATAATACGCATAATATCTCTACCATCTACATTTTACGATACTGCAGACACTTACAACATCAAACAGTCGGTACCAGTCTGAAATTCTTAAGCTATTCAAATATTTAAAAAGCAAATGGCGCCTATAAAATGTTTGAACAATGCCAGAATACACCGTACAGTACTCGAGGACCTCTTAAAAATTGCATTAAACATTTACGAATGGATCCCCGAGCGTTTGTGACGTCAAAATTATCGGTGTTCTAAAAATGAAATGCCCGCCAAAATGAGTAGGTGAAATTCAAGATGGCGGGGCTTGATCTAATAACGTATTGTTTTGTAGAAACGGTTTTGTATTTCGAACGTTTGCAATGCTTGGTGGTAATTTGAGTTTTGGCATTTCGTCCTACGAATAAATAATACTCAGGAAGCGTAACTCGGAACAAATTCCGCTCAAAAAGTGGGCCTACTTCAAACGAAATGACGACGATTCAAAATTCGAATCACTTGCGATGTTTCAAATAGACATGCTTGGTAATTGGTTTAAATTCAGAGAGAAAACAGGGATTGGTTCACACGCGTGCTGTAATGTCTGTTATGACATCTGAGTCAAAATGGCGTGGAAAATATTATGCAATAAGTAGACCGGACCAAGTCAATAATAAAACAATATTATAATTATATATATTTTATACTATTGTGATTTTTTTAAATTTATACTTAATACAGGGTGGAAGGGACATCGACGCACAACCGCTTACCATGAATTCAGTACATGATTCTGGACCCCCCCGCGTAGATATTTTTCGTCGGTTACTAAAAAGGCTTAGATTGGGTACTTTTTCGTTTTGTTGTATGGTGCTAAAACGAACAAATCCGATGGTTTGCCAACAAGAATTGCTTATTCATCTATTATTGTTGGAGCGTTGAAATAGTGTTAGTGTATTCAATTGGGTCGTTTGTTTGCTCTGATCATAACAATATGTCATATATGGCAATAGGTCACCAGGGTCCTATACGGTTTCTGCTGACCTGGTACTTCAGTTGTATGTGGATATTTGTACAAACTGGTACTGCAGTTTTGTGTAACATGGTATATCCCTTTAATGATTTGTAAAAATATTTTTCATCAAAATGCATGAAGCATACTCTGCTAGTTTTCACAGGCATCCAGTCATACTCTCGTCTTTCTAATTTAACTGCAGCTATCAACTTATTTTGCCGAATGGGATCGGCAGGGAAACTAAAAAAAAAAAACAAAATACATTAGTCTTATAAAAATATCTAAATTTTATCGATTTACTTTTCAATATTTCATCTAGAAAAAATACTTTCTTAATTAGTTAAAAAATTGACTGACTTCATTATGCATAATATTGACCATCTCGTTCTGATAACGTATTTGAACAACTTTGAATATAATTATAATTAAGCTACTACTTACAAGTGAAAAGTGATCTCTGGACATTTTAATCTTGTATGTCTCCTGCACCACTTCACAACACATGATGGCATAATGATTCACAATGTTATTAAGCTAAAACATTTGACATATGCTCGCTTGCAAGGAAAATGTCCGACTGATGGCGCGCTGGACACAATTTTGAAGCCCCGCCTACTTGGACACAACTTTTGTTGGGTCATTTTCTTAACGCAGTTACATTTCCTGAGTATTATTTATTCGTAGATTTCGTCCCTAACTCGTAACAACTGCCATTTTAACCCTATAAAACCGCATTGTAAGATAAAAAAAAAACTACTATGAAAACTTAATGAAATCTGATTTTCTCGAAGAATTTTTAAGAATACGTATCTATTAGTCTGCCACATTTGTGTTCTCTGCTACGCTATTGTTCCTACTTGCTTCTATTCCTTGGTTGAGCAAAGAGCAATGTTCGGTTGGGCTTTTCTAAGACATTTTCAGTAGCATCTCCGAGTTTTGATTTGTGCTCGGGTAATGGCAATAGGCTCTTTAGGGACTTTAAATGGGACCTAAACGAACAAGCGAACTGTGGGTTTGCATAAGTATTAATCTGGCTAATCTTCCGGGAAATTTAGGAGTTATCGTATGTGAAGTAAAACGGATTTTTTCAAATTAAAAACTTACGAATAAAATATTTCTGACACTGCAATTAGATTTTTTTCTAGCCCATTTTGTCCCACTGCTGGGCAAAGGCCTCCCTTCCCTCTTTCCAAGCCAACCTATCCAAAGTTTTAGCGACCCAATCTTTCTCAAAATTATTATTTCATTCTCATTAGATTATTAAGTATAATTAGTGTTTATGTATTAAAATCATATATACATATCTACATATTGTCACGCATGTCTCAAATGGGGGTAGGCAGAGACAATAGATTTCCACTTGCTACGATCCTGGTACACTACTTTCTAAAATCGGCCATAAATATCAATAATACTGTCAATATAATAAATCTTGTATCTAACAAAATCACGAAAATAATGCAATATTTCACGCTCATCGCCAATAATGGCGGAACATGAAAATATGCACGAGTAACTGAATTTAGTTTGCATAATGCCCGTTACTCGATGCCCGTATTAATATGCAAAATTGCGACGGTTTTCACGAAAATCTGTTTCGACGCGACGCTATGAACCAAGCAGATGAAGCAGATTTAATTTTGCAGGTATATTTTCATTGTTTTGTCAGCTTAAATACAGTAAAATTTTAAGTTAAAAACAGTAAGAAACTCCTTGCTAAAAAAAAACATACAAAAATCGAATATGGTGCTTTTAAAATAGAATTCTAAAAAAAAAAATTCAAAAAATTTAAAGCTTTGTTCACAACGATTTGAACGCGCATCTCGCAAGACGCATAGTTCTTACAACATAAGAAAACGAGACACCTCTAACAGTAAACAGTGGTAAGCCGGCGACTTATGAGAGGTGCACCCCTGGGAAATAAGACGTGGCGCACCTCTATTTGTCTCTTTGACCTCCGGCAGGCAGGATGTAAAATGCCGCTTGAAAATGGAACATGATCGACCGTTGTGGTCTTATAGAAGGGTTGATAATTTGTTTTTAATAAAACTCCTGGATAAATTCCTGTTCCGCGTATACTTTACAAACATACAATTAAAATAGAGACAGAAAGAAAAAATATGCGCCTCAGGCGGGAATAGAATACTATAGGAAGATGTGTACGTCAAGTGTTAACACATACACTAATACATACCCACACCTTTTTTGCGGCACTTGCATAATATAAAGGAATAAATATGGAAAATGGTTTATTACCTTACCTACCTTACCACGTCAGTACCTAATTTACTGCGTCTAGTGCAGTACATTTTTTGTCTGAGCACTGTCTTCCATAATACAGGCACTAGCTTAGTTTGGGAACCAGTTCCAGTACTTATGGTGAAAAAAACAACGCATAGAAATTCTGAACGCATAAAGAAACGCACGGAACAAGTGGAGGTTCTGGGTCCTAGATCTCGATCGAGCGTTAGCCTTAGTTATCTTTTTTTTTTAATTCTCAATAGCAGTTCGGAGTTTGGATACGTGCCCAGCTTGCCCCCTATTATACCGGGGAACTGTTGGTGTACATTAGGTCTCTACCTAACTCTTTGTAATTAAAATAAAATTATAACAGGGATCCATTAGTATATCCAGCTAAGGATAAACAGTGATATACTGAGTTAATTGATTAGTAAAGAATACAGCTTTATCGGATAAAATAATTAATTACAAACAAGTTCTCCTAAACTGCAATTAAAATCAAAGAAACCATAATGCTCATCGTTTCCGAAATGGCAAAATCGGTGCCATTTTAGAGTGAATCTATCATAGCTACAACAATATTATTTTAAGTGCAGAAAATCATCTTTTGTTCAACTTTCAACTTTACTGCTTTGATACTAAGGATATTGGTGTGCTTTATTAGGTGGATAACGATTGGTGAAATAAAGCCATCTGTCACAAACTGATGGCCGTTGGATCCATCGCCAGTTTTGATTTATAACCAAGATCTTAATGATCAATTGTAATCAAATCTTCGAAAAACTTTGGAGATGTTGGTTGGGAAATGGCTTTTTTGGATTTGGAGGTTATGTCGTTTTAAATTTTAAAATCGAAGTCAAAATTGTAACTGATATGTTTAAAAACTGCCTCACTAGTCTAGTGGTCCTAAGCACGACTGCTACTCTATAGGTCCTGGGTTCGATTCCCAAGTCAAGCACTAAGTATTATTAAGTTTTTCTAAATTTGAAATTCTCAGTAGCAGCTTGGAGCCTGGATTTGTGCCCGGTAAATGGCAATTTTCTCTATGTCTGCTGTATAACCCTTTTATATCTGTTTGATACGCTTGCCTCACAAATTGTTGTAGGTACTAAGCCCACAATAAAAGTAATATTTTTTCTGCAAATCGTATCTTTGTTATCAATACTCTTTAGTAGCAACCTTCAGTTCAGCATTATTGCATTTTTTCCATACCATTGCTATAGTCGGCTTATCCGATCAGTGTAATCGTCGGAAAATTGCAATCTATCTGCAATTTAGTTTTTATTGTTATGGTAAATTTTTCCCTTGCTTCGCTCGATTGGAAATGTCTTGGAATTCCACAATAAAAAAAATGTATTGTGCATAAAATATAATCTGGGCGTCTTTAAATCATGAGTTTTGGTTTTTTCTAGGCAAGCGCACTCCATCGTTGATCCATTAACATCAGGCGAAAAAATAAAGATAGGTAGGTATTAATATGCAGATTATTGGTATCAGGTCGGACGGAATTAATTAAAACATACTTACCATCACGCCTGTATTCCTCGAAGGGCAGATCATATCTGCAGAAAGGGCAAAGGGTTCTGGGTTGGATTCGCGGAACGAGCTAAGCGTTATTGGGTTTTTCTATGAAGTTCTCAGCAGCTCCCAGTTTGTTTGTGATCGTTTAATGGCAATAGGCTCGCCCTTTATTCCATGAGACCTAAACGTACTAATATAAACCCACAATTCAATGGAATTGTGGGTGTATATTAGTACACCTCTGCCTCACCCTTCGGGGAAATCAGGCGTGATGGTATGTGTAAGTGACATTTTTAAACATTACTAGTATTATTGTTAACCCCTCGGGCTAAGTTAAGTGTTACAATTACGAGTGGGTTCGCGTCGGTAATGTAATGAGTAGGTTTCGAACGGACAACCAGATGATCGCAAGTCCGAAGCCCTATCCATTAGACTACCGCCACTTCCAGACCACTTGGCTAACTGTACTCAGTTAAAAGTTATAATACATTTCTTCATTTTAAGCCACAAGAAACAAATGAAAGTAAAAATTTGAAATTAATAATAGATTAATGAATTCACTGAGAGACCGGCTTATGCAAACTCAATTAACTAAGTAATGCCCCAAGAAAAATCTGCAGATGACACGTTTAATTTGCAAGGTGGTAATTAGTGACTTTCAGATTTTTAGATCCAACTTCAACTTTGGTAAATCAGATTTTATTAATTATAGCCGTTGCACGCAGTTTCACTTATGCCATTTTTTTTATGGCATAATTCGGCATACGAGCAGGCAAGCTACCTGATGTTAATTAGTCATCGCCGCCCATGGACATTTGCAAAACCAAAGGAGTTACGGATGCGTTGCCGTGCCTATTTAATGAAAATGGAGGGGAAAGAGAAAAGGAGAAGGTAGGGGACTGAGGGAGAAATTGAGCCTTCGGCGCTCCACACTCACCGCACGAAATGCAACAGTATGCATCCTGGCACTTGACGTCGATATTCTGTGGGAGGGTAGTACTTCCCCGGTCGTGCGACCCATCCATGCTGGCATGTAGACATGTAGACATGCCAGCAGGCACTACTACTACTACTAAAAAAACTACTACTACTCTTAAAAGAATTTACTTACTCTAACTTTACTTACTCTAACTTAGCTTCTCATATGAAACATATACCAGATTTTAAATTAGAGCTCCAGCAATGCAACTGTGATAACCTCATCCAATTTCGTGCAGTAGTTTTTGCATGATACGTGTACAAACATACATACATACGCAGACAGAAATAAACAAAACAAACATAACATACCATCACGCCTGTATCCCCGAAGGGTTAGGCAGAGGTGTACTAATGTACAGATTTACACCCACATTTCGCCGGTATGTTTAGGTCCCATGTAATAGGGGGCGAGCCTATTGCCATTAACCGGGCACAAATCAGACTCCGAGCTGCTACTGACAATTTCATAGAAAAACTCAATAACACTTTGCTCGACCTGGGGATCGAACCCAGGACCTCTAGCGTAGCAGTCGTGCTTAGACTAATGAGGCAGACAGAAATAGATTCTAAAAAATATTGTTTTGGTTTCTGTTGCTCTAATAAACATGGTATAAGTAGTTTAGTTACAGTAAGTTATTAAGTTTATAAGTTATTAGTAGTTTTTCTTCAATACCTATAACTAGCTTTCCGCCCACGGCTTCGCCCGCGTGTTTTATCGACTCTCTGAACATATGTATGTATTATACATTTATAAACGTTCCTCTTGAATCATTCTATCTATTAAAAAAATCCGTTTCGTAGTTTTAAAGATTTTTCAGACAGCGGGAAGCGACTTTGTTTTATACTATTTAGCCTATTACAAATACAAATTAAAATTAAACCTACCGTTTTGTATTACAACTAAATGTTATTAGCTAGTATTTGTAACTCTAGAACCCCAAAAAAACATTAAACTTGTCTTAACAAAATAAACAATGTCACAAAAACACGCACATTTAAAATGAAACTGAAAATCCGTTCTTTCAGCAAACTCTTAGAAAGAGTGGAAGTAAATCCTTCGCCGCCGGGAACTCTCCGATTGTTCAAACTTCCGAACGTTGCAACGTTGCCGGAAGGAATGAATGGACAAATTGTATCGGACCGTTTTGGTTTGCAGTGAATGAAATTCGCAAGCTTTATAGAGCTAGTTATTTATATTCTGGAGTTTTGTGTTCCTTTGAGGACCTAGTAAGCAGCTTTATTACTGCAAATCTTTTAAAGATGCCTCTCTAAGTTTTGAAGGGAAGAGTTGGGACCAATCTAAGTTTTGGAAAGGTTTAATAAATGGTACAGAGGTGTGCTAAATGTACACTCACAGTTCGCCGGTATGTTTAGGTCCAATAATAGAGGCCGAGCCTATTGCCATTTATTTGCGTAACTTTAACCGTTTACGAAGCGCACGAAACGGAAGCTCTCAAAAAGAAATTTTTGCTCAACTCCTATTGGTCCTAGCTTGATGTTATATAGCCTATAATCTTCCTCGACAAATGGACTATCCAACACAAAGAACAGAACAAGAACAACAAAAATAATGTTTGAAGGGCACAAGCCTCAACTGTGTTGCTACTAACAATTTCATAGAAAAACTTAATAATACTTCGCTCGCCATAAGCATCAAACCGAGGACCTCTTGAGACAGAGGAAAACAATTATTGTTTCAATTTAAGCAACCACAACAGATATATTTTATAGTTTCGTTAAGTATTGTATAATTAGGCCGTCTTGAAGAGGCTCAGATTTAAGGGATAGTTAAAGAATTATTAGAAAAAATCCTCAAAGTAACCAATATTTTCAAATTTATACTTGCTTGTCAAGTGAAGACTGGAACAATATTACCTACAATTCAAATTCAAATCAATTATTTGTTAGAATATGGTAGGTAGAATTGGTCTTACAATAATATATTCGGTTTCAGCATATTCTGCCACTAGGTCGTACAAATTTTGTCGGTTTATTAATCAAATTAAAATCTAAATATACAAGTCATGGGATATACCTATATTAAAGTTTGTCAGATAAATACTCATGTACACTATAGTAAACCTTTTGAACCAATAACTGTTTGAGGTTGCTTTTAAACAAATTTATCTTAATTTTATGGAAGGGTTTTGGCAAAATATGATTATAGACACGAGGAGCCACACAGTAGACACTATTATTCAGAAGATGAGTTTTGTTTGATGGCATACAGATTTTGTGTTGATGCCTTTTGCTAGATAGGGTTTCAAAGAATGATGATGAATTCTTTTTCACAAGTACGATAAGTTCATAAATGTAAATACATGGAAATGTCATAATATTAAGGTTTATAAAATAAGGCTTACAACTATCTATTTGTTTTAACTTACATATAGACCTGACACACTTCTAACACGCCTTAAACACACAAAGCTCCTTAACACAGATGTCCAATAACTCATATGAATATACGTGACACAGTTAAATATATCTTTAGTTAAGGATATCATTGATAAAAACTAAACAGCCCCTACTTTTTGGCCAACCCAACAGCAGTTACAGGTCAAAACATTGAAATTAACCCTTCACACAAAATTCTGATATCAATGAATAACTGCCTGACCTGAGAACATCCTAACACGAAATCCCGGGAATCAATCCTGAAGATTTATTGCTCTATCCGCGTCCCATTCTACCCGGGACAGGGGGACTACTCCGAGAAACTTAAAAAAAGTTTCAGCTCACACATTACTAGTAACCGTGTTAACTCCTCGTGCTATAAATAAATGCTTGTGTTACGAGTCGGTTCACGGCAGTAGTGCAATGGGTGGGTTTCGAACCATAACCGTAACCACGTGATCGCAAGTCTGATAGACGGTAGCCATTAGGCTACCGCCCCGCTTGTTTAGATATTTATCTATAAATTTTATTTAGATATTTATCAATACAGGAACATTATAGTAAAGTCACAAATTTTTTGTATGTCGTTTAATCTCGATCCAAAGTTTCCGGGTGATTCGATTTCGAAGCTCGACAAAAACTGGGGGCCTACTACGAAAATCAAATATTCAATATTTGATTTTCGTAGTAGGCCCCCAGTTTTTGTCACTAGATTGGCGTGTTCACGGGCTTCTGTTGAGTTATAAGGGTGCTAGATGGACGGAAAATTGGATATTAGCCTGTGATTTACACATGTAAGATTTCTTTATCGAAGGTGAGAATTTATTACGATTAGCCCTTCTATATTTCTTCGGACATATGTACGAGCGTAGATTTAGGCAAGGTAATGTAGACAGCCCTATAGTTATGGCCATGTGATTCGTAACGTAAAGAAGTGTACAGTATGAATGGGTCGGCTCGACCGGGGAAGTACTAACCTCCCACAGAATATCGACGTCAAGTACCAGTATGGATATCTACTGTTTGATGCCCAGGCCCAATTCCTCCCTCAGTCCTCTTCCTTCTCTTTTTTTCCCTCCTCTCCTTGTTCCTTAAATAGGCTTGATAACGCATCTGCAACTCCTTTAGTTTTATAGATATCCATGGGCAGCGAAGACTATTACCATCCGGTAGCTCACCTGCTCGTTTGTCGAGTTTTCCCATTAAAAAAATGATTTGCCACGACCATGATAGGCTGTGTTTCAGCAACCGTTAGACCCCTTCAAAGGGGTTCACGTCAACCTCGCATTCCGCTGAAGGTAAGCTAACACGCGCTTTGTTTCCTAGGGCTGGTGTGATTTCCAGGTTCTTAAGTTCTTATCATTATACTCATCCACTGCTGGACTTAGGCCTGTCCTAGTGAACGCCACAGAGCCCGAGCTTCGCCTTTCCTCCTCCAGTTACGACAGTCTAGACAAATCTAGACAAAATTCATAAATACAGAAACGAAAACAGACTGCCTCGTTGGTCTAGTGGTCCCAATCGCGACTGCTATGCTAGGGGTCTTGGGTTCGATCCCCAGGTCGAGTAAAGTGTTATTGAGGTTTTCTATGAAATTCTCAGTAGCAGCTCGGAGTCTGGATTTGTGCCCGGTGAATGGCAATAGGCTCGCCCCCTATTACATGGGACCCAAACATACCGGCGAACTGTGGGTGTACATTAAGTACACCTCTGCCTAACCCTTCGGGGAATACAGGCGTGATAATAAGTTAAATGTTATGAAAACAGTTTTTTTCTAAGCCACCTTGCTCTAAACTGAATAAACAGAACTATATGTATATGAACAAAGTTGGTCGTCTCTCGCTGTACAAATAAGCTGGTGTACTGCTGGTCCCTTGAGACAGCATCAGTTTGCACAGAAATTGGCTAAACATGGAGTTACACGTTAGCTTGTACGAGGGTTTATTCTGAAACCGAGCTTTAATTAAGCTTAGTTCATAATGCCGGTTTGTCAATTTTAAAACTCGAGGCCGAAACTGTCAAGGTCAAAAGTGGATCAACACCTAATTGTTGATCCAGATTGTGACCTTGATGAGAATTGATTCAAATTACTAAAATATAATTTGAGCTTTTAATTCTTTAATCGTATTGGTAGGTACCTCATAAGATGACAAGGAGTCAAAATCACCAGTTTTTCGTTTAACAGATTTTAACATTGCTTTCGAATGATTGAATTTTGTTACTTTGAATCTCAGTACTGGCAATCATCATCATATCAGCCCATTGCCGTCCACTGCTGATCGTAGGCCTCCCCCAAAGAGCGCCAACCATCCCGGTCTTGGGCAGCTAGCATCCATCGGCTGCCACCTACCTTCTTCAAATCGTCGGTTTACGTGTCGCAGGGCGTCCCACACAACGTTATCAATACCAATATCTACATAATATTAACTATTCTATAACTTAAAGTATATGTCAGTAGTATAGTACTCTTTTTTTATTAAGTATGTGCTTAATTAGATTGGTAATCTTAAAAAAAAACTCTTCTGTTCATCTCTGACTATACCCACTTAAATATACATCGCTGTAAGCTTATTGTTACCTACAGTACACCTATGAATAAATAAATAAATAACTAGATAAGAACAAAGTTTGACACGTGGAAGATAAAACAAGTCAGGTTCTATTGCACTGCTTGTTCCCTTGAGGTATCAGCGTCAAGAAATTGCAACACAGACAGGCAGACAAGTTATTAGGTTTGTTTTATGAACATATATTTTATAAGAGACTTGTACGAGAAGACTACTTATATTTTAAGAATGATCGTTCAGTCGTGGCGGCCAAATTCGTTTTTTTTTGTGTATTTCGTAAATTGTTCTCGTGTAATAACACTCTAGGTATATAGCAGTTTAAATTGCGACACCAACAATGACATCACAATGAGTATTAATACTTTTCCCCTAAAAATCCTTATCTTAACAGATAGTTGTGTAAATTGTATTTTTTGGCGGAAGCATCTATTTTACACTAGGTACCTCCGTAATCCTAAGATAACGATTTTTGAGCAAAGTTTTAATGTTTTTGATGATGAGATTAGGATCAATCTAATGTTCTCCTTTATATACAAGCATATACCTATTACGTATACCTACTGCCTTCATTTTCAATGTACCTCTTTTAAAATGACTTATTAGTGGCTGACCGGCCCAGCATGACGCTTTCAGCCCGGCCCCTTCCATATCGCGACTTCTACAAAGTGTACTTACAATATGTAGACTACAAATAGAATGTACTCCATAAATTAGGCATAAGTACCGCTTTATGTAATAATACGTACCCCAAATTACTCCCACATGCAGTTAATATTACTCACGAGCCTATAAAAATATCCAACCAAACGTTTGGTAGTAAACTGTTCAAAAGTCCCGTTCCGATCGTCAAACGGTTGAAACATTTAACTGGATTATAAAACTGTACTATTTTATGGTTTGCGTTTAACTTGGTGCACTTACAAGTATTACAAAGTTGTAAAGCATATCCTATTGAATGCTGGGAGGTAGAATTCATGTATGGGTTATGAAGAATACATAATAAATAACTGGTATAATTTAACTGCCTCATTAGTCTAGTGGTCCTTACCGCGACTGCTACGCTGAAGGTTTTCGATTCCCAGGTCGAGCAAAGTATTATTGGGTTTTTCTATGTAATTGTCATGCGCTCAGAGTTCGGATATGTGTCCAGCTATTGCTAATAGGTTCGACCCTTATTACATGGGGCTTAAATATACCAGCAAAATACGGGTGTAAAAAGTACACCTCTGTCCATTCAGGGAATACAGACGTAGAGCATGATGAATTTTTTTCATCGATGGAATTGTGCAACTAGTTTTCGACATTTTAAAACTACCGACCTACTTGTAATAATGAATTAAAAATAAAAATTAGGTAAGTACTTACCTAAATTCCTAAAACCCGTTTCCAGAATATTCTGGCACGTGCCAACAATGGCATGCGTGTCATAAGTTCGTCATCACTGCGTTAGGGGTATAGTATAGCCAGTCGTTAATCTCAACGTGTCGACACCTCGACCTGTTGAAGTTGAACAGTGAGTGGCACGCGTGTCATATTCCGACTAGTGTCGAGTAGAAAGACAAGTGTTTAAGTTACAAGCGTCCGAATTGGGGTGTTTTTTATTATGGGATAACTCGGCAAACGAGCAGGCTAGCTACCTGGTAAGTAGTCATCGTCACCCATGGACATCTGCAAAACCAAAGGAGTTGCAGATGCGCTGCCGAGCCTATAAAGGAGAAGGAAGGAGACTGAAGGAGGAATCCACACTCACCGTACGAAACGCATCAGCATACTACTACTTGACGTCGATATTCTGTGTGATTCATACATTAGTCTAGTGATCCTAAGCGCGGCTGCTACGCTGGTGGTATGGAGTTCGCTCCCCAGTTCGAGTAAAATGTTATTGGGGTTTTCTATGAAATTCTCAGTAGCAGCTCGGAGCCTGGATTTGTGCTAGGTTAATGACAATAGACTCGCCCCCTATTACATGGGACCTGAACATACCGGCAAATGTAAGTGAACACCTCTGCCTAACCCTTCGGGGAATACAGGCGTGATGGTATGTTATGAACATCATATTACAGATACCTATAGCTCATAACTCAAACCGCGGCCCAACGCGCACCCTGTGTTGATACGATGCAAACTTCGGGTAGCAATGTCGCTAAATTATTGGTACCATGTACCGGGTTGTGGAAGGGGAGGGGAGATGAAAACTTTGCTCGCCTGCTGTCTCTCTGACGACAACTAGGGAGAAGTTTGTCGACAGAACTATTGTTGTAGCTACATCTTGGTTTGTTGAGAGACAATTATAAATAACATACCATCACGCCTGTATTCCCCGAAGGGTTAGGCAGAGGTGCACTTAATGTACACCCACAGTTCGCCGGTATGTTTGGGTCCCATGTAATAGGGGGCGAGCCTATTGCCATTCACCGGGCACACATCCAGACTCCGAGCTGCTACTGAGAATTTCATAGAGAAACTCAATAACACTTTGCTCGACCTGGGGATCGAACCCAAGACCTCTAGCGTAGCAGTCGCGATTGGGACCACTAGACCAACGAGGCAGTCAATTATAAATATTGTGCGGAAGGTTCTTACGAAGCTTTTATTCCGAGATGAGTTTAAGCGGGTAATCTAAATGATTAATGATATTTCATCTTCATCATCATATCAGCCTATTGCCGTCGACTGCTGAACGTAGGCCTCCCCCAAAGAGCGCCAACCATCCCGATCTTGGGCAGCTCGCATCCATCCGCTGTCAGCCACCTTCTTCAAATCGTCGGTCCATCGGTCGCAGGGCGTCCCACACAGATCGTCTCATATTTAACTCTATATAATACCCCGTCGTTTTTGCGTCGGGGGTTAAAAATTATCTAACAAGATGTAAATTTTCTATTAATAGTTGAATCTGCGTCCATCTGCTTAAGTACAGTGGGTTATGGCGGTTACCTGACCCACCCTAGATGGGCCGGCGGGGTCTAAGTGGGTCAGGTAACAGCTATAACCCACTGTACATCGCATGTTTCGCCACTAAGCTACTCGTACCAACCACTCCCTGTGTTATCGAATTTTTAGGTGAGTTCACTGGAAAATGTTTATCTTCACAGATATTTGACTGCCTCAGTAGGTAGTCTAGTGGTCCTAAGCGCGACTGCTACGCTGGAGGTCCTGGGTTCGATCCCCAGGTTGAGTAAAATGTTACTGGATTTTTCTATGAAATTCTCAGTAGCTAGTTGGAGTCTGGATTTGTGCCTGGTAATGGCAATACGCTCGCCCCCTATTGCATGGGACTTAAACATAAAACCGGTAAAATTTGGGTATGCATTTCTTCACCGCTGCCTAACCCTTCGGGGAAAACAGGCGTGATGGTATTTCCAATACCTATATCTACAATATTGTTTATTCAAGTCATTATGTACCCCCCCTCTTCCATTCAGTAAGGGCGAGGTTGTGTTTCAGTTAATTAATACTATCATTCCCCTGGCTCATTAATCATTCCTCTGCATTGCAAGTTGTGTCATTAATATTCTGACAGTGGATGCGTATGTAGATACGTATGGTACGTTCTTACTTGGAATCCCTAATGAAATGTAGGGCTGCTACCAACCTCTATCTATGATTGAGACTCCAATTTAGTATGTACCTACCTACTAACTTTTTTAAGTTACATGACGTAAGAGGAATAAAACATAACATAACATACCATCACGCCTGTATTCCCCGAAGGGTTAGGCAGAGGTGTACTAATTGTACACCCACAGTTCCACGTAAAATGGGACGAGCCAGACTCCGACCTGCTAGTGAGAATTTCATAGAAAATCCCAATAACATTGCTTGACCTGGGAATCGAATCCAGGACGTCTAGCGTAACAGTCGCACTATCGACTACTAAATTATATACTTACTCTAAGTAGGTAAATAAATTACATCAAATAATATGACCGTTACAAGTATAGAATATGGAATTGTACATACCTCGTTAGATCCAATCAGATCTTATTTGTGTAGTATTATTGAATTATTACATCTGTATTGGAGTATTGTATACATGAATAAACTAATAAGATGATTAAGGTAAAAAGTTCAGCCTTGGCCGCGAAATAATTTTTTTATTGGTTTTTCCGCAAATTATTCGTGTGTAAAACATTCTAGGTACATGGTAGAAGAATTTGGGACATCTACAATAGCTCATACACAATTAATTGAGTTTTAAAACTTGTGCTTAAAAATGAAATCGTTAAGTATCGTAGGATAGAGAGATTTAGGTGTAAAATAGTGGATTCAGCCAATAATGATAATTTACACAAAATAAAAATCTCGTGATAGAAAATATTGTGATTTGAGATATCTTTGAAAAAATTTTTGGCCCCATCCTGGGGTATTTTCTTGTAACGTGGGGACCGTTATAACCATAATATAAAATGTTATTATATCATGTATTTATCATCAACCCAGTTAATATCTCAGTGCTTGGCACGGCTCTCCTCTCAGAGTAAGAGGGGTTATAATTATTTCACTGCTGGAAACCAACCTTAAAAATGACAAGATTAAAGTATCTCCCGTATGGTCTAGTGGCTAGGATACCTGGCTTTCACCCAGGAGGCTCGGGTTCGATTCCCGGTACGGGAAAAACTTTTTGGATGTTTATTCAGAAATAAAATGATTTGCGGTCGACTGTCCAGTTTCTATCGTTTGTTAACTTGTGGATAATGGTGTGGGTTTTGTGTTTATATAATGTCATAATTTAAGAATATTATCGTAACACTGAGATGTTACAACTTACAATAATATTCTTAAAGTATTTAGATACAAAAAATAGTTTTGTCTCAAAATAATAAAATAAAACTGAAACAGTTGACTATTCTGACAGTTTAAGACAGAAATAGTTATAGGGGTAAACAGAAAAATTTGAACACCACTTGAATGGTGTTCAAAAGTATTTGGATACCCCTATAACAAAAAATAAATAAAATATCTAAACACTCAGTATCAATGGTTCCATTCGACAGCAATCATTTTATTTCTGAATAAATATTCAAAAAGCAGTTTCCCGTACCGGGAATCGAACCCGAGCCTCCTGGGTGAAAGCCAGGTATCCTAGCCACTAGACCATACGGGAGATATCTTTACAATGTCATTTTTAAGGTCACTTACCAGGGGTAAGAATTAACCCTTCTCGCTCTACAAGGAGACCCGTGCCACGCAGTAGGATATTATACCTATATTTAAAATATCAATAAAATTTATGAGTACGAATAATAAAATTGTCGTAACGTTTATTGCTAAATGCTTGCGTAGATAATAAACACCTGTACATACGGCTACACATCAAGCTATACACAACCAGTTTACGCTGGCCTCTTATTGTATTGGAAGACTATACAATGTGAGATCAACTTACCCTGAATTTGTATAGATTGACCTGTAGCCATGTGTACCTGTACAAAAATATCACCACGTTACGTTAATACCATCATAACATACCATCACGCCTGTATTCCCCGAAGGGATAGGCAGAGGTGTACTAATGTACACCCACATTTCGCCGGTATGTTTTAGGTCCCATGTAATAGGGGGCGAGCCTATTGCTATTAACCGGGCACAAATCCAGACTCCGAGCTGCTACTGGGAATTTCATAGAAAACCCCAATAACACTTTGCTCGACCTGGGGATCGAACCCAGGACCTCAAGCGTAGCAGTCGCGCTTAGGACCACTAGACTAATGAGGCAGTCTACGTTAATGTGGTTAAAAATAAATGTTGCCTATACCATACCATCATACCAACACGCCTGTATTCCCAGAAGGTTAAGGCAGAGGTGTACCTACTCAAAATACTAATATTGAGATATTACAATAATATTTCTAAAGATTTTTTTTTCTTCTAGCCGTTACTTTCCCCCTCCTGGGCAAAGACCTCCCCCAATTCCAAAGAATTATAAAAGTAAAGTTTAAGGCAGAAATTGTTATAGGGGCCGACAGAAAATTTTGAACACCATTCAGGTGTTCTAAAATTTTTGTATACCCCTATAACAAAAGAAATAAAAATATCTAAACAGAGTCAATTGTTCCAGTTGACGGCAATCGTTTTATTTCTAAATAAATATTCAAAAAGTAGTTTCCCGTACCGGGAATCGAACCCGAGCCTCCTGGGTGAAAGCCAGGTATCCTAGCCACTAGACCATACGGGAGATATCTTTACAATGTCATTTTTAAGGTCAGTTACCAGGGGTAAGATAATTCTTACCCCTGGTAAGTGAAGGGTTAATACCCTTCTCGCTCTATAAGGAGACCCGCGCCACGCAATAGGACATTATAACACCTGTTTATAATATCAAATAAATTTATGAATTCGAATAATAAAATTGACGTCATTAACACACGATAACGATTATTGCCAAATGCTTGCGTAGATAACAACTGTATAAACATTTCACCACATTTAAAGTTGGTTAAAAATAAATGGTTCTTTGTTTAATACAAAAATATAGTTTTTAGGAGCACAAATTGCTAGTATTCTTGTTAAACACTCGTGCTAAGGTAAATGCTTGTATTACGAGTGGATTCACGTCAGTGGTACAATGGGTTGGTTTCGAACCAGCAACCACACGATCGCAAGTCCGACGCCCTAGCCAAAAGGCTACCGCCGCCGCTTCATATTCACTAGAATCACAATAAAATTCAATACAATATTGTGAAACGATGTGAAATCACCAAATTGTTATCATTTGTTAGATTCCTAACTATTATTTAGGTAATTGATTACCTATTAGTAACCATACCTAATGTTAAGGTCTAATAAGCAGCATTATTATTTAGATAATTGCTTGACCTCTCTGTTGTATGCAGACCTGTAGAAATAAGAGGTCATTAATGTTGGTTTTAGTTCAGTTTTGATTTCCTAAACGTTAGGGTCGGTCATCTATTGTAATGTAATTAAATTTTAAGGGGCCATTTTTAGGGTTCCGTACCCACATTGTAAAAACGAGACCCTAACTAAGACTTCGCTATCCGTCTGTCACCAGGCTGTATCTCATGAACCGTGATAGTAAGACAGTTGACATTTCCATAGATGATGTATTTCTATTGCCGCTATATCAACAAATACTAAAAAAAACAGAAAAAAATAATATTTAAGTGGGGCTACCATACAACAGACATGATTTTTTTGCCGTTTTTCTAGATAATTGTACTCAACTCTTCTTGCACGAATAAGACCATTTTTATCCAACGGTTTAATTTGAAAATCTGTCAAAACCTCAAATTTATTCGTCTCGAAATAAATTACGCAAATAAGCATTTTTTAAAAATAAGCTTTGTTAAGGTGACACCTGTATTTAACAGGGCCATCAGTTGCAAAAAAAAATTACTAAAACAGTAATTACTAAGTACAGGTATAGGTACGTCATAACTATAAGGGTTACCTACCATTCACAAAACTGATTATGGAGCCAACAATTAACTAACAAAATTGCCTTTATTTCAACCCTATTGTGAGGGGTGTCCTAGGTTCCCTAGAGAAGGGACGGAACAATACAATACAACCCCTTCCATAGTATTGTTAATGGTACCTATTGTTCGTAGCGGGAGGGTTATAAAATCGATAACGCTTGCTATAAAAGAAATATTCCAAATTTAAAATTAAAATTTTCAAGGTTTTAAATAAAGTAGATTGACTTAATGAGTCTATAATTAATTTTCAAGCTTTTAAATAAAATAGATTGACTTAATGAGTCTATAATTATCTTTTTTTTATATATAAAAAATCTGTTGCTGTTCGTTAGTCTCACTAAAGCTTATGAACTACTCGACCGATTTTAATGTTTTTTTTGAGTGTTTGATTTGATACCTAGATAGTTCAAAATCACAACATACGAGTACTTCAACACAACATCTGTCTGAAATAACTATATTTATTGTGCTATATTGTTAAAATATTATTTATTTATTGATCTACGTAATTTACTTGTAAATTGTTAATTAGATAAATTACTTTTTATTAACCGTGACTTAAACGTCTATTAATTAAAAGCCGCTTTCATTGAAATCATTATTTGTCTAATAAATTACGCAACAGATTTTGATACGGTCTAAACTATCTAGAGAGTATAAACCTTAATAAAAACTATTTAGAGTTTTTATTAAGGTTTATACGTACAATACATGCATTTTTTTTAAAAAAAAAGCTTACTAGCAATGTGGGTCACACATTACTAGTATTCTTGTTAACCCCCCGTGCTAAGCTAAAATGCTTGTGTGACGAGTGGGTTCACGTCGGTAGTACAATGGGTGCGGTTCGAACCGGCAACCACATGATCGCAAGTCCGACGCCCTAGCCATTAGGCTACCGCCGCTTATTATAGTAGAGAAAAGCCGAAAATTCTATAGTTATATGAACTACGTCACACGTACGCATGGCTACACATCAAGCCATACAAAACTAGTATAGGCTGGCCTTGCATAGTGCGGAAAACGTTTAGAATGGGAGTCAGTTTAAACTGGTTTTGTATAGCTTGATGTGTAGCCTTGGTATTGAAATAGAAAGTTTACAACCGTTTAGGAGTACCTACATTGACCCTCTAGTCCTATACTACAGTATACTTTTGACATTTCAAACATCTCCCGTATGGTCTAGTGGCTAGGATACCTGGCTTTCACCCAGGAGGCTCGGGTTCGATTCCCGGTACGGGAAAAAAACTTTTTGCATTTTTAGACCGAACGAAGCTTTAATGTTTTTTCTAGTGAAAGGAAGTATTTACGTCAATATTTTTTTTTGTGTCAATAGAAAATTCATAACTTTATAGAGCAGTAGTATTTATACTTCATAAAAAATAACTTGTTACTACTTAATTTTTGTTTTTTAATATTAATTATTAATTTCAAAATTCAAATTTTAGCGATGTGTTTTTTCTGAAAGTGAATTTATAATTTATTATTCTATAGAGAAAAAAGATCTTCCAAACAGTAAAAATAATGTTTAATACATATAATACTCCTTTTTGAATCAATCCAATAAAAACAAGACATTTAAGTTTAAAATAAAGAAAAAAAACTAAATCGAATTCATTTTATTTACATATTATTATACGAAAATTAATTTGATAACTGTGTCTGTTAGGTTAACCATTCCAACCTCTTTAAAAAAATACAAACTACTTGCTTAAAAAACGTCATGATGACGTACTTATAGAGAGGAATTAAAAAAGTTTTAACGCTGTTCCAATGTCCAAACACAAAATGGTGGTGCTCTTTGACATTGAACTCTATCTCCCGTATGGTCTAGTGGCTAGGATACCTGGCTTTCACCCAGGAGGCTCGGGTTCGATTCCCGGTACGGGAAAAACTTTTTGCGTTTTGTTTAAACGCACAAGGAGGGTGAATATTTACGTCATATATCATATCGGCTTGCGACATCACAAACCGAAATGTCTTATAAATTTTATACTTCTTAATACTGAATTTGAGGGAAAGGGACAGAGAATCTCCTCTTAATCCTCACCAAAAGTCGATTAAAATATATTTTTCATTAAACGTCTTACATTACATTAAAGTTTTCAATAGGCTTGTTAAATGTATAAATACCTGTTAAAAGTTATAAAACTAACTGCTAAACTAACATAACTGCCTCATTAGTCTAGTGATAGTGACGTTAGAGGGTCTTGGGTTTAATTCCCAGGTCCAGAAAAGTGTTATTGGATTTTTCTATTAACTTCTCAGCTGCTACCGAGAAGTTATCTCTAGTTTAGTTAGTTATAGGCACTTAAAAAGAATGGCAATAGGCTCGCCCCCTATCACATCGGACCTAAACATACCGGCGAACTAGGGGTGTACATTAAGTACACCTCTGCCTAACCTTTCGGAAAATACAGGCGTGATGGTATGTTTATATACCTATGGTATGTAATAATAGTATAAGCAAAATCGCCCTTTAATATTCCTACTGCTGGGAAACAAGTCTCCGCTCTCGGTGTGAGAGAGTCATGGGCCTGTAATACGCCACATTGGCAATTGCGAATTGGTAGATGTCACATGTCATTGAGCTTTTGGTCCAAGATATCATCATCATCATCATCATCAACCCATTACATTGTCCCACTGCTGGGCACGGGTCTCCTCTCAGAACCAGAGGGATTAGGCTATAGTCCACCACGCTAGCCTACTGCGGGTTGGCAGACTTCACATGCCGTCAAGGAATCTCTCAGGCATGCAGGTTTCCTCACGATGTTTTCCTTCACCGTTTAAGCGCGTGATAATTAATTCTTAATACGTACATGACTTTGAAAAGACAGAGGTGAGTGCCTTGGATTCGAACTCGAGACCTTTGACTTGGCAGTCCAATGGTCATATCACTAGGCTATCACTGCACCGGTGTATCATATCGGTCCAAGATATGATACACCGAAACCGACATATCCTAGGATCAAACACGATGTTTTCCTTCACCGTTTTGGAAGTAGTGGTGATGAAACAATTAACATAAAGAAAAGCGCCTGTGTGGGTTCGAACCTATGACACTCAAAGTCGCAGCCGTTACCACTGGGCCACTACTGCTCCGTTATGTTATGATAGGTATTGACTTGTAATTTTCAATAAATTTTGAAGCGGCGGTAGCCTAAGGGATATGGCTTCGGACTTGCGATCATATGGTTGCCGGTTCGAACTCCACCCATTGCACTACCGACGTGAACCCACTCGTAACACAAGCATTTAGCTTAGCACGAGGGGTTAACAAGAATACTAGTAATGTGTGACCCACATTGCTAGTAAACTGTTTTTTTTAAAAAAAAAAAAAAAAACACCACACATACTACCCGATTGAAAACTTTCAAATTTTTTGCGAATTTAAATCTATAGACTTCCCACATTCTAACTCGGTTGGCTGTCGTGTCTTAACAATTTTAGACAGTCAGGTAAAAAGATAGCGAACCTTTTCAAACAATAACAGAGGCGAGGGTGTGTAGGGGTGTCGTTAAGCCGACGATTGCTAAACCTTGTTCCTAGTAATTTATTAATACTATTACAAGGCAAAGCTTTTAACAGGTACTCTATAAAATAACATTTTGAGTAAGTATAATGTAGAGCTTATGATAGTATTGTGTGAGATTAACTGTAATATACAAACCATCATCACGCCTGTATTCCCCGAAGGGTTAGTGGGGTGTACTTAATTTACACCCACAGTTCGCCGGTATGTTTAGGTTAGGCGAGCCTATTGCCATTCACCGGGCACAAATCCAGACTCCGAGCTGCTACAGAGAATTTCATAGAAAAACCCAATAACCCTTTGCTCGACCTGGGGATCGAACCCAAGACCTCTAGCGTAGCAGTCGCGATTGGGACCACTAGATTAACAAGGCAGTCCGTAATATACAATACGTTTAATTTCTATAGTTATAACGTGTTTTGTTTTCTTTTCCCTGTAACAAAATGTCACGTGACAAAACAAGACAAAATAAGATATATATTAATAAGAACTAAGAAGCTTTGTGCGTATGATCATCATCATCAACCCATTACAGTGTCCCACTGCTGGGCACGGGTCTCCTCTCAATACGAGAGGGATTAGGCTATAGTCCGCCACGCTAGCCTACTGCGGGTTGGCAGACTTCACACGCCGTCAAGAAAATCTCTCAGGCATGCAGGTTTCCTCACGATGTTTTTTCTTCACCGTTTAAGCGCGTGATAATTAATTGTTAATACGCACATTACTTCGAAAAGTTAGAGGTGCGTGCCTTGGATTCGAACTCGAGACCTTTGACTTGGCAGTCCAATAGACATATCACTAGACATATCACTGCACTATGTGCGTATGATACGGATTAATTAATTATCACTTTGCCCACGATTACATTAAAAAAAGGATACTAGCAATGTGGTTCGCACATAACTAGTATTCTTGCTAACCCCTCGTGCTAAGCTAAATGCTTGTGTTACGAGTGGGTTCACATTGGTAATGCAATGGTTGAACCGGCAACGATCGCAAGTCCGACGCCCTAGCAAAAAGGCTACCACCGCTTAATGTTATACAGTTTGTTCGAAATAAGTAAGCCGATCGGAAGTTGTCTGCAAGTGGTTTAGAAGTGGTTAATTTTAATAGAAAGAGTCGGTGTAAAGATAATTAGAGTCGTATAAGTTTCACATTTCTAATTATTTTGTTTACTAATATCATGATGATATTTATGTAATAAAACACTTAATTATACGATTTTATCACCGCGGTAGTTCGGAACGGCTAACCTCCGATCGGCTTACTTATTTCGAACAAACTGTACTTGTACACCTTCTGTAAAGGTACATACTTACATAAAGACGGACAATTCTATTCTTCATATAGGCATACTGTTTCGTTTCGTACGGTAAGTGTAGAGCGACGAAGTCCCAATTCCTCCCTCGCTGTATTAAAATTCTTATACGGAGTTGGTGAAATCTGGCCTCAATATTTGACACTAATTACCAGTCTCCCGATTTAATGTATATTGTTTAGTCTCTAGTCTAACACTGTTCTCAGTAAAATAGGTAAGTAAATGGGCCAACTACGGGCTGCACGTAATTTGTTTTAACAGCGCAGTAGGCAGTCGATATCGAGCCCCAAATCTGCACCGGTGGTACCTCCCTGAGAATGGCGGTAAGATAATTATACAACACTAGTGTTAGACACGGACGTTACTTAGGATTAAAGCAATTTATATTACTACTACTTCATTGCAATGAGATCACAAACAAGCATTTGGGGGCCTGATGTTTTTATTTTGTTTGGAATAATAATAATCTATTACATAATTATTTATAAGTACTTACTACTTACTCACTATGTAATCAACAGCGTTATTCGCAATGTTCATGCAAAATATTATAACGCATAGAAATAAAAAAAAAACAATAACAAAGAGTTTTAATTTAAGACACAGTCCAAAAATGCTTTGTGTTCATAATATAGGTACACATTAAAAGTTACGTTAAGTCTTTGAGTACGGAATGAATGATATGCTGCAACATAAGCCTACAACACCTGCAGTGAGTTAAGTTTTCGGTCTAATGTAATAGGGACGATCCTATTGCCATTAACGTCCGAGCTGATACTGATAATTTAATAGAAAAACCAAAAAACACGTTCCGACGTGTTGAACCTAGGACCTCTAGCGTAGCAGCCGTTTTGTGTGGTTTAGTAACAAACATCCTAACATACCTACAAACTTTCACCTCAGATCAAATAAAAAGTTAAGATAGAACTTTGCGAACAAAGAAGTGAGGCCGGCTAAAACTACGCCTTGCCGTATACAAACACAATTACACGCACACACATATACCGAAAGTACGCCTTATCTTGTCAGTCGAGCAGAGTCGAGCTATCGATACACGTCTATCAAAACGTCATTAACGTATCACGTGCGTGTGTGCGTGTAATTGTGTTTGTAAACGGCAAGGCGTAGTTTTAACCGGCCTCACTTCTTTGTTCGCAAAGTTCCATCTTTTTGATCTAAGACTTTCACATGTATAATATATTAGGAGGATTTCAAAATAAAATAAACAGTTTTGCGAAAAAGCCAATAGTATATTCATTTTGAATGACTCAACAAACAGACAGTTCTCTCTTCAAAGTAGATATATAGGTTGTTCCCTTGAAGACATTATCATAAATTTTCGACACTCTACCCGGGTATTCTGCGGCGAACATAATGGTTTGGAGAATATAATGGAAAAACACTGAATTTGACGTCAAATTTCAATTTTAAATTTGAATTTTCATCTTCCTAGCTTCTTTACCAATTATGTTGGGATCAGCTTCGCTTTGCTCAACCTAGGAATCGAACCTAAAACCTCTAGCTTAGCAGTCGCGCTTAGAACCACTAGACTAATTAGGCAGTTTTAATAATCATAAATTTTTCACTAACAGTGAAACTGAATCAGAAGATGAAAATTCTCCATAAATACACAACAATTTACAAAGTTATGCCTTTCCCTGACAAAACATGGGTTTCAAGCCTTTCAAATCTTAACCAACCATGATAGAAACACAAAGGGAACACTCTAAACCACTCCAAAATACGTTTTAATAGGGACTTGATCCCTCAATATATTTGGGTTAACGTAATTCCAGTTTAAACATCAAACAACTATATCCGAAATTGCTCAGTTAATAGCCTACTAGAAGAGAAATTGCATTATTCTTTGCCATGGACACGATATAATAAACTTTAGAAGAACCACTTCATAAAAGAATGATAAAAAATGTAGTGATTGTCCCTTTTTTAGTTATTTAGCACCGTTAGCAGCCCTAGTTTTTAACCTCCAACGCAAAAACGACGAAGTGTTATAAGTTTGACGTGACTGTGTGTGTGTGTGTGTGTGTCTGTGGCATTGTAGCTCCCAAACGGATGAACCGATTTTGATTTTGTTTGCCAGGTAAATTATTCGAGAGAAAATCGTTCGAGATATAATGCAATTGATGATAAAAAACCTACAGTATCAGACTCGAAGTGCGAAGTCTACAGAACTTTACTTGTGGACACGTTAGTACACTTTGTAGTAGTAGTAGTGTTTCGCTGGGATGTCTATATGCCAGCATGAATGGGTCGGTACGACCGGGGAAGTACTACCCTCCTATAGAATATTGACGTCAAGTAACAGTACTTATACGTACTATTACGTTTAGTACGGTGAGTGCAGAGCGCCGCACGCCGCCGGAGGCCCAATTCCTCCCTCAGTCTCCTTCCTTCTCTTTTTCTTAAATAGCCTCGAATGCATCTGCAACTCCTTTGGTATTGCAGATGTCCATGGGCGGCGATGACTACTTACCATCAGGTGGCTCGCCTGCTCTTTGTAGAGTTTTGAGAGAAATGAAACTTTAAGCAAAGCGCCCACAATACTTACATACATACAAATATACATATTGTCACGCCTGTCTCCCATGGGGGTAGACAGAATATGGATTTCCACTTGCCACGATCCTGGTACGCTACTTTCGCTTCATCTACATTCATTAATCTCTTCATGCATGACCATCGGTTTAGGGTGTTCGGAACCTGGTCGTTTTTAAGAACATCCGCAACTGGTTGCGGAACGTTCGCCGAGGTCGTCCCCTTCCAACTCGTCCATCCGTACTCGCCATATATACTTGTTTCGTCAATCTCCGTTCATCCATTCTCTCTACATGATACCATCTTAACATACCTTTCTCAATCCTTGTTACTACATCATCTTACACGATACTTATACTAATACTTACACGATGTAATTCAAAACTGCTACACTAAAGGTCCTAGTCGCGCTAAATACCACTCGGCTGAAGAGGCAGTTCTTGGTTTGAATAAAATCTCGGAAGTAGTTCTTCTGTACGAGGATTTCGCGCTTTGGAAACCGTTTGTCACCTGAAGAGCTAACGACGAAAGCAATAAACATGCAAATCTCGTCGATGTTCGTTTCTTACGCAAAAATGTTTCAATATCGTCGCTCCAGGCCCTCAGCGGTGGCTTATTGAAGTTTCCACTAAGCTATGTGGAGCCTAAGTTGAATACTATACACTCACACCTTTTCCCTACAGGGTCAGGCAGAAACTAGCTCCTGACCAGAATATGGCCCATCTGTTGGAATGCACGAAGTGAGGATACTTTACTAACAGATGGACACTACCTGGTACAGGAGTACCTTTATCTGTACCTGTACGTTTGAGGACCTCAATAAAGCCATTATTTTTATATGGGATAACTCGGCAAACACAAAACATCCCATGGACATCTGCAAGACCGAAGGAGTTGCAGATGCGTTGCCGAGTCTATTTAAGGAAAATGGAGGGGTAGGCCAAACCTTAATAAGGCTGGAATCATGTCTGTGAACGTGGTTTTAATCACATCATCATATCCACTTCCTAACCCGTTAAATTACAACCTTAGCGTCCATTTCCTGTCAAAACCTATGTCAGTGCATTCACTGAAACTGTAACGAGTGGCCACGTTTTTGTCACTGGCACGAACTTTTAACATACATAATATTAAATACTTTCCACCGTACATGTTAACTTCCACAACTCCATGAAAGTCCCATTATGCGTTTAAGTGGCCTACCATTATAGTCTTATATCAAAGAATATTCATTAACGCAATGTATAATTTTACAAACAAATATATCAAAAACATGTATCTCAACAGTATCAGACTCGAAGCACGAAGTCTAAACAACTTCAGTTGCAGGCACATTAATTGGAACTTGAAACAAAGCTCTCACAATACGCGATGTACTTAAAGACTACTTTTCAACTCGTTCAAATGACTCTAGAACTTCAAAACATTCTGGCAATGAGACTGAGTTTTCCAATTTTCTACAGTATTCAATTGTTTTTCTTTGTTATTTTCATTAAGACCTATAATGATCATATTTTTTTCATTATTTCTAGCCGTTACTGTCCCACTGCTGGGCAAACGCGTCCCCAGTTACTTTTTTCTTGCGCCACCGCGAACCAGCCCTCGCGGTATGCATCCAAATCATCCCGCCACCTCTTTCTGGGCCGACGTCGACAGCGCCTTCCATCTTCAGGCACCCATTGGGGGGTGCCCAGCGGTCATTATGCATGCGGCTAACATGACCCGCCCAATCCCATTTCAGCGTAGCCGCCTTTTTGCCTACGTCTATTATGCCTGTTTTGGATATATTTTATCAGATTTTATATAAAAATATCTGCTGAACAAAGGCCTACTCCATAAATTTAATGACCGGTTATATGCCACCTATGTCTAACGATGAGGCAGTCCTGTGCTGCATTTTTCAGTGTTATGAACATTAAAACCAAAATTAAAGCCAATTCTGAATTTAAATTTAGTAGATTTTATAATCTGACTAAATTAGAAGTAAATTATTGAACAATACTGGTTTATAACACTTACGCAAATATTAGACATTGAAATAAAACTGCTTTTTACGGATTTTATCGCGTTATATTGACGACCAACACCTCAGTCCACCCGTGACCATGGATGCTGTAAAGGATCCGAAACGTCGGGAATAAAATCCGTAAAAAGTAGTTTTATTTCAATGTTATTGAACAATTTTCACAATCTTCCATAAGTTATTGAAACTTAATTAATTAATCTAGTGGTCCTAAGCGCGACTCCTACGCTAGAGGTCCTAGGTTCGATCCCCAGGTCAAGCAAAGTGTTATTGGATTTTTCTATGAAATTCTCAGTAGCAGCTCGGAGTCTGGATTTGTGCCCGGTTAATCGCAATAGGCTCGCCCCCTATTACATGGGATCATACCGTGGGTTTACATTTAGTACGCCTGTGCCTGACCCTTCGAGGAATACAGGCGTGATGGTATAAGAAAAGATACTCACATCAATAACAGACAACTTTCAAAGCGACACTTGTAGTCCATTATGCAAATATTTATAACACACTCCGGAAACTTGATATAGTATCTAATGTCTTGTAAATTATCAGAACAATGACAAACTTGCCAACTGTTGTCTTGTACTGTGTCGGTAGTGTCTCTGAGCCGTAGGCACTTCCGTACCCAAGAGTTGATGAACGAGGTTTTAGTTTTAAAGTATTGTTATACGACCTCATTGTTCTAGTGGTTATAAGCGACTGCTACGCTGCAGGTCCATAGGCTTGCCTAGTAGGCGTATAGGCGTCCCCATAGGCGTCCCTATTCCCTGTTAGAGCAGTGTTAGTAAGTAGTTTTGTGTTTTTGTATGAAATTCTTAGTAACTAGATAGTAGTAATTAATACTAGTAGCAAGGACTTTTGATTTGTGCCCGGTAAATAGCAATAAGCTCACCTTCTATTAAATGACATGCGAGTTTAACTCATCGGCGAATTGTGAGTTCGCCGATTAACCATTTGGGGGACACAGGCGTGATGGTTTTGTATGTTATATTAGGAAAGGACGTTATCCATTTATCATTACAAAAGGAGAAAGAAGCAACTTTAGTGCAAACTAAGTATTGTTTGAATTTTGAAATTGCAGAAGAAGGCAAACCCGATCCATCCAATACAATACCTAGGTCTTAAAATAGAGTGTACCCTATTGTATTAATTGGTTGTCTCGGGTTTTACTTTCGCGGTTGATTGTAATTAATTAACCGTCAACAATAATAATCTTTAACTTCCAAAATTATCAAGTCAACTCCAATATATCCAGCATTTTCATATGTCCCAGTTTTAGTAGTTCAACTTCGAGATGGTTTAACATCAACCGGAGTATCGTCTGTTAAACGACGCCAAACTAAAACTTTACCTGGTATAAAATGGATAGCTATAAACATTGTTGTTCTATAAAACTTGGTGTTCCCTCTCGGATAATACTTACTGACCGTGTGGCGCGATTTGTTGGTACATGTAACTCTTATGTGCAGACGCTACTATTGGATAGACCGGGAGACTGGATGATTTCTTTAGAAATTCGTTTCAAGGAATAAATTCTCAATAGGAACAGTTTTTTTATGAAATTAACTGCTGAGTTTAACGGGAAATTGTGTGTGTTTACCAAAGACTTTTAAATAGGTAGGTAAATGTTACGAACGGTAGATTTTATGGTAAAAAAATTATAACCAATCATGGCTTGTCTTAAAGTTCAAGGGTTCAATCATAGATTTTATAAACATAATAAATAACATAAAATCTGTGACATAACATAACAGAACCTACCCAAACAAAGAAATTTAGCCACCATGCTAGCCTACTGCGGGTTGACAGACTTCACACGCCATCGAGAAATCTCTCAAGTATGCAGGTTTCCTCAAGGTTTCCTTCACCGTTTAAGCGCGTGATAATTAAGTATGAACACGCACATGACTTGGGAAGTCAGAGGTGAGTGCCTTGGATTCGAACTCAAGATCTTTGTCTATGGTCATATCACAAGGGTATCACTGCACTTTACATTATTTAATTACTTAATTAATTTGGCGTCCGAAGCAAGACCAATTTCCTCAATACGTCACGCCTGAGAACTGTTTTTTTAATGGGATAACTCGACAAATGTGCCGGCGAGCTACCTGATGGTAAGTAGTCATCGCCGCCCATGGACATCTGCAATACCAAAGAAGTTGCAAATGCGTTGCCGAGTCTATTCTAGGAAATGGGAGGGGAAGGATAGAAGGTGAAGGAAGAGGACTGAGGGAGGAATTGGGCCTCCAGCGCTCCACACTCACCGTACGAAACGCAACAGTAATCATACTGCTACTTGACGTCGATATTCTGTGGGAGGGTAGTACTTCCCAGGGCGTGCGGTCCCATTCATGCTGGCGTGTAGACATGGCAGCGCCACACTAATACCTACTACTAAAGTACTACTGTTTAAAGTTTAGAATACGAAAAGAAAAACGACAACCCAGCTCCCGTTCTATAACTATTTATTCTTAACATGCCTGTGGTACTTTGCACCTGTGTCTGGAAACCAACATAATACGTACCGTATTCACTTGTTTCTTGAGAAAGAAATGCAAAGCGTAGTTTGTCTAACTCAGTCTATATGAGGGGGGAATGGAAATCGATCTATCTAGGAACAACTGTACTCAATACTCAATACTTTATTGCATTCCATAATGTAAATATTAACAGGTATTATAGTTTAAGAGAAGTGTAACAATTATGGACCCTGTCGGGCACAGCAAAACTTCAGTAATTATGTAGAAGAGAGGAGGAGTGCGTCAAATTATAAATATAATTAATTATTAGAAACTTCTTAGTAGGTATTTTATAATATATAATTGAATCATTTAATTATATTGTGATATAGGATCAAAATTGGATATAATTTATTTACTCTTTATCATAGACTAAAATATATTGGTCTATGCTTAGTTAATTATTATGTATTAATAATTTAATTATTTATTTTATGTATTATTTATTATTATTAATTGTATGTATTATTATCTATTTTATGTATTATTATTAATTTTATGTATTATTTATTTTATGTAATATTTATTATTATTTAACTATTTCTAATATATAATATATGTTTTCTTTATTTTTTCATTATTTATATAGGGTTGGTATAATATATGTGTTTACACTAGTTTATTATGGGTATAATTATTATAATAAATGAGTCTGTTGTATATTGTAGGGTGTTATATGGATTTATCATTTAAGTATTCATCAATCCTGTAGTAGCATTTCTTTAATAATAGCTTTTTTAATTTGTGTGTGAATATATTAATCTTTTTTTCAGTTCTAATTTCTTCTGGTAACTTATTATAAATTTTTATTGACATGACTAGAGGGCTAGTTGAGTGAATTTTTAGGCGAGATTTCGGTAAATTTAATCGTGTTTTATGTCTTAGTTTGTATCTTGTTTGTATGTCTTCGCGTTTTGTGTAAAAGTCTTGGTGTTGGTGTGCAAATTTACATATTTCCAGTATGTATATACAGGGTACAGTTAAAATATTATGTTTTTTGAAATAGGGTTTGCAGCTATCTGTTTGTTGTAAGTTTTCTATGATCCGAACTAATTTCTTTTGAGCTGTAAAGAGTCTTGGTGCGTCTGTACTATTGCCCCACATAACTATGCCGTAGCTAAGCCATGCATAAGCATATGCATAGTAGGTAACCAGGGCCGTTTGCAGATTTGTGGATATTTTCACCTCACGCAGAGCATACGAGAATTTTGAAAGTTTTGATGTAATTTTTTGTATGTGTTGCTTCCAATTTATATTCGTGTCTATTGTTAAGCCCAGTAAGTTGAACTCTTTAACTAATTCTATATTGTGATTATTAAAGGTGAAATTAACATTTAGAGGCGCTTTTTGGTGGGGATGAAGGATGGGGATGGGGATGGGGATTGCTGTAGGTTCGCGACCGTGCAAATTATAGCATAGAATAGAATATTCTTTATTGCACAACAAAATCTATTGGTAAGTACAAGTTATAAATCATAAAATGGTACAATGGGCCGTCTTATCGCTTAAAGCGATCTCTTACGGACAAATTATGTTAAAAATGAAGTAGGTACCTACATATTTTTTTCTATTATGTAGACAGCATCCAACGACTTTTCTTTTTTTTAACCTTCTGGAAGCGTTCGAACTTCGGAAGTATTTTGACGATTCATACCATCACGCCTGTGTTCCCCGAAGAATAAGGCAGAGGTGTATCCATGTACACCCAGGCTTCACCGGTATGTTTTAGTCCCATATAATACTGGGCGAGCCTGTTGCCATTAACCGGGCACAAATTCAGACTCCGAGCTTGAAAAGAAATTTGACAGTTAATTGATGTGCTGGCGACTGTACATTAAGTACACCTCTGTCTAACCCCACGGGGAATGCAGGTTTGATGGTATGTATGTATGGTATATGTAGGTACATAATTGCTCTTTTTTGTCAACTTATTTACTGTTAATATGAACACAGCAGCTCTACATTACTAATAGAATATTTAATCCCAATAGAGTATTAATAGAAAAATCTAAATTTAAATCATAGCCGATCAATATTAGCAACTTCTATTCCCTTGACCGCAACCGAGCTCAAAATAGCTTTTTTATATGAAGAAATATTCTACTAACTCCATATAGAATAGTTAGTAGTTTTGCTCAGCTCGCTTCGCCCCCAGGGCTACAAGTTTAACAAACAGTTTACTATAGTTACAGTTGTTGAATTTTGTTCCCTATTGTGTGAAATTATTGGCTTTCAGTAGTTTGTTGTAGGGCCAATATTTGCGCCAGTTTTGGAGGTAATTTTGGGATAAAATAAATTGGCCCAATAAGATGGATATTGGCCTAAGACTAAACCTGTAATTAGCACATATAATAAGGACTAACTAGATTCAGAAGCAGCGTCGATTCATTTTTGTGTCCTAAAAAATTTGCTACTCATGAAATTTTATGCTATACTGTTCTTTTTTTAAGCCCCAATAGCATACCATACCATCACGCCTGTATTCTCCAAAGGATTAGGCATAGGTGTACTAAAGTACTTACAGCTACATTTCGCCGGTATGTTTAGGTCCCATGAGATAGGGTGCGAGCCTATTGCCATTAACCGGTGACAAATCTAGACTCCTAGTTGCTACTGAGAATTTCATTGAAAAACGCTATAACACTTTGCTTGGGGACCTCTATCGTAGTAGTCGCGCTAGTCTAGTGGTCCTAACCACTAAACTAGTGAGGCAGTCTATGTTACAGTAAAGTAGTATACAGATATACTTAGCATAGCAGTTTAAGTAGTGATAGCCCAGTGATTGTTTTCGATTGGACTGCCGAGTTTTAGGTCTCAAGTTCGAAACGAAGGCACGCACCTCTGACTATTCGTAAGCATGTAGTTACGTATTCATAATTATTCACCCTTAAAATTGTGAAGGAAAACATCGTTACGAAAACTGCATATCTATGAGATTTTCTTGACGACATGTGAAGTCTGCCAACCCGCCGTAGGCTAACGTGGTGGACGATAGCCTAACCCATTGTGAGAAGAGACCCTTGCCCAACAGTGGGTTAATGATGTATAAGCCAATTCAATAAATACATTGACAAAACATATTACCTACATACTTTGTTTTAAGAAACAAACAGGTAGTAAGGTTTATTTTACAAGTGTGGTGAGTTTTATTGCAAAGTTTAATTTAAGTCGGTGTACAATTAACAATGGTTGTAAGTGTCGTATTGTTAGTTTGTTCGTATCTAGTTTCTACTACTAGCAGTGCCTGTCGTAAAGTGGCGGTATTACCCGCTTGGGGAGGTGACTTTGTTGCTGGAAGGTATGTTTGTTTTTCAAACACTTATGTACATATATTATACATATGTACTATTACATATATTATATGTACCTATAGGCACTAATATACTCTGCACTAACCGCAGATCGTGGTTCCATTTACGTTTCAAAAGTATTTAGTTAGAATAAGATACCATCCAAATCAAATCAAATGTTTTTATTTCAAGCTTTTACAAGCGTTTATGAAACGTTATTGACTTAAGTTGCACGGTTCCAAAAAGATGATCCTATGGAGTAGAATCCGGCAATAAACGCCATGGACACTCTTTTTAGATAAAAGAGGTTACATTATTCAGTGGTACACTATGGCGATGATATGATGTCATTGGAGGTAAAAGTCATAATTAGCCTGAAGTCGGGATTAAAATTAAGAGTCAGAGATAGAGAGAGTGTTACATTTATTATTTTTTTTACATTGTGGAATGCAATAAACATTGAGTATGTATTGATTTATTGGTATTATATACATCGGTTCAATACATCGGTGAGAACTGCATTTATTTCCATTTAGATATGCGTGTACAAAGATACACAAAGTAAAAATCGAAATAATTTGTTTTTTACATTTCAAAATATTTGGGGAATCGTATAAAAATAGTTTTTTTTTTTATGCGATAACTCGGCAAACGAGCAGATGAGCTACCTGATGGTAAGTAGTCATCGCCGCCCATGGACATCTGCAAAACCAAAGGAGTTGCAGATGCGTTGCCAAGCCTATTTAGGGAAAGGGAGGGGAAGGAGAAAAGGAGAAGGAAGGGGATTGGGGGAGGAATTGGGCCTCCAGCCCTCTCGCTCACCGAACGAAGCGCAGTAACGAAACGCTACTACTCGGACGTCGGTCTTCTGCGAGTGTACTTGAATGATCATCTGTATTCGTTCACTGATGGAGACCACAGAGCTCGATTTTCGCTACTGACTGCACAGTAGAAGATCCAAAAAAAGTGCCTTACAATATTTATAGAGCAATACGCGCTTTCTCAAAGTGCTGACTACATTAAGTAAGGCGAATCAATCACTAGTTAGCGCAGCTATTTTGCAATAACTCTTCTATCTCTACGGTCTGGAATCAGTCTTAGTATTTAAAGGTAAGTTGCGAAATGTTTGAACTTAAGTACGAAATTTATGTATTTAGACTGCCTCATTAGTCTAGTGGTCCTAAGCGCAGCTGCTACGCTAGAGGTCTTGGGTTCGATCCCCTGGTCAAGCAAAATGTTATACCTACGTTCTTCTATGAAATTTTCAGTTGCAGCTCGGAGTCTGGATTTGTGCCCTGTTGATGGCAACAGGCTCGCCCCCTATTACATGGGACCTAAGCAACGGCGAAATGTGGGTGTACTTTAGTACACCTCTGCCTAACCCTTCGGGAAATACAGGCTAATGGTATGTTATGTTAAAATGAGTAATAAATTACAGATTCTTGAAGATCTTCACTAATTTTTAAACTAATCAAATGTTGATATGTTTATCGTTTAAAGTAGGTATCACGGCTACGTCAAGCTATACAAAACCAGTTTAGATTGACCTACCATTGTAAAGGTTTTCCGTACCATTCAAGGTCAGTCTATAATGGATTTATATAGCTTTATGTGTAGCCGTCCGTACTTACTAATAATTCTTATTTTTTGCCATTCATAGCCAGCCAAGTAAGTAGTGGCTTTTTGTAATATTAATGAGGAAAATGATAAAAAAATTTTTAGTCCTAATAAAGCTTAAAGTTTACACTATCTGCTTTAATGAAGGGATTTATATTTCCTAAGTCCAAAGTTTAACTACTCGCCTATCATTATACAGTAGAGTGTGCAAAAAACGGTGTTAGCATGTCCCTAACGATTTTCCTTTGTAGGGTTGCACCGCGCCCCATCTGCCCTCTAATCCGCTATTCTTTGACAACCCTGAGGGGTGCAATGTTATTGGCGTATTTCCTTCAACCCTTACTTTCTGAAGTGTCGTTAAATTTGCTCTCAAATTCCTTGTAATGTTTTTAAGGTGGAGGAGGGTTATTTTGCGTCGGGATTAAAAGGGCTTTTGGGGTAAATTAGTCAATGCGTAAGCCAAGTGTTATGTTATTGTATTTTTTGTGGATATACTGCGATATTTAGTTATCCTACGAATATATTTGTAGTTGTGTAGGGTCTGGGTTTGGAAATATATCCACGATCATAAACATAAAGATCGTGGATATATTTCCAAACCCAGACCCTACACAACTACAAATATATTCGTAGGATTGAACCCGCTAATCTACTATCAATACCGCTACAGCCGATTGCCAGTTTCCATTGACAACTACGCAATTATCCGACAAAGAACCAAAGTTACCGATACGCACCGGATTAGCAAGCTGAAGTGGCAGTGGGTTGACCATATCTGTAGAAGTTGTATAACAAACTACCAAGTGACTTGAAAGAATGTGGCAATATTAATATCTTTAAAGCTAAATTAAAAAAAAAATTAAGTGGGAAATGTTAAACCGTGTGATCTCTTCACTTATATTACTATCATGCATTATATAATTTAATTATTGGTATGAATATGTGTTTCGTATCTAAGTTTTATATTAATTTAATTTATATTTTATTATTATGAGCCTGTAGTGTCCCACTGCAGGGCAAAGGCCTCCCCACCCCAATTTAATTTATACATTTTTATCAATCAATTCTAATTAGTAATGTCATAATATTATCTCAAATTAAATTATTTTATCCTAAGCATGCCAGAGGTAATGAAAAAAAGGTATTTATAAGGAATTCAAATTAGCCTCATCTTATTTTAAAAAAACTGTATAGTTTTTGTAAGAAAATAAATTCTTTAAGCCGAGAAGAATGGACAACCGCTGGGGTAGATGTGTTCTTGAGTGGAGACCGCGACTCGGCAAACGTAGTGTAGGACGTCCTCCGGCAAGATAGAGTGATGATTTGCGAAAGGTTGCTGGCAGAAGCTGGGTGCGAAAAGCGGAGGACAGAGTGAAATGGCGCACGCTAGAGGATTTACGTCCAGCATTGGACTAGTAAAGGCTGATGATGTTAATGATGACTGCAAATTAAAAGGTAAGCTTATGGTTAGGCTCAGATCACACAATTGTGTGTTGTACACGGCAAGTGATATGACCATTAGACTGCCAAGTCAAAGGTCTCGAGTTCGAATCCAAGGCACGCACCTCTGACTTTTCGAAGTCATGTGCGTATTAATAATTAATTATCACACGCTTAAACTGTGAAGGAAAACATCGTGAGGAAACCTGCACGCCTGAGAGATTTTCTTGACGGCGTGTGAAGTCTGCCAACCCGCAGTAGGCTAGCGTGGCGGACTATAGCCTAATCCCTTTCATACTGAGAGGAGACCCGTGCCCAGCAGTGGGACAATGTAATGGGTTGATGATGATGATGATGATGATGACACGGCAAGGCGTAGTTTTAGCCGGCCTCACTTCTTTGTTCGCAAAGTTCCATCTTAACTTTTTATTTGATCTGAGATGGCTAGGGCGTCGGACTTGCGATTCGATTAGAAATCCACGCACTTTCGTAATCCACGTATTTAGCGTAGAACGAGGGGTTAGCAAGAATACTAGTGGACTATACGTTTATTGTCATTTTACGGGATAAAATATAGCATATATCACGCAGGAATAGAGTAGCTTTCTATTAGTGAAATATTTTTTCAAATCGGTCCAGTAGTTTCATATCCTATTCAATGCAATCACACAATCAAATCTTTCCTCTTTATATTATTAGTTTAGATTACCCACATTGCTGGTAAGCTTTTTATAAAAAAAAACATATTAAGCAGTATGATACATTATATTATGTATAGGTATAACAGGTTATGTCTTACTGAAAGTCCACGCCAAGGTTATACATTTTCCTAAAATAAAATTTAGAGATTTAAAATAATGGATATTATGGATAATAATGTCTTAGCCTTTCTTAGAGCTGAAATTTTCAAGTTATTTTTGCGTCGACGATTTTTTGATCAATTACTGTTGGCTTCAGTTGACTCGACAGCTGGTCAAAGAGGGTGACTCCTGAAGGGTACTCAGTCAAACAAAAGTATTCAACTAGAGTGGCTTACGAAAATAGGCTGTAAGTATTCTTAAAACGTATAGCTAAAGGGTGAACAGACGTTATAAAAAAAAATATCGACCTGTATGTATGTTTGTCCACGTACAGTATGTTCGAAATAAATCTGCTTATTTGAAGTTAGCCGTTCCAAACTACCGCGCTGGTATAAAACACATAATTATGTGTTTTATACATAAACATGTTACACAAATTAGAACAAATATGAAACTTAAACTTAACTTAGACAATGGGGGTCCCATTGTCTTTACACCGACTAAGTATTTCTATTAAAATTTACCATCGCGTAACCGCTGTGTTAGTTAGTTTAGTTATTTCGAACAAACTGTATTATTTTGTCACAAATCAAATACCCAATTGCAATCACTATTTTTGTGTTAAAAGTATTGTTCAACATAAGGAAAAGTTCAACTTTCATCAAAATCGGTTACGTAGTTTTCAAGATATGGTTTCTTATGTATATATCTTTTTTTTGACACTAGATGACTGCGTCGTCGACGATGATTTCGCTTGATTTTTAATTATTTTATTTTTTTATATTTCAAACAAATTGGTTTTTAGAATGTTGCTTGTTATCATGATTACAATCACGTGATAAGTATTTGAAATCTGTCGTCAAATTTAAATTAGGTATAACAAGACGTGTTAAAATACCTATAATTGGTTACGAATACAATTAATCTATTTAAATTAACTTACACACATTCAGAAAAGATATTCGTTTCCTTTTCCTCTCTCGAATAAGTGAAATATTTCTTCTTACTCTGCACGAGTGTACTATGACGTTACGTCATAGTATATACGCCAAGATATATACGGAAAGAAAACGTTTCGATTAATTTATTTTTTTTATTTACGAATGTTTAAATATTTATAATGTTTTTTTTATCGTCGTTCTTTGGTGACATTAAGTGCGGTTTACCTACATAAAGAACATAAATCTCTTGGTTCTTATTAGTAACGATCAAAATGAACAATGCTTGTTTTATAATTTCGAATACTCTGGAAGATTTATTCATTTGAAAATAGTAAATAATGTACTTAATAAAAGAAACAAGATTAGTCGTATTATTATTAATTAATTTAGTAAGTAACACATAAGAATGTGATTTTGTGAATAAATGGATTTATCATCATAATTATACCTAACTTGAAACGCTTTCCAGAAATTTTATTAGAAGAAAATTTCTCCTATGCCATAACGGCACATAACGCGGTCGTCCAATAATGCCAGTATCTTTTTTTTATTTGTTTATGATCCTTTATTAGAATGGTATGCAAATTAACGTTAGGGCTTATAACTAGCTATATCATTTTGTAAAAACTTTGCAAATTTAACTAACAATTACTTTTTGGCATATCCATAGAAATACTGCATATTTTTGATATTTCAAACTAGGTATTATAGACGAGCGCATTTTGCAACATCAACAATAAACATAAAAGCAACTGTGCACAACTGTACATCTCTGACGTCACCCCCACTTTCATACGTGTGCACAAAACGGGCATAGAAATGTGGTTATTATGTAAAACAACCGACACGAGTCAGGCCTACCCGTGCGCAGTTTCAGTTTATTTCCCACTTTTACCGGCGATACTCTGTTAATCCTGTTTTAATACTGACGGTTTTCTGCAAGCCTTATTATCAGGCTTCAAGTGGTCTTTGACGTTTCCTTAGAGTGTTTTACACAGAGCTATAATATGTCAAGCTATATATGCATAGCAGTTTTATCTAGTCTAGATTTTCTCATTATCTGGAAATGATCATAATATTGGGTGCATACATAACATAACATACCATCACGCCTGTATTCCCCGAAGGGTTAGGCAGAGGTGTACTAATGTACAGCCACATTTCGCCGGTATGTTTAGGTCCCATGTAATAGGGGGCGAGCATATTGCCATTAACCGGGCACAAATCCAGACTCCGAGCTGCTACTGGGAATTTCATAGAAAAACCCAATAACACTTTGTTCGAGCGTTATTGGGTTTTTGTAGCGTTGTTGTAACATTGTTGTAGCGTAGCAGTCGCGCTTAGGACCACTAGACTAATGGGTGCATACATCATAATATAATCAGACTATAGATAATGTTCCCCGTCTGAGACACAGGCCTCCTCTCGCTGAAAGGGAGTGGGCCGTAATCCACCACGCGGGCCCAGTGCGGGCTGTTAGATGTCACATGCACAGATATAAGAAATTTATATTTCTATGGTCACATGTCCTCAAATGTTTGCTTCTACGACGTGCCGGTTTCCTCACGATGTTTTCCTTCACCGTTTCGGGAGCAGGTAGTTATGTAGTTAGTTCTGTATTATTCTTAATAGCAGTTTCGAATCTGGATTTCTGCTTTCTCTTTCTTTCTGACTGCTGAACTAATGGCAATAGACTTTCTTTCCAATTTGGATTTTCGACCAGATAACGACAATAGGTCCCCTTGTTACAACTCGCCTAATAAGTTGAGGTATGCAGGCGTGATGGTATGTGATTATGAAGCTTGACGATTTCGAGATATGAATTTACAATGTTATTTACATATCAAAATTTCTAATTTCGAATAAACTTGCAACTAATTTACACAATAAAAAGACAATTTCAAACAAACGTTAACTAGTTTCAAAAATAATTTAAATAATATTTGCTTGAATCTTATTTGTGGGTGGGTACCGCTAAATAGGTACTTATTTGAAACCGCAGGCGGCGTCAGACAAAATAATTAGCAATGCAGATGACTATAAAGTTTATTTTAAGTTTTTGAATTGTTGAACACTCTAAAATGACTTTTGTGATGCAATCAGAATAATAGTTTGCCGTCGGGCGCCGTTTGTATATAAAGGAATTACCTTTAGGCAGAGATGTACAGTCAGCAATGAAAGTTGCTGAACACGATGAAATCTTCAAAACGCTTAAACATATTTATTATACAAAACTTACTGACCCGAAATGTGGTAAGTAGTACGTGTTTCTACATACTGGACCATCATTTTTTTCCTAAGTGAATCTATTGAAAAGTATTGGTGCTGTGTTGTTTTCAAAACTTGGCGGTGTTCAGCAACTTTCGTTGCTGACCGTACTTCTGTACACCCACAGTTCGCTGGTATGGTTAGGTCCCATTTAATAGTCGACGAGCCTATTGGCGTTGAACGGGCACAAATCCAAACTCCGAACTGCTACTAAGAATTTTATAGAAAGACCCAATAACAGTGCTCGACCTGGTTATCGAAATATACTAATGAGGAAAAGCTGATATTTTTTAAATAGTGGAGTAATAACATTAATTAGTAGTTTGAATCCATGAAGGACTGCCTCGTTAGTCTAGTGGTCCCAATTGCGACTGCTACGCTAGAGGTCTTGGGTTCGATCCCCAGGTCGAGCAAAGTGTTATTGGTTTTTCTATGAAATTCTCAGTAGCAGCTCGGAGTCTGGATTTGTGCCCGGTGAATGGCAATAGGCTCGCCCCCCATTACATAGCTATCGGCGACATTCAAGTGTAAATACACCTCTGCCTAGCCCTGCGGTGAATACAGGCGTGATGGCATGTATGATAAAATGAACCGCAGTTTAAATCTTTAATAAAAGTGATCTAGATCCTATTAGAATTATAATTTTGTTTCACCTACAGCCAACCTTCATTGGGAGGTTAAACTGTCGATCGTATTTGCATAATATATTTAAATAACCTGAAATTATCAAAGTTTATTGTATGCATTACATAAGTACTCGCTATGATATCTAGAATCTGTAATAAGACTAGGTAGGTATGTAAATTGAGAATGGAATCCGAAAATTAAAATGAATTTCTAATACTTATATGTGCAATACATAAAATTCCATTTTATATTTAAAGCAATTATCTAAATTATTCTAAATATCTACCTATATAATTATGGGCTGATATTATATACAGCATCTTAGTTCAATACCTTGGGTACCTACATAGAAAGGATCTACTAGCGTACCGAGAACTGACTTGGATCATTACAGTAGCGATTGTATTTTTAGATGTATATATAATTAACATAAACATACCATCACGCCTGTATTCCCCGAATGGTAAGGCAGAGGTGTACTTAATATACACCCACACTTTGCCGGTATGTTTAGGTCCTATGTAATAGGGGGCGAGCCTATTGCAATTAACCGGGCGCAAATCTAGACTCCAAGCTGCTACTGAGAATTTCACAGATATACGCAATACGAATACTCGAACCGGGGTTCGAACCCAGCGAATTTCTCTTCCACATTCTACGTCTTAAGGTCACGTTAGCAACATCAATTGAAGACATATCACTTTTTTTTAAAGCTTCTTTTTCTAAAAATTGAGAGACGTGGAAAACTCTAGAATTCAACAGACAAATAACTTTTCCAACAGTTCTTTGTGAGTTGAGACATCGTTTACACCCTTTTGTCGCCGGAATACAAAGCATATTTCATTTGATACAAACTTTTCTTACATTTTGTAATGATTCGTATACATATTTGCTTTGATTTTTTTTTATTTAAAGAATTCTACGCTTTTGTTGAGGATAATCATTGCCTTATCACAAGTACTTTTAATCCGAATTGTAGCTCATGATGCGATTGTCAATTCAATTCAATTCAAATATCTTTTGTGTATACCTATGTTGTTGTTAAGGCTATAGCGTCGGGGTTGGGCGCGAAATTAAATTGTTTCTTAGTTTTTCGCAAATTTTTGGTTATGACACATTCTAGGTACATGGCAGTAGAAATTGAAAATACAAATAAAATTTTAAATATTTACATTTAAATACCATCACGCCTGTACTCCCCGAAGGGTTAGGCAGAGGTGCACTTAATGTACACCCACAGTTCGCCGGTATGTTTGGGTCCCATGTAATAGGGGGCGAGCCTATTGCCATTCACCGGGCACAAATCCAGACTCCGAGCTGCTACTGAGAATTTCATAGAAAAACTCAACAACACTTTGCTCGACCTGGGTACCGAACCCAAGACCTCTAGCGTAGCAGTCGCGATTGGGACCACTAGACCAACGAGGCAGTCAGCCAATATTTACATTTAAAATATAAAAAATGTTATTTTTAATACTACTTATACCGACATTATATATATCTCTATAGGTTACATTAGTTAATAATTATTGTACGACGCAGCACTTGCGTAAATGTATAAGCACTAAAATCATTTTGATATAAATGCATATTATAAAATGTTATCTTTGCTACGCCTAAAAAAGGCACTAAGTCTTGTACTATTTAAAATATAACACCTTTGTATACACTTAGTTTGCAAATAAATGTTTTGTGTTTGATTTTATTCACAATTGAGTATTAAAACTTTTGCTTAAAAATCGTTATCGTCGAAGAATTTGGTGTAAAATAGTAGATTCGACGAAAAATGATAATTTACAACTAAATATCTTACGATATCAATTTTTGAGCAAAAGTTTAGCCTTATGGGATCGCTTCTCACATTTTGGCAAAACTACAGGTGTATCCATATCAGTACTGACACCTTTCCCTAGACTTCAAGGAATACCAGTGTGATGATATGTAATCAAAGTGCTGATGATCCCAGAAAGGACAGGAAAAAATATGATTAGGATTTAGGCCACATTTCACCAACTCCGAATAAGTTCCCGTTAAATTACTCAGCAGTATATTTCACACAAATTCTGTTGCATATTTGAATTTATTCGGAGAATCCGCTTATCTGAAATGCGGCCTTAATAGTTGCAACTTTAAATTTGGAACATGCTGTATTTGAACGTTCCTTTCTGTCACAAAAAGAGACTGTCAATTTTTCAACGAGAAGTTGTCTTCAAAATATGACGTTCAATATTTGAAATGAAACGTGTACACTGTAGGTACAGGTAAACGGAACCCCGTGCAGTTGCAGCCAAAGTAAGAAGCTTACGGTCTATTATTTTGAGATTTGACTCACGTTATTTCAAAGAAAATTCTGGCCAAGTCTTGGTGAGAAGAAATAAGGGAAATTGGCTTTTATAACGGCAGTGTTACGGTTGAATTTTGGATTGCAGTTTTGTGAATGTTTTATACTTTAAAGGATTAACGTTTTTAAAGTGTGTTTATTTTATGGTATAGATAAACGGGAATACTGTCTACAGTTCTTAAGTACATAGCTAGATTCTTGTTCATCGAGAAAAATATTGCCAACGCGTTTTTAATCTTAAAAACAAAGCAGATGTTTGATTTTGGCACAAAATTTAAAATTTTCTCAGTCAATTTTGAACTTAATCATTAAACATTTTAAGATTTAAAATCATTTGGAGAAATTTGACAGTTTTGTATAACGTGATGTGCTAACAACTGTTCACTGCATGAATAAATAGGAAACCTAGGGCAATATCATTAAAATACAAACAAATTCGTTTGAAGAACAGTACAGGCCTACAAAAATGGTTATTTGGGAGTTTTTTAATAAGATATAGTACTCGCAACTGGCGCGTGTGTATGAAAAGATGTATGAATGTGGAAGAAGCGAAAGAGATATGCAAGAGTCGTAGCAAGTGGCAGTCCATAATTTCTGCCTACCCCTGTGGGAAATAGGCGTGATAGTATGTATGTATGTATATCCCTATATTTTTAGGGCAGCTATGAAAGCAAGAATACTTAAATCTTTATTAAGCCGTCGAACTGTTGAACTGGAATTCTCAACTTTGATTCCCAGGTCGTAGAAGTGTTCTTGAGGTTCTTGTCAAGATTTTGTTTCGGCTGCCTTATGGATCTAGCAGTTGCAAATGCAGCCGCAGATAAGGAGCTTCGATTCCCAGGTAAAGCAACTTATTTAGAAGCTCTGAGTTTGGATTACATGAGACCTAAATTAAGTGTAGGTCTACAAATAGTACACTTCTACCCCTAACTAACCCTTTAAATATAGTTGTAATGGAATGTTTCTCAGCGAAGATTAAATTTTGTATTTTCAAATCTGTCATTTCCTTAAAGAGAACATCGGTACACTCAAGCTAAGTGCTGAGTGATCACTGTCAATATTTTAAGGCGGCCTTCAAAGCTGTTAAATGTTCTAAAACATATAAAATCAAAGTCAGTGAGAGTTGGGGTGACAAATGAACAGAGACTGATAAGAAGGCGCTCTTAAAAACTTGTCTGTATTTTAAGATCGACGGTATCAAAGATGTACGTGGCTGGTGGATGTGGCAATTAAATACATAACATCATCATCATCATCATCTTCCTGCCCTTTTTAACTCCCGCCGCAAAAACGACGGGATGTTATAAGTTTGACGTGTCTGTGTGTGTGTGTGTGTCTGTGACATCGTAGCTCCCGAACGGATGGACCGATTTGGATTTAGGCTTTTTTGTTTGAAAGGTGAATTAGTCGGGAGTGTTCTTAGCTATGTTTAATGAAAATCGGTCGAGGTATAAAGCAATGTCGGGGGTTTTTTTAATTTTTTTTTAGTTGTTTGCAATTTATTTGGGGTCGTCGCAGCCGATCCTATTCATCCATTCATCCCTGTTAGTCGTCATCTCATCATTCAACCCCTTTTCCATCATATCGGTCTTCACACAATCCATTCATCTTTTCTTTGGCGTCCCTCTACCCCTCCATCCTTCCACATTCATACTCTTTTAGTTACATGCGTTTCATCCCTCCTCATCGCGTGTCCATACCAAGACAAACAACACAACACGTAACATACATTTCATAATCAGACTATAGGTAATGTTCCCACTGCTGGGATACAGGCCTCCTCTCGGTGAGAGGGAGTGGGCCACCACGCAAGCTCAGTGCGGGTTGCCATGTCACATGTCTTCGATTTTTTGGTTCTAAGACATGCCGCTTTCCTCACAATGTTCTCACTGTTTTGGGAGAAGTGATGATGAAAATTTTCCAAGAGAATTTTTCTTACATACAAAAAAAAAAAAAACTATATTTTCTTCAGTTCATAAGTAAGTACTTAAAGTATTACTAGTCTAGTGGCTCAGAACGGTGTCTGCTACGTTACACATCTTGGGTTCAATTCCTAGTCGAACAAAGCATTATTGGGTTTTTCAGTAGCAGCTCGTAGTTTAAATTTAACAATACATACATATATATAACATAATTTAGTATAACGCCTATATTTCTCGAAGGGTTAAGCTATGGTGTACTAATGTACACCCACAGTTCAACGGTATATTTCGGTTCCATATAATTGGGGGCACTGTCTTACACAGTGCTTATTTCAATTAACCAGGCCCAAATCCAAACTCATAGTTGCTACTGAGAATTTCACAGTAAAAACTCATTTAAACTTTGTTCAACGTAAGTATTGAATCCAGGTTCTCCAGCATGATAGCCACGCTTACGACGACTACGCTAATAAGCAGTTAAATGTGTCAACATAAATAGTTAGATATAACCACTGCGGTTGATGATGATGGGTGTAATCGAGGCTTCAATCGCTTAGTCTAGTTTGCAATTTGAACCGCTTACACATCGAATCTATTGCAACACTTTTATAAAATGAATTGCACTCAGGCACTCAATCTTTCTTCCTACTTCCCTCATTTGCCTGTCAGTAAGGATCCGTTCGAGCGAACTAAAGGAGGCTTTTACTGGAAATTATGACGCGCTGTCCTCCGAGTTTAAAGTCATGCTCGTTTGAAAGGCTTTAGGAAGTATTATTTTATAGACTTTCATTGTTTATAGTTAAGATGGGTTTGCTAGCGAAAACAAATTAGGCAAAAAGTTCTATCATAGTAGCGTCACGTAATATGACCATTTTTGTAACATAACATTAAATACCGCCACGCCTGTATGCCTCGAAGCGTTAGGCAGAGGTGTAATAATATACAGCCATATTTCGCCGATATTTTTAGGTCCAATGTAATAGGAGAAGAGCCTATTGCCATCATGGGGGACATATCCGAACTCAGAGCTTCTAAACACATTGCTCGACCTGGGAGTGAAAGCTCCTTATATGCGGCTGCATTTGCAACTGCTAGATCAGTAAGGCAACCGAAAAAAAGATTGTGACAACAATCTCAAAAACACGCTACTGAGAATTTTATAAAAAAACTCAAATTAACACTTTGTTCGACCTGGGAAATGGACCAAGACTTCAAGCGTAGCAGTCGCGTTCGGGACCACAGGACTAATGAGACAGATGTCACAACAAGATATATATTTTTTAAATCCACCAAAATTGACCATAGGTGGAGACCATGATTTACTCTGGTGATGGGACTCCGCGTAGAACCAGCTAGAATAAATCGTATTGGAACGCGAGTCAATCAGCAGACAAAAGCCTGTATCAAATAAACGTGTTTCCAGATGTGTAAGTAAAAGTAAAAGTAAGTAAAGTAAAAAAGCCTTTATTCTGGTACCATATCTAAGATTAACAAAGTACAGTCGTCAGCAGGTCAAGGTATACAAAACTGTAAAATTTCTCCAAATGAATTTAAACCTTAAATTGATGATTATAAAGTTCAAAATCAACTGAGAAAATTTAACATTTAGTGGTAACTGGCCACCTGACTATAAATAAAATTGACAGTCAGGTATATGGAAGTCGCCTCTTTGGCGTAGGCTTCCCCCAATTCCCTCCATCCTACCCTATCTCTCGCCTGTCTCATCCAGTCAGGTCCACATCTCTGCAAAAACACATCATCCCAACGTCTTCGGGGCCTGCCTTTCGACCTTATCACATCTCGGGGTATCCACTCTATAGATCTCTTTGTCCATCAATCGTTGCCCATTCTACAAATATGCCCAGCCCATTTCCACTTCAGGTTTCGTATTCTTTCGTTGATCGCAGATGTGTATCGATCGTTTAAAACTTTGAAAGCCGACACCTGAATTATATCTTCCATAAATATTTATTAGACATACCCTCGACTTTTCCGTTACACTTTCTTATTTCCTCATTTAAATATCGTGAGGATAATATGAAGTATCTTCGAAGGCAGTATCTTCAGATATCTCACGCATATTATTGTTAATATTACATTTCTTGCGTTATTACGAAAAGTTAGGAGATTAGTAAAATAAACTGTTTTCGAAAATAATTCATGCAATATTATTATTATCACGTCAGCTTTCCTGTTTGGTTAGGTATATAATAGGTGTATATATGTTTCAGGGCCCCTAGACAATGTCACATCTTTATTATCGATGACGAAGATAGATTTCCGAAATGTATGGATTTGACATAATTTCATCACGTGACATATCGAAAGATTATGCCAATTCCATACATTTCAGATTTATCTAACTTCGTTTTCGATATGGAAATGTAACATTGTCTAGGCCCCCCAGGTCCCATGTAAATGTGCGTACCTATTGCCATTTACCGGACCCAATAACAATGCCCAATTTAAACTAATAAGTAATCTAATAATTCTAAGAAAACATCGTTTACTGGCTGTTCCAACTTGCGGTACCGTTGCACACTCCATGTCGCCTATTCCTCGGACGCTGGCTGCTATGAACGCTCTCCTGAACTCAAACACCGATATTGATTTGTTTGCGAATGAATGGAAGATCATACTGTCAGAATGTTTGAATATTTGTGAGAAGAATGAAGAATGCATGAATGTGTTAAATAACATTATGTTTAAATAGTGTAATTGGCTTCGGCCGTTCTATTTAAATAAATAAATAAATAAAAAAGGCCGCAGCTGCTGCGCTTGCAACCCCTATATCAATAAGGCCGACGGTGCCGAAATAATGCAATATATTTTTATAGTAATATTGAATAAGTAATTTAAAAACATCTTTGTTTTAAGATGATATATAAATGTAAATTTTGGTGAGAGAAGAATAATAAATAACATTGTAAGTTCACTTTCTCCGCAGACGTAAGCCAACTCAGACCTAACCCTTCAAATACTCCGAACTTATCCCCCTACCAGACTGTCGAAACACGACATAAGACTTGCAAATCTCTATTCACAGAGTTGGAGATCTTGCAAGCACTTAAGTCGAGAAAGAGACGGACAACTTTTAGTTGCTAGTAAGTTGACTGGTATAAAATTGACGAAATGTTTGCAACCTCTATTTTAGGAGAAAATAATTATTATTTGTAGTTACCAAATCTAACAGTTATATTTTTTTTTATCACGAATAATTCGAACGATCTTCTAAAACCGAGTTAGGTTCCAATTATTTCTTCGTTTTTTTAGTTTAATTTATATACTTTAGTTATAGAAATATACAACAAATCAGTAGTAGGTGGTTATTAGAAAAAGAAACATGGTTTGAAGCCTATTTAGCACGATTTCACAAAGTTATAATTTTATTATAAGTTTTAATATATATGTATATATTTTTATTACCTTTTGAATTAAATGCGTTAATTTTGTTTGATAGGAAGCACATATACACGATCGAACACAATACAGCTATTCTGCGCCATTCTTGCATAAATGATTAAAATCGTCGGGACCCTTTCTGGCAACATAAAGTTGCACGTCTGCATCCCATCTAAGCATCGCGGGAACCGAATTTAACGAAGCACCTGTTCGTATCTTAATTAATTATACGAATATAATTACATCTTTGGTGTTATTAACGGGGAACTTTAAGAAGATTATGTCTCTTAAGTTTTCAGTGAAATCTTGTGTTTGTAAATATACTAGTTAGTAGTAGTGAAATATGAGATGAATTGCTGATATTCCTTCTTATAAATATTCATAGTTAAGCAAAAGTTTTCCATATTAAGCTCTGTCTCTCATAATTTTGTTAATGCATCTTCAACTAGCAATGCATATTGCTAGGGTTGTGAAAAATATTTAAATTTCGGGTTATGTCCTTATTGAAATCATTTATCAGATGGATATTGAACGGTTACTGTTGTTTGTATTCTACCACCTTTTCAGAATGTTTGTAATCAGTGAGGGCTTTGAATCTGAAATAGGATCAAAATTGAATGGACAACGTGATATTGGTTGCGTAGTCAATGAGTCAATATTTTTTTGGAAGGCACTGGTGTTTTTATTTGGTTTAACTTTTCATGTCAACAAATAACTGAATACCTATGTCTTCAATTTTTTATTTGTGAAATCCTATTATTGGCTTGCTCATACTTACTTATATGTTTATACTTCCCTTTCCTTCCCTCAATGGATGTCATTCTTATCTGTAACAAATATTACATAAAACAATAGGTACATAACCCACCCCTTACACTAAAATTAAACCATAACGCTACTACTAAAATTTAAATTATTGGCACCAATACATTACAGAACAAAGGAGATCCGTGCGCGTGCGTTCCCGAACAATTCCATTTTATAATTGATTGCTGCGGTCGATTCGCCATTTGTATCGGCCCTACACATTTGTGTCTCTGTGTTAGTGGTCGGTTCCGTACTGCACTTTTGGATTGTGCCCTTTTATCCTTTTATAACAATGGCATAACTATTGATAATGCAGTCATTATTTTTAATCTCATAACAAACTAAACCGAAACGAGAAAAAAAACATCATCAGTAGTTATAACTATGCTTTAATTTTTTATCATAGTTGACTGGTTATTGAGTAGTACCTATTCTGAAAATAAAATATTTTAATTGACTGTCAAGGATTAAATATAAGAGCGTTTAAAGTATTTAGTGGATATTGAGAGGGGATGCTTTTCTCTACTTCCCGCAAAAGTGTAAGTAAAAAAATGTATGGCGCACGTTTATTTGACGTCACATATAGTGCGCACTCTGTCCAGCATAAAATTAAAATACTTATAATTTCCTTATTTTTGTACCAATTTTTATTTTGTTTCCATCGATGGGCTCCGTCATTGGTCTTCATTTATAAAATGCCTTATAACTATTCCACTAGCCAATTATTAGCGTTTCTAAAGTATGAAAGACGAACAAAGAAAGAAAGATAAACAATTTATTTTATGCAAAACAAAATGAGACTAACGTACATGCAATAAAAAAAGGAAATTGAACTCAATAAAAGATGCATATAGTGCGATATCGTTAGGGACAGTGCAAATCTGGTAATTTACCACACGTAAAGTCCGCGTATCAGCGCTACTTGTAAGCAAACTTCAGTCTATCTGATTAGGTGCAGTTCGTTAAGTACCAAGTGGAACATACCGACTTAACCACGTCTGGAGGCGACCGCAAGCCCAACTGAAATTAATTGCGACCCGCACCCGCGCTTCGGCGGTAAGATATTGTCAGATGAACTAGGTGCCATGCCCGATATATTCACTTCTATGTCCATTGATATAGATTCGACTTTATCAATTTTGACTGACTGCCTCGTTAGTCTAGTGGTCCCAAACGCGACTGCTACGCTGCAGATCTTGGGTTCGATTCCCACGTCGAGCAAAGTCTTATTGAGTTTTTCTATGAAATTCTCTGTAGCAGCTCGGAGTTTGAATTTGTGCCCGGTTGTATTCAGGTCCCATTTAATAGGAGGCAAACCTATTGCCATTAACCGGGCACAAATCCAGACTCCGAGCTGCTACTGAAAATTTCATAGGAAAATCCAATAACTCTTTGCTCGACCTGGGGATCGAACCCAGGACCTCTAGCATAGCAGTCGTGGTTAGGACCACTAGACTTATTAGGCAGTTATGCTTAAAAGGCTACCTACATATACTATCTCAATTTCAGTTTCAATGAACAATTTTCATAAAATTTGTCGAAAATTGCAAAAATTCTATCAATTTATAGCATCGATCTCCCCAAATGTCTATATTACCATATTCTGCATATAACTTTTAAATTCGATTAATTTTGAAACTTATTCATGAATAGCCTATTTCAATATACTTACTAGCTAGTGATTTACCCTGGCTTTGGCCGCAGGATCAAAGAACTAAGCATTTTTTCTGATATCACATACCATCACGCCTGTATTCCCCAAAGGGTTAGGTAGAGGTGTAATTACTGTACACCTACAGATTGCTGGTATGTTCACAGGCAGATATCCAAACTCTGAGCTGCTAAAGAGAATTTCATAGAAAAACCCAATAACACTTTGCTCGATCTGGCTATCAAACCTAAGAACTCAATCGTAGTTGTCGCGCTTAGGGCCACTTAGACTAATGGGGTAGTGACCAGGAAATAGGTTGCAGTGATTACGTCTTCTTCTTGATCAGATCCTCATCATCAATCAAAGACCACAGGCTTCTTGCTTCATGCTTTTAAAGAATTATTGAATAAAAGCACATGCCAATTTGGTGGCCACTAAGATACTAGCTCTTTCTTTTATTTCCCGTGACTTAGCCCATAATATTTTCAATAATTTAACTAATTGTTATCACTTTTATGCAGATAATTTTAATTATTATAAAAATTTTATACTACATAGTCCTAGTGATTGTCATTTTATTAAAATAATTTGATGTAAATTAACTATAATTTTACATGCCCGCAATGAGGGTGAAATTCGTCCTGTGCAAGAAAGAAAGAAAATTTATTTATTTCCGCCCAAAACTGTGCTATACCATAAATTAACATCTTGTGTGTCCACCATATTTCAGGCAAATAAATGATATGATTTGATTTGAACCAAGGTTGATCGGCGAACAAAACAGCCAATAGGGTAGCGTGCCCTACAAACTACAAACAAAAACACCAATATTTTTATATCCTTTATTTTTATACAATAAAAGTTGACATAAATTTCAACCAGGTCATAAAATTCGTTTATTTCATAAAATAAATTGTCTACCAAATATTGCTAGAGTTCAATATTCATTTGTTTTCGCACAGATTGATCAATTTAGTTGTTTATTCGCTTTTGTATAGATCAAAGGATTTGATTGGAATTGTTTTTAACAATGTTACTCGTATATGTATGTTTTTGTAAATATTGCTGGTTGATTGAATTCATCGGTTTAGAAATTTGCTTTTGTTGTTTTAAGAGCATGATAAATATTTTTTAAGATATATTCTTAGCGAAGATAAGTTACATCACGGAAAGGATTCTGTCTTGTATTTCCTGGTATGAATTGATGCCAATAAAAATATAAAAAAAAACTAGTTTAAAAGTAAGGAAATTCGTTCAGCGTTGATTTAACTGTAAAGTAAGTCATGTCGATGCTGCACGCTGTTTCTAACGTAAGCTCAAGACGTAAGATGTAAAAGAAGAATTTGATATTGCAGGCAGTAGACTCAATAGCTCGTAAAGCGACCAATGCATTTAACCGGAAGAGCATAGGTTTTTTACAGCGCAAATTTATTTCTTTGGATCCTATAACTTTGTTGTTAGTAATCAAAAGTCGTACATACAGATACAGATGCATACATACCATCACGACTGTATTCACGGAAGGTTTAGGCAGAGGTGTACTTGTTAACCTTTTGAACGCCAATGTCACATATATGTGACAAACGAAATCTTACCCTGAACGCCAACGTCACAAATATATGACAAATATAAGTCACACCATATTATGAAATAAACAATTTAATCATTACTTTAGTGTGTTTTCATTTATGAAGGTCATTTGACAGAAAAAGTGGCCTGGCGTCAGGGGTACGGCGATACGTTTATACTCTGGCGTTCAAAAGGTTAACAAGTACACCTCTGCCACACTTCGCCGGTTTGTTTAGGTTCCAATCCGTATTCGCCATGTATACTTGTTTCGTCAATCTCCGTTCATCCATTCTCTCTACAAGACCAAACCGTCTTAACATACCTTTCTCAATCCTTGTTACTACATCTTCATTCACTCCACAACGCTCCCTTATCACACTGTTTCTCACTCTCTTTCAACGTTGCTCTGTGACGACGTATAAATAAAACCAGCTCATTATTCTAAATGCATATAAAAAGAACTCAATTGGGTAGTAACAATAACACTATAGGGACCAAAATATAAGCACACCCCAATTGATAGGGGGCCAGAGCCTTACTAAGGAGCATTGGGGGCAATGAAAATAAAATAAACGGGTTTCCCCATATTTGTCTATGTAACAGGACCAGATGTGAATTTGTACCGTTTGCAACGATAACCTGAAGATTGGTGCTTTTTATTATTTGAAGGCTTTGGAGATGATAAAAGGATAGGCATGATATTTTAGAAAATACACAAACATACCATCACGCCTGTATTCCTCGAAGGGTTAGGCTGAGGTGTACTAAGTACATCCAGATTGCGCCGGTATGTTTAGATCTCATTTAATAGGTAGATTGCATTATTAGTGTAGCGGTCCTAAGCTGGAGGTCCTGGGTTCGATCCCCAAGTCCAAAAAAAATGTTATTAGGTCTTTCTATGAAATTCTCAGTAACAGATCAGAGCTTGGAATTGTGCCTGGTTAATGGCAATAGGCCCCCTATTACATTGGACTAATTAAACATACCGGCAAAATGTGGGTGTGCATTAGTACACCTCTGCATAACCCTTCGGAGAATGTAGGCGTAGTGTTAACCACATGACCGCAAGTCTAACGACCTAGCCATTAGGCTATCGCCGCTTCTAAATATATAGTTTTAAATTTTTCCAATAGCATGAACAAGGCATCTTAGAACAAGGTGCAATTATAAAATTTTCATACCATTTTAGAATTTAAAGCTCCAATAATGGAATGATTGTAGCGCCTCGATCCTGGCTAACAAATTCACCTTTGTCCGTACTTTCCAGACAGTTTCGTTTGAACATAGAGCATTGGGGAAGGGAACGAGACAATAGATTTAAGCGATCTTTTCACAAACTTTTTGTTTAACCTCTCCCACGATTAGAATGCAACCTATGCAAAAATGTGCAGTATGCAGGTGCATATATGACTATTATTGCCATCCTTTTCGTTTCCCTACAATTTTTGCAAATTAGAGCAGGAAAAATATAGTTTTACGAATTTCCATGATAAAAAAAATCGCAAATTTTTTTGCACACTTGGTGTGCAAACTACATTTACCGGGTTAAGCCAGACCAACTATGGCCAAAAACTACCACGAATTGGTTCCTAAACGGAACAAGGCAACAGCGCGGTCGGCCCAGACGAAGGTGAAGCGATGAACTTGACTCTTTTTAGAAAGATTGGGTAGCTAAAACTTTGGATAGGTCGGCTTGGAAAGAGCGAAGGGAGGCCTTTGCCCAAAAGTTGGACGAAATGAGCTTGAAAAAAAAAAAAACTTACTTGTAATGTGGGTCGCACATTACTGGTATTCTTGATAACCCCTCGTACTAAGCTTGTATTACGAGTGGGTTCACGTCAGGTTCACGTCGTGCAATACATGAGTTTTGAACCGGAATCCACATTGTAAATGTTTTTTGCATTGGCCTGAATTCCATTACTCAGGTTACCTATTAGCTCTAAGTATTTTGCATGCAATTGATACAAACTTTGTATAGCTAAACATGTGGACTTATAATAATATCAAACTGTAACAACTTTATACCATGTTTAAGGCAAATAAAGACTTATCTTATCTTATCTTATCATGATCATAAGTCCAACGCCCTAGCCATAAGGCTACTGCCGCTTCAAAATTTAACATTAACCTTCTAACTTAAACCTTATTTGCAGGAATAGCCTATTTACTAGCTTTCCGCGGCTTCGCCCGCGTAGTTTCTCAACTATAATATGCTTCACCATCATTAACCCCTTACATTATCCCACTGCTGGGCACGGGTCTCCTCTCAGAACGTAAGGGATTAGGTTATAGTCTACCACGCTAGCCTATTGCGGGTTGGCAGACTTCAAGAGAATCTCTCAGGCATGCAGGATTCCTCACGATGTTTTCCTTCACCGTTTAAGCGCGTGATAATTAATTATTAATACACACATGTCTTCGAGAAGACAGAGGTGCCTGCCTTGGATTCGACACTTTTGACAATTAGCAGTCCAATAGTCATATTACAATCACAAGGCTATAATTGCTCTACCGAACCACTTTATCCATCGTAAAAGTCATTACTGGGATCTAAAGAAGGCTGTGATGGTCACAGCCTTCTTTAGTTCCGCGATCGCCTCTCCCTTTGATCCTTAGACGAAGCAAAGTTCATCAGTGTCTGACGGTAACATCGTTATGAACTCAATCAGGGCGCATTGACGACACGACGTAAGCCCAACTCGATTACGTCACATTATTCACGCCTTACCCCTCCCCCCACTTAGCAGACCCTCTGTAAAACGGTTGTTAATGTACCCGAAAAGATTCAAAGTTGCACTATCGGTTTTAGTTTGATTCATTACCGATTCGCTTTTTGGCGGATTCATCAAAAATTTTCACTTTTTTTGCTGTCAGCCAAACGTGAACAAAAATGCATGAACCTGAAATTCTTGCATCATATTCAAAATTTCTTTTCAAATATTTGTCGCAGAATTTCATAGGGTTATCGATTTAGTTATGTTTTGTAATTTTTTAGAAGTGAATAAATTCAAATATCTTTATTTATAGAACATAAGTTATATACGGTTACGTAAGGTGTTAACATAATTTTAGAGGGCGCCATCCAAAAATTGTGTACAAATGATAAATATGATGAAATAGAAAATATGTTGGTCAGGATAAGTTAAAAGTAAAAACACACACACACACGCACACAATCACACTCGCGCACACACACCCACACACACACACACACACACATACACGTGCACACGCGCTTACACGCATAACCTATTTCCTAACTGAGAGCTGCAAAATCTTTATTTTATTCTATTTTTATTTTGCTCTGTTTAAATTTTTTCTGTCGAAAACAGGTCTCATCATTGTTTAGCATATAAGGGAAGTTGCGAGACAGCTCCAACACAAGTACTACTGTCACTTACTGGAGTTGCCTCAATTTATGTATGATCACAATGTTTGAGATGAAATAAATATTTTTGTATTTTGTAAATATTTACTTAGCAAATAGGTACCTATTTAAAATCTATTCAACCAATGAAATTACAGCAAATAAAATGGTCGTGATCTTTAATATGCATGGTATAACTTCATTGATCCCATTGATAATAAGTTCTTATGATAATATTTATATAATTTTGAATTAAATTTTCATTTTATCAAGAAATTCTTGAAATCATAATACTAAAAGTTAAACTGGTATATAACGAACCCTTGCCATCAACGCTAAATCTCACATCAAATTAATAATACATAGACCACTATAACTTCACCCCTCCCACTGCCTTCAAGAAAGTAGTTTTCCATTAGCGAGAACATCGAGAAAGATCTTGACATTCTGGTGGCATGCATTTAGTATTCCGCCGGTCAATATGCACAGCCCTGAATTATTTAGTAACCACTAAATAGAGATACATAGTTAATATTCAAAGCGGTAGGGGACAATATTTTGGTCGCAAATGCTAGGGCTGCGGTTAAGGGGATGCGTGATTCGGATTGCTTTCCAAGGGTTCGCGTTACGAGGTTAGGGAAATACCTGGCTTAAGGATCGGTTAAATTAACTGAAATTCGAACTGGAACATGGAATTGTTGCTGTGTTGACATCATTGAGTGGTCGTGATGTTAATATTATAATATTTCGGTAAATAGATATCTAAAAGACACTTTTACATAACATAACGTACCGTCTAGTAGGTAGTCATAGTGTATTCCCCGAAAGTTAAAGTGGTGTCCTAATGTACACCCACACTTCGCCGGTATGTTTAGGTCCCATGTAGTAGGGGGTGAGCCTATTGCCATTAACCGGGCACAAATCCAGACTCCGAGCTGCTACTGAGCATTTCATAAAAAAACCCAATAACACTGCTCGACGTGGAGATCGAACCCAGGATCTCTATGAGACTTTTACAACTCGACTCTTTAATAGATGGCGTCGAACTGATGCTCGATGGAGCAAAAAGGTTCTGAAATGGAGACTACGCACCGAAAAATGCAGTGTGAGACGACCTTCAACGAGATGGACAGACGACCTGGTAAAGGTCGCTGGGAGTCGTTGGATGCAGGCGGCATATAACCGGTCGTTGTGGAAGTCTATGGGGGAGGCCTTCGTTCAGCAGTGGACTTCATTTGGCTGATATGATGATGATGAGATTAACTATCTTCATTATATTGTTGGCTGCAGATAATAAGATAACTGTGTTTTGTAACGTATGAAGGGACTTCCCAAGTTTTACCTAGTTTAGGAGGCAGTGACCTATGCAGTAGGTATCTAAGGAGAAGATCAACTGATATTTATTTTTATTCCCTTTTATAATGTCACAATATTGCAGTGATACCCTTTTATATGAGCATTGGGCTGCCAAGTCAAAGGTCACGAGTTCCAATCCAGGGCACGCACCTCTGTCGTTTCGAAGTCATGTGCGTATTAATAATTAATTATCACGCGCTTAAACGGTGAAGGAAAACATCGTGAGGAAACCTGCATGCCTGAGAGATTTTCTTGACGGCATGTGAAGTCTGCCAACCCGCAGTAGGTTAGCGTGGTGGACTATAGCCTAATCCCTCTCGTTCCGAGAGGAGACCCGTGCCCAGCAGTGGGACAATGTCATGGGTTGATGATGAATGAATGAATGATGAACAATATTGGCATTGAAATACAGGCGAGATGGTATGGGACTAGAAAGAAAGATCAATAAAAAATACTTTCTTTCTTTCTTTCTATGGGACTAAATCCAAAATCTTAGCTGCTGCTTTTTTTTAAGTCGAATTTTAACTGCTACAGATTTTTTTATGAAGTCGAATTTCAAAGTTCTCAGTTGAAATTCGACACGATACTCTGCGCTTGTGAATCTTATGATGACGCAGACACTATTCTAATAAGTTTATTCAAGTTCCTTGAAAAGGCTTCCTCAATGAAAATCTACCACGTAGAACACAATTATTTATCTAAATTAGACCACACAACCCAGATTTAAGGTTGTAATTTGATCAATTTGGCCAAACCTACGCAGCATTATGTTCGTTATTGGCGAACAGATCATAACGTATTCGGAACATGTTATGGCTTGATTAGCCTTGATGAGGGACAGGGTAACATGGTTATACAGGCCACGTCAGGTAACCCCTTTTGTATTCGGTTAGGTATGTCTGTGTTGCCAAATAAGCAATATATACCTACTCATACATATATACAGAACGAATTGCTATAATTTGCAGAATCGTTATTGTCTGGCTGCTACGTTTGAGGTCCTGGGTCGATTCTTAGGTCGGGTAAAGTGTTATGGGGTTTTTCTATTATATTCTCAGTAGCAACTCGGAGTTTGGATATGTGCCCGGCGAATGGCAATACGCTCGCCCCCTATTACAGGGGACCTGAAAATAACGAAGAAATGTAGGTGCACTTTAGTACACCTCTAGCTATAACCCTTCAGGGAATACAGGGATGATGTGTCATTGCCTGGCGAGGCGTTTATAAATCCTGTTATACACTCGTATACTTTTAACCTTTTTGTATCTAACGGCCTTATTACTTTTGAGGTCCTAAGTGCGACTGCTACCCTACGTCTTGGGTTCAAAGTTAATAGGTTTTTCTGTGAACTTTCAGTACCTATATCTAATTCAGATATTTATGTCCCCGGTGAATGGCACTAGCCTCGCTCGCTGTGTGTACCTCAAGAAAATCTCTGCTTAAACCTTTGGGGAATACAGACATGAAGGTATGTATGTATAAAATAATACTGATGATAAAAAAAAAGCTTCAACAATGTCAAACGTAAACAAATTAACATTGAATTGACATCAAAACTAACTCAAAGGTGACATTTGAGTTATTTATGACATTGAAACCAGATAAAAATTTTAATATTATTTTTTTCATTACAATTTCTCTTCTAGTTAGTATAACAAACCTTAGGCAAAATTAACCTCATTAGTCAAATTAGAATTCATTTTTCTTTTTCAAGATCTCAAAAGAGTATGACAATTCAGAATTCTTTTGATGCACTCAAATCGGGTTCCATCTAGCACCCTTACAAATAAAATAATGGGATGCCATGAGGGGTGTAATTTACAGGATTTTCCCTTTCATTTTAAGATGATTTCGCTGGAGAGGGGCGATTGGCGTGACTTGCCGAAGGGGTTTGCACAGACTTAGAAATATTTAGACTTGGTTATACTAAAATGAAAAATATAAATCTCTTAAATTATAATTACTACTAACTGTTTAATACCTTTTTTCCGTGTGTAAATCCTTATGAATCCTACATCTCTCGGAGGAAAACGCAGAGATCAATGTCAGACTCCGACTAAAAACACACATTTTTTTCTCCGCAGAGAACAAGACTTCTCTCAGGCACTACGAATCATAATGGTCTCTCAAACCTTGGTATAGTGTTGCTTGAAGGAGAGCCACGGACGAATAGATCATGATTTAAATTATTTAGTGGCGAATTTAAAGCTGCCGGCTCGGAGTGAGCCGGTTCCAACAGAGGAAAAAGTATTAGTAATTGAAATCTTGATACACTTCGACAAAATCTAAAATCATCCTCTTCTTTATATCCATCTCTTTCACACTTGTCATTTCCACTCATTCATCCTGCGTTCCGTTCTACACATTTTGACATGTCGCGTCTAAACTATATAGAGCTCTATGGCACGTAGGGGAGCATGCGTTTAATAACACTGAAGGCTAAACTGATTTATTGTCCTCAACAACGATAACATTGCACACTTGGTTTGTACAACTTTTGCAACATCATACTAATATTGGTGAGAGTTAAGTTGGGTTTTCTTAGATTCACGAAGAACTGATGCCATTTTATGGTCACATGCTATAGAGTTTGTGAGGTCGTGTGATTCGGTTTTGATTCTTCTTTCTTGATTCTTCTTCTTTGTTCAAAATTGTACATAAATACACCGTTGTTTTCCTTGACGGTTTATGCTTGGATATATACAAACCATCACGCCTGTATTCCCCGAAGGGTAAGGCAGAGGTGTAGTTACTGTAGACCTGTCAGATCACCGGTATGTATAGGCTCCATGTAATAGGGGCGAAAATTGAGCTTCTACAAAGAATTTCATAGAAAAACCTAGTAACACTTTGCTCGACTTGCGGATAGAACCCAGGACATCTAGCGTAGCAGTCGTATTTATATCAACTAGACTAATGAGGCAGTCTTAAAGCCGTTTAAGCCCTTAATATAATATGATATATATCAGAGGGGCGTGCCTTGGATTAAACTCGACACTTTTGACTCGAGTCTTTGTGTGCAGTATTTTTAAAAAAAACTTACAAGTAACATAATCAAAAATACAACATGCAATTTATTTTTGTGGAAAAAAAATCGTGAAAGTTCAAATGAAAACAAAAATCAATCACAGTAAATCACTAACACTGACAGTTCGACGACGAATAAAATAATAAAAAACCTTTCGTTTACTTTACTTTTATTTAACCGACCGCGATGAAACGGACAGTCGTGTAATTGTTTTTCATTGCACAGTAATTGACTTGCGGTGGCTGTCGATAAAATAAATGTTTTTTACATTTAATCGCCCGAAAGTCGGGGGTGACAATTTTTGTCCACGGCGCCCGTGTACGGAACACTGTGCATTCATTTAGACTCCAGTGTGATAAACGAGATTGTGTTTTTTTATACGAATCAATTTTATTGTTTGTTGCAAAAGTAAATTCGCCTTTTTTCAGTGATTGGTAAAATAAATGAATGCAGTAATTATCTGAGCTTAATATCGCCGCTTCAATTTCCGATTGTGAATTTAAAATGAACCAATTAAGCGATCTGGAGAATTAAAGGGGCTTATTGTTGCGCAAAATATAGGTACTTGGCTTCATTTACTTTTTATTGTCAATTTCCTATACGTTTTGTATACAATTAGAATATCAATTATTGAAACGCTTATAAATTCTCACAATATTGAAGCCATTGAACTCTAAAGTATTCTTTGGTCGAGCAAAATTTTGTGAAACAATTAACGACAACTTTAAAATTTTTGTTACATTTTTGTAGCATGCTTTTATGCCAAAATAAACAACATTGTTTTTCTACGAAATTCTAAGCTTGGAATTTGTATTTGTATGCCAGGGTCAATTGACGTACCTACACTAGGGCCTACGTCAAGCAGTGGACTAATATAGGCTGATGATGGGCATTAGGTATGTACTTAAAATTGACAGGTGAATTGTATGTGGACTGCATGAGTGATTTTAAAACACAAAAAAAAATACAAAATAGAGTAAAACGAGGTATAACTGGCCATCTGCAATAACTGGCCAGGTCCCGCTAAAACAGTCCAAAATAAGAAACCGAGACGCCAAACGCCATCTATTTGCTTTTATTAATATTATTTGTACTTTTAAGTCTCACTTTAGTTTATAATTTCGCCATCATACCTAAAAACATAGCGCCAATAGTTCGTTACATTTTGAAAGTCGGTGAACAAGATTGAATCCATATGGATGTTTATCAAAACGGTAAGAGAAGTGTTTATTTCAAAATATCAATTAAACATGTTTTTCACTTGCTAGCTAGTAGGATATTATTGGGCATTCTACCCCACCTGCCGTTCCTGCGGCTCACTCCGTTCGCCTCCGTCACTTTCGGTGTGGTAGAAGGCCCAATAATATCCTACTGAGTAGGAGCCGTTCAACATTTCCGTTTTAAAACTTGATTTACTTATTTGTCGTTCCTACGTCTCACTTCTATTGTCTTGAGATTGATAATACAACGGTACATAGCAAGAGCAGAATGGCGCAGTGGAAGCGCACTGGTCCCATAACCCAGAGGTCCGTGGATCGAAACCACGTTCTGCTATAAATCACTTTTTAAACTTTTTATGACTTTTTAATTAGGTACAATAACAGCAACAACTGCGGCTCATGCTGACGATTATAAATCGCATTCGTAAGTTGATCAAATTACACCGTTTGTTTCACTTTATAAATGCTGATGTTATTGATAAAGTCCCTCATTATTAAACATGCACATGCACAGTCGCCATGAAATTTGTAAAACAACCACAATCGTTACATTTAAACGAACTATGTGTTGAGTCTCGAAATACTGGGTTTCGCCACGGAGAATTATTACCCAACACGATACGATGCATCATTTGTGGACCATCAAATTGTGGCAAAACCAATTTATTAATTAGTCTTCTTATACACGAAAATGGTTTGAAATTCCAAAATGTTTATGTATATTCGAAAACCGTGCTGCAACCTAAATACATTTTTTTAGAAAAAGTTTTGCAACGTGTACCAGGCATTACATTTCAGAAATATCATGAAAATGAGCAAGTACTGAGTGTTCACAACGCAAAACCAAATTCGGTAATTGTATTCGATGATGTCGCTTGTGAAAATCAAAGTAACATGCGTGATTATTTTGCAATGGGAAGACATAAGTTTATCGATTGTTTTTATCTAAATCAGACATATAGTAAAATCCCTAAGCAGTTGGTAAGAGACAACGCGAACTTAATAGTACTTTTTAAACAAGATGAAATTAATATGAGACATGTTTATGAAGAACACGTGAATACTGACATGACATGGAGTGAATTTCGTGAAATGTGTTCAAAAATATGGTGTGAACCATTCAACTATGTCGTAATTAATAAAGATTGCTTCAAAAATAAAGGTTGTTACCGAAATAAATTTGACACTTTTGTAGTATTTGATTAAGAACAAAAATATAAAAGACTGTAAACTTGCACGATTTTATTATTCTTCCGACGGCGCTACACCGGTAACGATCAATTTTTACCAACATGGATAAATCATTAAAAAGACAAATCGTTAACGCTGCAGAAGCTGTAAAGAAAAAAGTACGAAAAATTCGAAATTATGAGATAGATAGTAAACAAGCACTGGATACAGTTCTTAGGCCTGTAACGGAACCTCTCAACTTAATTGCTAAAGCCAGCAAGCAAACTACTCCACTAAATGCCTTTGAAGATGAAGTGTCACAAGTTCCGTTTATAGATGAAACAATGCAGAAAGAAGGACCTGATAGAGATGAAGATGAATCAGAAATTAACAGTGACTCTTCGTATGAATCAATAGTTGATCAAAATCAAGATTGCGATAAGTCATCCTGGTCAGTGTCTTCAGAAGCGTTGAGAGACGTTCCATTTGGGGTCAGAGTAGAACGCGATAAATTGATGCTAGGTTCTGCTCCCATAACAATTAACGATCAATTTATAATCGTCGCTGGTCATAAATACAAAAATACAGTTGGTTTAAATCAACTCCTGCTCAAAAAAGATCCAGATTTAAGTTTGGTTAGTGAAAACGATAAACAAAATTACAAATTGATGTTGTTAAATACAAATGCTCATAGACGAGACTATGATCCAAAAAAAGCTATAAAAAGCAACAAGGGAAAAAAGTATATGGACGTTATAAAACCATTATTTCAATTGCGAAATGATTGTCCAGACAAAATAAATTTGCCCAAAGGAAAAGGGTTGCTAATGCTAAAAAAATTGAACAAAGATGTTGATTACATATATTGGGATGATCCTAATGAGTTAGTTGAAAGACTAAAACTCCTTATGGCTTCTCGAAATGCTGGAAATACAGGAGTAGATAACGAAATAATATCTATCATAGAGGAACTACGTGAAGGAAATTTTATAAGTTAATAAATATCTCGATCAACAATAATTGTTTTCATTTTACTCAGAACTGTCTTTCCGTACACACAAATAATGAATATAGATAAATTTGGTCATCATGTTCATAAAAGAATGCGACTGTCAGAACTCTTTGATTTTAATGAAAAAGCATTAATAAAATCAGATAATGGAGATTTTGATGTAAAAACGTTGAGATTGAGAGGAATTAGATCTCCTAAAGAAGCAGATGATGCTGCAAATAAGGACTATGTAGATCATTTGAATGCTAATACGATAAAAGAATTAAATAAACTTATTGGATCACTGCGTGCTCAAATCACAATAGATGCTCGAAATACGGTTCAGGCTACTTTAAAAGGAAAGATACCTGAGGTTTTAAGTCATTTACAAGATAATTTTTATACCAAAGCAGACATAGATAAGTTACTTCAAAAAACGACAACTCCGTGATGGCAAAACAGCAAATCGTAAATGAAATACACAAAGCAGCTCGAAAAAATTTTCTTCGACGTCATGTCATTTTAAAAGGAATCCACGACTTATGGCAAGCGGACTTGATGGATATGCAAAACAGTAAAAAATTTAACAAAGGCTACAATTTTATTTTAATAGTTATTGACTGCTTCTCAAAGTACGCCTGGGCCGAACCGTTAAAATCGAAAAATAAGATTGAAGTTACTCGTGCATTTGGACAAATACTGGGTAGGAGTCGTGAAACTCCTGTTAACTTACAAACTGATAAGGGGACAGAGTTTTATAACAACAATTTTCAAACTCTTATGAAAAAGCACAATATTAACCATTACTCGTCATTCTCCACTAAAAAAGCATCAATTGTAGAGCGACTGATTAGAACTGTAAAAAATAAATTATATAAATATTTTAGTCTCAATGGAAATTATAAGTGGATAGGTCTACCGTTGGAAGATATATTAAAAAGATATAACAACACGAAACATCGCACTATCCAATTTAAGCCGATTGATGTGAATAAATCAAATGAACCAGCAATAAAAGAGAATATAAAAAAAATATACAATCATGACTTTGTTCAGTGGAAGCCTAAATTCAAAGTTGGTGATTGTGTTCGTATCAGTAAATATAAACACAATTTTGAGAAAGGATATACGCCTAATTGGTCAACTGAATTATTTAATATAAAAAAGATTAATAAAACCTTACCGGTGACTTACCAAATAGAAGATCAACGAAAGCAAATCATATTAGGAGCATTTTATGAGCAAGAACTTCAAAAATCTAGCCATCCTGATATTTATTTAGTCGAAAAAGTTTTGAAAAAGAAAGGAAACAAATTGTATGTCAAATGGTTAGGTCTTAATAATGATGAAAACAGTTGGATTGACAAAGCTGCAATGATGGTTTAAGATGTTATATAACCTATTTTAAAAAAGTTAACCTTTCATTCTACTTTAAGTAATGCAAGGTGGTGGACTAGTTAATAGCATAATTAATAAGCTACCATTCGAAGTTCATTTACCAGGATACAATTATTGCGGACCAGGAACCAAACTTTCCAAACGGTTGGCTCGAGGTGACCGAGGTGTAAATAAACTAGACGAAGCTTGTATGTACCACGACATTGCATATGCAAACCATACAGACTTATCAAATCGTCACAAAGCTGATTTACAACTACTCAATATGGCTAAACAAAGATTGAAATCAAAAGATGCCAGGAAAGGTGAAAAACTAAGCTCATGGCTAGTGAGCAAAGTCATGAAAGCTAAATTGAAGTCTGGATCCGGAATTAAAACATTTAAAAGCTTGGTTTCCAAAATAAAATCAAAAATAAAGAAAGTCAAACATGGCGACAATAAGACTTTAATAAAAGCAGCTTACTTAGTTGCAAAAAAGTTATTTCCGAACATTCATCATCGTATTCGGGTGCCACGAGTAATACCCATACCGAAGACTGGAGGAGTTTTACCTCTGATTCCAATTTTCGCTGGTTTATCGGCTTTGGGAACTTTAGCTGGTGGTGCAGCAGGCATTGCAAAAACCGTTAATGATTACAAAGCAGGTCAGCAAAATTTGCGAGAAGCGGAACGTCATAATAAAGCTATGGAGGCTTTAGTGTTGGGCAAGGGTTTATACATTAAGCCGTATAAAAATGGTAAAGGATTGTATATTCATTCTTCAAAAAACTGAAAATTAAGCTACCTAATCGACCTCTAACTAATGTAGACCTCCTAAAATATTCAAGAAATATCCCTCATTTTCGTGGGGTCTATATGAAGGATCGATTACCCAGGACGCCGAAACGGGTTGAATGTGGTATCGTTAACTTAGATAATTCTATGAACGAAGGAACGCATTGGGTAGCGTATGTTAAAGTATATGATTATTGCGAATATTTTGATAGCTATGGAAATTTAAAACCTCCGATGGAATTAATTAGATATTTTAAAAATTGTAATGTGTTTTATAACTATACGAGATATCAAAAATTCAATGCAGTGAACTGTGGTCATTTATGTTTAGAATATCTGTGGAGTTTTTGGAATAAAAAAATATTATAAAATATATGCTTTTCTTTCATTTGAACCATTTGCAAGATGTCGCTCACTTTGTCGATAACTGGAAACTCTTCAGTTTTATCTACATACTATCCGAATACAAATAATAATACAGCTTGATGGAGAGTATGAGTGTGCTTTATTGCACTTTTCAACATTTAATTCTATCCCAAATATTGACAAAAGTAATAATAGGTTCTATTATGGTCTTAACAGCGTTATAGAAATACCAAAAGGTACATATGAATTGCAAGACATCAATGATTATTTAAAATCGGAAATAAAAGATGCATCTATCAAACTACAATGCAATAATAATACTTTAAAAACTGCTTTATTCTGTACAAAAGACGTTAATTTTACCAAAGAAGATACTTTTAGTAGAATGCTAGGCTTTGATAAACAAATCTTGAAAGCAAATAAATGGCATGTATCACAGTCTCCAGTCAACATTTTACCAACGACCGTGGTCAGGATAGAATGTGATATTGTAAGCGGTTCCTACATAAACGGTAAACCAAGTCACATTATCCACGAATTTGCACTCAACGTGCCACCTGGATACAGGATCATTGAAATCCCGAAGAACGCAATATACTTTCCAATCAATCAAAACAATATAAATTGCATTTATATAAGGTTAGTAGATATAAACAATAACTTAATTAATTTGCGCGGTGAAGAAGTACAGCTATATTTACATCTTAGAAGAAAAACATGATTGACTATAATAAAAATGTACGTCAAGAACTAAAGCATATCAGTTCCACTCCAGCTACATACCACATAAGACCTCGCTTTAAGAAAAAAATAAAATTAACTAAAGATAATAAAGCATTCCTCAAAGCGATCGGATTGCTAAAATGAATATCTTAGACGTATTATCTGCTCCAACTTATGATAACTCTATAGAAGGAATCGAGTTTCATTCCTACAAGCCTTATGTGACGAGTTTCAACAGGAACGATGAAATCCGCATACCTATTAACCAACAAGACTTATACATACTACCATCGGCTAGCACTCTGTATTTGGAAGGAACTGTTATCGTTAGTAAAAAAGACATGAAAGACAAAGCTACTAGTGTCAATTTTACGAACAATGCGCTAATGTACTTATTCCAAGATATTAGGTATGAGCTTAATGGAGTGGAGATTGATAAAATAAAAAATGCAGGTATAACTACAACCATAAAATCATTAATATCAATGAATGAGAGTGAATCAAAAATATCGAATGCATGGGGCTGGAATATCGATGGTATAAAAAATAACCATGGAGGAAGATTTTCAGCTTCTATACCACTGTGTCATATCCTCGGATTTGCTGAAGATTTTAAAAAAGTCGTGATAAACTGTAGACATGAACTGATATTGTTACGAAGTAACACCAATTTGAACGCTGTAAAACTGAGTACTGGTGAAACGGTGGATGATGTTCAGATTAACAAAATTATATGGCGCGTACCGCATGTTAAAGTATCAGATAAAGAAAAAATCAGTTTGTTAAGACTCTTAGAAAAAGATCGACCACTTCAAATAATATACAGAAATTGGGATCTGTACGAATATCCCACCTTACCTAAAACTACAAAACATACTTGGTCTATCAAAACTTCAACTCAAATAGAAAAACCAAGATACATCATACTTGGGTTACAGACAAATAGAAAAAACAATGCAAGTTCTGACATGTCTCAATTCGATCACTGTAATGTTCGTGACGTCAGAGTGTATCTCAATTCAATGTATTTCCCGTATGAGAACCTAAATGTAAATTTTGCTGACAACAGAATCGCTTTATTATACGAGCAATACACCAGATTTCAACAGTCGTATTACGGACGTCGTCCAGAGCCCTTATTAAGCGAGAAACAATTTAAAGACTTAGCACCGCTGTTTGTCATTGATTGCTCTAGACAAGCGGATAACTTAAAGACAGGTCCAGTTGTGGATGTGAGAGTTGAAATAGAGAGTAATTCCGAAATACCAGATCAAACTTCAGCCTACTGTCTGATTCTCAACGATTGTGTAATTGAATACAAACCTTTAAGTAACATTGTAAAGAAATTATCATGAAAGCGGATACCATTATAGTTGAACTTCAAGGATTTAAAGATTTAAAAAACAATTTTATTGTTAAAGAATTGGTCATTGTAAGTCAAGAATATTCACAAACATTCTTGGTAAAACCACCATGTTCGTTCCATTACTTAACAAAAGAAGAAAAGAAGCAAGTGAGATGGTTGGAAAAAAATAGTGGAATTTACTGGAGCGAGGGCTACATAGACTACAATGAGTTTAAACGTGTTATAGTGCCATATTTAGAAAATAAAAAAATTATCACAAAGGGTTTGGAAAAGATAAAGTGGATTAAAGACCTATGTGCAAACTGTGAAGTAATTGATATAGGTGAGAAGGGATGTCCTAATTTTTCAATCTTAAAAACTAAATATTGTAAAAATAAAACTGAATTTAATTGTGTGAATCATAAATTGAATTGTGCACTAAATAATGCTGTGTGTATAAGAAAATGGTATTTTGATAATAATATGTCTGTATTCAAATTATTTTGTTGTTGTTAAGTTACATTTAATAAAAATATCTAAGTAACTACTTATGGTTTTTTATTTGAACCTATTCATTTAATTATAACTGTAAATTTTAAATTAGCTGTAGTTATGTTCAATTTCAAGTAAACCTACAATAATTGTAAATGAATACTGTAACACTGTAAATAATAACAAACCTGCAAATCTAGTCTTATTTTACAGCTAATTTAAAATAAAACATAAAATTAAATTAAAATATAGTATTTATTACTTCATATATTTACAGTTACAAATTAATTATAGCTAATATTCTACTTATTCTACCATCTTAACTTACAAAGCAGAACTGATTTGTATGATCAAATAAAATGTGTACCTAACACATTTTTATATTAAATTTATTTACTTATTTTTAAATAATATTTATAATCAGTACATAAATCATCTTTATTTACACAGAAAAGAATATAAAGTACGTAATTAAATTTTATATTACAAAAAACAAAGTTTAAAACTTAAATACTTAAAGTATTTGTATTACCTCATATACCTACCTACTTATTTACAATTACAAACTAATTATATAACTACATCGTAAACATATTTTATTTATTTGCACTAAAGAATAAGAAAGCAAATTTAATAAATGACATACCTAATTTAATTATACCCTAATAACTGTATTATATCTACAACAAATCTTATGACTACATGATTTAGGGACATATATCAAAGTTTATTTATTTAAATCTACTTATGTAACTTACAAACTTGTGATGTATGTAGTGCGTTATACTAGAATAACAGAGAAATTAATATTACTTACATTTTTTTTTTTTTTTTTCAAATATATTTTATTTATTTATACATTCAAAATTTACACTAAAGAATAAGAAAGAAAATAAATGACATTAAATTTATACTCATATAACTATTTATTATAAACATCAAATCTTACCTATAATAAGAACTTATAAAGCCTACCCACTCGCAAGTAATGACACCCACTAATAACAATTGTCCCCACAAAGTTTTTTGGAAATTTTATTTATTAATGATAGTGTCTCTTCCATAACATAGTCCACTGGTTCACTCACTATGTATTGCGCACTCATAACTACCGCGTCCTCATTATCACTTGCAGATTCTTGTTGCTCACTTATATCCAAAATTTGTATTTGGATCAGTCGCTGACCTTTTCTCTTCTCATTATTTATGACGTATGACTGGCAAGGAGGCAGCTTCCGCTTTTGAGAATCCCTTTTCGCTCTTGGTTTCTTATTGGATAGCCTTTGTTGTTCAGATAATTGTCGTTGCTCGGGTACATGCCAACTCAAACTTGGAGTCGGGAAACCTTGACCGTATTGCGAAAAGACAAGGTCAGGGGAATCACACATTGTTGATGATCTGAAACAAACAAAATAGCAATTAATATAATGTTAATGAATAAATTAAGTAATAAATAACATTTAAACGAACTAAGTACTTACAATTGTTTTCGATTCAACGATGGAAACTGAGAAGTCCGACCAGTTCGGCCAATATCAGCTAAATGAGACGGAGGACTAATATTATTATGTTTGTGTAACAGTACTCCAGAAAGCATTGTGCATATTTTTTATTACAAGTTTGAACTTGTTTCCTATGTGTGACGTAGCCCGTCACTTGCGAGCACCTGATCGGTGTTTTATTACACAAACCAGTCAGCGCAATGCTTTCTCATCAGGAACAGAAATGAAACAGATTTATGAACATAAAATATTATTTATTTAAGTACTTATATATTTAATAGACTACAGTATACATTTACTAGATTTACAGATAATAGTAAAAATTACCTAAGTAATAATCAGAGGTTATATAGTTACCTACACCTCTGTTTAGCACTAACTAGTACAAGGGGCACCAAGAATACACATTTAAGAATTGTTTACATAATATAGCTAGGTTCAAAAGTCGAACTTCTGTCGATACTATAAAACAGATTTATGAACATAAAATATTATTTATTTAAGTACTTATATATTTAATAGACTACAGTATACATTTACTAGATTTACAGATAATAGTAAAAATTACCTAAGTAATAATCAGAGGTTATATAGTTACCTACACCTCTGTTTAGCACTAACTAGTACAAGGGGCACCAAGAATACACATTTAAGAATTGTTTACATAATATAGCTAGGTTCAAAAGTCGAACTTCTGTCGATACTATAAAACAGATTTATGAACATAAAATATTATTTATTTAAGTATATATTTAGTAAGTACAAAGTACAGATAAAAGCAAACTTATAAAATACCTATATAGGTACCTAAGTAATTATCAGAGGTCGTATAGTTACATCTCTTTAGCTCTAACTAGTACAAGGAACACCAAGAATACACACATTTTAGAATTGTTTACATAACGCTAGGTTCAAAAGTAACTTCCATGTTAAAAATGTAACTACTGTAATTACGTTTAAATTATGGTAATGCATTACATAAATATAGTTGCGTTACCCCAGGCTAAAGTAGAAACTTTATCAAACGATAGCAATCGTTTATCATCATTGCTTGAAAGTGCTATTTTATTTACGTCCTGAGTGAATATTTCATGTTTTATTGACCTAAACAATACATTTTTTTTGCGAATAACATTACTATTGTATAAAACATCTTTATAATCTAACATATTTAAATTTTTGGTAATACATTTTTTTGTACCTTTTGCCTTTTTAATTGTTTTGTTTAAAGTTTTAATACAATAAAGCTTTGAGCGCAGTCCTACGAATTCTTTGATAATGTTACCACCCATTTCATCCTTAAACAGTCCTGGAACCTTCTTATTCATAATTGGTAAGTTATAGTCGTTGTTACAGTCATAATTGCTGGTATCAAAATATTTTAGAAAATGGAGCTTGAAGTCTTTATAAACATCATTACTCTGTACATGATATACTAGGCTATCTGTGTCAGTATAGCACAATTCAATTCGGTTACCATAAAAAGGTTTTATGGTAGAGTAGTGAAAGTCGTACATGTGATTCTTAGATAATTCTAATACTGCAAACCCTATGTATATTGGTTTATTAAGAATAATACGCACAGGTTTCATTTGGATTGCCACTAGATCATCAGAAAATACAGAGGCGCTATGAAAATATGGGCTGGCTATCAATTTTTCAGCACAAGTAGTCTTTTTTGTTTTATTGTTCGAGTCACACCACTTGTTTACTAACTTAACGTCTATTCGATTTTCATTATTTTCCAGGGTCTTTCCAAAAATACTATTGTTCAATAATTTGAAAAAGTCTTGTTCAAACGTTGACTCTGCTTTTTGGCGTAACTGAGTGTTAATATCAATATATTGCTTTAAAAAACAACTTTGCTTAAATGTAATAGCGCGATGGATCCTTCTCAATACTAAACCGTGCTGTAAACACTTTTTTAAATGTACGTAATGAATAACATAGTGATATTTATCGTATAAATTTGGTATTAGCTTTTTATTCTTACCACCAGGTGGCAAACATTTTTCTGGACAAAAAGGAAAGTCATTGTGTTTCATGTGCAAATTCTCCGGATATATTAAATCAACTTCAAGAATGTAACCGTTTTCCGCAGTATCACTGATGCCTGCTAAGTTCAATTGTAAAACATCAATTTCTTGTCTATTCATAAATCTAAAACCGGAATAGGGTAGCGATTGACACATGCTATAACCGTATAAATTATTACAATCTAAATAAATGATAAATGAATTTGGACGGGTTGGATCGTATGTATCTAAATATTTATGATTGGCTTTGGCATGTCTTTTGGAACACATACAAACTCCTCCTCGAATACCTTTTTGTATCATTCAAAAAATTTCAACATCACTAATTAATTCTAATTGAACCCCTGTTTTTAAAAGCATTGCATCAAAAGATAGACTTGGTGCTGTAAGATAGAACGCGGGATCGAGCTTGTAATGTAGTTTACAAGTTTGTCGAAAATTTTCAAATACATCTGTTAGCAAAAGAACATCTGTTTTGAGATATAAATCTGTGTACATACCCATGTTTTGAATATTAAATACTGACCAAACAGACCGAGCGTGTTCATAGTCTTCATCGGTAATTGCCTCATTAGTTAAAGAGTTAAAAAAATATTTTTTTGAGGGTAAACACGTATCTTCATAACGTTCCCATTGAGACATATAGTCATATGGATACACTCCTTTACGGGTGAGTAAGTTAAATTGTGTTTTATTAGGAAAACAACATTTTAATTGTTTAAAGTCTTGTTTTTTCATTGTACTAACTAACTTTTCTAAGCTAGTTCCTAAAAACTTGAAAGAATCTACAAACCGAACCTGGATGCTTTCCCCGGTAGAAATCGGAATAAATTTAGTGAATGAAATATAGTTTTCTTTTGTTTTAGGTATCACTTTAATAGATCCAGGAGCTTCACCTAATTCTTTTATAAAAAGGTGGCAATCGTATCCGGATAAGTTATGAAAAAATACTGGCAAAAATGTTGGTAGTTTGTACTGTATGTTGCAGTAACTATGAGCTGCACCACGATATTTACCAGTCAAGTGACAATGATCGCGAACCCTATCGCCCAACAAGAAGTGCTCACAAATATGACATGTCATCGCGTTTTCAAAGTCGCGAGCATTATCATTTGAGTAAATCATAGGAACATTCTTTTTTAAAATATCGTAAATTTTTTGTGCATCTTTATAGATAGACTTAACAAAATTTGACACGCAATCCGCACCGCGATAAGAAACGTAACGATTGTGGCTTTCGTCTAGCGTACACGTAATATGATAAGCGAAAGCTACAGGCACATGTCGCTGTCGCGTTACAGTACTCGCCTTAGTGGGGTCAGGGTCACAATATTCATACCGTTCTAGCATTGTTTCAAAATCTGCGTATATAACAAATGGTACAATTTGCTTTCTATTATAATTTTTAAACTGAATGAAAGAACCCTTTGGAGGTAGTTCAGTGGCGACACCTCCACAACTATGCGAACTAAGGTCATCGCTTGAATTAAAAAACATTAAACAAACGTCACAAAAGTACAGTTTACTGTGGTGTTTCGTTATTTGATTTTTAACAAGTCGCGGCAAGTCTTTAATGAGACAGTAATGTGACAAATCATCTCTTTCTAAATATAGTAAATGAATCACCTTTCCGTTTAAGGCTTTTGGTTTGTAAAGCGGTCCTATGACGGTATTATTTTTTAAACCATAAATGTAAATGCAAATTTCAGGGTTATTCACTTCAAACCGCGCAATATCTGAGAAATTAACTGGAAATGACATGTCCTTTACCTTTAAAACGTTACGAAAATCAGGGTAAGAAGATACTCTTTCAGGGTGACTCTTAGCTGGATATAAAGCAGCAACAACAGACCATAAAAAACAATACTCGTCATTATTGTGGATATTAACACATGCTTTTCTCGATTTGATTGCAGGAGGTAATTCGATAAAGCCTGAACCGCGCAACGGTTGATATTTGTTAACATTAACTTCCAAATGAGAACTGCTCAAGAACGTCCATCCACTGTCTCGGTCCTGAAATTCTTCTATCTTTTTTGTTAAAGTATTTTTTACCTGAGACATTAATGAATCAAATTCATAATTCTGATGCAGAGTAACGTTTTTTGTGGCAAATGATTTCATCTCCTGAGAATCATTTTTAAACATTAAAAACAAAGCAAAATATTCGAAATTAACTTTTAGACAATCATGTTCTTTAAGAGATATGTCAATTAACGTTTTAATTTTATCCCAATTATTATTAAGAAATGGTTCTAGAGAACAATTCTCAGACGGATCGACAATTCTATAAGAAGCTATACGATTACGAAATGCAGAATCTATTATTTCAACACCTTCGCAAAAATGAGAAATAGTTTTGTTTTTATGATTAGTACTACGTAGGTGACCGGTCCAGTGACTGCGCTCAACAGATGTGTTACAAGCAGTACAGAAAGGCATTTTAGATTAAAATAGTTTTAAACTTACTATTAGATGTTGCAATATATTATTATTACGATTATGATACACCTACGATCACAAAATACAATAATAGAATATGGGTAGGTACCTGGTGCCCCAACAACTTAAATATTTATTTTATATTAATATTATCGCTATAGAAGACGGGCTCAGAATCATCGAATAATTCATGAGTCCGTCTCATAAAAACTTGTAGACCGTCCCACTGCGGCGTGTTGAGGTTCAGCTGGGCTTTTAGGGCCACCGAGGCTTTCTTCCACCGAACCTCTTTAGGGGTGGAGGCAACTTCGGCCTTGTTATACACCTTTACCTCCACATAGAAGTCCCCGGTTAAGTCCGCCGTTCGCCGCACTTTACCGTTGGCGACACGGCTGGTGAGAGACGAACCGAAGTCTCCAATCGAGGTCGACGGCGGAATGTAGTCCTCCAAGCCAAAGAGGTCCGAGCTCGAACTGCGTCTTTTACTGTAAACAATTTAACATATTCTTTATAATAATTTACACAACACATTACATTGCATTAGTTTTTAATTGAGGGTGCATTATTTGGCTTGGTTCCATAGAAAGTAGAAATCGAAAAAGTATGTGTTCAATATTTAATTTAACTGTTGTCTTTTGCGTAACTAGATGGCGTTAGCGTCGATTTAGATCGCGCTATGGTTTCGTTACAACGATTAGAATAAGATGTTACGGTGTTAAAATTAAAATAAACCGAACTGTGTCTATTACTGTAACAATTTAACATATTCTTTATAATAATTGACACAATACAACACATTACATTGCATTAGTTTTTAATTGAGGGTGTATTATATACGTCTCTGTCGAACCTTACGAGAATAGAAAGCATGATGTTATGTTATAATATTTTCAATAACAATACTTCATGAACTAACTGTAAATATACCTGCAAGGAATATAAATGGAAATTGATTTCAGCGCTCTCTGCGTTACAGTTCTAAATCCATTAACCAACGTATAACTGTGTATAACATTTTATTTTAATTGACATAACATACACAACAAGCACCTAAAGGTACAAGCAGTAACACAAAATTACCTTGATTTCGATACTGATGGCGGTGGCGTGGTGCTCTCGGAAGCTTTGCGCTTCGACACCTTCTTTTTAGGTTGCACCTTCGCAACCTCGGCGACAGCTGCGGGTCTTGTCTGGTATTCTGAATCGGAGTCAGACCTGAAATGGAACACATAAAGATTAATTTTGGAACTAATAACTGTGACTAAATTAAGACTACCGATACACCAGCCGGCAGGCAGAAACCAGGTCCGTAGCTGGGTAGCAAATTCAGTAAACTTAGTAGTACTTACTTACATTTTATAAGTTGAAGGTTTTATATTATGTATATATATAACGAAAGTAACCGGTGTTTATCACTGGAAGATACTGGAGCGAATGTAATATTGTGATCAAAATTGATTGATTTTATTCATAAAAAATACCATTTCAGCAATATTTATTCCATTATAAAATTAAACCTTAATTACATGGTCTCACAGTTGCATGACTAATTTATGTTACTTACGTCTAATTAAATCGTATTGATTGAAAATCGCTTCTGTCAAATTGCATTTTTATCGTGAGAAATGACATATAAAACCAGCTTTTTACGCTCACCGACAAAGCTGAAGACGATACATGACACTCATGATTAATACATTATAACATTGTAATAAAGTATGTATGTTTGTTTAATAAACCTTGATGTAAAACTCCGCATGTCGTCACACATGCGAAATAAATAAAAAATCATTTTTTCAAAGACGCAAATAAAAACGAGCTGAAAGAAAAATATCCTGAAATAATTTTTTTGTGCACACTAATACTTGTAAACGAAGTCGCGTCATTAAGTTAGTTCACTAATATGCTGCAGTAAAACTTGACATAAGTATAGGTAATATCATCGAACGACTAAAACTAAATTTTTATAATCATTTCATGTAAAGGTTCAGTAGGTACTGATATTAAGATTCATCTTTCAAACAATTCCTAGATTGATAGAACTAACAAATATTTATTATGAAACATTATAAAATAATAAGCAAAGTTATCAAAACATATCTTGTTGGAGGCCCTTAATAATAATATCTAAATAAATAATTAATAAAACTGGTATAGGAACATCTTCTATTTAAATTAATTGCATTGGTTAGGAAATCCTCTAAAAAACAATTTTAATCAGAGACTGCATCAGTGTAATTGTTGAATACGTGGAAATGACTCATACATACCGTGTTCGTGTAACAAAGTTCGGATAATGCAATTTTGCAATCTTTGAGATTCTAAAGAATCATTTACACCTGTACTGTGTAAGCTTAACACGGCGTCGATCCGGCGCCGTCGTCCGACGGTTTACAAAGAGTAGGGTACAATAGACGTCCACGGGACGGCGCGGCGGCGCACGGAAACCGTTTCAACGGCGACGGTATGAGTGTGATAGCACCTTAACCAAACGCAACGCTGCAAGTAACAGCAGAGTAACCAGTAGTTGTTTGTTAACGTCTAAGCTAGTGTCGACTGTATGAGTTAATTAAATTAAAATTTGGATGTCCTTGGTGCCCAACCTGGGTCATAGAAATAGAATGTGCGTGTGCCTGCAGGTGCATGCTATTTCTTGCTCTGTGAAGAGACATGAGACAATCTGTCCCAAATTTTAGTTTAATGTTTACGGTATCCTAAAGTTCAGATGTCCTTGGTGCCCAACCCGGGTCATAGAAATAGAATGTGTGTGTGCCTGTAGGTGCATGCTATTTCTTGCTCTGTGAAGAGACATGAGACAATCTGTCCTGAATTTTAGCTTATTATGCTCGTATAGTTCCATTAGTAAACGAAATATGTGTAAAAGTTGTCAACTAAAGTTATAGTGGTTTAGTGTTCAATTCGATCTGCGGTACTGGATCGTGGTAAGCCATCGGTAATAATAATATGCTCAGCCCCTTGAACTAATATATTCATTCATCACTACAAACAATTAGTTCGCTTTATTAAACGTTCAGACTTACACGTATAAAATGAATTCAAAAAATTACAGTCCTCGATATGAAATTTATAACAAACATCAAATTCGTCTATTTTCATTCAGACATTATTGGGCGACGGCTCATTCGCAAAAAAGATTGGTGATGGAAATGGTTGATGCAGGATTTTTTTATTGTGGAAATTGTGTAAACGATAAAGTCATGTGTTTTTCTTGTGGAGGTAGTATCGAAGATTGGGAGATTCACGATGATCCTTGGTTACAACATGCTATAAACTTTCCTCAATGCCATTATTTAAATGCTGTGAAAGGAAGAAAATATGTCGAAGGGGTCCTACTCCGTAGGATATTTCCGTAGGGCTTTCTACCACACCGAAAGTCACGGAGGCGCAGTTATTACTCTCTAGTGCTGATATAATAGTGGTTCAGAACCACTGCCCAATTTGGTTTTCAGCTAAAACCTAGGAGTAATAATTTCGGGTCTATAGAAAGTAGTGTAGTGAAACAGCCTACCGTGTTCACAAAAGGTTCTTTTCAGAACCGCAAATTCACCTGTCTCAAAAGAACTCGTCAAAACGTACCATTACACACTGTACAGTCAGGCTCGGGGCAAACAAAGTGAGAAGTAAGAACGGTAAGTAAATCAAGTTTTAAAACGGAAATGTTGAACGGCTCCTACTCAGTAGGATATTATTGGGCCTTCTACCACACCGAAAGTGACGGAGGCGAACGGAGTGAGCCGCAGGAACGGCAGGTGGGGTAGAATGCCCAATAATATCCTACTCTAGCTTTATGGTAAATTAACAAGATTTTACGTTATATGTAAAATATCATTATAGTAAACTGATTGTTTTGATTTATTGGTAATTATTAAGTTTTAATGGGGTGGCTAATAACTGAAATAAAAAATAAGACATTTTCAGTAACTGTCCACCTATGCCAGTTACTGACAAAATTAAACAATCGCCTGTTTTGCAAAATTGTTACATAAAATTTATTGTTATAAGGTGTAGTATAGCGTGTCTAAATTTGGTGTCTTTTTGTGAGGTCTTTTTAGTAACTGGCATAGGTGGCCATTTGGGTGGCCAGTTACACATCGTAAATATATTATGATCAGGTATGTTTAAAAAGCGCCAATATTTGAAGAAAGCAATAGATAAAGCTGTCAATTTCGTTTACAATAAAGAAGGATCTGTTTGCAGTGCTGCCAAATTATTTGGGGTTCCGAGGAGCCCTATTCAATTTAAATTAAAACACCCTGAAACAAAACTTAAGTCCGGCCAAATCCTGTATTAACAGAGGTTGAAGAAATCGCTTTAGTAAACTTTAGCCAGGCAAGGATTTGATGATGATTGATAGAAAAAGGATGATATAAAGACATGTGTTCAGGACTATCTTAAAGGGAAACCGAGACCAAACCCGTTTCAAAATAACCTGGGTAACGTGTGGTTCAATGCGTTCCTAAAATGACATCCTGAAATTTCTGTGCGGACATCTGAAGGGTTTCCAAATTTCCTGAAACCACTAACGCAGGTGCGCAAGTGGTTTCGGGAATTTCGGACTTATATATTTCTTTTTTATGGGATTAATCCGCAAACGAGCAGGCAAGCTACCTGATGGTAAGTAGTCATCGCCGCCAATGGACATCTGCAATACCAAAGGAGTTATAGATGCATTGCCGAGCCTATTTAAGGAGAAGGGAAGGGAAGGAGAAAGGAGTAGGAAGCGGACTGACTGAGGGAGGAATTGGGCCCCAGCGCTCCACACTCACCGTACGGAACGCAGCAGTATACATACTGCTACTTGACGTGGATATTCTGCGGGAGGGGAGTACTCCCCCGTGTCGTCGGGCATGTAAACATGCCAGCAGGCACCACTACTAAATAGACGAGGTATACTATATTGACGAGGAGCAGCCAAATAAGCTATACAGTATCCGAGCCGCGTTATTAATGGCGATGAAACAGGGTTTAGCATTTGTCCCAAAACAGGAAATGTTCTAGCATAAGAAGGAAGCAAGAATCTTATGAAATCGAAAAGGCTTCACCTAAAGAAAATATTATGTACTCTAATGTTAGTTTCTCCGCTGCGGGATTTGCTTGTAAACCCATTATAATATATCCATACAAAATAATTCCAGACCATATTGTTGTAAGTGTACCATTATATGGTTGGGGTATTGGAAGAAGTGACAATGGTCTTATGAATCAATAGCAACAAGATTTTTGGGGCTTTTAGTGTTTTTTGTGTTTGTAATGGAAGAAGATATATTTTTATAGTTTTGTTATTTTTCTTATAGGTCTACGATTCAATTTTGTTTTTATTTTAGTTAATTCTTGTTCTGGCTAGTAACTGAATTTTTGGAAAAATATATTTAAAATTACAAAAACTGTATTTTTATTGCATTAATTATGTTATTTTAAAAAATGGCTTTATTCTCTAATCAGCAATATCACTGAAGTATTATTTGAACGATTTATATTGAATCTATAATGACTGGAACTGGCCAAGGTGCTTAAGTGGCCAGTTACTGCATGTTTTACCCTAAATATAGAAAAATATTTTGTGCAAAATCCCATATTATTTGAAACACAGTGCAATTCCTTACATTCCCCTTAAAGGTAAGAACAGATGTTAGGCGAGGACCATTGTTCCATGGCAATAAATTCCATTGCACACCATACAGGGCTGAGGACAATGTAGAATTATTGCAAACGGTTTACATAGATCTCTCACCTAAGAAAGGATATCGGGAAACATTGCTGCATTAACTAGATTAGGGAGTATGTTTATTGTTTTGCAAGTGTAAGGACTTGTAAAGTGTGTTCTTTTACTTAAAAGAGAGCATTAAACCACAACACTGTGCTTGTGTTTCCCGAAGGGTTAGGCAAAGATGTTTTCGCCTACCTATACAGAATTAAAAAAAGCAGTGATAGCCTAATTTATATGACCATTGACGACGAGACAAAATGACGAGACAAAACTGCCTAGGTGAAGGTCTCGTGTTCGAATCCCAAGGCAATACCTCTGACTTTTAAAGTCATGTTCGTATAAATATTTGGTTATCATGTACCACTGCTAAACCGATAAGGAAAACATCGTGAAGCTGCATGTATGAGAAATTTAGTCGGCGGTGTGTGAAATCTGGCAACCCGCAGTAGGCTAACATGGTAGACTATAGTCTAATCCCTCTCATACTGAGAGCCGTGCCCAGCAGTGGGCCAGTATTTATAATGAAATTAATGAACTAAGCTGCTTCGACCAGGGAATCGAACTCAGAATCTCTAGCGCAGCAGTCACGCTTAGACCCACTATACTACATAAACACCGTTAATTACAAAAAAAACATAACATTTAATGAATGTACCTGAAAAAAAAAGCCTTTTATACATAAACCATTCATCTTTTGACAGGTATAAGGAACTCCTTTGACGCTTTGAATGTCACGAGAAATGAGCTCACCTTCAAGGATGGCACCTTAGAAAAGGTGCGACTTAAAGGACAGGGCAAATAAAAAAAAACTCGTGTCTACGGCCAAGATTTCTTGAATGGAGTCTTGGACATGTTTAGGTGAGACGAATGGTGAGAAAAATGGAATATGAATGCTTTAGGAACAAGTACAGTACTACGTAGTATAAAACTATGTTCATATTTTAGTTAATACTGAAATAAAACTGTTTTTTTATGGATTTTATCGTGTAATAAATTATATTTTTATAGTTTTGGATCTCTTTTTTTATTCTTGATAGGCCTACGCTTGACCACCAGTTCGCCTGATGTTAAGTGACACTGCGATCAACGATGGAGCTCGATTGCCTAGAAGAAACAGATCACTCTTGATTTAAAGACACACAGATTATATCCATCAGGGAAGATGCACTCAGGAAGCTTATTCCACATTTCAGCAGTACACATGACAAAAGTGGACTAAAAGCTTTTCGTTCGGGTTTGTATAACGATCAATCCTTGTATAGTCCCAATGCGCAGCAAGGGTCTCCTCAGAATTTGGTCTTAAGTTACATTTCAACAGTGATGTACTGTGGATTTGGAAGACTTCACACGCTATCGAGAAAATCAAGCATGCAAGAATCTCAGACCAATATTGTATTTTTTAATGGAATAACTCACTGCAAACGAGCAGTCGAGCGTCCTGATGGAAAGTAGTCAACGCCGCCCATGGACATGTGCAACACCAAAGGAGTTTTAGATGCGTTGCCGAGCCAAGGAAATGGAGGGGACGCAGAAAAGGAGACGGAAAGAGATTGGGGAGTAATTGGACTCCCGACGCTCCACACTCACCGATTGACGTCGATGTATTGGATCTGGAAGGTCTTAAGCTGCATCAGCTGGCAAAAAAATACTGTCTCGTAAATCATTTTAAAATATTTGTTACGTAGAAGCTGATTTACTCTCAACCTCAAGTCACTACGACCGACTCAATCTCACTTCAGACAATAAATCATTTCAAGAACCGCCACAGCTCCGAGTTTTAGAACTAAATTCACTGTTTTAACAATGGCGATGAGTCGTTGCCAATTAATTGCGCGGGAAAGTCAACGCAAGCATTTGATTTCTGTTAATGTACAGACATTGAGAACACTTTAGAATGGAATGGAGAATATTTTGTGCAAAATTATCGCCTGCAAGCAGAATCTGATTTGGTTCATGCGGCTACACATAAAGACATATATCTCGAGTATAAGGTGAGTGACGAGCGCGACTGCTACGCTAGAGGTCCTGGGTTGATTCCTAGGTCGAGCAAGTGTTATTGGGCATTTCTATGAAATTCTCAGTAGCAGCTCGGAGTTTGTATTTGGGCCTGTTTAATGGAAATAGGCTCGCCCCCTATTACATGGGACTTCAACATATCTACCGGCGGAGTGTGCGTGTATTAGTACACCTCTGTATAGCCCTTCAGGGAATACAGGCGTGATGGTATGACTGTATTGAAAATTATGGGTAATTTAAATAAAAATAGACTCCAATAACGTACACACATCGTCGCTCTCTTGAAAGCCTCAAAATTTACAAGTTAAGTAAAGTATTTTGAAAACATGACAGAGTTTGATCGCTTCAATGGCTCGTCGGGATTGGCTATTAACGAAATACCACAAAAGTTGTCTAAACTTTACTCTGGAATACAAAATGGGGGTGGTGTAGCCTTTTGATCATTACACTGCTTCCTCTTTCAATAAATTGGGAATGCTTTTGTGATTTTTATTGTATAATAAGAAAATAAACTGTTAAAGTTATTTTTGTGTAGGAAAGGCAGGCAGCATTCAAACCTGCGTCTACTGATTCAATACACCAGATGCCAACTAAGCGTGAGTCTCATCTGCCAGGTCGAAATTTCCATTCACATTTTGAACTTACGAAATACCTCAAAAGTGTCTTTGACTTCGCGAATTTTTCCTTCACTAAAATAACTTTATAATTTAGCATGGAAAAAGTTTTTTTTTTTAAAAAGGTAGTCTTTTAAAATTCAACATTCAATGTCCTCACATACTGTCATTGCAATAAAGTACCTACCAGTGAATAATGAAAGACCTTCTATTTGTAATTTGAGTATAGATTACTTTAATTTATATCTCAAAATTTATAACGTAATTTCTCATCATCATCAAGACAAAGTAATGGGTACTTTATCCCACAGCTGGGCACGGGTCTCCTCTCAATACAAGAGGGATTAGGCTATAGTCCACCACGCTAGCCTTTCTTTTCTCAGGCATGCAGGTTTCCTCACGATGTTTTCCTTCACCATTTAGGCGCGTGATAATTAATTATTAATACGCACATGACTTCGAAAAGTCAGAGGTGCGTGCCTTGGATTCTCTCATTGGATTTGAATTTCTCATAAAATACCTTAATTTTAAAAGCATCAATGTATGATAAAATTTTCACTTTGTCGAAATACGAATGCCCGCCGTCTGTATGGCCAAACATAAGTGTGTGTTGAACGAGCAATTTGCTCGAGTTATTAAATAAAGCACTTTTTTTTGTTTGTGACGCAAACTCGTTTTGGTAAACGTGACGAAAGCCGCGTTTCACGAAATTTTGTTTTAATGTCACTTTTTGTGGTAAATTGAAAATAATGTGGTGTTTTCGGGAATTTGTTTATTTTGTTGCATTGAAAAGCAAAAAAAGGTTTTTTTTTCAAAATAAATGTTTTCGGTCATTTGGCGAAGTGGCGGAGGCTTCCAACGATATGGGTTGCTGGTTTTATTCTCACACGAAACGAATGTTTGTCTGACTTTGATGATAATTGATATTTATTTTTGAAGATAGAGCTTCTTAAGACACTTTTATAAGGTGACGTTAATTAGTTAATTAGGTAGATGACGTCGTTTGTGAAAATGTATGTACAACAACACTACAAGTAAATCCTTATAAGTACGTTTCATCTTAGAAAATTATTTATATTATCTAGCTATATTATATATTTTTTTATATTACCCATATTTTATAAATTTTGAGATAAGAAAATTTAATACAGAGGAACCAAACAAATTAAATGATGTCTTGAGATGTTTTTACACAAAAATTAATAACACGGAGTTTGATCTTATACCTATTTAAGTTTGCGTGAGTTTGTTTTTAAAACTGCAGCGCAAATTACTGGCCAATTGTACGTTAAGCGTGTTCCCACGCCACCTGGACAGTGTCTTCACAAACAGGAGTAAGTACACTCGGCGAAACAGTAAGGTATACAGGCAGCTAATGACATTATGTGTCTAAACAATGGTGTTGTAAGCTAGTGAGGAGAAGCGTAGCACTTTGATGGGGTCTGGTCATTGCACTAGATAACTAGTTTCTGCCCGCGATTTCGTCTGCGTGGACTTCAAGAAGTCCTGTCGATTCCCAGGTCGAGCAAAATGTTATGGAGATTTTCTTAGTAGCATCTTGGAGTCTGGGTTTGTGCCGGGTTTATAGCTCGGTTATAGGCTCGACTCCTATTACATGTGACCTAAACATTAGTGAGTACACCTTTGCCTAAACCTTCGGAGAATACAGGCGTGATGGATTGTAAATACCACGGAAGAGATAAATAAGATTGGAATGGCCATGTGGGCGGGGCAGGCGCGCCACAGTTATGATTAGGCAATCATAACTCGCCCGAATGATACATTCGCCGCGTTTAGTGTGCTTAGGACTACTTCAGAGAACAGAGCTCTGCTTTAAAATGCAGTGTTGTGTTATTCTTACGTGATAGACAAAAAGTCAGACCTCCAGTATATAGCGAGGAGGTATATCTTTCCGTCTGTAAGTCAAAAATAACATTTATTTACACAATAATTGATAAAAACATAAAAATATACTGATCACTATGAAATTCCAAACATCAATCATATTATTGCAACCAGTAACAAATAAAATACATTGCCCGATGTGTTCTCGCTTAATCAACGCGATGTACTAGTCCGTTTGCAATGTACTGCATGCATTGCGTTCTCTACACTTCAACCATGGCCGTTGTTTGTCGTTTGCCGGGGTTGGCCGTGAGTGATGCACGGCGTACATCTATCGATATCGAGGTGACCGTGTAGTTAAATAAAAGCATCGATATAATTCTCAACTATATTTACGTTTGGCAAAGATTATTTATGAAATAATATATATTTAATTGATGAGAGTAAATTTTTAGTTAGATGTATTTTATATTATATTAATCATTGAATGAATGAAGATGAAGCGGCATGTAGACCATTTTATTTTACTTAGATTTTAATACTGAATAGATACAATATAGTCTAGTCAAATCTAAGTCAAATACTATACCTACCTATTTTATACGTTTTAATATTTGATTCTATTCGAAATATTATGCAATTAATTATAATAATGTTATGTTATAAGTCTATTATGTTATGTTAGATTTCCCCTAATTGCTTAATGATTACGTTTTGTTCCAAGGACCGTAATTCTTTTAAATTAAATAAAAATAGTTCTTGATTTTTATGTTCCCCTTTTCCCCATTCAATATAAAAATACATAACAGACTGAGAATTTATCGATAAAAATATCGATAAATTCTCAGTCAGCTTTTCAAGCAGTAGCGTATGCGTGTTGCGTGTGTGTGTCTAATGCCTACGAGAGCTTGGTGCTAGTCTGTGAACAAATTGCTGCCGACTGATTTATGTGTGTGTGATTTGATTGTGTGCGAAAAACTTGTAAAGATAATGTTGCGTATGTTTGGGAATTGAAATAGTGGGAGTAAAGCGGCGACACTGGTCCTAGTACAAAATAGCAGCTAGGGCCTTTCCAACCTTATTTATCTCTTCCGTGGTAAATACCGAACCTTTTGGCAATAATTGATTGGTTTTTATAACGTTATCTATGTGCCTCATTAGTCTAGTGGTCCCGATTCCGAGGTCGAGCAAAGAATTATTGAGCTTTTCTATGTAATTCTTAGTAGCAGCTCGGTGTCTGGATTTGTGTCTGGTTAATGGCAATAGGCTCGCTCCATATTACATGAGACTTTAATATACCGGCGATATGTGGGTGTACATTAGCACAACACTACCTAATCCTTCGAGGGATACAGGCGTAATGGTATGTACATACCAAACCCTTTGGCAATAATTAATTGTTACGTAATCTATGTATGTGAAAAAAATATTATCATTAGTACTGTTTCAAGACGCTTTCAAGTTTCAAGTTCTGTTTGTGACATCTGTTTCCATTCGACATTCACTAGTGACAATCATCTTCTTCATCATCAACCCATATATTGTCCCTCTGCTGGGCACGGGTCTACTCTCAGCATGAGAGGGATTAGGCTGTAGTCCACCACGCTAGCCTACTGCAGGTTGGCAGACTTCACACCCTATCGAGAAAATCTCTGAAGCATGCAGGTTTCCTCACGATGTTTTCCTTCACCGTTGAAGCGCGTGATAATTAAGTAATTAGCGTAGTAATTAGTCACGCAACTCTGACTTTTCGAAATAACATGTCTTTGAAAGTCAAGATGGCAGTCCTATGGTCATATCACAAGGCTATCACTGCACTTAATAATTTTCTATTTTGCCTAAATGCTCCAACTAAAAGCTCTTAAAAAGCACTCATTATTTAAAACTACAGTGGATTACGTCTGAGCAATTACACATAAAGCGCTTAGAGTGTATTCCCACGGCACTATGTCGTGTTCTCGTGTCTGGTTGAATCGCCTGCAACCGGTCGAGATTTCCCCCGGGTGTGACGTCTACTCGCCCCGGTCAATGACCTGCTAAAAAATATACAGGGAGCAGGAGTCCACTAGACGTGTAGACGTACCATCAGGGATATACCTGGGATGTCCCTTTTAATGCAAGTGAAACTGCAGGCAAAAAAAAAATCTCAAAATAACCATCGATATTTTTAAATTAAAAGATGATTTCATAATCATAATCATTTATTTTATACAAACACAGGTAAATATAAAGGTGATATCATATTATAATAGTCCACTATGTTTTACTCTTACGAGCATACTGATAATTTTGTTAAGTTAGGAACTTAAAATTTGTATTATCAAGCTAAGTAACATTGGTAAGTTTACATTACATTTGTATTCAAAGAAATCGTGATGCAATAAAATCATTTCTAAGCAAGTCACCGCGATAACTCTATTTTAAATTTAGAAAAATACTAGCTTTCCGCCCACGGCTTCGCCCGTGTTTTTTTTCGGACTTTTTTTTGCTATAAACCTCACGGAGCCCGAGACCTATCCAACGAATGCAAAACCGTGGAAATCGGTTCGTGCGTTCTGGAGTTATAGCGTTAGGAAGGAAAACCCGACTTATTTTTATATAGTATATTAGAAACTTTATTGAATAATTTAATACACATTATAAAGCTATTATAAGATGTCAAAGTCAGTCTATTAAATGGTCTGTATAATTTATTTTGATTTAAGTCCTACATATATTACAAAGTTTTTATACACATAGTTTTATTCCAGATACATCTTTTACATCGTCCGCTTGTCGGACAAGATGCTTGTAAAAACCATGTATTTTAAAAAAGACTATCATTATAAAGTTCTGAGTAAACAGTAGTACACAAGTCGTCGATTTATATTGCACAGAGTCGTTTCAATTTCAAAAAGGAATATGAGTACATAATAATGTTGTGGAGAGTCCGCAGAAAAAGTTTAAGTGTTGGTATTAAAATTTATTTATAGTGCGTTCAATTCTTAAACTAATAAAATATGTAAAAAAATCAATCCGTACCTTTGAAACTACTTTATGAGAGAGTATGAAACTATTTAACATACTATCTCACCTGTATTTCCCGAAGGGTTAGGCAGAAGTGTACTATATACACCCTAATTTCGACAGTATGTTTGGGTCCCATAAAGAGGAAGACATAGTGAACGCAGCGAGGAAGAAATGGTCCAGAGTGGAAGATGCATGAAGAGGCCATGTTAAAGCAGCATTGGGATGATGATAATGATGATGATAATAGGGAGCGGGCTTATTAAGAGCGGTGGTGGTCCAGTCGTAACGACCGCGACTTACGAATTGTCGGTCGTCGGTTTGAACACAGACAGGCGCCTTTCTTTGTGTAAATTATTTCTTCACCACTCCAAAAACGGTGAGCATTGTGAGGGAACATGTCCAAGAACCAAATTATTCTAAGCCCACACCCTTTCACCGAGTGAAGGCCTGTGTTCCAGCATCAGGAACATTATAGGCCGATTATGGGCCTATTACCAACCAGGCAAAAATCCGAACTCCGTACTGCTAATAAGAATTTCATAGAAAAATCCGAAAACACTTTGCTCGGCCTAGAAATCGACCCAGGATCTCTCTCTCTCTCTAGCGTAGCAGTAACACTTGAGTCCACTAGACTAATGAATCAAATGGATAAAAAATTCAATCAAAATAAAACTTTTTTGCAAACCCTACAACAACTCAAATCCCACCCAGCCCATAGTGGAATGTAAAAAGTGCCCGGCCTCGACTCGACTCGACGATCCACGCGAATTATCTCAAATGAAGACATTATCCGGTCGGGGCGTGCGCGAGCGCAGCGAACGTGAGCTTTTTGCCGCCATCTTACTTTAAGGGCAAAGTTGAAGGTCGATTAATGGGTTTTGTATTATTTTTTATTTGTTTATTTTTAAGGTCTGAATGGATGTACAGGGTTCTTTTTGTATGTAGATTTTGGAGTGGGTTTATATTGAGTCGTTAATATAAGGTTGGGTATGAATTAAAAAGTACATGTGCTTATTTTTGTGGGCAATCTCTGGAACTGCCTTTGTTGTGTATGTTTTTTTATTTAATTATATTGTGGCTCTTTTACATACCATCACGCCTGTATTCTCCGAAAGGTCAGGCAGAGTCGAATGTACACCCACAGTTCCGAGCTCCAGTTTGGAGCCTATAATAAGTCCAATACGCTAGCCTACTGCGGGTTTGCAGACATCACACGCCTCAAAAAAATCTCTCAGGCATGCAGGTTTCCTCACGACGTTTTCCTTTACCGTTCAAGCGAGTGATAATTTCTTTTTAATACGCACATAATTATGAAATGTAAGTGGTCCAATAGTCATATCTTAATATTGCCTGTAGTAGCACGGTTCCAAAAGTTGATCCTATGGAGAAGAATTCGGCAAGAAACTCCATGGACACTCTTTTAAAATAATAGATTTAACTTTATCTTTTTGTATTATTTAGGCATTTTCAAACCAAATAGATTTTGCATCAATCACTGGACAGAAATAATAACCTACTCCCTCTATGTGCTAAGAATGGTCACCCATCTTAACTTAACCTTACAGATTGATCAGTGTGATTATTATTAAGCCACAAGCCTCTTTTATTACCATACCATCAATTAATGGTGATTACTATGTAATCAAAATGTCGGATATGTGAGAATGATGGTACGAACAACGTAATTGTTGGGTGGTACTTAATCACCATCTGATTGGCGGTGATTGACCGTGGCGATTAAGTTATTTTTGGGTAGCGTGTTTATAATATATTTTTTAGGATTTTGTTTTTGGATTGCAAGTTTTATGGTGACGTTTTTTGAACTTACTTTACTTTTTGCAAGGGTGGATTGTATTTTAGATGATGAATTTTAATTCTGTTGTATGTCTTTTTGAAATAATGATGTATTTTCCATTCTTAGATTACAAAGTTATTTTAGTGATCTTTTTCATAAAAAAATATAGTTAAATCGTAAAGTGGCATCGTTCGACATCTAACCAGAAGACGCAGGTTCAAATCCTTCCGCCATGGATTTTTCCTTCACTAAAATTCTATTGTTTTACCTCCTCACTGACGATTCTTCGGACTTTTTTTGTGGTACGGCCATCCTTATGGTGTCAAATGTAGAGGTAGTTTTTGTGGCAAATAGCATGCATCCCATGATCGTAACTTTAGTTCAAGGGAATCCGACATAAGTACTCTGTCGCCTTCCCTGGCTATAGACAATCCATGAAGATTTTCCGTACTATAAAAAAGTGTCAAAATTGTAACTAAAATATAATAGTAATTATAAATTTTGCAGGCATTAAGTAGCCTACCTATCTCCTTGCCAATTTATCTTTAAGTCAAATTGTATCGAAATCTATTCAACGGTTTAAGCTTGAATAAGTAAGAGACAAAAAGTTACTGTCGAAGTTATAATATTGCTAATGATGTAACTAACTTAACTAACTAAGCATTACACAGGTATATAAAAATAAACCGACCTTGCACAGTGGTTTCAGTATGCCTTTGTCTCCTGAAACCTAAACAATACACAATACAATTAGTGTTGTAACGTGTTATTAACAATCCCGGAATTCATTAAATAAAAATTCTAATGAGCATTGATTTTCTTAAAGCAAAGTTTACATTTTGTAATACTTCTATAAACAATACTAGCTCATTAGACATACTTATCGCCATGTGAAATTCTCTGTCAGTCGTTTACCAGGTAATCTACAAATAGTGTAGCTATTGTTAACCAAGACTTACACGGCGTTCAACTAGAATTTTTTTGCAACAATGAATGCTTTCTTCGTCCCAGAGGAATAATCCAACTTTCTTGATAAAGGAATATCTTTCAAGGAATAAAAAAGGTATTGCTGTTTGTGGTATTGCGCTCAATATAACAGGAAGTGAGTCTGTGGCTAAATACAAAACACGATGTTTATCCCTAGCTGATCTGATACTCAGAAAGTCTCTGTCTGTTGTTTTTAACCAAAACAAAACTACAGCACAAAAACATTCTCAATTAAAACAATTCAGAACAAAACAAACGTAAAAATACATTCGCCGTTCACGGGACTAGCGGACTTAATCCCGCGAGTGCAACAGAATTCGAAAATTCCCGAGAACCCGGAACATTTGCAAGCGCCCAGCACTAACCGCACACATAATAAAATGCATGTCATATAAAAATGTTATTATGAAGTGTGCCGCTTACTGGGCGAGTAATAGTGGTATTCGTTATATGAGATGTTATAAGGGTGAATTTTGAACAGTTTTAAATAAGAGAATTCTTGAAAATTTATGAACAGCATAATGTTTGGAGTTGTAGGAGCACCGTACAGAAATGGAATAAAGTTTATTAATGTCGGCTGGCAAGCAACCGTGTATTTCTGGTTCGATTTCTAAGGCAAGCAATGTTATTAGGTTTTTCTATGAAATTCTAAATAGCAGCTTGGAATTTGGCTTTGTATCTTTTATGCTTGCTTATTTCATGAGCCCCTAAAAAGCACAACAACGTACTGTAATGGTAAGTTAAGAATCAACACCACTGTCTAACCCTTCGAATATAAATGCTCTCAAATTGATACATGTTTCTAAATAACAGTACAATTATTGGAAGACGTCTAAACTAAAGAGACCAGCAAGTGTGTTTATTATCTATGAGCTCTGAAACAACTGAACTGATTTTAATAATACAATTCTCCATTAGAAATATCCACGCTACTGAAAGCATTTGAAAGCTACATTATTCCTGATTAACATAGGCAGAACATAGGCATACTATCGCGCGGGATAACCGGGATTTTCGGGCAAAGCCGCGCGCTAAGCTCTATTCTCTAGTAAACAATAAAGTGATTTCTCTAACAAATCAGCACTAACATAAAACCGATTTAACAGCCAAGGATACTTTCACACGTTTATTTATACGAAAAACGGCCTAATGTCAGTTTTTGTTGGTATCCTTGGAAGTTAGAGGGCCGTTGCAAAAACTTCGTATACTATTAAGTTGGGCTCGTTATGAGAAACAAAGTGGCGCCGCCCTCGCCACCTATCTGCTATCGGGTGATGAGCTTGGACTAACCAGCGCAGGATAAGTAAAAGTATATTTATTCACGTACCTGAGTTTTTTGTGTCGTGGCTACATACCAGAATGAATGGGTGAGCACGATCGGGGAAGTACGGCTCGGACTTCTTCAATCGTTATGTAAGTGTAAGTTATTTCTTTTACAGAAGGCAGAGGAAAGTAGCAAAATTAAAAAACTGATCCGAAGTAATCCTTCAGCCCCTTCCTACCTGCGGGAACGTTTTTCCTTTACTCATTCGAGTGACTCACCTTGCAGGTCCCATCTTCGTACTATCCTTAAAGTCCAACCCCATAAAACCGACTTCTTCTCCTATTCTCTCACTGTGCATGCGGTCAGATTGTGGATCTCGCTCCCTCCTGATGTCCGTGATTGCAGAACTGTCGCCTTATTTAAAAAACGTGTTAAAGAGCACTATCTGACTTTTTAAAACTTATTTGTAGATTCGCAAATATTATATTCGTACCTTGTACTATTTTTTTGTATGTATTTTTTTTTATTTATTGTATATCTATTATATCACTGTATATTTATTATATTGTTGTATATATTTAATCTGTTACTATACATTTATTATATAATATATGTATTTTTATTTTTATATTAGTTTATGTGTTTGCTTGTGTATATAAGTACTTATTAATATTTTATTTTACACAATGGTGTCTACATTTCTGGTTTTTAATCCTCCTGTCGCAGGTCTGCTGGAAGAGATTTCTTAAGAAATAAGCTGTACCTTTGTACTTTATAGTCCTATGTTTTTATTTACTTTTGTTTTTCTGTTGTGTACATAAATATATAAATAAATAAATAAGTTAGTTTTAGTAAAAAATTCTTGCTGTCAGCATGAACACGACACGACCGGGGAAGTACTCGTATTTCCCTCTTACATAATGTCGCCGTAAAGCACAGTATACATACTATTGCGTTTCTTTCGGTGAGTGTGGAGCACCGGCCTGAGAAAAAGGGAGCGGAAGGAGAAAAGGAGAAGGAATGGGACTGAGGGGGGAATTGGGCCTTCGGCGCTCCACACTCACCGCACGATACGCAACAGTATGCATACTGCTACTTGTCGTCGATATTCTGTGAGAGGGTAGCACTTCCCCGGTCGTGCTGACACATTAATGCTGGCATGTAGACATGTCAGCGTGACACTATAAAAATGATTTTTAGTCCACTCCTTATCCACCCCTTGTCAATCCAGGACACAATGTTTAACCCTAATGGTCGGCGCGTAGTCGCCTTGTAAATATGGTCGTTAGCATTTATTCACATAATGACTTTATTATGAGCGTCCATCTTCCCACATTTTATGGTTCATGGCCATGTTTCTCAAGGTTTTTTGTTGTTAACTTATGTATTTAACCCTGATGGAAATCACAATGATGCTCAAAAGCCTGAACTGTTTATCCTAAGGATATTAGCCAGAAAGGCTCGTGGCTAAGTTATAGCTGCCTTGATTATATCTGAAGGGTTAAGCTACGCCTGCCGAGGTCAACCTGTGGATGGGTAAAGCCGTTGGTCCCGGTAGTCATACGAACACCTATGATAATCGTTAGTGGTAGCCAGAAGCCCAAAAAGTCTAACAGTCAGTCTATCCTTCGAATATCAGTGTTATCCAGAAATTGGGTTGCGGAGGTCTGATGGCAGTCGCTTCGAGAAAATACTGATTTCCAGCTGCATCTGGTAAGGCTATAAGCCGACCCAAATATAATTAGGAAAAGGTATGGAGGATGTATCAGCGGGGCAATGGAATTGAGGAGGTCTTTTGCCCAGCTTATTCTGGAAGCCAATAAGTTGCCTGGAAGTAACCCAGTAGACTTGGTGGTATGTTCTAATGACGCGCTTGGGTGGTAACCACCGTCACAGTCATGTTATACCACCTCCAAGGATATTTACTTTGTTTAGTCATTTGTATCTTGATTACCTCACTCGCGCAAGCAGTCATAAGGTCAAACAAAGTTTGAGTTTGATTGACTTTTTCTATGAAATTCTCAGCAGCTTATCATCATCATCATCATCGACCCATTACATTGTCCCATTGCTGGGCACGGGCCTCCTCTCAGAACGAGAGGGATAAGGCTATAGTCTACCACGCTAGCCTACTGCGGGTTGGCAGACTTCACATGCAGTCAAGAAAATCTTTCAGGCATGCAGGTTTCCTTACGATGTTTTCCTTCACCATTTAAGCACGTGATAATTGATTATTAATACGCACATGACTTCGAAAAGACAGAGGTGCGTGCCTTGGATTCGAACTCGAGACCTTTGACTTGGCAGTCCAATGGTCATTATCACAAGGCTATCACTGCCTTGTTCAGAGTCCGAAGCTCGGAATCTGGATTTGTGATCGGTTAATGGCAATAGACTCGCCCCCTATTACATGGGACAAAAACATAAAAGTGAAGTTTGGTTGCATATAAGTACACATCTGCCTAACTCTTTAGGGAGTACAGGCGTGATAGTATGTGCGTCTTATCTTCGTAAGTGTATTCTCTGATTATGGCTTTAAGAAACACTGTCCGAAGTCCACACCCACAACTAACAACTCACTTGTGTGAAATGTAGCAAGTTAGTTTTTAAAATAGCTAGTTTTTATTGAAATACCGAAACGTTATTATAAATGTGAGTGGCTATTAACTGGCTTATTCTCATATCTGCATACTTTTATGGGCTGGGCAAAATATTTCTCGAATCTAAAATATTATTTATTGTATATAATCCGCTAAGGAAACGTTAAAATGTGTTTTCTTTTTGTATTTAATATTCCTGGGTTATGCCTTATAAGCTGGGTTATTGGCTATTTAAATAGGCTTATAAGATAGGACAAGAAAGGAAACTACCAGCAGGCGAGATGAGAATGTTTAAGTGGATGTATGCAATGACTAGAATGGCACAATTAAGTATGAGTAATATTATTAATATTCGGGCGCAAATCTAAACTTAACTCGTACGCACGGCTACACATCAAGCTATACAAATCCAGTATCGACTGACATTGTAAACGCATTCCGCACAATGCGAGACCAGCCTATACTGGATTTGTAGGTATAGTTTGATGTGTGTGTGTACTAACAAATTTAGAGAATAACCTTTACATAATTTTGAGGATAAATAAATCTTAATAAAATCCTTAATCTTCAAATATTATTCTTTAGTCTTTTTCTCATTTACGCATTTCCAAATCATATCTACCCGCAACCCGTTGCACAACACAATTTGAAGTTGATTACTTAATCACTGCGCAAATCAAGCCATGAAATAAAAGGCTTGTGTTTAAACGCCCCCCAAAAATGTACCTATTTTACTACCAATGAAATTCGAAACGTTTACCAAAATGGATAAATGGTCACCAAATTACCTACGTTTCCTACAATGTTATCAAATAAATCCATTCTTTCTTATTATTGACTGCCATAAAAATATACGGACGCCTTTAAAATTCACGAAATTAATTAAAATATGATAATATAGCCAAATAGTATAGGTAATACTTAAGTAAAATGTTAGTTAAATAGGCCGAATTCGGTCCTGGAACGTCGCCGGCCGCTGCCGCGGCACGCTCGCTTCGCTCGCTCGGCTCGTGCGTTGTGGTCGCAGTTCTAACCTAACCTAAACCCATATTCAAATCATCAGCTGGACAAAAAAGTAATTTCAGTCTTGCATTAAAGTAATAATTCAAATTTGGTGACCATTTATCTATTTTGGGAAGCAAAAAGAATATTTTTGGTGCTTAGGGCTAGGATCTTAAAAACATTTCTGGTGATCGTCTAAATTATACCCGAAATAAAATACTAATACTATTATCATGAAATACTAGCCATTGCCCGCGGTGTCACTCGTATCTCAAAATATATTTTGAGACTAAAGGCATATTTCAAGATCCAATCGACAAGAGACATAATTACTTACATTGTAATTATGTAAGTTGTAAATAAAATTTTACTTACATTGTAAGCATAAAGCGGTAAAATGTTTAAGCCAAATGGATCTGTGTTGCTCAATCATGGTTAATTTAAGTGTTGCAAGGTGAAAAAAACAAGAAATACATAATTGCTTTATATCGACTGATCGGTCGGCACAGGTAATGATGGGTTGAGTTTAAGCTGAGTGCAGAATGTAGAAGTACGCTAGTGGTAGTACTAGTAGTTTTTTTATACTATACTAAATTGAAATATTGGGGTTAGGTGGTTCACCACGCTAAACGTCTGCGGGTTGGTAGACTTATCACGTCGCGCCGTCGAGAATCTCATCAAACATGCAGCTTTCCTCACGATGTTTTCGTTTAAACGAGTGATAATTTACGCACATAATTAGAAAAAGTCATCAGTGAGAGAAAGAGCGTTCCTTGGATTCGAATTCGAGCAAGACATACGATTTGGCAGTCTAATGGACCTATTACTAGTCTATCACCATCTTTGTATATATGTAATTTAAAAGTGAAATAAAGATATTTTTAAAACTAAAACTAAACTCGTCTAACACCATCACAGAGAAGCTCTGAGAAGAGACTCAGTGGTAAAACTCTTGGGTTTTGAATGGCTCGCGATCACTCCAACGTCGGAATTTTTAGTAAAGCATCTTTGTATCTGTTCCGAATTTTGTGCGTTGGAGTTTGGCAGTCTGCAATCCGCCATGGGTGGCGATGACTTCCTACCATCAGGTGGGTCGTCTGGTCGTTTGCCGTCGTTGCAATCATGGATGTAGACCACGAGGCCAACAGATCATGAAGAGTCATTGGATTTCCTTATGAAATTCACAGTATTAGCTAAGAATTTGGATATTAATAATAGGTTCATCCCTTATTATATGAAATATCAATACACCTCTGCAAAACTCTTCAGCGATACGATTTATTTAAGAATAAAATATTTGCAGCGTAATCGTGATTCTTGAAATACATAGATTAATTATAGCTTGATCGTTTTAAAATTTAATTAAAAATAAAATTGTTTTTTGTACCGAAAATATTTTAAAATATTAAATCACTTTGACAAATTGCTGCAAAAACTACATAGATTTGTTTCGTTACTCTTGAGACTTAAACTGTTATAAATTAATCTCTCTTAGATAAAGATAATAGAAATTGAAACATGTTTCATTAATTGTGTAATAAATAGCACGTAAATAAATTTAATTGACACAATTTATAAAATTAAATTGAAAAAGTAATCCTATCTTACAACTTCTATAAATGCAAAGGTTTGTTTTTGATGTAGGCGTGAAAGCGTATGTACGTTCACGCATACATAACTGCACCAATTTTAATTATTATTTGCACAGAGATAGACAGGAAGTACAGGAACACTGGTGACGGTTATAAGTAGGCTGCTTCTTGGAATTTATTGGCAAAATCTTTATGAACGCGAACGTAGCCGCGCCGTAGTAATTTTGTTTAGGAATAAAATTCCGTTGTACACTTACCTTAACTGCAATGAGTCTGGGCGTAAGTTTAATACTATAATTTACGCTGGACTCTTCAATCTTATTAGATTTTGATGAGCTATTGTACATAATACCTACTTACCTTCTCAGTGAAGTTCAACTTTATTGACGTATTAAAGTAGATAAGTACAATTTATATAATGTACGAGGTTTTTTATGCAATAATTTTTGTAATAATGTTGTTAGGTATTGTTTTAGTGTGGGATAATGTATGCTGTTTGAAAGTTTGAGATAGGTAGGTACACTGATTTGAGTACGCACAGCTACACATCAAGCTATACAAATCCAGTTTACGCTGGCCTCTTATTGAATGGGAAGCCTGTACAATGGGAGATCAGCTTAAACTGTAGCCGTGTGCATACGCTCACACACACACACACACACACACACACACACACACACACACACACACACACACACACACACACACACACACACACACACACACACACACACACGCGCGCGCGCGCGCGCGCGTTATCATTGTAAAAAATTTTTCCTTGCTTAAGGTGTCTAGAATAATAATAAATTGTTATTTAACTTGTTGGAAGAGCGGAATCTCCTAACACAAGCAATGCTTTGCTTAAAAGGAGATTCCAAATACTAGCATTGTTATACTTTTAAGTTGAATCAATAAACAATTTATTTATTTATTTATTTACGTGTGTACATTTCAGATAGTCTTCACAAGGAAATGTTATCTAACTGTATTCTAATATAAATGGTCGAAATGAGAGTCATACCTACGCGCCTCGAGTTTAGTATACACTTGGTACAAAAACAGCCGTGAATGCGCCGCAGTGACGAACGAAAATTGTGATGTAGTAGTTATAGCGTCTGGTATACTTAATCAGAAGATGCAGGTTCGATTTCTGCCCGCAGTCGAAGATATTGTAGAAGGTTCTTACGGTAAGAATGAAGAACATTGCGCAGGCAACTACTTTAACTTAACTGGATTTTTATTATTTATATCAGTTTTTTAAACCTTACCAGTAATGTGGGTCGCACATTACTAGTAATCTTATTAACCCCTCGTGCTAAGCTAAAAATGCGTGTGTTACGAGTGACTCTACACGTCGGCAGTGCAATCAAGTGGGTGAGTTTCGAACCGGCAACCACATGATCGCAAGTCTGACGCCCTAGCCATTAAGCTACCGCCGCCTTATAATTGAATTTATAGCTTAGCTTAGCTTACAGGACAATATCTGTCGCGTCAGCCAGCATAAAATAAATAAACTTTAATGCCTTATCATTCTGCAAAACACATTCATCACTTCGTACTCAACACGCAAGTATTATGTATTTACTTAAGTGGTAAATTTCCCCCTCAGAAAATCCACGCGCTACAGAAACGTGGTAACTGCCACTCGAGACGTGTTTAACTACCCTACAATCTGTTTGTGTGTTAAGAATGCGTACAAGGTACACGATACATAATTAGGTGATTTTGCACGGCTTGGTGAAGCTGAAAAGGAATACTGTGTTGTTGAACGTACGTATTATACATAACATCGCATCACGCCTGTATTCCTTGAAGGGTTGGTTAGATGTGACCTAACGTAAACTCGGTACACTTAGGTCCCATGTAATAGGGGTCTATTGCCTTTAAACGAGCACAAATCACACTAAACTGTTACTGAGAATTTCATAGAAAAATCCTATGACACTTTACACAACCTTCGAATCAAACCCGTATTGGGTTGCTCTAGCGTAGCATTTGCGGTGACGACCACTAGACTACCTACACCTCTGCCTAACCCTTAAGGGAAAATAGATATGATGGTTAGTGTAAATAAATATAATGTTGTTTGAATTCACTATAATAACGTAGCGATCGTAATCGGTACCGATATTAATTCTCTATATACCAATAGATTTTGCATATTATCTATCTAAGGGGCTTAACAAGTTCAAATCCAATATTGATATAACAACAAGTTGCCCTATAGTTATAAAAAAGGGCACGAATACAATGTATCGTGACCGCCTTACACATCAATAGTTCAATGCGATAATTTAAGTAAAAACACGTTAATTCAACTGTGACGAAGCTGATACCGTGCCTAGCGACGCAAGGAATCGATAAAGCTTCAACACACGATGTCAATGTTGTTCAGTGAATTAAAAATTTACTGCGTATAGTTTGTTTATGTGATTCAATGGTTTAAGAACTATTTGAGAACTGTTTAAGTGTTGTGTGTTTTGAGAGGTGTGGAGAGAAATCTGTTTGTGTTAATACTGTATTTAATTCACTAAAGCCTTTACCAGTTGCCGGTCACTGAAATAATATATTTTGCATTGTGTCTGTTATATGGCACTGGACAGCGTGAAGTAGTGAAATTGTTACAATAGTAAGCATGACCAGAATATATTTAAACGTAATTTATGCATTTAAACGTAAGGAAAAACTTATGCAGATAATAAAAGATATTTAATAAACTTGTACACTAATGACTAAATTTAACTCCGTAACCCAAAAAGACTGTTGTTTTCCAAAACATTCGTTCAACAATTAGGTACCTACAGTTTCTTTTTGTGTGATTGGAATTATTCTGATACAATAGTCAATAATCGAGTTCAAAGATTCCGTTACATACATACCTACCTGCATACGGCGAAGCTAATTAGGTGTATTAATAACAAGCATAATGTCAAATAAAACCTACAACGAGTTACTAATAGAGACATCAGAGCTTATAGGCGAAGCTACTCAAGCGGATGAAGCGCTTTTCGAAGCAGGAGCCACTGACAGAGCAACTCTTCTACCACTACTTCTAGACCTTCGAGTGAGGTACACAATCTTACTGAGGAGACTGGATGCGGTTTACGATCAGTTGCTACAGCCACAAAAGCGCATGATTGTCAGGAGACTCCTGGAATCCTGCTTGGGAAGACTGATCGAGATTAAGCATGACTTAGTGGAGATGCGTTTGACTGATCACACTTTTGATGATGATGAGGTAAGCTTATAATGTGTTAATTAGGAGAAGGTATATACAGGGTGGCTTATATAAAAGCTTACCATGAATTCAGAACATGATTCTGGAGCTGATAAGGTAATTTTTGTCGGGTGTTTAAAAAAAAACTACTGTTGCATACATTTTGACCGTGTAGATATTGCACTTTCGTAGGAAAAACAGTTTTTTAATAACCGACGAGAAATATCAACGCTACGGGGTCCAGAATCATGAAATTATAATTCATGGTAAGCGTTTGTTCGTCGATGTCCCTTCCACCCTGTATATCTATTATAAGGTAATCTAGGGCAAAGGCTGATATTGTGGATTTTACATTAAACAAGCCTGTATTCCTCGAAGGGTAAGCAGAGGTGTACTTAATGTATATTTACAGTTCACCGGGTATGTTTAGGTGGATTGTTTTTCCTTAGGCGCGTTGGGCACCAAATTTTTTTTTTTTGTTTTTTCGCAAATTATTTGACTGTTACTGTCACGTCTGTCACATTGTAGGATCATGACAGTAAGCATTGCGACATCAACTATATCCAACTTATTCTACGTGATATGTTAAGATTCTAATAAGATCCTAAGATTTTGCTGTGCAAAACAGGGTTCATTTTTGGTTCCTAAATATGCTTAAACAACTTGTAAAATATGTTAAATGCAATAAAGAAACAATTATCATTATTCTCAACCGAGTACTAAACAAAACGTTTGCTTAAAAATTGCTATCATATGAGATAGTAGTGTAAAATATTGGATTCGGACAACTTTGTCAAAAGAATCTAACCTTTATCTGCTTTAAATGCTGCATTACCTATGGCTCATTTCTTTTCTTTAAATCAACCTTCAGGCACTCGTCAAACTCCAAGTGACGCCATACGAAGCTGAGCCATGTATTCCACAGTTCTTCATCAGAGAGAGAAAAGAAGAAATTGACAGCAGAAGACAATTTGTTCTAGACACACTAAGAAAATTAGGTTATGAGCCTCCGAAGGCACAACCTCTAGTCCTGACGGAGCAGCAAGCTGTTATAATTATACAGAGCCATGAGAGGGCTAGGCAGGGAAGACTCAGGTCAGTGGTGATCCCATCAAAAACATACCTAAATGTGAAATGAGAGCTAAGTTTATTAAGACGAATATGCGACGTTGTCGACTTTGTTGACAAAAGAATTTAAGATCTACAATAATCTACATATATGTGTGCCATGCTCTATGAAGGAAATCCTATTTTTTTTATTAGGCTCACATTCAAAACTCTTAAATATTTTAAATAACAATTCTTGTTTCTTAATACTACTATAATGTTTGCTACTTAATAGGTAGGTACTACAAATTCTTAAATTTTAACAGACAATTATTTATTTATATATTTTACTAGGGATGTAATTCAAGCTCAAGATTTAATCATTTTTTTTATTGCTCTTGTTGAAATGAAAACAAAAATTTTCTAGGATTTACAAACGCCTGTTATGCAAAATGGCTCTAACCATATTCAAAATAATGGTTAACTCGTAATTTTATTAAAGGTTTAATTAGGTACTTAAATACATTTATCTTAAAAACAGGGGGCAGTTCATGAAAGAAATCCGTCTTCTCAAAGAAAAAGGTCGAGATCAGAAGGGAGAAATGTCAGCAACTGCAGCTACTGCTATTCAGAAAGTTTGGAGAGGATTTCTGGCAAGACGGTTGACTAAGCGAAGGAAACAACAGGAACAACTCTTGATAGGCATGGAGTTGCCACCGTACATGGAGTCGGACTCTTTTAGAAAAGCTGAGGAGGTGAGGATTAGTAGTTTATTGAGGTAGGGTGGCAAAATTTTTGAACGCTTGAACAAACTTATTAAAAAGTACATCGTCAACATAGATAAAACCTTATTTGGTGGAACTGTTCGCCGCTGTTCTCTATTCTCTACCTTCTGTTTGAAAGGACTCTTTAATTTTATTATACCACAGGTAAAAGACTACCGTCGAAATTTGCAACTGGAGAGAGAGAAGGAATATCAAGCAGCTCTAGTCACCATCGAAGAGCAGCTTCGATCGCAACATGAGATGAAGATCAACGAACAGATAGGAGATGAACTGAGGAGATGGATCAGGGAGTACTATGATAGAACTGGGAGGTTCCCTGATATGCCGTCAGAGGAAAGTGGTGGAAGCAGAGCTATGTACAGTCGAACAGGTGAGATTATAATGATTAAGTCTTTGGGTATGCCCAATAATGGAACACAGATACTTAGCAAAGTAAACCGTAGTCTAGCTGTGGCAAATGTGAATTTATGTGAAAAATTATATAGTATAAAGGTGAAAATTTGAAAATAATATATTATGTAGATCAGCAAGTGGAAATTAGCACGAATAGATTATTTTAAACCAGAATATTAATTAATAAACATTTTTGCAGGGACGGGCATGGAAAGTGAACTTAGCAAATCTTCACCAGTTTCTTCTAAAGAATCCAAAAGAAGTAAAGATAGTAAAGACAAGAAGAACGGCAAATCTGAAGAAAACGGTAAGAATGGCAAAGAAGATACAGATGACTTCGACACATATAAATGTATTAGTTCTGCATTTTTGCAAGATATGACTGGAGCTAATGAAGAGTAAGTATATAATACCCATTTTATAGGTGATATGATATAAACTTAAAGTTTTGAAAGAAATTGATGTCAACTACATGTATTTCCTTAGGTATGAAGATATATGGAAGTTCAAAGACGATGCAGATAACCCTCACGAAAGGTATTACAAGGATATGATAGAAAGGGAGAAAATGGTTAAAATTGAACAAGAGATAAGAAACATTGTTGATGAAATGATGAGAAACGAATTGGAATTGCTGCAAGCTGCATTTGACAGGGATAGAGCACAGAAGGGAAAAAAGGCTAAGAAGCAACAAAAGAAGGTAAAACCATCATTGTTACTTGAATTCACTAATACAAGTCTGAAGATCGTTAGAGTAGTTCTTAGTGGTCATCAAATGTGGATTTATATTGTTTTATTAAGGCTTTTTAGGTTTATCTTTATCGTATCGTATATCAATTCTTAGTTTTTTTTTGCGACTCCAACAAGCTAATCTGTACCTACTTATTTTATATCACATGTTTTATCAAGACTCGTCGTGGGGGCAAGAAGAGTAAAAAGAAGAAAGAGAAAGATCTTACACCTGATAGAACAACAGAATCACTATTTGAAGAACTTGTGAGCAATGGCATCATAAGACCGTACCCTCTGGTGAAAATTGATGATTTTATAGGTGAAAAGTGCTACGTAGGTTCCGAATGGAGAAACAATGGGATGGAAGCTACTCCATGTTTAGGCGATATTAGACAGCTCGTGAAAGAGTACTGCATCTTGCCATTGGGGTCTGAACTTGTTAGAAATAATGCCCCATTAGTGAGATCAGTACTAATTACAGGTAAGTAATATTTTTTTATAGTTTAACTACATTTTCCTCCCATGTATATTCCTGTCACCACGACCGGAATAGTATCACTTTGATATCGTATTATTAAAAATATGCCTTTTAAGTAACCTGTATTCAGAATTATTAATATTATGCGTAACGATTATTAGGATACTAAGTATGCCAAATTTTATGCAAATAAATAGTGGACCGACCAAAAGCCATAGAATACAATCGATGTGACCAAAAATTTGAATATGGTATCGTCATCATCATCACTACAGTGTATGCGGTTCTTGCGAACGATTTCCTTTTCTAAAAATCAGCATTATAATTATGTGACCTACTTTAGTTCTTACGTATGGTTTCATTAGATAATTTACATTATGATTAAAAAGAAGTATTTGTATTTTAAACTTTTTATCATCAGGTGCAGCAGGATCCGGCAAAAAGATGCTAGTCCATGCCATCTGCACAGAAGTTGGTGGAATGTTATTTGACTTAACACCAGCGAATATAGTCGGCAAGTACCCTGGCAAATCAGGTCTGATTATGCTGATACATCTAGTAATGAAGGTCTCAAGACTGCTTCAACCTTCAGTGATATGGATGGATGATGCTGAGAAACCGTTTGTGAAGAAAATACCTAAAACTGATAAGACTGACCCAAAGAGGTTGAAGAAGGATTTGGTCAAGATCATTAAAGGTACTTTAAAAAAATATATATCTTCTCCAAACTTACTTAAACTTGCCAAGACATGCTTAAACGTAATATCGGCCAACCCTTACTGAATCACTTTGGGAGTCGATTTCTATTCATCATCTTAAATTCATTTACTTTCCCATTATTGGGTACAGGTCTCCTCTTACAATGGGGTTAGGCTATAGTCCTCCACGAAAATCAGAGGTGTCTTAGATTTTCTATCGAGTCCTATAACTTTGCAGTCCAATGGACTTATCACTAGTCTGTCACTGCTTCTATTTTTGTTTGACCTGGATTATAGCTTACTACTATCTACTACGCACACTTTCTTTTATATTTTCAGGTATTTGTCCAGAAGATAGAGTAATCTTCATCGGTACCACAAGAGCTCCTTGGGACGCAGAACAAAAACTTCTATTTCAATGCTACCAAAAAGTTATCCAGATACCGAAAGCTGATTACGGCAGCATATCTTTAATGTGGAGAACCAAGTTACATAGGGCTGGAGCATTGAATCCAAGACTGGATATATCTTGTTTATCGAGAGTGTCAGATTCATATACTCTAGGTAAATTATGTTCTTTTGCTTTTGTTCGTTTTTGTGTGTGAGTGGGTGATTCAAATTCACGATGCAAAAATGTTTTAGAAATCGGTGCCTTAGATTTGGTTACCTCAATTTTTGTGACTTCCAAAACTGTTTTGCACATAAAGTTATTTTTATAGTTCGCCTTGAAAAATTGGTTAATATAAATATTTCCATGAACTGGGAACCTTTTTTGTTTACTGACGTTGGTTAACACATTTTTATTTGGTGAACACATCTCACACACACACACACACAACAGTTTCACAAATCTTTAAAATTCAACTCAAGTGACAATGTGTTTTGATTGGATCCAAGTGAATGCACTAATAATTTAATTTTTAATTTCCAATGCTATGGTAAACCACCATAATACATGATTTTAGCCAGTTAAAATTTGCTATAAATTACCAGATCTATTTTTATAGTACGGTAGAAAATCCTCATAGATCTTTCGCTCCGTCTGGGAAAGCGGCAGCGTATGTTGGACTTGTACCTACTAAAACCGCACTTGCCTTCTCATGCCCTATCGGCACGGTCGTGGGATTTTTTTATACGAAAATTACCAGTTCTAATTATTGTTGTTCTTTAGGAACACTCTTGGCAGTATTAGATCTGGTGCTCACCACAAAACGACGTCTACAACTGAGGGTGCGCGCTTTAACTGCTACCGAAGTGGCTGTTCAGCTCAGTTCTAAGGAGCCAGTGTATGCTGAACATGTAAGATTTGTTTTTTTTCATTCTCATCATTGTTAGCTAACTGTCTTCTTGTGGCTTCTAAATGTTTGATTCGATTCCTTGCCACGACAATTTAAAGTTCCAACAAATCTTTTATTAATCCAATAAAGATTAAAAAGCCTGGGCTATACCTAGTACCTATATATTCGGCTTTATATGACTTTAGCTAATTGTCTCTCATTTTAAGAGGATATTTGAACCTTGTAGTGGGACGATAGATATGTTGGTGAAAAAATGACTGCAATAAGACGGGAAGTTTTGTTTATTAACCAGATAAGCACAGAGTCAACAATGCCAATTTCAACAAGATATAAAATAGTTAATTATTTACGTTTAAATAACTATGCTCATAAGTCTGTAATTGTAACTACAGGAAGCGTCAGCAGAGTCCTGGTGGTATAAAACTCCAATGGAGAGGAGAAGACAGAAGGTTCTTCAGAGGATGGAAGAAGCTCAAGCTGAAGCTGAGAATGGAGGATAATTGACTTAAATAGAGCACGAAATGCTAATAAGATTTTAAGATCGTAATAATTATAAGGTTAACACATTTTGTATACTTAGTTAATATTACACAACAGCGATACATAGGGTTGTAATCTTGATAAAGTCATAACTTTAGAACGACTTTTTCTAGTAATGTGGGCTCTACATTAATAATATTCTTGTTTACCACTCATATTAAGCTAAATACTTCAATTATGAGTGGTTTCACGTCTGTAGTGCAACTGTCTGTAGTGTGGGTTTCGAAACGGCACCCACAGGATTGCAAGGCCAACGCCGTAGCCATAAGACTACTGCAGCTTCAAATTTAATTTTAATTTTAAGAAAATTGTGCAGAAAATTAAAAAATAGAACATACCATGAAGCCTGTATTCCCTGAAGGGTTAAGCGGAGGTGTACTTAACGTAGGTAAACCCACATTTAACCGGTGTGTTAAGGTCCTATTACATAAAAAAAACGTATAAGAACCTGATTTTCTTATGTTTTGCAAAATAAATAATTGTACATAAACAAACGAAAACTTCCTTCTTCTTTAGAAGTACCTACCATAAAACAAGATCACTACACTACTCAACAATTTCAAAGCCCGAACAACCAAACAAAATAAACAAAGAAAACATTTGAAAATCTTGAAAACTTAGCTCAAAAGAACATTCCGGCATTTAAAATAAGAACGAAATATTCGGATGAGGAATAAACAAGAGAGAATTCAGTCTTTCAAACTCGTAATACTTTATCGAAGTGAATCTTCAAAGAGGAAAAGGGGAACGCTAAGAGGATGTTAACACCTGGTCCGTTCACACGGCCATTTTTGAAGGAACTGAAAATTATGGACGGCAAGTATTCGATTGGAAAATCGTGTATGACGTCAGCCTACGGCTATTAAGAATTATTTTGGGATTCTTAAGTGCTTAACTTCGAAAAAAGGGTTCTGAAGTCGTTGAGCAAGTCGTTGTTATTGTTATTATATTGTTGCTTATCAACAGATTTTGAAGTCGTGCTAAGCTAAATGCTTGAGCATGAGCGCAAGTCCGACGCCCAACATTATGCTACCGCCGAACCAAATTTTAAAATGAGGCCGGAAGACACAAAAGGTTATATTATTAGTTAAGATCACAGACCTATATCTAAGATCTGCGGTTATAATCCATACCACAATCATAAATTAGATAGGTACTTTATTTACCTTTTCACGCCTGAATTGCTCAAACAGATCTCATTGTATCCTGAGTAAGGACTATACTACTTATAGGCTTCCTTATGTCACAAATTAGTTATTAAATAATCCCTTTAGCCGCAGGCTGCACCTTGTATTAAAATAAAATTGCAATAATATCTATACTTATATATTTAATAATATTATAAAGCTGAAGAGTTTGTTTGTTTGTTTACTTGAACGCGATAATGTCAGGAACTACGGGTCCGATTTGAAAAATTCTTTCAGTGTTCGATAGCCCATTTATCGAGGAAGGCTATATATCATCACGCTAAGACCAATAGGAGCGGAGCATACATGAAAAATGTTGCAAAAACGGGAAAAAATTAAATACAGAAAAGCCGAGAAAACACGCGGGCGAAGCCGTGGGCGGAAAGCTAGTCCAACATAATCCTAAAATTCTTACCACAAAATATAAAACCGCACGTCACTCCCGTTACTGAGTTTGCATTCGTTCCTCTAAGCAAGACGGGGTGAAACCAAATTACCAGAAAGCTAGCAGTGTTTGCCACGCATGAATATTCTATGTGCCCACCTACAGCTAACCTACGTTGTTTATCTGAACACCGGCTAAGCTAAACGGTTCGTGATTGTTGGTACGGTAATGTAAGTGGATTAGATACTGTTCCTATATTTAATTAAAAAGTTATGGTTTAAACTTTAAATAACAATTATAATATTATTTTCTTAAATTTATTTCCTATTCTACAAGACATTGGCAAAAACAATTAAGGCTGAGATAAATTTTCTTTAAATTTAGCAAGCATGATGTGGTCTCCTTTAAGTGAAGGAGTACACTGAACAAAATCATTATTATAACGAATTGTGTACATTGTTTGTAGGAGATCAAGAAATTAATGAAAAAATCTACCTAATTAGGAATAAAATACATTGCCACTTGAACGATGAAATTCAGCTTAAATCGGACAGTTTTTTTTGTCACTAAAAATAGTAGCAAATGCTGTGACATCAACTGGAATACCGCTTCGTTATGCTCGAATTGGCGTACCCCACAATGCTCACATTCATGCCACTACGCACATGAATTTTAGATTTGCGCATCCAACCCACCGCTCGTATGATTGTCCGATAATTTCCGCCCGGAATACTTGCACTAAGCACTGGGTTACTATGGAACTGTTTCTATGCTAACAAGTATAATACCATATCATCCCTCAGTCCTCTTCCTTCTCCTTAAATTTCTCCTTCCCTTCTCTTTTCGTTAAATAGGCTCGGCAACGCATCTGCTACTCCTTTGGTATTGCAGATGTCCATGAGCGACGATAACTACTTACCATCAGGTAGCTCGCCTGCTCGTTACGATATTACGCTAATTTTCCCGATGTCCCATCTATCGCTGGTAATATTCAAAGGTCTTTAGGTTCGACCTATCAGTTACAAACAAAAATATAAAGCTAAAATAAAAAAAAAACACGACAATTACATTACATCTCGACCGATTTTCATCATACGTAGCTAAGAACACTCTCATTCACCTTTCAAACAACAAAAAAAACATAATCAAAATTGGTTCATCCGTTCGGGAGCTACAATAGCACTGACAGACACACACAAAAACACGATAAACTTATAACACCGGGTCGTTTTTGCGTCGGGAGTTTAACAACAAATCTTTATAAGATACATACGAAAACTATCAAAGCATTCACGTAAAATAACTTCAACCTACCTATTATTGCTAAAATCGAAGCCTTCAAAGGGTAAAAAAACAGCATAAGTGGAAAAACTTCATTTCGCACAAAGGGTACACACTAACAAGTTGCTAACGTAAATTTTGCGATTTCACGGTTTTTCTTACTCCACAGTGGCTGTTTTTATCCTTTGTGAAGTGAGCCTTTGTGAGTCAAATAGAAAAACAGTGTTACCTGCTTTTAATAGAAACGATTTGTGGAGCAAAGCGGTTTCAAGGGAGTAGTAAATGGGAATTTTCTGGCGTTGTTATTTAATTATAAAAGGTTCTGACCACTGGGGTAAATTATTTAGATAATGGTAGGATAAGGAAATGTAAGAGACAATGTTTTAATTACTTAGATAACATAACATACCATCACGCCTGTATTCCCCGAAGGGTTAGGCGGAGGTGTACTAATGTAATTCACACTTCACCACTATGTTTAGGTCCCATGTAATAGGGGGCGAGCCTATTGCCATTATCAGGGCACAAATCCAGACTCCGAGCTGCTACTGAGAATTTTACAGAAAACCTAATAACACTTTGCTCGACCTTGGGATCGAACCCAGGACCTCTAGCGTAGCAGTCGCGCTTAGGACCACTAGACTAATGAGTCGAGTAATTACTTAGATATAGGCAAGTATTTGGATAAGGAAATGTAATAAGATTTTGCAAGTAGATAATGATATATTTATTGTTAAATTTACTTTCCTCGGAAGTTGTAAAGAAATAGTTTTACCACATCAAGACTCCTGTTCCCCGGAAAGCACATTATTTCTTAGTTATAAGTATTAGGATAAGGAAATGTTTTATGATTTACAATAATTATAATACAAATAATTTAGAAGCGGCGGTAGCCTAATGGCTAGGGCGTCAGACTTGCGATCATGTGGTTGCCGGTTCAAACCGCACCCATTGCACTACCGACGTGAACCCACTCGTAATACAAGCATTTAGCTTAGCACGAGGGGTTAACAAGAATACTAGTAATGTGTGACCCACATTGCTAGTAAACTTTTTTTTTTTTAATAAAAAAATACATATAATTATATATTTTTTACTTACTTTTATTACATAACCTGCAACTCACCTGATTATAGTCTAGAGACTGATTATAGGTCTTAAAAGATGAAAAAAAAATTACTTACTTTCCTCGTTATCTGTAAAGAACTATTATAACCATATCAAAGACTCCTGTACCCTTAAAAAGACGTCGGTCCCAGTTGTCAAACGAACAACTTTAATTGACAGATTTCATTAATTTAACAGTTAAACTCTCAAATTAATTGATTCCAATTATCCGGTTAAATTTCATTGTGATATTATATCTCAATTGTTTTGATTGCCCAACAGTGGAATTCTAATTGGACTTACTCAGTTTGTTAAGGTAACTTTAATTAGTATAACATCTCTAGAGAATCGTCTCTTCGATCTTGTGCCGACAAACCTATGAAACTATGAAGTTAAGTTAGCAATCGAATTGATTGAGTTTGTATATAACTTTAGAAAATGTTAAAACTAGCAAAACTGTGTTTTTATTGGATATGAAATATTTTTTTTAAACTTACTAACAATGTGGGTAGCACACTAGTACTCTTGTTAGCTCTTCGTAATAAACGAAATACGAGTGGGTTCACGTCGGCAGTGCAATGGGTGGGTTTCATTTATTTCGTACCGGCAACCACATGATCGCAAGTTCGACGCCCTAGCTATTAGGCTACCACCGCTTCATATTAGATTATAGTCTTGACTGATGAAAAAGCACAAATAAAGAATTGATTGAATTACATTTATAATTAACTAGCTTCCCGCCCACGGCTTCGCCCGCGTGGTTTCTCGGCTTTTCTGCATTTTAATTTTTGCCGTTTTTGCGACATTTTTCATTTATGCTCCGCTCCTATTGTTCTAAGCGTGATGATATATAGCCTATAGCCTTTCTCGATGAATGAGCTACCTAACACTGAAAGAATTTTTCAAATCGGACCCGTAGTTCCTGAGATTAGCGCGTTCAAGCAAACAAACTCTTCAGCTTTATAATATTAAATAAAGTATAGATAGACCCACTTATATGGTTCCTTCTAAATCGTAGTCAGCAATAAAATGAGTTGATATTGGCATACGTTTTCTGAGTGCAAAACACAATATTCTACTCTATACTCTTATTTTTATTTGTGCTTTTTCATCAGACTAGAACTTTGATCAAATATTACTCTGGTCAATATTAAAAAATATTTTCAAAAAGTATAACGCGACTTCTTACGATCCCAAAATACTAGATATTCTATTCCCTTTTTTTATTTTTGCTTTTTAATCCGACTAGACTATGATAAAACATTAGTAGCCAACATTAAAAAATAATTTAACAAAAGTATAACTCGACTTACTACGATCCCAAAATACTAGATTCCATTCTATACGAGTCCTTTTTTAGTATTTGTGCTTTTTCATCAAACTAGACTATGATCAAACATATAGGTACCCTGATAATCATTAAAAAATATTTTTTAAATGATAAAATGCGTCTTACTTCAATCCCACAATAGTATCATTTTGTACCTATAAGATAATCCTTTGCTTTCCTACAAAAAAAATGCCAAGTACAAGAATAGTACGTAATATTATTTCCCAGTACAGTGGCACAATGTCAGTCGTAATAATTTGGCATTACGTACCAAAATCTCATAGTGGTGGGATCTCCATATATCGACGCTTATCCCCTTGTCATAAGCAGGTAGCTGTAAAGTAATAACTTTACGATATCCCACTTAAGTTCGTACCTGGCAGTAGTAGTACTAGTGATGTGCTTGTATCGATGTAATTATTTTTTTAAAAGAAGCTAGAAAATACTAGAATATTCGCCTGTATACTGAGTGCTTTTACAAGCAGATATGGCACATAGATCTTCACCAGACACAACTACTTATCGGGGGATCGAACCCACAAACTGTGGCGCACAAGCCAATCGGTCAGCCACTGTGAAACGATGCGCTTTGAAAATGTTTAGAAGGCGTTAATTAATAGATTCAAAATACACGAAAAAATACTTTAGACATAATAGGTTTTTTATTTTAGTCATAAAAAAAAACACGTATGAACAACACGTAGGTAGAAGCGTTTTTATTGCATAATTACTAAGGTGTTTCTTAATCATTAATCCTAAAAAATAGATACTTTTCAATCATTTTTATATAGACCTTCTCATATCGATGTGTCTTCTCAGATTTGGACTTATAAAGGCCTAGTCGGGACTTACTCCTTCGGCCAGACCGGGCTTACGTTTAGCGAATCAGTACATGTGTCTTGGTGAGTGGTATAAGAGGTGTGAAGAGAGTTAATTTTATCTTTTTGTATTTTTTTGGCATTTTCCATGCAAAGATTATTAAGTTATTTTAGTGAAGCCGCGTTACCTGCGTCTTCTGGTTAACGTCACCTCAAAGACGTAAATTAAAAATGTGATGGCAAAATTTCGACTGGGCGGGTGGGACTCACGGTGGCTTAGCGGTCATAGTGTCTGGTGTACTAAACCATAAGACGCAGGTTCGGATCCTGCCCGCGGGCGTATTTTTCCTTCACTAAAATAGCAGAGTAAATTTTATTTGAAAACACTATCACGTAATATAAGTCTTGCACTGTTTATTGAATTCTGAAATAATTAATACTAACAGTTACATAATGTACGATCGTCATAATTTTGAGATCGCTATAGATAGCAAATATCTGCTACTTTCATTACATAGGTAATTTTTCCGAAATGGAGGCACAATAGCATCTTAAAACTACGCAATATAGGTACGCTTTTTGATAGACTTATTATGAGTTGCAAAACTTTCCCTTTTTATTAAATACAACCCAAAATGATTTAATTTTATAAACTACCTATTGTCTTCAATAGATGATTCTGACGTCACCAAAAGATGTAAAATGTGGAAGAGAAATTCGACATCACAGGCAGTGGTCTCGGTAGCTTAGTTGGTAAAGCGTCTGGTGTACTTAACCAGAGGGACGCAGGTTCAAACCCTGCCTGAGGCCGAATTTTTCTTTCACTAGGAAATTTTCATTCAATAGAAAATTCATATCTTTGTGAACATTTCGCATTATTTAATGCTAAAATATAAAAAAACAAGTACCTAGCAGTTACCACGCTGCCCATCTGTAACTCAAACCAATCATAAGTCGCGACTCATACCCCGGACTTATCGATAGTCACTACCAACATCACTATTGCTAGTGATGAGATTAGCAAATTACTACTTTATTTTATTATGTTTATTTAAGTCGATACAATTTGTGTTTATTTCATCGTGTAAGGAAAAAGTTAGTATTTGTTTAAGGACCTTTTAACTTATATAATTCGGCTTAATTCGTGGTGTTAAAATGTTTATTGTAGGTTTTACTATATTTAAATAAATATGTACTTGAAAAAAGTGAAGTCTTAGTGTCTTGCTTGGTTTGAGTTTAATGAAGCTTCAGTTTTAATTTCATTTTTAATAACCATGTGCATTGAAAAGAAATGTGACGAAACGAAATATGATGATCGCATTCAATTTTACTATATTTCATTTCATACTCAGATTGATTGGACCCTAAAGGCGGGCATACACTACCTTTGTTTAAAAAAATCTTTAAGAAAACGAGTCCTTCAATAATATAAAAAATATATATTGTAATATAATGAAAAATCTATTAAAAAAAAGGAATCCCTGTCCCGGTCACGGTTTAACGTTACCGATCACATTATTTTTTTTAGTTTTCTAATACTTTGAAGAAGGTCTTTACGGGAAGAAAAATTAAGAAAATATCAGAAAACTTAACAACATTTAAGATGAGACAGGAAATATGAACCGAGATGAGACAAGATAAGACGGGGTTCTGTGAGTAGATCTTTAGAGGCACACAAAATTTATTTTTAAACTACAATTTCCACCGGCATTTTCTGACAATCTCCGAAACGAAACTCAGTCATCCTATCCCATACATAAAACTCATTCCTATAAAAATACAACTTCAATTCCCCGCAGTCACCCTGTATTTACCCTGCGGGGATGATAAATGACAATGACGTCACAACACGGCTCATTTTTCTGACCGCCCCCTGCCACCCTATATAACATTCCTGGCGTTATGGGATTTGGGTAGCGTTAAATTGAGTATATGAATGATGTGGTGGTGAGATTTAGGATTATTATGATTTAAAAAAAATAAACAATCCTTTGAAAATTCTTAGAAAGTGTTAAGCAGCTTTGATGACGTGATTTTTTTTTGTTTTGAATAAATTTATTCAGAAAATCGTTTAAGGGTTTTCTGTAAAAAAAAAAACTAACACTGGAAGCTTACAGTATTTACTTGAACTTCTATATTTAAGGCCTCATTAGTCTAGTGATCCTAAACGCGACTGCTACATTAGAGGGTTCGATTTTCGAGCAGGGTTATTGGGTTTTTCTACGAAATTCTCAGTAGCTGCTCGGAGTCTAGATTTGCAATAGGTTCACCGCCTATTACATGGGACCTAAACGTACTGGTTGTGGGTAGACATTAGTACACCTCTGAGTTACCGTTGGGGGAATACAGGCGTGATGGTATGTTCTATATTTAATGGTTATTTTTAATTATATTTGACATTAAATGCTACATAAATTATCACAAAAGATAAAAAAAATGCGACTAAGCTACCGAGACCACTGCCTGTTATGTCGAAATCCTTCTGCATTCCTATACGTCTTAAGGTGACGGAGGGACGGAGGGATGGAGGGACGCAGGTTCGAACCCTGCCATAAAATTTATAGATTTCAAAACCTCCTTTTAAATTATGGTAATTTTTAGCAGATTTTCTTCTCCTCTGAGAAGAAAATCTGCTAAAATCTGCTCTCCTGAAATATCAGCGCTATCTAGCACTAAAGATTAAAAATACTGACTTGTAAAAGTGTCAATCAGTGTTACGTCCTCAGGTGCTGACGTCACCTGAAGATGTAAAATGTGGAAGAGAAATTTGACATCACAGGCAGTGGTCTCGATAGCTTAGGAGGTAAAGCGTCTGGTGAACTTAACCAGAGGGACGCAGGTTCAAACCCTGCCTGAGGCCGATTTTTTAATTCACTAGAAAATTTTCTTTCTATAGAAAATTCATATCTTCGTCAAAGTGTCTTTAAAAGATCTATTCCCAAAAATAAATATTATGTATCATTATCATATAACAAATACAGATAAAATATATAATAATAATATTTCTCCAAAAAATACGAAGCGTGTACATTTGAACCATCTGTGGCATGATTTATAATCTATGTTTTGTGGGGATACATTGCGTTGAGCAGATAAATCAGAGCTGTCGCAAAGTCGTAGACGTATTTCTGTCGTAAATAAAGAAATCCTTACACTTTCGTATTAAATATCGTTGCGTTTAGTCGCGCGTGTGTATTTTGACGGTAACGTGTGTTTTTGAAGCTATTGATTGTGAAAATGTGAAGCGATTTTAACGTAACATGCAATCACGCCTGTATTTTATAACCGGTTAAGCAGTGGTGTACTATAAAATAAATGCTTAAACACCTATGCTTCTCCGGTATTGGAGGTAAAGGCATTGCTACTAGTGGAGCATAAATACAAAATCCAAGCTTCTATTTACAATTTTATAGTTAGTCCCAATAACATTTAGCGCGACCGGGGAACCGAGCCCAGGACCTCATCGAGCTGCATGTGTAATTATTGCCAGTATGCTAGTGATTTTTTTTAATGCACAGCGATTATTTTGTGACGAAAATGTGCTGTACTTCATTAATTAAAATTTTGTAAAATACATTAAAGATGAACTAAAGACGTCTTTATAAGAATAAAAGGGAATTTACATAAAAATTTCAAGAATCTTCAAATAGCTTTCAAGCCCGCTCAAGATTTGAAATCAGCCAATGATAAAATTCCAGACAAATCCGATTAAACTATAATACTCAAACTCAAACTCAAACTCAAACTATTTATTTGCATACTAAGGTTTAGGGTTCTTAAGTATAACATATTTATGTACAGCTTAGCACCTTTTTCAGGTGTTGCAAATTTCGAGGGCTTCGAACAAATACATTATAAAAAACAATTATCATTCTTATTAATACTAACAATTATGTTTATTGATTTGTAGCATTTTGTATTGTATTGTGTATGATTGTTGTGTGTAATAGTATTATGTGTGTATTTTAGATTCTATGTTATTTATTATAATTTATCGTATTGTTTATGGTAATTATGTTTATTATTTTGGCTGTATTATTTATTCTCTAAAATATTCTTTTATTGAGTAGAAACATTTTCCTGTTAAATATGTTTTTAATTTCCTATTAAATACTGTTTCTTTTGTTTCGTTTTGGAGATCTTTTGGTAACCTATTGAATATCTTAACTGACATATAATAAGGACTTTCGTTGAGCATGTTAATTCTAGATGGTGGTAGGTATAGCTTATTTTTGTGTCGTGTGTTTATATTATGAGTGTCTTTCACTTTTGTGAAATTGACAATATTTTTGAAAACGAATAGACTCATGTCATAAATGTATATGGATGGGAGAGTTAGGACTTTGTATTTGGTAAAAAAGGGTCTGCAGCTATTTTCATTGTTAATTTGTGCTATGATACGTATACATTTTTTTTTGTAAAATGAACAGGTCTTGGATGTTTACGCTATTTCCCCACAACATGATGCCGTATCTTAGCCAGGAGTATGCATAGGCGTAGTAGGCTGATAGTGCTGTCTCTATGTTTGTATCATATTTAATTTGAAATAGGGCGTATGTAAATTTTGATAGCTTTGATTTTATGTGTTCAATGTGGGTCTTCCAATTAATGTGGGTGTCTATGTTGATGCCGAGTAATTTAAATGTGTCTACGTTTTCTAAAGTTTTGTTTCGAAAAGAAGTATCTATAGTTAATGGGGGAGTTTTATAAGATCGGAATTGTATTGTTTTTGTTTTATTATAATTTATCTCTAAGTTATGGTCATGGAGCCAACATGTTACTGCTTCTAAAGTTTCTTGTAATATGGATGTAGGGTTGCTTAATTTATCATATTTTATTAAAATTGATATGTCATCTGCGAATAAAACTGGTAGGGTTATATCTTTATTTAGAATTTTTGGTAAGTCGTTTATATATATTAAAAATAGAACGCTTCCTAGAACACTACCCTGTGGTATTGAGCATGATATTTTTTTCTCTTGAGATCGGACTGTTTGTATTTCATTTTGATTTGTGTTGTAATTTTCTATCTGGACTATTTGTGATCTATTTTGTAAATAAGATTTAAACCATGAGAAGGCCGGGCCCCGAATGCCTGAGCCATGCAATTTATTAAGGAGTATATTGTATAGTACTTTGTCATAAGCTTTTGTCATGTCCAGTAACACCCCTAACACATTCTTCTTGTCGTTTATATGCTGAAGGGCCGTTTGTACATATTTGTACACAGCTAGCGTGGTTGATCTTGATCTTCTAAATCCATTTTGACAATCATCGAGAATTTTGTATCTTTCTAAAAAATGGTATAACCGGTTACACATGGCCTTTTCAAATATTTTGGAAAATGTTGGTAGTAGGGCTATGGGTCTGTAATTACTGGGGGTGTCGGTGTCACCTTTTTTATGAACGGGTTTTACTATTGAAATTTTTAAGAGGTCTGGGAATAGGCCATCTTGAAAGCTTTGGTTAACTAAATATGTTAGCGGTATTGATAAGTGTTCTGCGCATTGTTTAAGTAGGATCGGAGGAATACCGTCAATACCACAGCTGTGTTTGTTTTTAATTGAGTGAATTATATTAATTATTTCCTTTCGGTCTGCAGGGCGTAGATACATTGAGCATATAGGCGAATCTATTACTGGTCTACCTTTTTTATTTGTATGTTTTGTGCTGTTAGGGTCCATACCGACAGTCGAAAAGTACTCATTAAATATGTTTGCAATCGTTTCTGAGGAATTTATGATTTGGTTATTAACTTTTAGTGATATGTTTTTATGTGTAGAGAAATTGGGCTTTTTTGTCTTTTGGTAATATTGCACGATAGTGCTATCTTTTGTCTGTATTCTAAGTATTTTAATGTCTCTGAGATTCATCTCTGTAAAGCTTTCAAAAGAACTCTAGGTGACCTATAAAAAGCTCTATTAATATATATAAAATATAAACCCAATTTTCCAACTCGTAGAACATAAATCCGCTTGTCAAAAACATTGAAGATTTGCACGAATTGCGCAAACAATTTTGTTGATAACCATAACAAATTAACCGTACCTTGGCAAAGTTGGGCGCATCAAATAATATTTTAGATACGACAAAATTTATAATCCTTTCAGAACGAATAAAGCTGGAGCCCTCAAGTATAACAAATTTAAACGATTAAGAAAATTAAATTTGGCCCCTGTTTTAACTTATTTGACGGATAATTGACCTTATAATTTAGACATACCATCACGCCTGTATTCCCCGAAGGGTTAGGCAGAGGTGTACTAATATACACCCACATTTCGCCGGTATGTTTAGGTCCCATGTAATAGGGGGCCAGGCTATTGCCACTAACCGGGCACAAATCCAGACTCCGAGCTGCCACTGGGAATTTCATAGAAAAACCCAATAACACTTTGCTCGACCTGGGAATCGAACCCAGGACCTCTAGCGTGGCAGTCATGCTAACGACCTCTAGACTAATGAGGCTGTCTATTCTTATAATTTAGATAGAAACCAACTTTTCGTGATGAAACTGCTACCCATTTTCCGAGCTTCTGCCCGGCGGAGGTCTGATGCCAGTCGCTTAATTTCATCATCAGCCCATTAAGTTATCCCACTGCTGGGCACGGATCTCCTCTCAAAACTAGAGAGGTTAGGCTATTGCGGGTTGGTAGACTTCACATGCCATGCCATGAAAATATCTCAGACATGTAGGTTTCCTCACAATGTTTTCCTTCACTGTTTAAGCGCGCGATAATTAATAATTAATACACACATGACATCGAAAGTTCGTGATGCATGCCTTTGATTCGAACTTGAAACCTTTGACTTGAATACGACGTGTAATCTTTGATAATACAATCAATCACAATCCGTTAATTACAAGAGGAGGAATCTTGTTACGACGACCCCCAAGGGTATTTAAGGGGTCTCTGTAGGGGGAACAAACAGCAAATACGTGAGCTTATCACCTGCATGCAATATAAACTCCCCTCCGCCAATTCTTGTTATCCAATATAATCCGTTGTACAAAGTTAATTCGTGTAACATCAGTTGAATGACAATTGTGTGCCTTCCGTTAAGGGGTCCGTCTGATATTTTGTATTGGGAGCTTAAGCCAAAGTGGTCGCTGAAAATTAGGTATTATTGTAATGTAACATATTATGCAACGTATTGATGTATTGCACAAAAGTTACTGCTACTGATTCCCAAGCTAAGCTTGACCTTGTATTTTGGGATACAGTATTCAGCCGCAAAAAGAATTACATATTAAAATACGAATACATTGATTTGATTGTTGCTAGACATGAAACATGGAACTGTTAATGGTAGGTACTATTGGCAGCGATTGGTACATCTGTTTGTACCCAATGGATTTAAAAAAAAAAGCTTACTAGCAATGTGGATCGCACATTACTAGTATTCTTGTTAACCCCTCGTACTCAGCTAAATGCTTGTGTTACGAGTGGGTTCACGTCGGTAGTTAAATGGGTGGTTTCGAAACGGCAACCACATGATCGCAAGTTCGAGGCCTAGCCTAGCCATTAGGCTACCACCTACCTTTTAATTTGACGCATTTGTAGAAAAACACAGCCTAAAATAATCAAAGTGTGATTGCAACAAATTATGATAATAAATTAGGGTGGTATAACAAGAAAGTTGTTAATGGATTACTCTGTGGTCGCAAACGACGTTGGTACACCGCAAAACTTTGCTGGTCGTGCCAAACTTGGACATTTAATTTTCTTGTACATGCTTACTTGTATGTCTTATGTGTTTCTTTGTTACAAGAAAGTGTGGTTTGTTTATTTATAAAAATATTTTTGATATCTTAGAACAAATATGCACACAAAAAACTACTCTTTAAAAGAGTCCCTAATTTCTCATATTGGTGATTAGTCCAAAAATGAAGCCGAAAAAACTACTCAAAAGCATAGTTTCACATTTTGGCTAAATTCACTTTATGGAAGTCATGATAACGTGTTTTACAGTAGTCAAATCTCATTTAATAATACCGTCTTTAACCATTCCAACTTACAAGGCTGCTGTTGGGCTTAAAAATAAATAATATGGGATAAAATTTCATGTGAAAGATCAAATACAGACCACCTCATTAGTCAAGTCATCCGCGGTGCAACTGCTACGCGGTCCTGGGCTTGATTCCCAGGTCGAGCAAAGTGTTATTCAGTTTTTCTATGCAATTCCGAGAGGGTGCTCGTAGTTTGATTTTGCTCCCAGTTAATGGCAATAGGCTCGTCCCCTATTACAGAGGAAACATACCGGCGAAATCAGGATGTACTTTATACATCTCTGCGTATCCCTTCCATGTTATGTAGTACTACATTAAGATAAATATTGTAATTTTCTCAAAACGTATGAGTTATTTTCCATGCCACACATCCGTTTCTTCCAAAGCAGTTTATACCATACAGCGAAGCTATTGACGGACCCTAGCAAGACCCTCCTTGTAAACAACTCGTTAATAATTGCTCTTAACCCTTCCTATGTTTTATTCATATTACCCTGTAAACCGAACTAGCATAATGAAAAGGGACAAGTTTGCATCACACACTAAAATTATGTTACACCGACGCGTAAAGTGATTAAGAAATTCTATTCACAAAAAATAATTTCGTTACGGTAACAATAAAAAGAACAGCCGATTTATCGTCCCACTGCTGGACATGTGTCTTAGGCTAATAGTAAGCCTTCCCCACGTCGGTTATCTTCACCGTTTATGCGCGTGATGAATAATTTTATTAATACGCACATACATACACTCACGTCTTTTTCCCACAGGGGTACATAGGCATACACAATAGACCACTAAACTTGCTACGACTATTGCATACCTCTTTCTTCTTCCACATTCATACATCTTTTCATACACACAAGTCGGTTACGAGTACGACGCACCTGACCTTTTTGGTGGACCTCGCTGATAGGCTCGGTATATGTCCTTCTAGGGTGACTTCTCTCGACGCTGCCGCTAACTTTCGCTCTAATAAATTCCATTCGTTAATGTTCTTTCATTCATTCTCTTAACATGCCCAAATTATCATAGCAAATTCCTTTCAATTCTTGTCACTACCTCATCATCTTTTTGCCCGCAACGTCCGCAGTCTAATACTAACATGATTTCGAAAAGTCAGAGGTGTGGGCTTTCTATTCCAATCGAGGTTAAGTAGCAGTATGAATACTGCTGAATTTAGTTCGATGAGTGTGGAGCGCCGGAGACCCAATTCCTCCCTCAGTCCCCTTCCTTGTCCTTTCTCCTTCCTTTCCCTTCTCCTTAAATAGGCTCTGAACGCATCTGCAACTCCTCTCGTCCATGGGTGGTGATGACTACCTACTTTACATCAGGTAGCTCAAGTGCTCGTTTGCTGAGCAATATCATAACAAAAAATTGGCGGTCATATCACTAGGCTATCACTGATCGATCCTAACGACAAATATTTATATATTTAATTTTGCTTAACAATCTGTTGATCTGGAGACCCATTTGGTACAGCCGTGAGACGCATAACTATCTAATTTAATTATACTTATTTCGAGAGTTGATTTTATTATGTCGTCTTGTTTTTATATATGTATATTTATTTATTTAATATAATTGACTGCCTCGCTGGTCTAGTGGTCCCAATCGCGACTGTTACGCTAGAGGTCTTGGGTTCGATCCCCAGGTCGAGCAAAGTGTTATTGGGTTTTTCTATGAAATTCTCAGTAGCAGCTCGGAGTCTGGATTTGTGCCCGGTGAATGGCAATAGGCTCGCCCCCTATTACATGGGACCTAAACATACCGGCGAACTGTGGGTGTACATTAAGTACACCTCTGCCTAACCCTTCGGGGAATACAGGCGTGATGGTATGTTATGTTATTTAATATGTATATTTTTTATTATGTTCAGTTTGTGTCTTCGGTGTTGGCGAAACGTTTTTATTTCTTCTTTCTTTCTAAACACTCAATTTCAAACACGGTGTAACAGACATCCATTTCCAAACTTATTAAGACGGTATCGAGCATTACGTTTGATATCTCGCTTATGCTGTAGTTTCTGTAGAATATGTACAAAGTTCGGAACAGCGTTTACATCGTTGCCTTGTCCGTTAATATTGTTATATTTACTGTATGTCTGTTTAAGGATAGCTCTTAATAGACTTGCGCTGTTCTTGTTAACAATAATTTGATAAGTTTGTTGGGAATGTATTTGGATTAATATAATGAACGATTTGTCAGGACCAAAATAATATAATTCATCAACATTATCAGTCCACAGTTAGACGTAGACCTCCACTAGTGTGCGCCATTTCACTCTGTCATTTTTTGCATCCAGCTTCTGCCAGAAACCTTTCGCAAATCATCACTTTTAAACAAGTAGTAGTAGTGTCGCGCTGGCATGTCTACATGCCTGCATGAATAGGTCTGCACGACCGGGGAAGTACTACCCTCCCACTGAATATCGACGTCAAGTAGCATACTGTTGTATTCCGTAGATGAGTATGGAACGCCGGAGGCCCAATTCCTCCTTCAGGCCCCTTCTTCTCGGCAACGCATATGCAACTCCTTTAGTTTTGCAGATGTGCATATCTGCTTGTATGCCGAGATATGCCATGCCATGCCAAAACTCATTCCTCTCATCTTGCTGGAATTAAAAAGAAATATATTGAAGTGAATTGACTACACAGTCCCAAACATTAATAAATGTTAATATGTTAGTAAAATTCGAACGTACCAGTAAAAAATAAAAGCAATTTTGCTACACATGCATTTCGAAAATGGAGGTCATATTGTATAAGTTGGTTACACGTCAGGTCTGCAAAACATTTGAATTGCACCTCCACTCGAGGCATTCCTCGTTAGTCACTCCGAGGACCCATTCAGAATTGTATTCTGTAACAATTAAATTGTGTACCCCTGCGTTTGTTTTTCCAAATGCTTCTATACGACATTAATTTCAGCTATCCTTTCTATTCAGACGAGCCACAAATAAGCCACTCGTCAGCAACTAAAGTGTTGCCTGATATTTATACAAAAATGTGCAGCTGTGTTTATCATCATCATCATCAATCCATTACATTGTCCCACTGCTGGGCACGGGTCTCCTCTAAGTACGAGAGGAGACCGAGCTGTGTTTATACTGTGTGATAATTTGCAGTCACGTTTAATGGCTGACAATATGTAGTCAAGTGGAACTGCGCAACTTTGACATCTCAAGGAACCGTACCTTATATACCCATTAATTATTTTTAAATGTGCTACAGGTTGCCGACTTGGCACGTATCGACCAGTATCCTGTAACGACACTTTTCAGACGAAAGCCACATTTATGTTGCTTTAGAGTGGCTAAAAAGTTGCAAGTCTATTTTGATACTTAACCCTTTATCTACCGTGTGGTGTCCCAAAGGTCCCAGACCGTAGGGTGACCACGTAATGAGAATTCTCCGTGGGTCCCGTACGAACGTTTCGTTAATGACTGCACATTTGTTCTTTGGAATAAAACGTGGGGTCTCATTTTAATTCCCTTTTCTATGTATTTGTTTATGGTTTTTGTGCGTAGAGGGGAGAATTAAAAAGAAAGAAAAGAAAAACTATTTATTTCCTGCAAAACAAGATGAGACTTAAATTACAACACTATTACAAAACTTAAAACAAAAAAAAACAAAAATATCTAAACACGATTAAAAAATAAAATAAAAATTATGTGCACATAGTCTGTCCCATCCGCCGCAAGGAAAAAGGGTGGCGCTCAGCTTGATGCTGTTCTGCGTTACAAAAACTGGCAACACAGCGCAGCGCTGATTTTCAGTGCCAACCTAATAATGAGTGACGTCTGACGCCTCCCGATGCGCAGTGACACATTGAGTTTGTACAAAATGAAACAATATAGACAAATAAAAAGATAAATGTGTGTGCAAAAAATAGATAAATTAATAAAATTATGATACTTACATATATACATTTATTGTTATTAATAATAGTTAATTGTAATCTGCAACGGTGAAAGTGCATAACTTTGTGCAAATAGAGATACAAAATGTTGCTAATGAGAACCCCTACAGTGAGCGATGAGAACCCCATAAACCACACCCATCATGATATAAAGTCTCAAAATCAACAATCCTAAAACAAAGTAAGTTATCTAAGCATTCAAACTTGATTAATAACACAAATTATTAAATAAAATCCATTAAATTATAAGTAAATTATAAATTCAAATGTCAAAAGATTAAGACAAATTAAATAGATTAGTGAAGTTAAATGTCAGTATTGTGAGACGGTTCGCTCACGCGCACACACGATATCATTATCAGCTACATAATGACTGATCCATGCCTATCACCTGTTTGGATAAGTCAAATTAAAGCTGATATATCTCTATTTTCATACTTACCACTAGAGGTGCCTCTATCTCTCGGTGACCACGTTAAGCTGTCAGTAGCGATTGTTCAACAAACACCCATGATATCGCTTAGTGAATATCAGAAGCCTGAAAAGCTGACAACCAGTTTATCTTTCGGATATCGGTGTTGCCCAAAAATAGGATCGTGAAGGTCTGACGTCAGTCACTTTGAGTAAAATACTGACGACCTAACCTAGACCCTAATATAATTTTGAAAAGGTTACGAATTAGGCTCCTGATCTTCTGAGAAATTATTTGGTAATAAAGTGTTAGTAATTAAGTTCAAAATCGACTGAGAAAGTTTTAGATTTTGTGGTAACTTGATGTGCTGGCCATCGTACATTACTACACCTCTGCCTTACTCTTCGGGGAAAACAGGCGTGATGGTATGTTATTAGGTATTATATTTCGTTTAAATTCTGACCTAGATATCAAGCATTTCATTCCTTTCCCCTTCAAGATATCACTGCTCTAGAACTATCGAATGCTTTGTAACATTCCTATTGATTTCAGTTGTTTCTGCGATTTCAATCATATCCCTAACACCTATATCTTCCCTTTGTAGCTATTGCTATTCAAATTTCGCCTCCAGGTTTACAAGAATAAGAGCTACACATTCTGCAAGTAAGCCATCTATTCCTCTGGTACATTTTCAATGCTTGCTAATCTGCATGCTCCCTTTGTGAGCTTTCAGTGTGCTTGGGCTTTGTGAAAGATTTCCTAGAATATGTGATACAGGATATGGTATGTTCTTGCATGTTCCTTAGTTGTATAACATAACATACCATCACGCCTATATTCCCCGAAGGGTTAGGTTAGGTTCGCCTGTATGTTTAGGTCCCATGTAATAGGGGCGAGCCTATTGCCATTAACCGCGCACAAATTCAGACTCCGAGCTGCTACTGAGAATTTCATAGAAAAACCCAATAACACTTTGCTCGACCTGTAAATCGAACCCAGGACCTCTAGCGTAGCAGTCGCGCTTAGGAACACTTGACTAATGAGGCAGTTCTTTTGTTGTATAATATGTACTCATCAGAATATTCCAAGAGTTTACTTTAAGAGTTTATCCCATTAATTATGTTATTATTTTTTGAAGGCGGTTTAACTTTTTTGTTAAAAGTAATTTTATTCTAGTCCAACTGTATTATGACTCGACGTGTACGTATTTACTTTGCTTATCCCGCTCTGGATAATCGAAGAAAGTAGGTATTCTTAAACAGTTCTGTTTCTAGTTATGAACGGATTGAAACCGTTTCACGTGGCTGAGCATATTACCCATTGACGAATCTGTAGTGTATTGTAGAGGAATGGTGTTGGAAATGAATCTTCAAATTATGTGGGAATGCGCGAGACCCCCTAAATATTTCACGTCACTAGCATCACATAGGCGGAAAAGTTGTCTAAAGACACATGTCAGGTCAGTGCAGTGATAGCCTAGTGATATGACCATTGGACTGCCAAGTCAAAGGTCTCGAGTTCGAATCCAAGGCACGCACCTCTGACTTTTCGAAGTCATGTGCGTATTAATAATTAATTACCACGCGCTTAAACGGTGAAGGAAAACATCGTGAGGAAACCTGCATGCTTGAGATATTTTCTTGAGAGCGTGTGAAGTCTGCCTACCCGCAGTAGGCTTGCGTGGCGGACTATAGCCTAATCCCTCTCGTAATGAGAGGAGACCCGTGCCCAGCAGTGGGACAATGTAATGGGTTGATGATGATGATGATGATGACATGTCAGGTAAGACAATTTATCTAGGGACATCTAAAGTCTAAAATAACGATATGAATAAAGCCTCTTGTCAAGACAGCAAGGATAGGGATTCTTTCAATAATGACCATGGTAAATTTTCAATGGTAGGTATCATAGCACTTGACCCTAAATATTATAAGAAAAAGTGATTGATATTATTTAAGTTAGGCATTTAATGCAATTGTGGTTGGACAAGAGCACACACAACAGAAACATTATTTGTATTTCCATACATTTTACATACTATCACGCCTGTTTTTCCCAGAAGGGTAAGGCAGAGGTGTGCTTAATGTACACACACAATTTGCCGGTACGTTTAGGTCTCCATGTAATAGAGGGCGAAGCTAATTGTATTTACATGCTACGATAATTATTCTACCGGCATAGACACAGACGTAGTTCAACAAAGGGCTAATTTCTTTAGCCCTAATGTTGTTCTAACAACATGCAACAGAAGCAGGAACAGGGCACCCAGGTTTGTCCAATCAGTACAGATGTAATTAGCCTTCAAACAAAGGGCGGTGGACACCGGTTCATTACCCAGACGAAGTTTTGATTGCATTGGGGTGTGTTGTTGAAATGGACTTTCATTACTTCGTTGGTGTGCAAAAATGGCAGGTTATTCTGTATTTCACTTTATGACATTCAATTTAGTGACTGCCTCACTAGTCTTGTGGTTTCAAGGTGACTGCTAAGCTCGAGGTTCTGGGTTTGAACCCCAGGTCGAGCAAAGTTTTATTGAGATTTTCTATGAAATTCTTGTAGCAGCTCGGAGTTTTGGTTTGTGCCCGGTTAATGGCAGGCTCGCCCTCTCTCGCCAAGCGTGGGTGTACATTAGTACACCTCTGCCTAATCCTTCGGGAAATACAGGAGTGATGATATGGAAGAAAAGAACAGGCTGCACCGACCCCAAATAAATTGGGAAAAGGGCAGAAAGATGATGATGATGCTGATGATGATGATATTTGTGTCCTGTGAGAATCAAACTCACGATCTAGGTGATCATCAAACAGACACTTGAATCACTAGACCAAAGACATCGTCAAACTAATAAACTGATGCTTTTTACCCCGGGGAGTTATTTGATATAAAGCACCGATGCAATTAAGCGAACACGCTTTTATGGCAGAAATTTTATTTCCTTAATAAAATGAAAAATATCCCGGCAGACGATAAATTAGCGTAGCTCTTAGGGAAAATATGACGAATTAGCGGTGTTAAGAAAATGAAGGGGAGAATAATGGGGAAGCACTATTTTTAATTAAAAATATGCAAATTTTTATATCCTATCCCATTTTAATATCGAAAATATTAAAATAATATTGCGTTAGACAGACATATACACCTACTTGTATATATATTGTTTTCGGGACTGCTTCATCAGTTTTATAGTCCTGCTACGCTAAAGGTCCTGGGTTCGTTTTCCAGGTCGAGCAAAGTTTTGATTGCGTTGTGGTGTGTTGTTGAAATGGACTTTCATTATTTTTTACGTTTTTTATGGTTTAAAAAATACGCTTTTTGGCCTAAACTATTACGAACTAAATATGTGTGTTCTTATATGGGTAGAATTTGTGAATGATCCTGTTTCTTTTTTCTTATAATTTAAGCATAGCTATGTGGAGCTTGAGATCCTTGATACAAATCCAAGATCGAGCTAACTGTTATTTCATAAAATTCTCAGTAGCAGCTCGGAGTCTGGATTTGTTCCCAGTTAATGGCAGTAGGCTCGCCCCCTATTATATGGGAATTAATCATACCGGCGAAATGTGGGTGTACATGAATACACCTCTGCCTACCCTTCGGAGAAAAGGTGATGATATGACGTGATGGTTTGTATGTTGTTTTTAGGACTGTACAAGTCCCAAAAATAGGTACCTATTTGGTTTTTGAAACAACGTTTGAAACAGTTTAGTCAGGAATAGCGAGACATCGGACACTTTGCAGTCTCAAATCAAAATCAAATGTTTTTATTTCAAATAAGCTTTCACAAGCGTTTATGAAACGTTATTGACTCTAGTTGCACGGTTCCAAAAAGTTGATCTCATGGAGAAGAATCCGGCAAGAAACTCCATAGACACTCTTTTAAAATATATTGTTTTAACATAATTTGCTGGTACATTATGCCGATAACAGGATGTGAGTGCATTGGAGGTTTATGTCATAATTAGCCTGAAGTCGGGACTAAAATTACAAGAAGGTTCTCAGCAAATGAGAACGCAATGTCAAACTAAAACAGATACACTATGTGTAAGAATACACATCATCAAAAATATGAACTAGGATAACTATAAACTACTTAGACATAAATGGCTACGATGTACTCACATTTACAGTTCCTGTTTATATAAAGTGGTAAACAATATACAAGATAATTGAGAGTGAATAAAGTAACCTCAGGTTGCCAGGGAGACCACAAGTGCACCCGTATTTTAACACCACACATTTTTATCATCAGTCTCCAATTAGTGCCGAATATGTCAAAGGCCACGCCACTCAAAGGTTCGAACGTCATTTGTATATTTTACATAGATTTGCTAGATTTTCAACCGACTTCAAAAAGGAGGAGGTTCTCAATTCGTCTGTATGTTTTTTTTTTTTTTTTTTTTTTGTATGTTTGTTACGCGATTTCTCCGCCAGTTGTGGACCGATTTTAATGATTGTTTTTTTTGTTTGTTAGGTTATACTTCAGAGGTGGTCCCGTTCAAATTTTATCGAAATCGGTTGAGCAGTTTTGAAAATATCAACAAAAATCTAAAAATTGTTTACATCGATGATATTATCGTTTACTCCGAAACATCGCTGTCTTATTGGAGCAGTGCGTTTAGTTGGCTAACAAGTATTTCTAAACAAAACTTTCCACTAAAAATTACAAAATAAAATTACTTTTAACAAAAAAGTTAAACCGCCTTCAAAAATTAATAAAATAATTTTGTCTAAAACAGTTTGGGAAGTCGGTGGCGAAAATAAAAGACCCACTCAAATAGAAGTCACCGACTTCCCAAACTGTTTTAGACAAAATTATTTTATTAATTTTTGAAGGCGGTTTATTAGTTCCAATAGTTTTTGTTTATTATTTATAACATACATAAATGACTTGCCAAAATGCATAAATACACCCTTAACTCTATTTGCAGACGATAGTACAATAACTATACCTTGCAACAGAATTGATACATATGAAAAGGACATTAATAATTATTTAAAATTGATTATAAAATGGTTAGATGATAATAATTTAATAATTAATATAAACAAAACAAAAATAATTCATTTTAGTCAGCGTATGCCTCATCTAAGGTATCTAAACATACATTATAGTAATGCTATTGTGGAGGAAGCAGAGAGCACTAAATTTCTTGGGCTGGAAATAGATAAAAAACTGAACTGGAAACCACATGTAGATAGTTTATGTAAAAAATTAAGCAAGTCTGCATATGCTTTACATATAATATCATATAAATTGGATACAGATGCTCTTATCACTGCCTATTATGGAATTGTCGAATCCTATTTACGGTATGGTGCTATATTTTGGGGTAACTCGACTGAAAAGGAAACCGCATTTAAGGCACAAAAAAGATGCATAAGGTCTATGTTTAAAATTAAATCCACAGAGAGTTGCAGGCCATATTTTAAAAAGTACAAAATATTAACTTTACCCTCAATCTACATTTTAGAAATGGCAATATTTGTAAAAACAAATCCGGGACGGTTCGGACATCTATCGGACGTAGTTCCACGTAACAGACGTGACAATAGTAAGCTGTGTCTTCACAGTGCCAGAACAACATTAATGAGCAAAAGTGTCTGCTGCATGGCCCCGGTCATTTATAATAAACTACCTAAAGGTTGGAAAGATTTAAATGTAATTTTATTTAAAAAAAGGTTACAAAACTTTTTAGCAGACAGGGTGTTTTACAGTACATCCGAATTTCTAAAGGAAAAAATCTTATGCTGATGGGAAATTTATGTATTGAATTAATGATTGGTAATGTAATATTTTTTGTGATAATGTTATTGTATCTATTATTTATTTGTGATAATGTCATGTTATTAATTATTTTATTCTATTGTAAATTTATTGATTTAGATTAGTTTAGATTTATTTTGTATTTAGATTTATTGCATGCCAACTGGTAAAATATGGCTGTACCTATTATTTTATTTATCAACATGTTTATACCCATATTTGCAAAATAAAAATTATCTTTATCTTTATCTTTAAATATTTTTTTCGTACCTATACCATTGCAATGAGATGCAAATTCAGTGATTTTTTAAACCGTCGCCACGTCGCCACGTCGTGAATAAATTGGAATGTTGTTTCATCTGTATTTTGAAAACCATGTACAGTCGTCAGCAGGTCAAGGTATAAAAAACTGTCAAATTTCTCCGAATGATTTTAAACCTTAAATTGTTGCAGATAAAGTTCAAAATCAACTGAGAAAATTTGACATTTTGTGGCAACTTGCCACCGTACCAGTTTGGTTATCATCAACCCATTATTGTCTCCGTGCTGGCACGGGTCTCCTCTCAGAATTAGAGGGATTATGCTGGTCTAATGCGAGTTGGCAGACGTCTCTTCTTGACTTCTCAGGCAAGTAGGTTTCCTCCTCCTTCCTTCCTCCTTTAACCACGTGATAATTAAGTCAAAGCACCAAGACAAAGTTGCCTGCCTCGGATTTGAACTCAAAACCATTGACTTGGCAGTCCAATGGTCATATAAGTAGACAATCACTGCACCCGTTCGCTACCTTATTGTTAAACTAATCCAAGTTAAGAATGTATTTCCATTAATTGCTTGTTGCTACAATTTCTGAATAATTTCAAGCCAAAAATGTACAAAAAGTAAATAAAAAGGTTTCGACAAAAACAGAATAAACAAGAAAGGACATCACTAAAATAAAAATGTCCGAATCATGGACTGACAAAAAAAATTCACACAATCAAACTTTTTCCATTTACGCGGTTGGAACAGCTCTAGGCGTCAGTTGTTAAGGAGTTTCACATTAAATTTGTTCGCAATAAGGTGCGATTTAAAAGATTACTCGTAGGTATATTTTATTTAATATAATCTTGAGTTTGCATTCATTTCGGTATATTTATATCATGTATGTATCATCATGTATGTATGATATAAATATACCGAAATGAATGCAAACTATGAAATGCTACTGAGAATTTCATAGAGAAATCGAATAATACTGATCGACCTAGGAGTCAACCTAGGAAATTACTGTAAATTTTGAGAAAAAAAAATGGTTTTGCTATTTGATCGAACAAATTCCACTGCAAACTTGGTCCAAAGAAATAATCTTTTTTTTTTGAGAGAACGCAGTTATAAATGCGTTATAGTTGATGTCGCAATGTCTACTGCTATGAACCTAGAATATTTTATAGAAATACAATTTGCATAAAACCAAAAAAACCGTCCGCCTTAAACCGTCTGACTCCGCATGTTCTTGTGAGGTACCCTTAACATTCCCTGTGAAACTCCCGAGCTGTCTGCGCGATGATGCTTTCACATATTTCTCTTTATGAAGTTTGTTGCTTTGAAATACTTAAGGCTCGGAACATTGCTTTTTAACGAGTTTTATGATTTGCTGAAATACTTTATGTAGTGTTAGCGTGACAGATCGTAATTTGTCACGTTGGTATCTCGTACTAGATTAAATTAGTTTTAATTTTTAAGTTACTTTAAATATTTACTTTAATTATTTAATTTTACTTTAAATATTTGGGCGGGGTTACTGAGTGGGTACCACGAAATACTAATCATGGACGAGGTTTGCCAAGGAGAGGTTGGGAAAATGATCTCGATTTTTATCGTCAGGTAGAAAGAAGCCCAGGATAGAAAATCTGGACTGAGTTAAGGAAGGCCTTCTCTCAGCAGAAGGACACAGAGGAGGCTATATACAAGCTAAATATCTATACTTGACTTTAAAAATGGTTTAGACTACGAAAATTTTAAATAAAAAGGTAATATTCAGCCTCATAGATTATAGTTAAAACACACCTATCAAACAAAAAAATAACATAAAAATTCGTTAATCCGAAGTAAGTTATGATACCACAGTTAAACACTATAAAGTTATAAAAGAACAGACAACACTGGAATACCACTAACTGGAATCTAAGTTACACAAACATAACCTTAATAAAAAGACCAGTTTTATTATACCTACACCGGACTTAAGGACCACTAGCGTAATACAGGTAGACTCAAAACACAACGCAAATACACTGGCCCCTAATAAACTAGAGCTTTTCATTTCGGTACACTGAAAGTGGCTCGTGCTTCAAGAGGCACTAACAAAAGTCCCCATCAACTGGACATGAAAGCTCCGGTCTAGGATTAAGGAAATAAAAAAGATACGTTGTCATCAAATGACAGTGTGTAATGTTACTATTTTGAAATATCTGTGTGTAAGTACAAAAAAATAACAATAATTATACTCAATAGAATTTATTTCCAAATGAGGTTGAAGTTTAAAGCTTTTTGTTGTAAACGAACAAAAAAATATATCAGCTTTGAAGTCTTTCTACTTAGTAAAAGACAACGCAGAAGCATAAGATAATGTCACCACCATCATTATCAGCATACCTTTAACAGTTCACTGCTGGAGGGCCTTCCCTAAGACTAAGCTTTCAGCTACCCTAAAATTTCGGTTTGCGATGTTTAGGCATATCAGAGAAATTATTTATGATTACGTATGATTTCTAGGCATCCCTTAGCTTCTATCCTCTGCGTCCTTGTTGAACTAACGTATGTCCGTTTCAAAAACGGAGTAAACAAAATAAAGGATGCTAAACAAAGAATTGAAAAATGACCAGTGTGTGGAGTGGACAGCATGGTACTATGATATTCTAGTGTATATCTCATAAGTTACTCTTTGGATAAACAAGAATCATTTAAAAGGATGCCTAAATATTTTGTAGGTTATTAGTAGTGATAAGGCTCACATTTTATAAACGTTGCCACTATGTAATTTGATTTAGCTTTAGATTTTAGTGAGTTTGGGTATCTATCAAATCCAAAGCATTTTCATAATATTTCTTCAATACTATATTATGGTATGTATATATTCCTTCAGTGGCGGACTATAGCCTAATCCCTCTCGTATTGAGAGGAGACCCGTGCCCAGCAGTGGGACAATGTAACGGGTTGATGATGATGATATATTCCTTCACAGTCAACAACGCTACACTTTATATTCATCTCTAATTCAAAGTCCTAAGCTATTTGCACTAAAATCATTTGAAATTCAATTCAAGTATCGGAACTAGTGGTAGGGGATCTACCGTCCAGACACGGACTAGAGATCCTGTTTAGAAAATGGCCGGGATTTTGCATTTCCCCGAAACCCTTTACTTTGGAATACTCGGTTTGAAATTTTGGGGAGCATAGCAACACGATATTCTGTACTATTATTATGGTATGAATAGGTACGGTATATAGACTGTAACTGAAATAACGCACAAACTGAAAGAGATTTTAAATCACGCACGTCTTGTAATTGCCGTCCTTTTTTACATACTTAGTCCAAGAGATATTTTTATATTATAGTCTTTTTGGTTGGTTGGTTTGGTTGTATTAAAATTTTCCTTTATTTCAGATAAATTATATATAATTTTCCTCTACATTGAATCATACGAGTATCAATTGTATACTCGTATGATTTACGAGTGAATTGATATTCTAACCTACTGTAATATTACGTAGCAGAAGAAGATCGCTCAGCCATTTCCCCGAATATCTTATATTTTTTATTGCTGGACGGGTATAATTATTTTTTGAGATTAAACTATTTTTTTTTTTGCTGTTCCCCAAAGTTATTATTATGGGTAGGTAAGTATTATGGGTAGGTTCTACAACGGTACCTTTCAGTGACATCCTATGTGTACCTTTATTATGAATAGTATTTAAAAAGGCAGGTACATTAATTTTAATAGCTTTGAGAGATCGATTTCTGTCTGAATAGGAAGAGGTAAAACATAAATAGTAACGAAAATGCCGTTTTGCTATTACATAATTCCCTTTAAGATTGATAGCTTTAATAAAACCGTAGAAATCGATGTCCTCTATACAAGTTATTGGTACAGCTATAAAATGCACATGACGTTATTTTTGAACATTTGCCATGGGAATGAATTTGCATTGGTGACGCATGGACGAAACGTGTGTTTTTATTTAAAAAGGAAATTGTGTAGCTCATATTTTGCGAAATTTATTTAAAAAAAAAAGAGGAATAATATCGTTGCAATCACATTTTTTAATAGCGTGACCAACAATTAAATATCTGTGACGGAGAAACTCACGCAATTTATTTTATTTATATTGTAAACCTTCTCAAACAAAGCATTCCATTATTCCTTTTAAGCAACTTTCAACCCCAGTGACGAAATTTATTGAATTCGTACAAAAAGACCAAAACACAGTTAGTCCCGAAGGACCAAAAATGTCTCAATTTAGCACGAACATCACGTTCGGCGCAGCAATAGCAATAAATTTGACATTGTGCCTATCAAACACCCAATGTTTTGGGACATATTTTTCGAAATCGGTATAGGGCGAGGGGTGGGTAGAGTAATTCCGATTTCACACCCCTGAGACAGATTTCAACCCCTGTTTTTATTTTTGTGAAAAATACGGTAGATGACGTTAGCATATTTTAATGTTTCTTTTTTGATGGACTATAAAAAATGTAGATTGCGTCAACGGGCTGAAATTCGTCACTGTCGTAAAATACACCGGTGAAAAATTATCTTTTGTATGACTGGTATTATATGCAGTTAAATTATGAATGAATAATGCATAGTTGCCAACATAATAAATGAAATGTGCAATGAGAGACAAAAGCATTTTGGGTGCTATTTGCATAAATAATCAATGTACCTTTAGGTTAATCCAATTGTTCTATGTATGTGAAACGAACAATTATTTGTAATTTAATTGTAATTATGATTAGCTATGTATATTAAATTATATTTATTTCTGTAAATAGGTATTTTAAGATGGGGCCGGCATTTCCTACATTTTCTAAGTGGATAGGTACGTCGAAACAACCTCAGAGGATTTTGGTCTCTTTTAAATTCCAGGCAGTAGTAATATGAAGGAAGACATGTAACTTTTAGAATGTATGGCAATATCTGAACAGGCCTTTTGAAGAAGTAGTAATAGCAGCTTCGAGCTGACCAGTCCCAAATGACACATGCATGCGACTGGAGCTGAAATTAAAGAACCCTTGACTCAAGAAGTAAGTTTTAATCGGAAAATGAAAAATACTCTAAATAACTAACCGTACATTTTTTTTATGGGAAAATCGGCAAACATCTGCAAAACCAATGGAGCTGCAGATGCGTTGCCGAGTTTATTGAACAAAAAGGAAGGGGAAAGAAGAAAAAGAAGAAGGAAGGGGACTTAGGGAGGAATTGGGCCTCCGGCGCTCCACACACCGTACGAAACGCGACAGTATGCATACTGCTACTTGACGTCGATATTACTGTGGGGGGGGTAGGACTTCCGCGGTCGAGGCACTACTACTACTTATTATTATTAAGCCGAAAACATTCATGAAAATAATTATAACACAACAGTCGACAGTGTCTCCAAACAATCTAAGTCCTTTGGGTCAGTCGTGTCCCACGCTGGGACGTGCCAAAATGTAGACAAGACAGATTTGGAACACGAAAATAATTATGCAGTTCAAAATTTGCTTATAAAACCATGGTTTGTTGCAAGTGGCATAGAACTTGTCCTTGTGAAAATAAATGGGAGAGAAAATCCAACAAACACATACAATCATAGGTATCTTATACATATATATTCTCCAAAGGGTTAGACAGAGGGTTACTTCGTACACCCACAGTTCGCGGTATGTTTAGGTCCCATATATTAGATGGCGAGTCTATTGCCATGTTTTTTTTAAAAAAAAGCTTACTAGCAATGTGGGTCACACATTACTAGAAATCTTGTTAACCCCTCGTGCTAAGCTAAATGCTTGTGTTACGAGTGGGTTTACGTCGGTAGTGCAATGGGTGAGTTTCGAACCGGCAACCACATGATCGCAAGTCCGACGCCCTAGCCATTAGGCTACCGCCGCTTCATTAACCAGGCACAAATCCAAACTTCGAGCTGCTACTGAAAATTTCACAAAACCCAATAACGCTTTGCTCGACCAAGCAATCGAACCTAAGATCTCTAGTGTAGCAGTTGCGTTTGACCGCTAGACTAAAGAGGCAGTTCAAGCCAAAAACCCGAACAAAAATTAATCCTGAGCACAACGGCATCTTCCAGAAATTGGATAATGAAAGTCTGATAGTGTAAAATTATCATACCCATTTCATAGTCTCACTGCTGGGCACGCTACGCTTGACTTCACACTCCGCCGCGTCGAGAAAATCTCTCAGGCATGCTGGTTTTCTCACGATGCTTTTTTCCTTGACCATTTAAGTGCGAAATAATTAATGATTAATTCGCACATGACTTCGAAAAGTTGTTGTTGTGGTAGGGCCACGCTGTTCGCAGCATGAATGGGCTGGCTTGACCGGGGAAGTACCACACTCTCGCAGAAGACCGACGTCCGAGTAGTAGCGTTTCGTTACTGCGCTTCGTTTGGTGAGTGAGAGGGCCGGAGGCCCAATTCCTCCCCCAATCCCCTTCCTTCTCCTTTTCTCCTTCCCCTAAATAGGCTCGGCAACGCATCTGCAACTCCTTCGATTTTGCAGATGTCCATGGGCGGCGATGACTACTTACCATCAGGTAGCTCGCCTGCTCGTTTGCCGAGTCATCCCATAAAAAAAAAAAAATCAGAGTAAAATACTGATATTCAGACACGTTTAGTTAGTCTAACAACCAACCCCAACATACAATTGAGCAGAAGGCTAGAATGACGATACTGTGCCATTATTAAACAACCGTTGCAAAATATTCTTTCAACTTATAAATTTCTTGTAGTACAATTTTAAAAAGGTTAATCAAAAGAAGTATTTAACCTAAGCACGCGAAGAATCCCCGACAAATCGCCTCATTTGTAAGCTAGATTTAAAAAAATAGCAGCATTTAGCAACGAGATACCTCAGTAATTAATATTACCGTCTTAACCCGCTGTAAAGCAAATTTAATTAAGATTTTTTGGAGAACACAGAGTAAGAATATTGTTTTGTTAATTTAGTAGTAACAAACACACACATACTCACAATAAATAGAACTGCTACTCTGGACATTGAAATAAAACTACTTTTGACGGATTTTATCGCGTTTATATTGAAACACCTCAGTCCACACCTCAGTCCACCCGTGACCATAAAAAGTAGTTTTATTTCAATGTCTAATATTCGCGTAAGTGTTAGAAACCAGTATGCTACTCTGGTCTTTCAAAGAGATCATGAATCTCTGTTTGTTTCCGCGTTTCTTCTCATAGGTCGTCAGATAGGAATTGCCGGCGCAGCGCCCTTTAGTTTAGAAAAGCTACGTAAGATAGTCACTGCCCTAAAAAAATCCAGACAGAAAATTCTTCTTTTATCCCTACATATCAACACAAATACGCTCAGGTACTTGCTTTCAAACGTACCTGAAAATAAAAATTCGCCCCGTGTTTTCATTTTCACGTGTGTAAGTGCGCCATAATTTTTCAGCGGCCATTCTGCCCGCTAATCCACTAACATCCGGTGCAGTTAGTGGCGGAAACGCGACGCTGTTTTCAGCTACTTCCGGTGACTTAGTGCTGGTTGTACTTTGTTTTATTTTTGTACTTGAAGAAAGGTTTTTATTTTATTTTTTTCTGGGCTATGTTGGTTTCACTACTGGAACCATCATCCTAGCTCTTTTCTAACTATACTGGGGTCGGCTACTAGTCGAAATAGGTGCGGCTGAATATTAGTATTTTATACACGAAAAAAACAAAAGGAACGACAAATATTGAAATAAAACAATTTTTAACAAAAAACGTAAAACAACCTGCGTAAAATAATGTTATGTCTGAAACAGTCTAGGAAGTCAGTGCCAATAATTTGGTTGGATCTTGACCACCGACTTCTAACACTGTTTTAGACAATTAAACAACATTATTTATGTTATACAGGGTGTTTGGTGCATCGTTTGCCAAATGGAAATGGCCGATAGAAGAGGTCTTTAGATATCTTTTCAGGCCCAATAACTTATTCTTTGTCACACTGGTTTTTTTATAACAACTTTTGAAACTTTATTCGGAAAAATTCCAGAACACAGCATTAAACCTTCAATTTAAAAAAATCTTTTTAGTGAAGTGTTTAAATATCAGTTTAATTTTAATGTCTACTATTGTATAGTACTACGAAATTCAACATTACTTGCTAATAACGTCTAGTTCCTTTTTAAAAACCTCACAAAGTTTTTAGAAAAAGAAAAGTTCAATTAAAACTCAACTTAAAATTGCTGTAAAAAAATAACTAAAAGCGATTGGGATCTTCGAATTATTTTAAAATGTTCTCTAGTCTGTCCCCTTTCCAACGGTATGCCATAAGCAATATTTTATTAACTTCACTAATTCGCTAAATGTGTAATCGAGGCACATCAGGCTGATTTTCGAAATTACGGTAAGTAGCACTAGTTTTCGCATAACATGCTTTAAGTAGGTTGATGGTGTTATTTGACTCTTACGCAGTCTCTTATCTCTTTCTTACATAGGGAACTAACAATCCTGGGACATGAATTTTTTTTTTTATTCATAAGTAGGTACCTACCTAATCACAAATTTTATTCAAATTGTCCGAATCTATTGCATATGCACGCGTGACATCTTCGGAGAAAGAATTTGTTTACGCATCGGAAGTTGAGGCTAGGGCTTACGTCACTATCAAAGCAGAAATACGTTTACGCACCACTACAGTCAGTATAAGATGTCGTGCGTGCATACGCAATAGAGTCAGACCATTTGAACAAAATTTGTAATTAGGTTCTTACTTTCTTCTATGGAATAACTCGGCAAACGAGCAGGCAAGCTATATGATGATAAGTTGTATTCGCTGCCCATGGACATCTGCAAAACTAAAGGAGAAGCAGATGCGTTACCGAGCCGAAAGGAAAAGGGAGGGGAAAGAGAAAAGGAGAAGGAAGAGGACTGAGGGAGCAATTGGGCCTCCGGCGCTTCATACTCACCGGACGAAACGCAACAGTATGCATACAGCTACTTGACGTCGATATTCTGTGGGAGGGTAGTACTTCCACGGTCGTGCGAACCCATTCATGTTGGTATGGAGACATGCCAGCGCGACACTACTACTACTTACTACTAGTTTCTTTTTTTTTTTTCGTGGAAAGTTTCTACCATGTGTAAGAAAGATATAAGAGACTGCGTAAGAGACAAATAACACCATCAACCTACTTAAAGCATGTTATGCGAAAATTAGTGTTACTTACCGTAATTTCGAAAATCAGCCTGATGTGCCTCGATTACACATTTAGCGAATTAGTGAATTTAATAAAAGTTTTGTTTTTGCTTATGGTATACCGTTGGAAAGGGGACAGACTAGAGAACATTTTAAAAGAATTCAAAGATCCCAATCGCTTTTAGTTATTTTTTTACAGCAATTTTAAGTTGAGTTTTAATTGAATTTTTCTTTTACAAAAAACTTTGTGAGGATTTTAAAAAAGAACTAGACATTATTAGCGAGTAATTTTGAATTTCATAGAACCATATAAGAGTAGAAATCAAAATTAAACTAATATTTAAACACTACACTAATTAGATTTTTTTAAATTGAAGGTTTAATGCTGAGTTCTGGAATTTTTCCGAATAAAGTTTCAAAAGTTGTTATAAAAAAAATGGTGTGACAAGGAATGAGTTACTGGGCCTGAAGAGATAGCTAATGACCTCTTCTATCGGCCATTTCCATTTGGCAAACGATGCACCAAACACCCTGTATATTAAGTGATTTTACTTTAAAAGCATTGTGACGTAGCTCTCAGCCTAGTAACGAGTTCTCAGCCTATCTCCATTATAATAAAATATACATATCGCACCTTCGGTAGAACAAGGGCACAATTGTCAAAAATTGCAAAAATGAGTTAAGTATACAGAAATGCCTTAAAAATGCTATTTGAACTGGAGGAACAAAGACAGTCATTTAATTCCTTTAAAAATCCGCTAGGCGAAAATAGTGACTTTGTCTTATTGGTGCCTTTTTACTGCTCTCTTGGCTGGACATAGTCTCATTGGTCAGTTGCGCCGTCGGCGGGGAGAGAGGCAGTCGTCACTTGGACCGCTAACGTCGTAAAGGTAAATATGCCCTTTTAATTTTTTGGTTTCTGGAGCGACAATGCCACATCTATTACACTTATGCCTAATTTATAATTTTAAAATTGGAAGGACAAAGTCGTTCAGACAGTTATGCCCTTGTCCGTTCAAGATTTGTTTTATTCCTTGGTCTTAAAAGTAAATGTGTTTTTGTCATTCCAATTGCAATGCTATTTTGCTAGACTTAATGACAATTACGTTTTTGTCATTCCAAATTGACTTGATTTAATATTAATGTTTGTTATTTAAGTTAATGAAATAAATTTGTATTATTTTTTAATACAATTGTGATTCTAATAATATAGTTGCCATTTTCGATCTACAGGCAGTCTTACCTTGTCCAATTGGCCAGTCATCAGCTTTCTTTTATAAGTCCAAGTTAAATTGTTACAATTTTACGGTGAGGACTCATTTTCTAATTAGTTAATTATAGTGTTAAAATTAATCAATTTATGTTCGAATGTACCTAATGTATATTTTGTTTTAGGTATCCAATATAAAAGACGATACCACAATTTGCTTTTTCTGGCACGAGGGTCTTGGCAAACGCGGCGCCACTGAAATAGGAACATGCCTTTACAAGTTTTTGGAGGATCTTTCTAACAAACAACCAGATAAAGACATAATATTTTATTCGGATAATTGCTGCGGGCAGCAAAAAAATAAGTAAGTTTGTTGCTTTTTATAATACAATTAATTTACAGTAGATTTAGATAAATAGGAGTGATTGTTGTTATAATTCATACTGAACAATATAGGTAGGTAATGTACTTATAATGTAAATAATTATTTCTACTTGTTTCAGATTCGTTTTTGGAATGTATTATTATGCTGTCAACACATTGCCTATAAAGTCAATAACACACAAATTCCTTATTAGGGGTCATACCCAGAATAAAGCTGATGCCGTCCATTCTGTAATAGAAAAAAACGTTAAGCGAGCTAAAAAGGCTGGACCTATATACACTCCAGCAGAATACATCAGTCTTATTAAAAATGCTAAGAAAAAGGGTGTTCAATTTACCGTTAAAGAAATGAATTTTGATTCTTTCATTGATATGAAGCTGTTATCTGAAGATATTAATTTGAATTTAAACAAGGATGTTGAAGGAAATACTTTTAAAATATTGGATACGAAAGCGATCAAATTTATGAAAGATTCAGAGATATACCAATTTAAGTGCAGCTACAAAACCGACGATTGGACAGCAGCGAGAATTCGAACAGGTCGTATCGGTAATAAAAAAAGTGTGAAAGATGTCACACTAAACCAGCTCTATAAGGAAAAGTTACCAATCCCTCACAGAAAAAAAGAAGACATTCGTCAATTGATATCCTCAAATATAGTTCCTAAGTTCTATGAACAATATTTTAACAACCTTTTTTAAGAAAAGGAGAGAGAGCTAGAACTGATTCGTTAGTAAGAAAAAAATAATTGTTATAAAGATATTTTTATATTTTTTAATTAATATTTTTTGAAGTGTGATTCTAAAGAATTTCATTTGCATAACAGTGAATCTTGTTAAAAATAATGTCACTGTTATTTTTGTTATCTTCTATGATTCTATTTTCATTGTGATTCCAAAGAGACACAAACGTGAGATTATTGACGACTGATTAGTAAGACTATAATGATAGTTTAAGTATTATATTTCGTGAAAGTTACTACATTTTTTTTACTTTATAAGAAAATAAAAAGTTTATACGGAAAAACAAGGTATTTTTATTCGAAAATCATCCTAAATTAAAGCTCAAATTTAGTCCTAATTACAAAATAATATACATTTTGGTAGAACAAGGGCACAAATGTATCCCTTCCTTAAAATTAAAATTAATTGAAAAAAAACTAAAAGTTCTTAATTCTTGTTAACTATACGCCTAAAAAGGATATAGTATATAGTTTATATCATGCAAAGAAGAAAAACTTTCGAGCAATATTAACAGAGCAAGACCTCACTGAATGCAATAAATATCTTAAAATAGCTCTCCTGTAAAATAGCAAAAACTGCAATTATGCCCTTGTTCTACCGAAGGTGCGATATAAAGTTTCCGTAAAAAAACTCTTGAACTTAAACTATGTATTTATATTGTTAGCGAAAACCATTGCAAGGCTTTAAAAAAAGCTTGCGGAGAAACAGACAGATGAAAACAGCGGCTTTGCTTTTTACCAACTATTTAGAGATTACCATTGGTTGAAGAATAGAAACCATTAGCAGATTCTATATCATAGAAAGTAAGGAGGTACGCTTGTATTGTTTCTCATAAATAACAAGAAGTTCAAGGATATATAAATTACGGATCTACTGGAAGTGGCATCATCCATACTACCATTTTAATATAATATTATAAAATATTATTTTATATATAAACAGCCTTATCAGTCTAGGGGTGCTAAGCGCGACTGCTGCACTAGAGGTCTTGGTTCGATTTTCAGGTCGAGCAAAGGGTTATTGAGTTTTTCTATGAAAGTCTAAGTAGTAATTCGGAGTCGGTTAATGACAATAGGCTCCTCTTACCCCCCCCTATTACATGGGACCTAAACATAGGGGCAAAGTGTGTATGTAGTAAACCTCTACCTAACCCTTCGGGGAACACAGGCGTCATGGTATGTATTATTTTATACATATTTTCATATCATAGTATAAAGCAAAGTCACTCCCGCTGTTTGTACGCTTAGATCTTTTAAACTATGCAACGGATTTTAATGGAGTTTTCAGCAATAGATAGTGTTGGCGACGCGTAGCACCTCTACAGAGTGGTAGCGACACGCGGAACTGACTTATTTTCATACAAGTTTCTTTGTATATAAGAAAAGAGGTTTTTAGTGTTTTATTAAAAATAAATACAGTTAACCTGGCAAGCGGTACAGTTCCTCTTTTAAGCACATAACAATAGATTTTGCATTGTGTCTACAATATGCCGCTTGACAGGTTAAAGGGAGTGAGAGCCTGGCACACGGCCACAATATGTTAGGATTATTCTAGAAACGTTCTAGAATCAATTTGAGAATCAAAGGCAAAGGTTACTTGTTTCCGAACGACCCACAGCCTTGCAGTGCTTCGCATTATCTTGGCACCTACAGATAGAGTGATTCAAGACGAAGGTTTCTATATAGTAAACATGCATCATAGTAGAGAAAAGCCGGTAAACTACATGGGCGAAGCCGTAGGAGAAAAGCTAGTATATAATAACAGCCTCATTAGTCTAGTGTTCCCTCTTCGGGGAGTACAGACGAGGACTCAAGCGCTTCCAATTTATTGTACATCTGTGCATTTTAATTGTTCGATTTCAATTAAGCCAAAATTGTGTAATAAATTTCGTTTGTCACGTCGACATTTCCGATATAAATCAGTATTTATCTTTGGCACATAATAATTGTTTGGGGGTTTCAAAACTTTTGTTATTAACAATAACTGAATTAACCATTTCGTGTATTGGTGATGAATATCTTGTTGGGGATTCAGTTATATTGATTTCAGAGAGATCAGGGTAATAATTTGGAGAACTAGGTTAAGTTTAGTCGTACCACAGTTAATTAAGGGAATAATATAAAACTGAACTTCATTACTCTTAAACTGTTTATATATGGCACCAATTATTCACCAAAAATTTAGGGCGTACGGAAAACATTAATAAATACTAGATAATAAGTTCTACTCTATTAGCGACTTTCTTAAAAAAGAGACAGGTTATTTCATTTGAGGAATTCATTTCATGATGTAGTTTTTAGTTGTGTTTAATGTTTATGGAAATAATTATCGTACTTGCTGTAAAGCATGTCATGTCGGTTGAGAAGCATATTTTCAACAGATGTCACTAACGTCGCCTCAAAGACGTAAATTAAAGATGGGAAGGCAAATTTCGACATGGCGGGTGGGAGTCGCGGTGGCTTAGCGGTCATAGCGTCTGGTGTACTTAACCAGAAGACGCAGGTTCGAATCCTGCCCGCGGTCGTATTTTTCCTTCACTAAAATAACTTACAGGAATAACTGACAGGTAAGCCATCGCGAGTCCCAGCCGCCTAGTCGAAATTTGCCTTCACATTTTTAATTTACGTCTTTGATGTAACGTTTTGAGGTGACCGCATGATCGCAAAATTACATCCAATGCATCGCAAACAGTTCACAGTATGCCACATCTTGCATCCATTTTATATCCATGACATTGATACAAAATATTGTAGATACAACATACGCCTAAACATCTTAACAGCAAAAATTAACGCCCTACCGACTTTTACACATTGCCCGCTGAACGGAAGCCGCAGCCATTTCCTCACATCCTGCCTCGGAGTGAGGTTCCTTGTACTGCCCTCCTGACCTCTGAGGTCATCCATCTTGTCCTGAAATGTTTGTCTTGGCCGCCGTTGTGATTTAAAAGAGGACGCTTGAAGTGTGTCGTCGTATGTTTTTGGTTTATTTTTGCTGGAGTTTTTTTGAAGACGTTTCTTTCTTGGGATGTAGGTTAGTGCAATTTTTGTTGTAGCGTTATTAAAATAATATATAGCTACATTGGTTGCGACTCCGACTGCTGAGCGTGAGTTGAACTCGATTTTTAAGCTTAACATAACAGACAGTGACGCCTCTATGCCCCGAAGGGTTAGGTAGAGGCGTTCTTATGTACTCCAACATTGCACATGTTTAGGTATGTTTAGTTGCAAGAGTCGTAAAACGGGTAAACGGCGTGAATGTATAAAACTCAATAACACGTTGCTAGACCTGGGAATTTAACCCAAGAACTATACGCTTATAAGCACTAGACTAATGACGCAGTCAAGTCTAGCAAAATAGCAACAGGAGTATGGATTTGTGCCTGATTAATTAAAATAGGCTAGCTCCCCGTTACACACTGACATTGCGGTGATTTCTGGTGTACATTACTACACCTTCGTCTTACCCTTCGAATAAACGTTATGAGGATGATAAGATAAATATAAATATATTGGTAAAACTTCATTTTCTTTTTGATGATATTTTATTTCAGTAAATGGATCTTGAAAGATACTTTTAAAAGTAAATATGTATTTTTATTTTTTACTGTTATAGTATGTGTAGGGTACTTAGTTGTATATTACAATTATTTCACAGGCTCACCAATACACCAAGTCTCTATGTTCCTCACGACATATATTTATCAGGCAATGGTCACACTGCCATTATGCCAACTGACAGCTGTTAAGTCAAGCTGTCGGCTACTGCTTATGTATGTGAGACAGTGTTATTATATCTATTAAATAGATATAGAAGTACAAACACTACAGTATGTATTGTTTTCGCACTTCCCATGTCAGATTACCTAAACATACAATATTTGTTCCAAAGATCATACAAAACTACCGCTGCTATTACACTGCCTCCTAACATTAGCATTTACGCGTTCTCATAAAACCTAATCCGCATCCAATACACTTACGGCCAAAATAAAGTTCCCACCTGCCCACTAAAACCCATCAACATGTACACTGTATGGCAGTCAAACTGCAACATTACACAAGATAATAGAACTGGCGTGGTTCCAGATAGTTTCACGCCGGCCACCACTCGATGATGGCGGCCCGGATTAACCGATGTTGTTTGCACTGCAGTGTACGTGTGTTGCAGTTTATGTGCAAGCCAGCATGTCTTACAATGTATAGCTTGGCTTGAATGTATGTTTTGATGTTTGCGTGGAATAGATTAAATTGACAGTGGTTTTTTTTCAGTGAGTCAATTTTGGTGCGGAATTTTTAGGCTGTGGATTCAGTTCAAAAAGTGAAGGTAGATCATCAGTTTGGTTTCGTATTCATTATTATCAAGATTATCTAGCTGACTTGCGTTAATGTTTCCAAATATACCATCACGCCTGTATTCCACGAAGGGAAAGGCAGAGGTATACTAATGCCCCATAAAATTGGGGCAAGCCTATTGTCATTAATCGGGTACAAATCCAAATTCCGAGCCACTACAGAGAATTTCATACAAAAACCTAATAACACTTCGTTTGACCTGGGAAGAGAACTCAAGATCTTTAACGTAGCAGTGGCGCTTCCGACCACAAGACTAATAAGGCAATTAAATCGGTGACCTGCAAGTTTTATGTTTACTTAATTTAGGTAAGTATGTATAATATACAAAAATATAATTACAATTTTATTGCATCTAATAAATCACCATTACAAAAAAGATACATATAAAGTATGTAAAAGAAAATTGAACAATAATAAAATTAAAATGAAAATTCATAGAAAGAACAACAATTTCGAATAATAAATTCAATCATATTTTCGATTGCACACTTTTCGCATAATAAATTCTGTAATATACATAGAAAATTCTATGCGGCCGCTCACACATTTGTTTTGTACGAAAAGCGACAAAGAATATCCAGTGTGTTTGGGGATAAATCATGTTTTCAGGTGAAATACGATCACATAAAGCGTTTCCGAAAGCAATTAGTTGCTGTTACGACCGCAGACGAGAAACGTGAAAAAATATACAGCACACACTAGGCGTGAAACTCGTCGCGTTTGCTTAAATATTATAAAGTTGTAAAAACCCTGTTTCATTACGTTGAAGATATTAAAAAAAAACAAGTCACTCAGAGTATATAAACGTACCCAACCCCAAAAAGTGGCTTTTAAAATTCTTGTATGTTTGTGAGGGGTTGATGCAAAAACTACTGAAAAGATTTAAATTTTGCTAACACTGTTAGAAAGCGTTATATGCTCCAATTCAAAAGCTGCGGTATATAATAGTTATCATAATAGAGGTTTTATATTTGTTACATTATTATCAAAAAGTTATGTTACTTGAGCTACCTTTGTATTTAAGTACTAAAAAGTACCTACTCGATATTTTAATACAGAGGCGCTACGTAGATAATGTTATTGTGCTATAATTTAAACCATTGGATTTTTTTAATACATTAAGTGATAGAAAATCTAATGAGCTAAAGCAAGGCATAATAAGAGTTTGTGACAGAATTTTTGAATGAATATCGGTTTCCATCAGTCTAGTAGGTATTAAACAATTTTGTTTAATTTCTGAACATTGCCAAGATGATTATTATTATTATGTTTTGATATTTTGCATTATAGGTAATAAGTTAACATAATATTGTAATTTTTACTAATTGATGTAACTTATTTGAGAATGCGTATGGTAAAATGTATCTGCCTCTTTTTTATTCGTACTATACCTACATTTTATGCGAATAAATAAATTATAACAGTAACAAAAAAGATAATAGTAAAAACGCTGCGTTTTCAAAGACTAGTGCGTCGACAGCCTTAATAAAAATAAATATTGTATCGCTAGAACGTTGCGAGTTTACGATATGGCCACAATAATTTAATACCAACTCCTGGATTAGGTACCTATTTATTTAGGTGCCCTGTTACGATTGGTCACTTGTTTATGGTAACCGTTTCCTTTAGCTTCATTGAATATTATGTGAAGGGTAGTTGGATAAATATTTATAGTTTAACTCGTTTAGAAATTAGGGCCGAAATGCCTGGACAATTATTTCGGCTAACAACGGAGCAATAGGTATATTATTTTATACATACAAAAATTCACGCTAGTATATCAAGTGGGGTTAGGCAGAGTTGTACTAATGTACTCTAACATTTTAACAGTATATATTCAAGTGTTGTAGACAGCGGGCCTATCAAATCCAAACATCGAGATGCTACTGAAAATTTCCAAAGAATTGCAATAACATTTTGTTTGACCTAGAAATCATACCGAGGTCCTTTAGCGTAGTAGGTACGCCACGCTTATGGTTATCTGGGCTAAATTTATAAATGGGTTAGTAGGTAACAGCCTATTATTTTTGCGTGATGTATTTTTGTGGACATTGAACTAGTAACCCCTACTGGGGGAATCTACTGAACCGATTTTGAAAATTCTTTAACCAATAGAAAGCCACGTTGTTTGTGAGTCTCATAATAGGCTACTTATACCGCCCAACGAAGTGGGCGCGGGGTACCTAGTGTTGAATATTATTATAAAAAAACTGTCTCCGTAACTTCTGTTTAGAAGACTAGGTATAAAAAAAGATTATCAAAACATAGACAAACTTACCGCATCAGTTCAACTCACAGATTGATTCTCGCTGTTTTGATATAGCTCTATAACTTTTGATTAATTAATGTTGTACCAATACAGCTAATAGTAACTAATTACTTGTACTTAAGTGATTATCATATGATATCTTATCTCGCTTATGATCCTTAATCAATTAATTTTGGAGCCATACATTAAATTAATTTCAAATATATACATACGTATAATATATAGAACTTAGATAATATTCTGTAGTAAATAGATAAGTTTACTTTTAGATATGTTTACGGAACCTTTCGTGTAATACGAGCGTGATGATATGTATATAATATTCAGAAGCGGTGGTAACCTAATGGGTAGGTAGTCGGACTTGCGATCATTTGGTTGCCGGTTCGAGACCCACCCATTGCACTACCGACGTGAACCCACTCGTAACACACGCATTTAGCTTAGCACGAGGTATTAAAAAGAATACTAGTAATGTGCAAACAACATTGCCAGTAAGCATACATACATACATACCATCACGCCTGTATTCTTCAAAGGGTTAGGCAGAGGTGTACTTAATGTACACCCACAGTTCGCCGGTATGTTTGGGTCCCATGTAATAGGGGGCGAGCTTGTTGCCATTCACCGGACACAAATCCAGACTCCGAGCTGCTACTGAGAATTTCATAGAAAAACTCAATAACACTTTGCTCGACCTGGAGATCGAACCCAGCGTAGCAGTCGCGATTGGGACCACTAGACCAACGAGTCAGTTGCTAGTAAGCTTATTTAAAAAAAAACTTCGTTAGTTTTTTTGTTACAGACACACAATAGGAAACATGTGGTGGAGGACTTAAAAGAGGCCGCTTTAAAGAAGGTATTCCTCAAGGAAGAAGCCGATCAATAAAATACATTTTTTTGGTTGAAAATTTTACAATACTCAAACAAAATTATTTGAGGTATAGATAGTTATTGTGGTTGTTGAAAGAGCGACGTTTCTTTTTATTTACTTTTAAGCCTTAAAATATATATTTTTTAAACCTGGCGTTCGCATTCAATCCGTGAAGGATCACAACTATTTCTGTCGAACTCATTCAATAATTATCAATTCTTGCCAAACATTTGCTGTCACACAAAAAAATATACTCCAAAAATCCAACACACCGCGCTTCTATTAACCAGAACTTACTTCAACTAAATTAATCTCATATCATTATCCTGTATGGGTTCAGATCATAAAAGTTCGCACGTCTGGCGCTTTTGTGAATTAAAACTCGGACGCCCACGGCATGTGTTAGGAATTTTGCAGAAATTCAATAAAGCGATGGACAAGCTTGCCTATACTGTTCGTTTAAATTGGGTGGGGGCCCAATGATAGCGGGTTAAGTTTTAAATATTTTGGATTTTGAATCTCCAGTGAGGTTCATGATCAACATCATATTAGCCAAACGAGGTCTACTGCCATAGACTTCCAGAATGACCATTCGCGCTGGAAGTCGTTAGATGCCTAACGACTTCCAGCTACCTTTACCAGGTTGTCTGTTTAATTCGTTGGAGGTCATCCTCCGTTTTCCATTGCGGGGTCTCCACTCAAAAACCTGTTAGGTTATTTGCCTTAACTTATGAATATTTGATAACTGTTAAAAAGGCATGTTCATTGTATCTGTCTATCGTTTTTAATAAATCATTTTTTTTAATGCCGTCCGCCTGCTTATTAAATAACGTACTCGAAGTTTTTTTTACAAATCCACTATTAATAATAAAATTGCTTTCACATTTGCGACTAAGATTTTTGTGTTAATAAATCGTAGTGTAGTCATTTATTTGAGCAAATTATAATTATATTTATTGTGAGTCTTGCAAGCTATCTAAGTAATAATCACTGTACTTTTCTTAATTTTCACCTAATCAGACTAAACTGATAGTCAGATTGCGCCTTCTAGCGGTCACTCGAATAACTAAGTTTTTCAATACAAAATCACAATCTCGATAGCGGCTATCGCTCACTTATATCTGCAAGTTATTTCAAATCATTTCACTTCAGAATTCTTAATTCGATACTGGATAAGGTATAAGATTTTGGTTTTTAATTAATTCTTAAACGCTTACACTGGCACCCCACATATCAAGCTATTTTAATTAACTCCGACACAGGTTTTTTTTTGTTAACCACCGGAAGAAGTGAAGAACCACTGCAATATTAATTGGAAGTTCATTTGTTTTTAATTCCAGTTATTTATCGTAGTACAATAGATTATTCCAGACCTTTGTTTGATTATTTAAATTTGGAACGCAAAGTCCTTCATGCTTGATTAAATAAATATTTCCGCCATATTCCGTAGAGGACAATGCCATTGGTGGAACAATTGGTTGGGTTTGTCCTTTTTTCCGGCGTCTCCGTTTCGAAACACGTAAATGAATTGGACTATATTAATTAAATGAATGGATGGAATGCTAGGTAAGTATGTGGGTTTGAACTTTACTACCAAAATTATTTTTTAAGGACGATATTGTACCGTTCAAGTTTCATAACTATTATTTCAGTTATTGTTATTTAGGAGACAGCTATTAAAAAAACCTAAATCGTGAAGTGGTTTGAAATGACACTTACGTAAATATTAGACATAGAAATAAAAATACTTTACCGGTTTCATCACAGAAATATCACATTAGGTAGGTTTTGAATACGAAATATTATGAGAACTATCTCGTTGTAATATAATAATGAAAAAATATGTATATATGTAGTATATATTATATTGGTTACTAAAGAAAATACGAAACAAAATATGTCAATTAAAAATAGAATAAAAAAAAACATAAATTAAAGTTATTAAAAAAAAATATTTTGCAAAACAATGCCGTTAATGCTTTTAATCCGTAAATAGATTACCGAAAACCTATTGTGAAAGTCAATTTATCATGATTTTCTGACGCCCAAGGCATAAGCTGATAGCGATTTTCAATGTTTTAGAGTTCATGTGCCATGGAATTTTATAAAAAAACTGTTTTTTATCTTAGACTTTTAGACGAGTTGTTATGTTACGTATGCTTATAATTCAATAGCAAAAACTAACATAATATAAAGAGTAACTAAAAAACCTACTGCCTCATTAGTCTAGTGGTCCTAAGTGCGACTGCTACGCTAGAGGTCCTGGGTTCGATCCCCAGGTCGAGCAAAGTGTTATTGGGTTTTCTATGAAATTCTCAGTAGCAGCGCGGAATCTGGATTTGTGCCCGGTTAATGGCAATAGGCTCGCCCCCTATTACATGGGACCTTAACATACCGGCGAAATGTGGGTGTACATTAGTACACCTCTGCCTAACCCTTCGGGGAATACAGGCATGATGGTATGTAAAAAACCTCTTAACAAGATACTTTAACAATATCCATCAAGATAAATTTTCTAGTAACCGGAGGAACGCCTTTCACCTCCTGCCTAAGATAGTATTTTTCATTCACTAGAAAATTAATATCTGACAACCGGGACCGATGGCTTTACGTGGTTTGCTAAGAATGGTCACCCATCCAGCGCTTGATTACGACAGGCGTTGCTTAACTTTTCAAATCTGTTGATCAGCGCAGTTCGACCTTCGCCACGAGCCCCTCATAATTACCGCTTCAGTCTTATAACTTAAACAAAGCCCATTAAACCTCATAATTTCACGTAACCAAAATGCCCTGTATTCACGATTATTCCTGGATTTACCAACACCTACGATGTCCCCTTAATTTGAAAATATGATCGTTTAATTGCCAGAATAAAGTGCTCGATATTATATTTAAGATGGGGTATTTACACGGGATGTTATTTATGTTCGGCCATGATAAGGAATTATGGGAATGTCCCTTTATTTTATATTATGGGGACCGAACCGTTTATCGAGTCGTGAATCGATAATCGATACTTGTTTGGATGGTACCGTTTAGGTTAAAGAGAATCAGCTAATAATTAAGACTATCTATAAAATAGGGTCGTAACTAGACATGGGATTTTTTTTTATTGCAGTTCTGTGGCTGTAATGTCACTGCGACCGCAGTGGGTCTATTGTGATCGCCACTTTTTAATTTAGAGTTCACAGCTGTAGACATGGGTTATGCCGAGTTGTTTTGGAAAAACAAAATAAGTGCCTCGGCACACACTAAAAAAGCGTCGGTAGCCTAATGGCTAGGGCGTCGGACTTGCGATCATATGGTTGCCGGTTCGAACCCCACCAATTGCACTACTGACGTGAACCCACTCGTAACACAAGCATTTAGCTTAGCACGAGGGGTTAACAAGAATACTAGTAATGTGTAACCCACATTGCTAGTAAGCTTTTTTTTTTAAAAAAAAAAAAGAAAAACTCTAGATGTAACCTAAAACTAAGTATAATGATTAAAATAAATTGTGTCAATATTTTTTTCGGATCAAAGGACCAGCATTTCACACTGTTGCATCATTTTATAAATTTCATGCTTCTAAACTGTTTAGAACTGTTTCAACTGTTTCAACAGTTACGCTGTATGTCATTCGGTTAGTTTTATTATTTAAAATTCTTCCGCAACTATAACTACACCAATTGATTTATATCCCATTTAATTATGTCCCATTAATTACGTAGGATAAAACGTGATAAATACCAATAGATCACGAGTATGGCCGCTATTAACTGCTGAGGTTTTATTGAGACAAACAAGTTTAGTGCATATCGCGGTGTCGGCGTTGTGATCGTCATGTTATAGTTGTGGAATATTGAAAAAGTTGGATAAGAGATTGATTGAAAAGCTTAGCATAGATTATCTACGTTAATAATAACATACCATCACGCCTGTATACTTGAAGGAGTATATAGAAGTGCGACTTATATTTTCTGCTTTTTAACTGCCTCATTAGTCAAATTTAAATATATTTATTTGTAGGACATAGGTGTAGTACATAAGGCGATTTAACCCTTCGGAATACAGGCATGACGGTATGATTTTTTTATATTTTCTGTGCTATGATGCAATTTTGAGGTTGCTGTAGGCGATGATGTCCTGAACTAGTTACGTAGACGATATTGGATATAACATAATGTTTAAATAAATAACGTTATTGCTCCATTGTTATTTCGGCATAAGCGTGACTAGAGAATAACTACTCCTTATTTATTTGTTTACTAATAAAAATGTAGTCATTCCATAAACATAACAGGATACTTAACTATAATACTATTATTTCGCCGTTATTTATCTAACGTTTAAGTAAATAGAGTGTATTTAGTTAAGTATAAATGACAACATTGACTAAGTATTTTCAAAATGATTATTAGTCGAAGGGAAGTTATAATTATGGAGGCGAATAAACACTATTTGCATTTATTTGAAATAATATCTTATTTATTTGAACGAAATTGACTGACTATCCAATTTACTTTATTCCAAGTCCAACTAGTCGTTCGGCTCGTGAATCTAACAGGGTATATATAAATCATTGGACAAAATCATTACCCAATAAACTGAGAAATATACCCCAGGTCACTGACCTTGAGGGTCAATCATGTGACCAGAAAGACCATAGGCGTTTATAATATACCTAATGGGGGTTGAAAACACTTGTAGGTAAATCTAAATTGATAGATTAAGAATTAAATTTTTATTATTTAAATTAATAGCGGTAGTAGCCTAACAACGAAACCCACCCATTGCACTACCGATGTGAAACAACTTGTAACTTCACATTATAACATACATATTACCCAACAACAACATATTACCCTATGGGTAATATGCCCTATGGGTAATATGTTGTTGTAAGCTAAGAAAAATGGTCCGTGTAAAAACCTTGGTCATCGACACTTCGGTATTAGTATCGTCCGAACTTAGACTAATAATTAGAATATGAACTATAATTATAATTGTAATATTTTTTCTTATCTTTACATTGTATAAAACAAAGTCGCTTCTGCTGTTTGTACGCTTGCGTGTTTTGAACTACTACTACTAGCTTTTATATTAGAGAAAAGCCGAGAAACCACGCGGGCAAAGCCGTGGGTGGAAAGCTGGTATTGAATAAATTTATACAAAAACAATTTCTGTTTTTTTTTAAAGTCCTGCGGCTGTGAAATTCATAATTTTTGCATTATCCATGACTATCAATGAATAATTTTCCTTTCTTTCTATCATAATCTCAACTTGGGAATCAGGTTCATAATTTGTGCATTATCCATGACTATCAATGAATAATAAAATTTTCCTTTCTTTCTATCATAATCACAAGCATAATTCAATCTTTGTTCCCTGAGACCTACAATTTTCTTCAAGACGGGAGTGAATAGGTACCTTGTAGGCAAGCGCGCTCCATCGTAGACCATTTCGATGCTTAACATCAGGCAAGTTGTGGTCAAGAGTAAGCCAATCATGGATAAAAAAAAAAGACAGTAGACATATTTGACACGATAAATATACTAATGTGGCAGCCAACAATATCTTTTGAACACCATAACTAACGTTGCACAACATTGATAATAAACCATCCGCTATTAAGGCAATGACACCATTAATATCCAATAGCACGGCATCATTTATTCCTATTAATATTTGAAATGTTGCATACTTTTTAATAATTACGCGCCACACTTGGATGATCTATGCATGGGAAAATTAATTTAGTTCTTATTTGAGAATTATATTTATGTTAGTTTGCGTAAATGCATAATTGGATTTAAAAGGAGGGGGGTTCTCAAGTTAACGACAATTTTTTTTTGTAATAACATGCATACATTTTTACAGAGTTGTAAAATTTTGGAAATTCCTTTTTTGGATTGCATAATACGTCACAGTTGATCCATTAAAATTTGAACGAAGTATTCCATCCCTAAGGATAAAAAAAGGGGATGATTGATTTTTTTATTAACAATTTATGTTGAGCTTTTCTAAGAAATGTTTAATAACAGCTCGGAGTTTTGATTTGTGCCCGGTGAATGGCAATAGGCTCACCACTTACTATCTACAATGGATCTAGACGTACTGCCACCTCTGCTTTACCGTTAAGGGAATACAGGCATGATGGTAGGATGTAGAAGATGGTATGTCATCCCATTACATAAAAAAACTAAAAATCTCAGAAGTTTACGCTCAAAATTAAAAGCATCGTAACTATAAATTCCCCGTAAGTCATAAAGTTTATTATTATTAAATACATGTACACCTTTTTATTTCCGTGACATTGATTGCTCGATATTTTTTCCGTGTTATTTATAGTTTAATAGGAGCAGTAGGTACTGGTTTAATGGATTTAGAAATAAAAGGCCTGCACGGAAATATTTTATGAGATAAGCTTTCGTCGTAAACGCGTTTTGATAAATGGTCGATAGGTGTCGCTTATACTTAGATGAGATTCGGAGAGATTTTAGGGCGGCATATTAAAATAGTAATTGTGTTGAAGTTACTATAAATAGGTAGGGACCTTGTAATGGCATATGCTACACATCAAGCTATACAAATCCAGTTTAGACTGACCTCTCATTGTATACGTTTTCCATACAATTCAAGGCCAGCCTATAGAGTATACTGGTTTTGTATAGCTTGATGTGTAGCCGGGCGTAAATTGTCTGCTATTTTAATTGGTAAAGACTAGGAGTATGGTGATTCTACAAAATGTTTGCCTGCAAACTCAACAATTACGAAGTCATTGAAACATATTTACAATACTAGCTTTCCGCCCACGGCGTCACCCGCGTGGTTTCTCGGCTTTTTTGCATTTATTTTTTTCCCGTTTTTGTACCATTTTTCATTTCTGCTCCGCTCCTATTGGTCTTAGCGTGATGATATATAGCCTATAGCCTTACTCGATAAATGGGCTATCTAACACTGAAATAATTTTTCAAATCCGACCCGTAGTTCCTGAGATTAGCGCGTTCAAGTAAACTAACAAACTCTTCAGCTTTATAATATTAAGTATAGATTTAGAATAACCTTAATTTTACGTCTTAGTCTGCTACTCACTGAGCGTGAGTTACTGTATTCTGTTCTGTTCCTAGGTTTGGCATAGTTATTTTCAGTTTTCTGTAAGGAAGTTCTCAGCAGCAACTCTGAGTATGGGAATAAGTAAATACATGTTGATATATTTACGATTTTTATTTATTTATTTAAAAATACCTTTAGCGATAGTTCTTCTTGTCAATGTTTTGGCCTTCTTCACTAGATGGCGCCAGAAGTTTCAAGCAGTATGATGATGTAGAATGATGAATGAATGATGTAGAAAAGTGACACTACATTTTACCGATAGTCGACCGCAGAACACAGTTGGCCGATGATCTATCTGTGTTCTTTCATGTCTATGACTACTATTGGCTGGAGACGATTGAATGAGAGGTGGATACTTATCTTTTCCAGTCTCCTCTTTTGCAATCACTTGCTAGATCTGTTCTACACACAACAATTTTTCTTTAGTTTTTTTTTTTTGGAAACCTTCAAAAGGCTGCCGGCCTATTGGTAGAGGCCAGGGTGTGTGGGATTTTTACCTCACTAAAACCCCCCCGTTGGCCTCTTCAACACAATGTTGAAAGGATCCGGGAACTATCTTATTCTTCCGGATCTCTTCCTGTGCCACGCATATAGCCCGTCTCAGCTATGCTTTCTCAGCCCATCTTTATCTCTATGTGGTACATATAGCGGCACGTGACCACTTCCTGTCGCCGTCATCCCTGAGGTCGTTCGCGGTTGCCACCATGGCGTCGGCGTCTTCTCTTCCGGGCGGGATTAGCCCTTTAGTTTATTTACCTATTGTTTATAATGAAATAAAACAACTTTTTACAGATTTTATAGCGTTATATTGATATTATTTAATTCCCGACGTTTCGGATCCTTTACAGCATCCATCCATTTTTATTTCAAGCTTTGCAAAGTAGAAGGGATCATTAGTCTGCAATTTTTAACTTTTTCGTCGAGATATCGTAACAAAAACAACTGCATACTTTTGAAGATTATTGACCAATTCCGTTTGAGGTTTATAAAAAGTGCATGACAGCTAAAACACGAGTTAAAACCACACCCACACGCATTATTAATATGTCAGCATTTTATTAATAGACAATACTAATATAATTAAAGTGTTGCAAGTATTAAGACATCAGGTTATTGTAGCCTATAAATTATTATGTGGGCGTGATTTGTAGCCTCAAATGATAGCCTACGAATGAAAGCCGGTTGAGTCGGCTACCGTTTGAGCCTTTTTTTTTAAATTCTCGATTAAAGGTTTGATGTGTGTGCTGATGCATTGATATTGTTTTGTTTTTGGCCTCATTCAAAAAGGTGAGAGTTTTAAGTTTGTCTGAAGGCTTGTAAGTAAGTGTGACTATGTTATAACTGATAAACTAAGTGTTTATCTATTGTATATGTTGTGTATTTGTTATTAGTTTAAGATTTATTGTATTGTATTATAGTATTATTTTTGATATGCTTTGTTGCCTGAAATAAATAAAAAAAGAAAAAAAATATTTATTTACTATAAATAGATCTTGTACCTAACGACACTTTTACAACGCACACTTCTTTTAACTAGATGACGTTGTCGTTTCCTTTCTGATGACCTCTGAAAAGAAATGTCGAAAAAAATTCAGTGAATCATGGTCTCTAGTGTAACCAAGTGCGGCTGATTATCAGTATTGTACATGAAGCGACGGCCATCAGATCTCCGCAATCCAATTTCTTGGCAACACCGAAATATTTGGAGAATAATCTGATTGTCAGGCTTTTTGGGCTTCTGAATACCACTAACAATATTGTCATAGGTATGACAACCAGGACCGATGGCATTACGTGCTCTCAGTATGGAAGAGTCTCGATGTATTAAGAATGGTCACCCATCCACAGACTGACCGCGGCATGCGCTACTTAACCTTGTACATCTGTTGATCTACGCAGTTATAACTTAGCCACGAGGTGCTTCGTTATGCAATTCTTTATAAGTAGGTACTACCTATTATATTACATTAGAAGGTCTTCAAATCCATACTACCTCATTAGTCTAGTGGTCGTAAGCGCGACTGCTACACTAAAGGTCTTGGGTTCGATGCCTGATGCTAAGATTTGTAAATAATATAATGTATTATTATAAAATATAGATAAAATATAGATAGACTGCCTCATTAGTCTAGTGGTCCTAAGCGCGACTGCTACGCTAGAGGTCCTGGGTTCGATCCCCAGGTCTAGCAAAGCGTTATTGGGTTTTTCTCAGTAGCAGCTTGGAGTCTGGATTTGTGCCCGCTTAATGGCAATAGGCTCGCCCTCTATTACATGGGACCTAAATATACCGGCAAAATGTGAGTGTATTTGGCACACCTCTGCTTAAACCTTCGGGGAATACAGACTTGACGGTATATTATATTACATTAGAAGTTCTACCCAGCCTTTTTATTTCATTTTTTAATATAACGGTATTCACAAAGATACTAACTGGCTTGAACATTCCTTTGACTACAAAAGGTTGGCTAAGCTTTGTGTTGCGAACAGAATTTTTAATACCTAGCAATATTAATATTCGTTCATATTAAATTTGTCGTGATATAATGGCTATACGTATGCACATAGTGTCACGCCTATCTCCCATAGGGGTAGGAGTAGAGATTATTGCTTTCCATTTACTAATGAACCTTTCCACATTTGAAGCGGCGGTAGCCCAATGGCTAGGGCGTTGAACTTGCGATCATGTGGTTGCCGGAAACTCACCCATTGCACTACCTAAGTGAACCCACTTGTAATACAAGCATTTAGCTTAGTACCTTTAGTAGTTCCTTTGTTGTATCTTTAAAAGTTACACCATAATTTTAAATGCTCTCATCTATACAGCATTTATTCTGCTTTAATGTTTCTCTGCCATACCCCACTTTCACTACCATACATAAATGTCGGCGCCAAAACTCCCCCAAAGACTATAGATACCATCATACCATCACGCCTGTATTCAGAGAGAGAGAGGCAGAGGTGTACTTACTGGACACCCACACTTCGCCGTCATGTTTAGGTCCCATGTAATTGGGGGCCAGCCTTTTGCCATTTACAGGGTACATATCCAAACTCCGGGCTGTATTGATTATTTCATAGAAAAACCCAAAACTTAACACTTTGGTCGAACTTAGATTTGAAACAGGGACCTCTAGCGTAGCAGTCGCGGTTAGGACCGCTAGACTAATGACTCAGTTGATGAGTTACAATATAAATATATAGAATATGGCCATTGGCACTTGTAATTAGGCATTTAATATTAAACAGTAGCAAAGTACAATTCTACAGCGCTTTGTTTCAAATATAACAACATTTTTTAAACAGAATTATATCCGCTTTCTAGGAACCAGCTCATAAATAACTTAGATTCTAGAATGTTCCATTCAACGAAGAATGTTGAAGCAAGATTTTTCCATATTTGCCGTTATGAATATTTAAGTTGGCACTTTACTATGATTCCCAGCACTTGGTATTGCAGACGGACGATTTCAACATTTCATTTAAATAAACTCCACTTTCATAATATTTAAAAGATTAAAATAAAATTAAATGTGTAGTGAAATAATAAACTAGTAAGTTATGAAGTTAAACCTATACATAAAAAGACGGTTTTTTTTATATGATTACTCGCCAAACGAGCAGGCGAGCTACTTGATTACAAGTATTTTATCGCCGCCCATGGACATCTGCAATACCAAAGGAGTTTCAGATGCGTTGCCGAGCCAAGGAAAAGGGAGCGATTTTGTTTAATTATAGCAAAGAACTCTCTTTAATAATTATTTTTATAGTGTTGTTACTTAAAATTAACTTTCTTCCAAAAAACTAAATCAAATCGATTCATCCGTTTGGGAGCTACGGTTCTCAATCTATCATTCCAAGTTAAATCGTACATCCTTCGTATATAGGTACCTACACTTAATCGCAAGAAAGTGAAATTGTTCTGCATTCAAGATTATGTAAATGGCGCCAAATTTGGGAATGTTTTGCGAACAAATTGTGAGGCACATGTGTGCTTGGAGGACGTGTTGTAAATGTTACTAGAGATGTGCTTCGAATATTAGGTATATCGATATCGATATCGATATTATTTTTTATTTCAACCAGTTTTATACTTCGGTTATGGAACGATGATTTCTTTCGATACATTTCAAAAGACTGAAGAAGACAATAAAGTATTATGATATACATATTTTTCATGGATAAATATCACATGTTTTGCTCAAAGCTAATAATTAAGAAATTAATGAATCATTGGATATATTTACGTAATTATGTCTTTGCATGCCTTGTGTGTCCATCATTAATGTTTGAACAAATTAATAATCTTATTCTAGTCAAGAATACGATATAATATATTTGAATAAAATAGACGAACGAGATATTTTAAGGAAAGCACATAGTGTTGAGACAGTGCTTGCTTTGCTTAAAATTTGAAATTAAAGTTTTATTAAAATTCTTACAATTTTATATTTACTTTCTACATAATTATATACACTCACGCCTATTCCCCAGAGCAGTAGGTAGAAACCACAGACCCCCACTTGCTACGACTCTTGCATATCTCTTTAGCTTCTTCTAGATTAATAATTATAGTATCTTACTAACTTAATACATTTTTGTAAGTTTGTCCTGCATACAAATGTTACATTCTATTATTGAAAAAGTTGCCCAGGTATACGTGTGAATGATATTTTATATAAAAAAATGGCATTATTTTATTCAGAGCTGACCAAACAAATGCCTTTGAAATGTTACTATTATTCCATCAAAGCTATTATAAAACATGAGTAAAGAACCTGTATAAAAATGCTTGAATAAAAAAAATACAGCTCCAATATAAAAAAGAACAACGAACAGAATCGAAATTCATTTGAAAATGTGAGCGAAACGTTTTACAAATTCATACGCAATATGAATTCAGGACATAAACCGTTGTTGGATACAATTCATTATATTTTATGACGTCATAACGTATCAGCCAGCTCAGGGGAAATTAGCAGAAGTTTATAATATTACTATACTGTACCGTATCATCTGTTTTTCATCAATTTGTACTTTGACATTAAAAAATATATTATTTTCATTATTTATTACTGCCTGCCTCATTAGTCTTTAGAGTTTTTATTAGAGTTTTTCGGGGACAGACCTAAGCAGTAAGACAGTGTGCAATATAAAAAATAATTAAACTATAATATGTTAAAGTAAATAGTATAAATATAATGATAACATAATAATAAAGGTATATATAAATATAATAATATATATAAATAAATATATAACCTAAGATTAATTAAATAGTTTGTAAGTCATTTTATATTAAAATTGTATTGCTGCGCCCTAACAGGGTATCATGTATGTACCTCTACATTCTGTAACACCTATGATCACTCATGATCGCAATAAATATTTGTATTTGTATTTGTCTAGTGATTTTAAACGCGGTAAAGGTCCGAAACCCAGTTTTTTTAGTAACAGTTCGGAGTCTCGATTTGTGCCCGGTTAATGGTAATAGGCTCACCTGCTATTGCGTAAGCATACCGCCGAACTATGGGTGTACATTATTACACATTTGCATAACTCTTCGGGGATTACAGATTCGATGGTATGTTATGTTTTATTATATTGGAAGAATAAAATAATATGTCATTAGTCTAGTGGTAACAAAGTTGTGAGTGCTGAGTTGGAGGTCTCAGTGGATCCAGGTGGAGAAAAGTGTCATTAGTATTTTTTTATAAAATTCTAAGTAGCTTGGAGTTTGGATTTATGCCCGTTTTCTAGACTTTTACAATTTGGTTTATTTTTTATCCTTTTTCCATCACATTTTCCATTATAGCAGCCTCTAGAGAATTAGATTTTATTTTCTTTTAATTAACCGCTTTTCACGCTCGAACTAGGTTCGAAGCAAGTTTCGAATAAATTTTCGCTACGGCAGAAATTATTCAAATTCCCTTAAGTATGATAACAGACTAAAATTGAAAAGTTGATGTCTGTGGATAGTATAATTTTAAATTTTAATTATTTCGTCTAGACTCAACTTCATTAGTATAATTTATTTTTTATAACAGTCGTAAAGGTAGAAAAGTTGCATATATTTTTTATTTTCAACGTTTTTAAATCAAGGGCATTAAAGCATGTTTTGAGATTTTTCCGATGAAATACCTGGATGGAACTAGAAAATAACTTAATCATTAATTATCAACCTATTACATTGTCCCACTGCTGAGCACGGATCTCCTCTCAGAACGTAATATGTAAATAAAAAAATACAGAAGCCTTATTTCTTGCAAAACATAAAATAAAATAGGCAATGTGGAGAAAAAAGTGTGCATGTAAAACTTAAAATTAGGTAATAAATAAGTTATCTATCTCTTTAACTTCTAAAATAATAATAATATTTTCTTAGTATATAGTTTTTTTTTTCTCAGAACGTAATAAACATATGAGAATTTTCCACACCAAAAAAAAAACCCGACAATGGCATTATAGCTCGACCGATTTTCATCAAATCATAGCTAAGAACACTCCCGACTAATTCACGTATCAAACAAAAAAAACACAATCAAAATCGGTTCATCCGTTCGGGAGCTACGATGCCACAGACAGACACACACACACACCGACACGTCAAACTTATAACACCTCGTCGTTTTTGCGTCGGAGGTTAAAAAGGACTAGACTTTACTTTTTTAATATATCCAGGAATTCCATTATACTGATTTTCACTGAACCGTTTAACATAATTTTACGAACAAAATATTGTTGCTGTTAAAATAATGAGTTATTTTATCTTTTGATATAACATCTCAAGGTTGAGTTTATGAACTCCTGTAATGAAAAATTGTCTTTTCCCCTTTTCTGTTAAAGCTTAATTTTTACTGCTTTCGGAATTCGTAACGAGAACTTCTTTCATGATTTTCTGATAAAAGTAGAATTATTCGTTTAGCTTTGATGTTCCTTAGTATTTTATTCACTAACACACTACACAACGTGCTACAAAAAAGCTTATACAATGAGAGATCAGGATATACTGGCTAATAGATAGTATACCACGATGTAACGTCGTTGTGCCCTGAATAATTTTTACTGATCAACCACTGTTGATCAGTAAAAATGAACATCAATAACTTAACGATGGAAACAAAATTGGAAAGAAAGAAAGATAATAAAATTCTATGACGCACAGATAATTAAAATGAAAATAAAAGAAATCCTCAGACAGACATGATGCTTTACACCCACGCAAATACGGCCATCTCTCAGCATGTATTTCAGTAGTATTTCATGCACTTGGCAGAGCCACAGCGCTGATTTTCAGCACTCCATACTTATTGCGGAAACGTAACCCACCACTACCTATCATCTTTAGTGTCGTAGACTGGTATAGATAACATTATGATAGTTTCAAGTCCTAAAACTCGCATAAAAACCGTATGATCATTACAGTCCTTTCTCCAAGGAGGAAACCTACGTACGAATGCGTGGTAAATGATGAAATGGGAAAATAAATCCTTATAGTTTGCAATAATCATCAAAACCAATTTAATGCTAAATAACGGGCATCAGTTTTTATCGACACTTTCACATCACTACGGTACGTGCGCCTGCCGCTGTAGGAACGTGATCCGACATTGTATAAAAGTGTGATCTGCAGCTTGTAATAGTGATACTTTGTACAATACACTTCACAAGTCATTTGTACAGGCGCGCACGTACATTGTGTCATATGTCCGTTTTAAAGCAAAGGTTCTAAAATTTTTAATATTGGAATTGCAACGTACCGAAGACGTTGAGTGTCATTCCCTGTGGTTATCTGTAAGAACGATCTTAATAGATATTTTTATAGTAGGTAACTAGAAATGCTTAAGCATTCTTTAAGAGCTTCGTTAAGCATCCCTTCGGCATCATCATCATCTACAACATTGGCGAAGTCGGAGCGGGTGTGGGGCGGGGCGGGAACGATTGTAGGTACACAATGATATTTCAATCAATTTACACAAAACCTTTACAAATTATACCTTCTAGCGTAGCAGTCATCACCATAATAATAATGACATCTTATCTTTTTGTTGCAAAGGTTTCAAAGTTATTTTAGTGAACAAGCAAAGATTATAAAGTTATTTTAGTTGCGGGTGGGACTCTCGGTGGCTTAGCGGTCATAGCGTCTGGTGTATTTAACCCTAGATTACTACACTACGTCGCAGAGGCGCCCGCGTTTTTGATATATTGCTCTTTCTTTTTATCCTTCGCGCGTATGGCATTCACGTTCAAGGACATCTCATTCATCGCCATTACGTATCGCAGAACGGTGGTTGCGTTACGGTAAGTGTGCTAGTTTTTTTTATATTACTACCCTTGGCGCTCCAAAGGCGTATGAGTAGCTTGTATGTAAGTTTTAAAATTCATATATATTTTCATCTAAAATATATTTTTTGTTACTTTGTTAGTTTTTTTTAGTTAATTACTTCATAATTTACTATTTTTTAAAAGAAGTGTATTTATTATATTAGTATTATGTGTTTTTTTTGTATTTTAATGAGAAGACTGTTTAATTGCCTTAGTTCCTAAAATTTGTTCCTAAGATTTGTTTGATTAAAGATTTTATAATAAAAATATATAAATATTAATTTAAAATTGTGTTTTTCTCTTTTTAGTAATATACACAATTATAGAAACAGTCAAAATATATCAACCATACTTATAGGTTTTGAATAAAACCATTAGTCAATATGATGCGCCTCGCGGGCGTATGAGTAGTTGCTTTGTACCTCGCAACATGAGTAGTAATGTAGGGTTAACCAGAGGACGCATACTGGTTTCTAACACTTACGCGAATATTAGACATTGAAATAAAACTACTTTTTTACGTCCACCCGTGACCATGGATGCTGTAAAGGATCCGAAACGTCGGGAATTAAAATAATCAATATAACGCTATAAAATCCGTAAAAAAGTAGTTTTATTTCAGAGGACGCATGTTGGAATCCTGCCCGCAGTTGTATTTTTCCTTAACTAAAATAACTTAATAATGACATAGTGGAATATTCTTTTAGATTAATCAATCAATCAATAATTAATCAAGCTACGTAATAAAGTATACTATAAGTTAAGTTAAGTTTGGTGTACATCGAGCGCCATCTTGTTGGTGTCAATAATGTTCAGTAACTTTACAAGTGGTGTATAAACCAAGTTTTAACGAGTCCAATGGCTATGATCGTAACTAAGTTGGCTCTCAGTACTTTACGGACTGTGAGGAGGAGAGGGAAAATAAACTCACATTTTGACGTAAATTGGTATATTATCTACTAGATTTCCGCCCGCAGCTTCGCCCGCGTTTGTACACCTTGGGTTATATTATTTCATTTTATTAGGAATCTCTTTTAAAAAAAAAAAATGTTACTAAGTGAAGATGCAGCTTACTAATGGTGAAAGAATTTTTGAAATCGGTCCATTAGTTTTTGTGTGAAAACAGTACAAACATACATACAAAAACACAAATGTTTCCTCTTTATAATATTAGTTTTTGATATAACTGCCTCATTCTTCGATCAACAATACGCCTCATTAGTCTATTGGTCTTTAGCGCTACTTCTAGGCTAGAGGTCTTGGATTCGACTTCCAGATGAAGCAGTGTTATTCGATTTTTCTATGAAATCCTCAGTATAATTTCGGAGTTTGGGTTTGAGCCCATACATAAGCGATACATAGCATCTTAACATACCGGCAAACTGTGGGTGTACATTAAGTACACCTCTGTCCCTTCGGGGAATACAGGCGTCATTGTAGGTGCCCATCTTTGATACACAAATATATAATCTAAAGGTCATTTAAAGGTATAATCAAACCTATTTTAGTTGTTATGTATATTAATAGTAATAAGAGGAAATATTTGTTTGTTTGTAATCAATAATATCCAAAACTACTGACCCGATTTTAAAAATCTTTTCACCATTAGATAACCACATACCTAATTCTCAATAACCTAGTTTATAATAATACATTGTATTATTTACAAATCTTAGCATCCAACGTCAATTGAACACATTCTTCACTGAACCATGAAAATTACGTCACATAAATACGGTCCCACCTCGACCGTAAACCTACGTAACCGTAGTAAACGATACGTAGCCCGTAATCGTGGCAGTTACGTTTACGTTACAGTTTACGATCGTTTACGTTGTGTGAAAGTTGATCAGTTTATTTTGACGAGAGTTTAAGAGCTTGAAACGTTGGTACCATTTCATAAGGGATTTATGGATTATTGTATTTTTATAAATTTTAATAACATATTATCCTATCACGCCTTTATTTCCCTAAGGGTTAGACAGAGGTATAGGTACTAAATGTACACAAACATTTCACCGGTATTTTTAGGTTTCATGTAGGTATGCACTTACCCATTACATGGTCTCATACAGTTCCCATGTAATAAGGGTCGAGCCTATTGCCAAATAACTTATAGCAATAGGTATTTAAAAAAATAGTAAAGTAAGTAGTCTTATCAAGATGTCAAACAGAAGGCAGAAGCTGACAAGAGCCGAGCTCTTAAATGAAAGAGGGAGATAGAGATTCAGTATTTTATACGCTATTAGTTTTGAAATCGGTGGCGAAATCAAAAGACTCCAACCAAATCGAAGGAACACAACTTTATATTTACAGTTTTGAAGGCAGTTTTTAGTTCTTTGTAATAATTAGTTTTGTTAATTAAAAGTTATTTTCATCATGAACAACCCATTACATTGCTGGTCAGCAGACTTCATACGCCATCAGGAAAATCTCTCAGGCATGTACGTTTCCTCATGATGTTTTCCTTCACAGTTTAAGCGCGTGATAATTAATTAATAATACTCACATAACTTCGAAAAGTCGGAGAGGTCTTGGAATCGAAATCGGGACCTTTGACTTGGCAGTCCAATGGTTATATCACAAAGCTATCAATGCACTAAAGTTATATTATTTCTAAATATCAAAAACACAAAACGTAAGTACATTCGTCCACAAACACGACTCGCGGAGATTTAACGCCAGCAGTTAGATAGGTATCAGTTGAATCTATTGCCCGGCGAAGAGTACGAACGCGCGACGTAAAGCGATATATGTGTAGACTATATCGAGAGATATTTATGTGTCCGACTGTACTTGCTCATTTGGCTGGACCGTAGAATGCGGGGAAATTATGTGAGAATGTGTAATGGTCATGTTTTCTATTCTAGTTTAAAGAAATATATATTCATTACGACACTACACTACTGACGGTTTGGCCAGAAATGTACTAATGTATACCCACCGTTTGCTATGATAAGGGTCCTATGTAAGGGGGCGCGCTTATTGGCATTGCCTGGGAACAAATTGAAACTCCGAGTTTTTTTTTTCTGAGCTAAATGCTTGTGTTACCTACGAATGGGTTCACGTCGGTACTGCAATGGGTGGGGTTCGAACCGGCAACCACATGATCGCAAGTCTGACACCCTAGCCATTAGGCTACTGCCACTTATAAGTTTTGAGTGAGTGAGTGAGTTGCTACCGAAAACTTTATAGCAACAACCCAATTACAATCTGCTCTCTCTAACGTAGCAGACGCGCTTACGATCACTAGACATAGAGATAAGGCAATATTGAAGGTTTTTTTTTATGGGACAACTCGGCAAACGAGCCGGCGAACTACCTGGTCGTAAGTAGTCGTCGCCATCCGTAGACATCTACAATGTAAGGGGAAGGAGAAAAGGAGAAGAAAGACTGAGGGAGGAATTGGGCCTCCGATGCTCCACACTCACCGTACGAAACGCAACGGTATGCATACTACTACTTGACGTCGATGTTCTGAGGAAGTACTTCCCCAGTCTTGCGACCTATTCATGCTGGCATGTAGACATGCCAGCCAGGCACTACTACTACTAAATTACTATACAACTATTGTCTTGTTTTACGGCTATCACAAACCTAGTCTTTATTCAAACTATGTTAGAGTCGATTTCCAGTCTTACTAATGCAGCTGAATATCAGTGTTTTATACGCAGCGACTGGACAAACCAATTTCTGGGCACTTACCAACATTCTGAATTAGACTCGTACAGCTGTCCCATTCCTAAACCCAGGATGAGTATTCCCATACTATGTTTTGAAATAGGACGTATAAGCCGTGAGCCGTACGTACGACTCTAACTTAGCCGGTCAGAACATAAGATTTCACCTTAGGATGCAATATTGATTCTAGCAACATTTTATCCGTATCTAAATCGTAACGATAACTTTCTCTTTTAAGATTATTTTATCAGAACAAGACGTGTCAACATTGGGTCTATAAAGTTTAAGTTGTTTCCGGGTAAGATTAAACCTATAAGTGCTAATATTACCTCAATGGTTATCTCTATTGAAGAAATCCTCGAAAAGGGGAAACTCTTCCTTGGCTTTAAAACAAATAACAATAAATTCTATTAACAAAAACATTAATATCCAAAAAATCGAAAATCTACTCCAACCGTCAAACGTCGGATTCGAAATTGGAAGCCATAAAGGCGGGAACCGACCGGATGTTGGACGCTCGACTCCATCAGATCCGTATCACGACAGACTCCCGCCAACGGATTCATTTCCGGTCGACGTTGCATTTTGAATTTTAGAACTCAATTTTCAACGAAAATAGGTCAGTGATGCGATTTCAAGATGTAGCGATAGTTCGTTTGATTTAGTTACATTGTTTGTTTTATTTTTTGTCGGGTTTGGATTGATTTTTATGGTACTAGTAAAATGCTATTTTTTTTCTTCCTTATTCAAATCATTTAAACCACGGTCAAGTATAAACTAGCTCTCAGTTGCTTTGGTTGTGTGAACAAGTATATTCTTCATCCTTGTATGTTTCCATGGAACAGGCAATTTATAGTCGGGGGGAGAGGGGGTTAAGTTGTCACTTTTCGTGCATCGAAATATGATAGCCAATGCGAACTAATATACTCGAAATAATCATCAAAATCGATCCATAATTGACGGAGATATCCCTTAAAAAACATACAAAAAAAACAACATACCGACGAATTGAGAACCTCCTCCTTTTGAAGTCCGAACTAAGCCGGTCGGAATAGAAGAAACTCGAGCATAACACTTTCTCCTAACGTGATGATTTTCACAAGGTAATTCCTACCGCAAGCCGAGTTAAGGAACTTCGTACCAAAAATATCGTATTATTCTTAATGGAGGCTCTATTTTCTGAATGCCTGTCACAGCCTGTATCCAATAACTATTGTATTTGACATCACAGTGACAGCTACCTACATCCTGTTTCATTTCCTTCCCTCACCTACTCCTACAGCCATTTATTTTACGTACTAATAAACAATTGTTACGATATAAAATCAAGAAAACGTTCTAGAAAGGTTAAGAAGCAACAATGCTTCAACGGGCATGGTATTGAACAGTCAGTCGAGAAGTTCAAACCCCTTTCTATACTGTATTACCATTCCATTACGCCTGAAAGGTAAGTATATATTAATATAAATCAATAGTTGTTTGTTAAAGTCCCATGATAAAGGGGGCGTGCATATTACCATTAACCGGGCACATAAAAGCATCGAGCTGATGCCGTACCATCACAAGTTATTTCGATCGTTTTTGGATTTATTAGGTATTATTCCGGCTCGAAGGACCATGTTATAAAGGGGTGTTAAATGAGAACAAACAACTTCTACGAGAACAAACAATTTTATGATGGAAGTAACTACAATGTCGACCGTCCGTTGCGGCGTCCGTCAGCGTGAGCAGAGCAAGTGTTCTGCCGCCGCCGCGCGCCTGCCGGCCGCTCACCGCGAAGCCGTTACCGCGCCGCCCCGCGCGTCTCCGTGCGTCTCTGCACTCCCGCGCGTTTTTGGGTAGATTCCCAACATTGGGATTTATTACAGAAATTTAATAATATCTCATAATTTCATTGAGAGAGCCACGTCATTGTGTCTATTAAATAGCGCCGTCGTTTTCTCACAACAAAACAATAACCGTATTAAGGCGTCATGATGAGTTAAAATTCCCAAGAATTTAATAGAATAACATAATAACATTTTGCCTGACGTGAGGTTCCTTCTAGCGTAACAGTCGCACTTACGAATAATGATATAGTATAAACTCTTCACTAGCTGGTATATTTTATGTATTTTTTTATGGGATAACTCGGCAAACGAGCAGGCGCGCTACTTGATGGTAAGTAGTCATCGCTACCCATGGACATCTGTAAAACTACAGGAGTTGTAGATGCATTGTCGAACCTATTTATGGAAAAGGGAGGGGAAAGAAAAAAGGAGAATGAAGGGGACTGAGGGAGGAATTGGGGCCCGCGCTCCACACTCATCATACGAAACGCAACAGTATACATACTGCTACTTGACGTCAACATTCTGTCGGAGGGTAGTACTTCCCCAGTCGACCCGATTCATTCATGCTGGCATGTAGACGTACCAGCTCGACACTGCTACTACTAAATCTATTGTCATATTGTGTCGTACGATTACTGCTAATGTAACACTTAGGGGTTACGTTCACTCAAACGGACAGCGGCAGCGCATTAAATTTCCTATGAGGGACATCTCAAGCGAAAATACTACTTGGCACAAAAACTGAGGAACTCATTTTATTTGTAAGACGCTCTTACCGAAGTATAACTAAGTTGATCAACCGATTCGAAATTCAAATTCAAATTATTTATTGGTGTGATTTTTGGTAGAATTTACATGAGACCTTAATAATAAATATATCTTAATGATAAATAGGAATGGTGAAGCTATGCTTGCCACGGTCAGTGTGTGAGTGACCATTCTTTTTAAAACATCGTGACCCCTCCATTCCTTGCAGAACAGTTAAAGCTATCGGTCCCGGTTGTCAGACGAACACCTATGATAATCGTTAGTAGAAGTCAGAGATCGAAAAAGTCTAACAACCAGTCTAACCTTCGAACGTCGGTGTTGCCTAGACATTGGGTTGCGGAAGTCGGTAACACAGTGATGACAGTCGTTTCGTGTCAAATACTGATAACATACATACCATCACGCCTGTATTCTCTGAAGGGTTAGACAGAGGTGAACTACTGTGCACTCACACTTCGCCAGTATGTTTAAGTTCCATGTAATAGAAGGCGAGCCTATTGCTATTAGCCAGACACCAATCCAGACTCCAAGCTGCTACTGAGAATTTCATAGAAAAACTCAAGAATATTTTGCTTGATCTGGGAATAGAACTCAGGACCCCTAGCATTGCAGTCGCGCTTGAGTCACTCACACAAGTCGCATTTGGTTAGACTAGAAGTATATAATGGGAAAAGCTAATAAATTATTAAAAAAATAAAATAAAAGTGTCGGTCACAGATTAAGACAGATAGAGTATGCGCAACAAACGATGTGAAGTCACATAATATTTATGTGTGCGTGACAGCTCGGAGCGGCATTGTAGGGACACGTGCATCTATGTGTGAGTAAAGTTGCCAGATATTGGGAAAAACTCCCACATTTTTTTCTATTGTTCTCAATTATTGTACCTATTAATGTTTAGAATTGGAAATGTGCTTTTACTTCATAGGTAGGTACTTAAATATAATTTAAACGAAATAATAATTATTAAATAAATTACGGTGGAATAAAGTTAAATACTTACGAGTATTTAACTTAAGAAAATATAAAATAATAATACAAAATATAAATATTAGTCTATTATACAATGTTAAACTACTTCATTTTGCTGCTCAATGCTATGTACGTAAGTGTCATACATGATGTAGTAGTACTCTGTGATATATATTTAAATATTGTATAAATATGTATGCTGTACACACGGCTACACATTAAGCTATACAAATACAGTATAGGCGGGCCTCGCACTGTGGATTTATATAGCTTGGTGTGTAGCCGTGCGTACTATTTAATAAATAAATAAATATGCATAATTACTTACACTTACCATATTTAGGTATATTATCATGGAAAAACATAAAAAAATCCAACATATATTTATTACAATAATTTTACACACATAACATCTTAGCAGCCTTTGTTCTGCACCAATTTCTTATAGTATTGCCGTTTAGCGTCTGAACATCGAGCATTCGTTTCGCTATATAGTGCAATCGTACCATCAAATATTTTTCGATTAAAATGTACCTACGCCGCCTTGGATTACGAAATTAATTTCATATTCTATATTAGCACCATGAGAAACCTTGCGATGGACACCCATACTATTTAGAAAAATAATATCCACCATCTTGGATTTCAAAATTAATGCTATTTTCATAATCAGCTCCCTAAAATACCTTGAAATTGATACCCATATGACCCTATGAATTTATTTAGAGAAATATATATCCGCCATCTTGGATTTCCAAACTAATGTCATTTTTGTAATCAGCACTCAGGAAAACCTCCGAAATGACACCCACATTCATTTATTTACATATAAATAATGTCCACCATCATGGATTTCAAATAAAAAATTATAATACATGCAATCCAATATCAAATAATGTCCACCATCATGGATTTCAAATAAAAAAATTATAATACATGCAATCCAATATCAAATAATGTCCACCATCATGGATTTAAAATAAAAAAAATATAATACATGCAATCCAATATCAAATAATGTCCACCATCATGGATTTAAAATAAAAAAAATATAATACATGCAATCAATCATGCATCCATTATCAATCGGAAAAATTTATCATTATTATGTAATAGGTATTATGTAATAATACAAACTAATAATCATAAATCACTGATTATGATTACTTTTGTTAATCTGTAAGCATAATTGATGATAAAAAAATATCGTAATCGTAAATCATTAAACTGATTACATTGTGCCCAACTCTGAACGGTTACATATAGGTACATTTAAAGAAATGAATCGATCTTTTTACACACAACGTACATTACCCAAATTCAAGTAGACCTATTTCGATGTAAACTGGCAACCCAGACCAATTACTGTCGAGGTTCTGTGTTCCAAGTCAGCCGAGAAATATTAGAGGGAAAATAAATACCAAAACAATAATCTAAACAATATTTACCTGTGGAAAGATATTCCATCTTTTTTTCTTTGTTTTTGGGAACAACTTTTACAAAGTTTAAAAACACAAGACGGCATGTTTTGAAATAAAATGGTAACTCATTTGAGACGTACAAGCAGTACGACGCGCAGCTAAGTACTGACGTGAGTTTGTATTCGCTTTTGATTTTGTATTTGCTTTGGTGGCTTCACTCTCGTGTTCTACGGGCTACGTCTGCCTATTTTACTAGTCTGAGGTGTCGGTATTTTCACAGTTCTTCTATTCTTGTACCCCGAAACGTCCCCTTGTCATCCGCTCCCTGTCGGCTAGAAAGCCAAGCAGACATCGTAATCTAATTTCTCACTAGTTTAATAGTGATGCACTTAGCGAGGATAAAGAATTTTTATACGTTACTTATGTCAATCACAATATGTGTCTATTTTTCTTTGGAACCTTCTTGTTAGGCATTGGGTTATTCAATTTGTGCTTTATTAGACTTTTCTTTAATATAAGCGTTATAAAAGTGTATAGAAAGGACTCCTAGCTAGTTAATAAAAGCTAATCAGCATTACTGAAAGGTTAGTCTGTACTTTCTGCAGTCATTTCTTGGATGGGTGACCTTTTTAAACTATTTATATAGAGACGCCTACGTGGCTCAGAGAGCATGTTAATGTAAGGTACAAAGAAACATGTTTTTTTTTATATATAAATCAGTAAATTGACATACACACATACCATCACGCCTGTATTCCCCGAAGGGTTACGCAGAGGTTTACTAATGTACACGCACATTTCGCCGGTATGTTTAGGTCCCATGTAATAGGGAGCGAGCCTATTGCCATTAACCAGGCAATAATCCGGGCATAAATTGACTTCTCATAATTAGTGTAATACCTAGCATAAATTTCGACTGCCTCATTAGTCTAATGGTCCTAAGCGCGACTGCTACGCTAGAGCTCCTGGGTTCGATCCTCAGGTCGAGCAGTGTTAATGGGTTTTTCTATGAAATCCTTAGTAGCATCTCGGAGTCCGGATTTGTGCATGACAATTAGGCTCGCCCCCTCTTAATTGGGACCTAAACATACCGGCGAAGTGTGGTATGTTAGTACACCTCTGCCTAAACCCTTCGGGTAATACAGGCGTGATGGTATGTGTAGCTAGCATAAACTGAAGTAGAGAAATGTTTTCTTCCATGTTTCTAACAAAGATCTTAACTAGATAACGTATGTAAACTAAGACATAAATAGGTAAAGGAATGCGTTTCATATTTTGCTCTTACGATCCACTATACGGGCACACTGTCCTGCAATAGGGATGTACGTAGTTGATACTTAATCAACTAAAAATTATCGATAGATCGATAATAATTTCAACGAAGACACATTATTAAAGTTGGTGTAAATTTGTTCAATGCCTGAAATTATTTGCTGCTGATTCGCTACTAAATCTTCCATGTTGACTTGTTACAACAATATTATAAATGGAAAGATCTTACTTGATTGCTGCTGGAGTCGCCGAAAATTGCTGACAGTGAGAGTCATACAATTTTTTTAAGGTCACTAGCACTACCTAATAACAATTACTATGAGTATTTTTTTTTATTTTAAAATCGAAAATAGATGAGGACTATCGATTATCTCTTCAGTGTATCCAAGTTCTATTTTTAGCTTATATTGAAAATTTTCGCACCATTATTATTATCATTTAAAATTATTATAAAATATAGCTTTGTTATTTACCATAATATAAAATAATTCTTACAGGATTTGTAGCTTATGTTTTACCTATACTTTTATTTATTATAACTTGAAGAACGAAAATAAATCAGAATGAAAGTATTAACACACAAACGGTATCGACAATCCCATCCCTAAGAGGCGATAAGAAGGCAGACGGTGAAACAAAAGCTGTATCGATGCGAATTTCAACAATATCCGTGTAGAGCATAAATCACGCGCGTCCGTCCTATTGTTTGTTGCCGCTCTGTGCACTGCGTTCGAATGGCTTGTTCGTTTTTTAAAAAGTGATATTATCGATATGTATTGAAAATTGATAAAAAATATGCCGGTGACACTATTTGGCGACGTGGCTATGTTTAGATTTTTGAAAAAATTATGTGATAAAAACGTACTAATGAGAAAAATGGTCACCCATCGACATGATGTCCATAAGTGGCACAGCTTAATGGCTATAAGCGAGTTTCCTAATTCCGCCTAACTATATTTTACCCACCATTCTTGTTTGCAAAACACACAAAAACCAGCTATACCCGAATCACAATTTCTAACCAGAATTCAGTCAATTCCGGGTTTTTTTTTCTCTATTTATCCTGTACCTTATGGACCGGGTATCTCGGACAAAGCGATATGAGTGAAACAAAAAAACATGAGGCTTTGTTTCGGTCGCGTTTTGATAAAATAGCACAGACGAATATGATGTTGATGTATTTTTGGGACGCGTGTAATACTCGTAAACGAGTTAGAACATAGTTTTAAATTAGCTTGTTACAATAGTTGAAAAGACATACACACGCAAGCATGACATAGCTTCATGACAATGTATGCTCTAGATTCCGATACAAAAGTTATCCTTCGGCATAAAACTAGTTTGTTTTTATAAATGCATTCTCATAATCCTAAATATTTCAGCTAATATTCATAATAATAATCAATTTACTGTCCCACTACTGGGCACGGGTCTCCTTTCTAGGTGAGAGAACAATATTATTATCATGTAAATGAGGAATGAACCCTGTCTTTTTATTTGTAACGTTTTTACGCCTAAACCACTAAAGCAATTTTGATGAATATTGATATAGACATAAAGAAGTACAAACGTACCAACCCTTCATCTCAAAAGATCTTTTGGGATGCGAGCGAGACTGCGGAAAACAACCAGTAAAAGAATAAATATAACACAAACCACGTTTACGTTTATACATTACTGCCTCTAAACTGAAATTAAACATTATTTTTTCACTCTCTCTTAAAATTTTCCGCCTTCTTAAGTCAAGAGGCTCGGTAATGACGTTTACGGGTAACAATGACGTCATAAAATGAAGCTTAGCCGTCCGTAATATCTTTAAAAACGTCACACCTGCAGCCGTTACTACTGGTTTTCTGTGTCATCGAGATTCGATTCGTGAAATTATTTGTATCGCCCAAAGCTACCAAGGATATAGTCGGAGAGCTAGCAGTTGGATTGATATTCTCTTTTAGACATAACAACAGTCGTAGTAGTAGTGCCTGCTGGCATGTCTACATGCTAGCATGAATGGGTCGCACGACCGGGGAAGTCTACCCTCCCACAGAATACCGACATCACGTAGCAGTATGCATACTGTTGCGTTTCGTACGGTGAGTGTGGAGCGCCGGAGGCCCAATTTCTCCCTCAGTCCCCTTCTTTCTCCTTTTCCTTAAATAGGCTCGGCAACGTACCTGCAACTTCTTTGGTTTTTCGAATGTCCATGGGCAGCGATGACTACTTACCATCAGGTAGCTCGCCTGCTCGCTCGCCGAGTTATACCATAAAAAAAGAACAGGATTTAACTGTCCATTCGATTATCTACATAACATAACATACCATCATGCTTGTATTACACAAAAGGTTAGGCAAAGGTGTACACAGTTTGCCAGTAACTATTATCATAGCCATTTACTATCCTCTTACCTATCTTATCCTCTGAGAAAAGAGGTATTATGTTATAGTTCACTGCGCTAGGTTACTACAAGTTGGTCAGTATGTTTAGGTCTCATGAAATAGGGGGCGAGCCTATTGAGCAGTTACAAATTCAAAATTCGAGCTGCTAGTGAAAATTTATTAGAAAAGTCCAACAACAATTTGTCGTACTTGCAAATTGATGTAAAATATGTAGCAGTGCAGTGATAGCCTAGTGATATGACCATTGGACTGCCAAGTCAAAGGTCTCGAGTTCGAATCCAAGGCACGCACCTCTGACTTTTCGAAGTTATGTGCGTATTAATACTTAATTATCACGCGCTTAAACGGTGAAGGAAAACATCTTGAGGAAACCCGCATGCCTGAGAGATTTTCTTGAGGGCGTGTGAAGTCTGCCAACCCGCAGTAGGCTAGCGTGGAAGACTATAGCCTAATCCCTCTCATAATGAGAGGAGACTGATGGTGATGTAGCAGTTGCACTTACGACCACTATGATTTAAGAAAAAAATCTAAATAAATACAAAGGTATAAATAGTAGGGGTCATTTTAGCTTCGGGCTTAACTGGGTAGGATTTTTAATTATATATGGATATAAAAACTATGACCCAGCCAAGCTTAAAAGGACTCAAGATAAAGATTATTATAATGAATGTAAAATATGTAAATGGATGAAAGAAAGTCCTTACCTATTTTTTACATAGAATAAAAAACATTTTTCTGTCTTTTTCATTCATTTTCATGGGCTATCATTTTTAATGTTCTTATTTTTGTCTGTATTATTTATAATTGGAGGCTTTGGAGCTTTGGTAGCCTTTTCAAAGCCTACTCATTACCCCAATGACGTAATTAAGATACTCACACTAATCTATATTAAAATTAAATAGAGAAAATATTTTTTGTTTGTAATCGATGAACTCTGAAACTACAGTACTTTTTTTAATAACGCTTTCTCCATTACGCATATAACATAACATAACATACCATCACGCCTGTATTCCCCGAAGGGTTAGGCAGAGGTGTACCTACCTACTTAATATAAGTACACCCACAGTTCGCCCGTATGTTTGGGTCCCATGTAATAGGGGGCGAGCCTATTGCCATTCACCGGGCACAAATCCAGACTCTGAGCTGCTACTGAGAATTTCATAGAAAAACTCAATAACACTTTGCTCGACCTGTGGATCGAACCCAAGACCTCTAGAGTAGCAGTCGCGATTGGGACCACTAGACCAAGGAGGCAGTCTCCATTCTCATTACACAGCTATATTATTCCCAATTAACAAAGGCATTATCCCGTAAGATAAGTGAGATCCTATGCAGGCGAACCCACAGGCCACTCTCTATCTCTTATAATCTCTACAGTGTCATTAAATCATTTTTGTCCCATATTATGTAGCATAATATATGGGAAAATAAAGTGGTTCAATTCACCGGTAGGAGATCCCACGTTATATGGGTCATAAATCTAAACTCCTTGTAACCTCATTAGTCTAGTGGTTCTAAGCGCGACTGCTACGCTAGAGGTCCTGGGTTCGATCCCCAGGTCGAGTAAAGTATTATTGGGTTTCTCTATGAAATTCCCAGTAGCAGCTCGGAGTCTGGATTTGTGCTCGGTTAATGGCAATAGGCTCGCCCCCTGTTACATGGGACCTAAACATGCCGGCGAAATGTGGGTACACATTAGTACACTTCTGCCTAACCCTACGGGGAATACAGGTGTGATGGTATGTTATGTTATGTGAATCTAAAGGTTTCCCCTACAATTCAAGGCCATTTTATATTGGTTTTGTATATTTTTGTGAGCCGTGTGTACGGGATACGGGAAGAACAGTAACAGAAAAAAAAACATGTGCGGTTAGGCACAAGGTTCCTCACGCATTATAAAACGCAAAACAAATATGGCGGCTTGCGCTTTACGATAATATTCGAACTACGCCGAATGGAACCGAACGTCACATTATTAAATAACACGATTTACACAAGATGGCGGCCAGCGTTTGACAATGACATCTGGAAAACATCGGACGGAACCGAACGTCTCGAGATGTAACGCGGTAACGCTTTTTCCTTCATCATCATCATCATCAACCCATATATTGGCCCACTGCTGGGCACGGGTCTCCTCTCAGAATGAGAGGGATTAGGCTGTAGTCCACCACGCTAGACTACTGCGGTTTGACAGACTTCACACGCCATCGAGAAAATCTCTCAAGCATGCAGGTTGCCTCACGTTGTTTTCCTTCACAGTTTAAGCGCGTGATAATTAAGTAATAATACGCACATGACTTCGAAAAGTTACAGGTGCGTGCCTTGGATTCGAACTCGAGGCCTTGGACATGGCATTCCTAAGTTCATATCACAAGGCACATTTCCTTACGTGATGATATTTACCAGATGCATCGGAACTACATGAAATAGTTCCACCATCCCCGTTCCACTATCGGACGAGCAGAGCTACGGCAAGGCGCCACCGCTACGTGGTGGAAGTGACTAAATCTCGCACTAAGCATTTTGCCTCGACATTTATAGTGCGTACTGCTCTATTGTGGAACTCGCTGCCGGAATTTGTTCCCCGAGGCAAACAAATTGGGTGTCTTCAAGACGAGAGTGAATAGGTATCTTCTAGGCAAGTGCGCTCCATCGTAGACCACTTATTTGCTTAACATCAGGCAAGTTGTGGTCAAGCGAAAGCCTATCTGTGATAAAAAAAATAAGATAAAAGGTAACTTAGTTCCAAAAAAGGATGTTCATATTTTCTGAAACAAATTAATTAAGACATACATAATCAGTGGTATAGAATCGGACAACACTACGTTATCAGTATACAATCAATTTGAGAGCAACGTTATACGACTGGAACATGCTCGACACAGGGAGCCTTGATATAGAAACTTGTGTGGCACGATGTATGAGATGAAGCGAATGTTGGGTTTAGAGAGTACAGTTTTCAACACAAATTTTGTATGTGCAAAATAAAAAGGGATATAGGAAAAAATATCTGATTGATACTGAAGAAGTTGTAGTATAATTAGTTGTAGAAACATAATTATTTATTAAAGATATTTTTTTAAACTGCCCACTCTACATAAGAAAACCCCTTTACCGTCATAATGATTCGCCGGTATGTTTAGGTCCCATATACCTAATTGGGGGCGAGCCTATTGCCATTATTCGGGTCCCTACCGGGCAAAATTCATATTTCTATGCGACCCTTTCGCTCGCACTCGGGTTTATTATCGTCGAACCTTATCAAATTATACACTGTAACCTTCCTCATGAATCACTTTATCTATCTATGAGAGTCCGTTCAGTAGTTTTTGAGTTAATCGCGAACAAACAGACCCGGCAGGGGACTTTGTTTTATACTAATGTAGACATTACCTAACCTTATTCCTATGCGTTACACCACACAGTTATCGCGATGCTAAAAGACAAAAGCACCATTATACTGTGCTGAGCGAGTTAACAATGAACCAAACACTGATTAAGCGGTACTGTGCCGATCGTAAATTATTTCGTTCCTGCCCAGCCCTTTAAGGGAATATCATAAATGTCGGACGGAGAGAAAATGGAAATAATTGAATTTTCGGTTATAATAAAGATAAGTACGTTTGCCTACAGCGTCGCTCCCGTGAGCAAATAGAAATTATGTAATAAGATACCAATAGTGATGATCTTTTCTTTCTATTGATATACATATAATTGACAGGTCAAGCTAGCCAGTTAGCTGAGGATCCGTTTAACTAATTGATAAATAAGAATATAGTGCACACACACAGACACGCAGATACACACTAAAAACTTATAACACCCCTCTTTTTACGAAGTTGAAAACATAATTAAAACCTATACTTACATAGTAGTTTTTGCGCTATTCTCTAATAAACAAACAGGCATTTTAGTCCCTTATCTGAATATCATTGTATTTTAGTCCCTTAAGTATCTGAATATCATTGTATTTTAGTCCCTTATCTGAATATCATTGTAATTTGTTGACTAGTCTTCATTTTTAAAGATTATGGGGTTTGAAAGTGCAGGTACTTCACTTATGGCTGCGACTTTCACGACTCCCATGGTCGTAACTATAGAGCTAGGGAAAGCAAGTGCGGTTTTAGACGTTATGAGTCTGACATGCTATGCCAATTACCCAGGAGGCAGACGATGTATGAGGCTTTGAAAGAGATTCTTACAAAATGTTTAGAAAGGCTTTCTTATTAAAGGAATTCCATTCGCAAAATTATATTCCTAAAGGCCTGACTAATGAATAAATAGGTTTGGGATGTGATGACCCAGATTAGAAATACCTAATATAACACAAGTACGAGATCGACATAAAATCCATTTATATAATAAAAAAACAATTGCTGTTCGTTGGACTCGCAAACTCGAAAACGGTTCAACGGTTTATTTGGGTGTGTCTGATTTACACTAGGAATCAATTAAACCTAGTTTTACTGGGTCCTGGTGTGAATTAAAACCTTGTCTTAGTCTACTAGTTTAAAGTAGTAGTCTTAGTACTAGTTTAAAGACCCGTTAAAAATTTAGAAATAAGATCTGATCGAAAATTTTGAAGACTAACTTTCACAAAATGCCTCTAGTATAAAAATCCTCAAGCAATAAATGATATGACATATGAGTAATATACGACATGACAAAAGTTAACTAGCAAATATAAAGGACCATTCCCATTGCAAGTTAGTCGCAGCGATCTGCGATCGACATGTCACATCGACATCGTACGTGCGCTGATTTATGCGTGGACCGACGACACGGCGGTACGCGGCGATAAATATAATTGTGCCGCTCCGACCCACCCAGGGAGCGAGCTGCGGCAAGTGCGTAAGGGTCTTTATACAATGGAAATTGGAATTTTGTGCTAATATTTCGCAGTCAAATTTTTATTGCGCTAAAACATAAACATAACATACCATCACGCCTGTATTCCCCGAAGGGTTAGGCAGAGGTGTACTAATTGTACACCACACTTCGGCGATATGTTTGGGCCCGAGCCTATTGCCATCAACCGGGCACAAGTCCAGATTCTGTCTGAGAATTTCATAAAAAAAACCAATAACCTAGTCCTAACCAAGGACATAGCGTTGCCTAATATTATCGATACGTCGACAAATATTTTTTATAATTATAAGCTTTTAAATTTTTGGATAGGGTACCAGAGTGCATGCTCTGTCCTTTTCGCACATACCGAGTGTTAGAATGGAATTTGTATGGCGCACGCACGGTTCGACGTCACAACGTGCTGCAGTGCTCTCTCTGTCTAGCAAAAAAATTAAATGCTTAAAACTAAACAAGAAAATCGTGTACACTCTAACCCTTTGTTAAATAAAAGACTGACTGCATAATATATAATTATTGAATAATATTTTCAATAGCACTGTTGTTTTTAATAAATCAAATTATCTAAGTGAACTACCTACCCTATTCTCATTGTGCATAAGTTCCTACAAACGAGTACAGATGTACCACAAGCATTGTACAGGGAGACAGTTACACCAAGTAAAGAAGGACCATGCAACAATACTGTAATCAGAACAGAACAAAATACACCCTTAACAGATGGGAATAAAGATCAAGTAAATCGCAGAGATAACTTTGCAGTCGAACTGTGGACTGTTGTCGAACAATGTTGTATTTTATTTTGTTTATACGATTTCATGATTTATAAAATTAAAGACGAAATTCCTTTCTGTTACTAGGGAGGACATTTTCCTTTTATGAGCTATTTTCATAAATCTAGTTTCTTTTTTTATGGGATAACTCTGCAAAGGAGCAGGCGAGCAACATGATGGTGAGTAGTCATCGCCGCCCATCCCATCGCCGGACATCTGCAATACCAAAGAAGTCACAGATGCATTGCCAAGCCTATTTAGGGAAAAGGGAGAGAAAAAAGAAAAGGAGTCCCCTTCCTTGGGACTGAAGGAGGAATCCTCCGGCGCTCCACACTCACCGTACGAAACGCAACAGTATGCATACTGCTATTTGACGTAGATATTCATGCTGACTACTACATACTTTTATAGTTTTGTATGAAGAAACGAGCATGGAAGCTGCTTCCGTTCATTTAATTTTGTTACTTAAAACTATACATTTAAAGGTGAAATCGAATTGTGTTGGATTATACAGGTTAAATTTGCTACATCATACAGGATTGTAAACTGTGCACGTGATTATAGATATAATTAACATAAGATATGAATTTTTATATTGACGTTTTTATCTGATAATTTGGTAACAATTGATATTTTAACAGAATTATCATCAAATTATGTTAGGCAATCGCATTCAACGTCTGTAATCAATTGATCAAAAATGAATTTTAAACACGTTTTATTCATTATTTCAATTTTAACTATTGTCAGTGCAGTAAAGAAAAGCTATAGCGGATATTCTTTATACAATGTTATTCCGAAAGATGATGCTCAAGTGGAAACTCTACAAAGAGTACAAAAGAAGAATCTCGGTGAATTCTGGATGGAGGGTTTTAAGGTCAACCATGATATTAAAGTCATGGTGTCGCCAGGAAAGCGTGAAGCGTTCCTCCAATATTTGAAAACTGAAAATGTTAACGCGACAGAAATAATAAAGGATATACAAAAGTAAGTACTGTTTGACAATAGTGGATAGTCACATCATTCCAATAAAATAAAAGATTTAATGAAGATTATAATAAGGCTTTGGAGAAGAAAAATAGAAAAATAGCCTATGGAGTTTTCAAAACAAAAAGTTTTTTTGTAATGTTGCCTTTCATTACAGAACAATCGATGAGCAACTGAAACCCATCGAAACAAGGAATTCTCAATCTTACCTGTCTTACTCTTGGACTGCATACCATGACCTTAATACCACATACAATTGGTTGGATGAACTGGAAGCCAACCATCCTAATGTTGCCAAAACAGTAGTCATGGGCCAATCAGTAGAAGGCAGAGATATCAAAGGAATCATCATTAACCATCACCCGGAAAGAACAAATCCATTATTTGGAGTATTGGAAGGTACTCTTCATGCTCGTGAGTGGATTTCTGTTGCCACCGTCACTTGGATTATCAAGGAGTTTTTGACGAGCACAGACCCTGAAGTTAGAGCACTAGCAGAGAATTTTGAATGGCACATCTTTCCCGTAGTTAATCCAGATGGTTATGTTTATACTTTTACTGACGTGAGTATCATTATTACTTTTAGAGGTGTGAATTTGTCTTGGTTTCAGATGTTTTGACTATGGTAACCCAATCTGTAATCCCAGTCATTCCAATATTTATAGGAAGATCCACATAGCGAATTATGTTAATTGATTATTTTCTATTTATTATTACTGACTTGCAAAATTGTCATTTTTTTTGTATGTCCTGGTCTGTCTGTCTGTCTGTCTCTTATTCTTCTTTTATTTATGACATATATATCAGTTTCTCTTGACTTTTATCAGGTAGCGCTTTTTACTTCAGTTTACTTCTACCTTTTTTCTTGTTTGAGAGGCATATCCCAGGTTTTAAATTTTCATGTTCATCAAAAGAATCAAAATCCTTTACTTTGCAGAACCGTATGTGGAGAAAAAATCGCAGTCCTAACAGTGTCAGAACTTGTGCGGAGGGAGTTGATGACGACATGAGCCATGGTGTTGATCTAAATAGAAATTTTGATGTTGCATGGATGTGTAAGTTTTTTTTTTATCACAGATAGGATTGCGCTCGACCACAACTTGCCTGAATAAAAATAGCATACCATCACGCCTCTATTCCCTGAAGTGCTAACTAAGGCCACATTTCGCCAGAAGGTTTAGGTCCCACGTAATAGGGGAGCCTATTATCATTAACTGGGCACAATTACAGACTCCGAGCTGCTACTGAGAATTTCATTAAAAAAAACAATAATACTTTGCTTGACCTGGAGGATTGAACCCAGGACCTCTAGCGTAGCAGTCGCGCTTGGGACTACTATACTCATGAGGCAGACGCTTTAAGCTGAACTTAACAATTCTTTCTCAATTCCAGCCGTAGGCGCTTCAGATGATCCATGCACCAACACATTTGCTGGACCTTCAGCATTCTCTGAACCAGAATCGCAAGCCATCGCCAAGTACGTCCAGGACCTGAGCCAGCGAGGGGAGATCATCTATTACATCGCCTACCATTCGTATACGCAACTCATCATCATTCCGTACAGTCACGTGGGAGTTGAAGATGCACTGCTTTCTGGCAATTACCCTGACATGGTAAAATGTTTGCGTGATTTTTTCCGTCCGTCTTTTCGTAACTATGTATTCAAATCGGTAATATCGTTTTCGACGCTACGATGTGCTTAAATAGCTAAATCGTTGCATGCACATTGCATCCTTCATAACTTTAGGTATTTGGGGTATTGTTTCTATCTCCATTATGCGCACAACTATGCTGCGCAATTATGCATGTACATTAAGCTAGCAACATATCTGCATGTTACGTTTTATACTTCGTATTGTCCATCATTATAATGTTCAATACCTAGAGAATTAAATTAAAGAATTCATTTTTCTATAACTATAGTTTTTTTAATAAGTTCTAAATTGATATTATTATCTTGCGTAACTTTACTAATTGTTGTAACTATAACTGTAATTGTTTTTTTTTCAGTACGAGATTGCTACTCAAGGTGCTGAAGCTGCTAAGAAACGAAATGGTACCGTGTATAGAGTTGGTCTTTCAGCAGAAGTTTTATGTAAGTTACGTTAATATGATTGTATGTTTTTCTGTCTACACAGTAAATACTACAGATCTGGTGCATTTGTCATCTATTTACGCTACCTATAAGTCGAGTTTTAAAGAGTAAATCCTTTCATCATCGACCCATGTACTCTCCTTTTTGTCCCACTGCTGAGCACGGGTATCTCTAGTAAATTCTGTAGACCTTCCATATTTAAGTAGATTTGCTATTTTATTGAAATCATGCCAAGCCGCAGTAGTGATGGCATGGAGTAGTGGCATGGAGTCTATAGACTAAACCTTCTCACTCTGAGAGAAGACCCGTACCTAGCAGTGGGTAGGACAGTAAATGGGTTGAAGATGATTATGATGATCATAAAGATTGAAACCATAATATTATAGTAATAGAATGAGTTATGCGATGAATGATAACGGCAGACATTGATTAATGAAAGAAAAGAACAGTGAAAGAGCGAACGGTTCAGCCAAACATTTCGTCAGAAATCATTTATTTCTAATTCCAGATCCTATGAGTGGTGCCAGCTTTGATTGGGTGAAATACGCAATCAATGTGCCCATCACGTATCTTATAGAACTTCGTGATCTTGGAGAGTTTGGCTTCCTGCTACCAGCAAGCCAGATCATTCCAACGGGCTTGGAAAATATGGATGCTCTCGTTGCGATGGACAAGACCGCTATAAGACTTGGATACTATTCTTCAGGAGCTAATAGTGTGATATATTCTACCTCACTTGTTATTTCACTTATAAGTTCTTTCTTTGTACTGTAGAAATGAAAATTATGAAATTAAAAAAATATTAAAAAAACTAGATTGATTAAGAATAAGTAAAAGGCCTTTTTTAACGCAATGCTACTGTGACCTCTTTGACAAAAGCTCACAAACACAGACACGAAAACCCAGAATAACTTACTATACTGTATTATGAGCCATCCAAGGCCTAATGTATACAAACTAGGATCATTTTTTCAGTAGACGACATAAAGAAAGAAAACTGCCAAATTATAACGTACTACGTGTATTACCCGAAGGGTTAGACAGAGGTGTACTGATGTACACCCACACTTCGCCGGAATGTTTAGGTCCCATGTAATAGGGTGTGAACCTATTACCATTATCCGAGCACAAATCCAGACTCCGAGCTGCTACTAAGCAATTCATAGAAAAACCCAATTACACTTTGCGAGACCTAGGGATCGAAGCCAAAACCTCTAGCGTAGCAGTCACGCTTAGGACCACTGGAATAATGAAGCAGTCACATATAAACCAAATAGTAAAACTACATAATATAGTGTAGCTTCAATTTTGCAACGGAAGTGAAAAGGCTACGATTCAGCATGCATAAATTCTTGGACAGCGTGGTGCTTATTTTCTGTCGCATCCAATGTCAAAAACAACTAGAAAACCAAGAAGAGATATACATAAGGAAAGCGGCGGTAGCCTAATGGCTAGGGCGTTAGACTTGCGATCATGTGATTGCCGGTTCGAAACCAAAACCCATTGCACTACCGACGCGAACCCAATCGTAATACAAGCATTTAGCTTATTGCGAGCGAGAGGTTAACAAAAATCAAACAATAATACAGCCGAGTAGAAAATATTTATACGGATCAATATTTATTGAAAAGACGGGTAGAAGATCGAAATATAACAGTTATAATTATACAAATATTGATCAAAGTTTTGATACAAAGTAAAAGCATGACGCTCGAAAATAAGTTCGATTTTCATTACTAGGTGCGCATAAGCAAGCTAAGCAGATGCGCCTTATACGATATTTCAATTTGACCCGTTTTATTTAGCTGTTTCGCTTTTGTTGTATTACTCAATGCATTAGGAAAAGCTGTCTTAAAAAAATATTCAATATGTGTTTCATTTATTCAATTTTTATATCAGTAATTTGCCCATCGTTTGCTTGAACTTTAGAATATTATTGGGTCCAACCTGTTCACATTTGTAATAATAGTAGGATAAAATAGAATTATTTATTATATCTATAGAACTCAACTTACTAAAATTAAGTAGATATAGCAAATGAATAAATTTTAAGACAATTTAAATTTCGTAGAAGTTCTTTACAATTTTAAGAAAGATATCTACATTTTTCTTTCCTATTAAAAGTATTTATTATGGAGCAACTTTAAAAACGATTGTAAAATCATAAAACGCGTTATCAATTTATTTAAACATACCTAAGATACTAACACTATCGATTATTATAATACTAAAGATTATCTTTATCCATGGAAATCATTCTGTTTAGGTCGTGAGAACGACACATACATAATGATATTCAAAGAAATATTTTTAATAATTGCAATAGCAAGTATCATTAATGCAGAATATGTTAGCTACAGTAATTATAAAGTATATAAAATAGTGCCTGATTCTGACAATGAAGTACAAATACTTATGGATTTGAGGAAACAAAATGAATACTTCTTTTGGAGTGATATCGTTGCTCTTAACAGTGATGTTAGGATTATGGTGGCTCCAGAAAAGCAAGCAGAATTCGAAAATTACTTTAAAAGAGTAAACATTCCTACTAAGGTTGTCATTGAGGATGTGCAGGAGTGAGTACTGATTATTTATTTTTAAAGATTCAGAAGTTTAATTTCTAAATGATATTTTTTGTGCTTCATTTCGAAAATAACTTTTACTTGAATCATCAATAACTTATTTTCTGTCTTACTGCTACGCAAGGGTCTCCTCTCAGAGAGAGGGAGAGAGAGAGAGAAAGGAGCAAGGCTTAGGCCATCACGCCAGCTTACTATAGGTAAGCAGACCTTACATGCCGTTGAGAAAATCTCTCAAGCATGCATGGTTTCTTCACGATGTTAATATAATGATTATGATAAGACAGAGTCGTGACCCTTGACTAGTAGTACGAGAGTACGAGAGGGATTAGGCTATTATTGTCCTCTTATCTTTTAAATATTTTATATGAGGAATTCATGAAAATGTTTTTCATAAACCACCAGGCAAATCAATGCCCAGCTTCGTCGACCTGTAACCCGAAGCGCCAACTATGCATGGGACTACTATCAATCTTTAGATGAGATCAACGCCTGGCTCGACCAAGTCGTTGAAAATAATGCTAATGTTGTCACCCCTGTCACCATTGGCACTTCAATCGAAGGAAGACCAATAAGAGGTATCGTGATTAATTACAAGAAGCAAGAAAATCCCATTATCGGTATGATTGAGGGTGGAATTCATGCCAGAGAGTGGATCTCGCCGGCGACTGTCACCTATATTATCAACGAGTTCTTGACTAGTTCTGATCCCGATGTGAGGTTGATGGCTGAGAATATTGTCTGGCATATCTTTCCTGTTGTTAACCCTGATGGTTATGTCTACACGTTTAGCGATGTAAGTATTTTCTACCAATACTTAAGATGTTAGTGTTTTACTAATGTTAGGTATCAAAGTTAGCCTTTTTCTATTTTATAGCTATGCTCTCATTGGTGCAGTATTTTTCACAGTTCCCAATTGAGAGTTCATTCCTGGAACTCTGGCCCTAATACAAAAGTTTAATGGGTTATACTAAATCATAAAAAATCAATTTATTTACAGAATAGAATGTGGAGAAAGAACAGAAATACTGCCAACCATACGTCTTGTGCTCAATGGAACTTGAGCGACGATATCAGTAATGGTATTGACTTAAACAGGAACTTCGGTTTCGTTTGGATGAGTAAGTGAACCAATTAGTTATAATGTATTTCTGTGACGTCATTTAGATTTTTTAATATCAACACTGGTATTGAGCTTTAATATTCGTTCAACTGAATGCAGAAACATGTTGGCTACATTTTTATTACATTAAAATACTTGTAATATTACGTAGAAAATCCATGGTAATTCAACACAAATCAATGCAGATAGATTTTGTTTTATATTATAACCACAAAGTTTTACGAGTATATTATTATTTAAATCAATGATTCCTACATATGTACGGTGACTGTAATAATAATTTCAAATAACGTCACCTTTGAAGAATATGGTCCTGACAGTTGGCTCGCCTCTTTTTACCTATTTTGGGATAATCAATATCGTCATTATCAGCTCATTGCGTTCCACTGCCAAACATAGGCCTCCCTCAAAGTTCTTCAACCATACCGGTCCCCATCCATTCATCATCAAACCCAAATTTTTGAGTATACAAATTACAAACTCGTGACATAAACAGATAGAAGACATTAACAAATGATATTTAGTTATCAAAAAACATTTTCACGTTCCTTATCAAAGTAAATGTAGTAGAATTATTTCTTAACAGTGATAAATTGTTATTAATCATTTTGTAATGTCTGCTAAAATACCTACTGTATATTGACATACTTAAGTAATAATCATATTTTATATGGATCAAGTTCGCACAAGCCAATGCCTATCTAATCAGAAATAATTTAAATTATGTAGACTATAATCTATGATTGTAATATTAGTTTCGCATGTCAAAATTAAAAGGAAAATGAGAATTAAAGGTGGAGTGACGACTTACGGAAGGCAAGGTGGTAGTGACCGTATGAGGAAAGTTGGAGAACGGGCTGCTCAGTAACGTTCCCAAGGAGAGGCTTGCGTCCAACAGTGGACGAATATAGGCTGACGATGTTAAAATGCTGAGAACTTTTTTAGAAATATGTTTTATAATCTAAGGCTGCTTGGTGTTGCTTATTTACATAAAATAACCAATGACTTGAAACAAACAAATTGATAAAACAAAATATTTTTTGTGTTTGTTGGACAAGCCAAAGCCGCTATGCTCGTTCTTCAAAAGGGATAATTATTGCTCTTAATATAATTATGATAATACATACTACTTCTGTTTGGACTTTAAAGAGACCATATTTTTTGTGTTTGTTTCGTCGTTTTTTTCTCAAAGTTCGTCAGGTAAGAAATGCCTGCGCCATCTAGTATAAAAAAAGTATCTCTAAAAGATTTATTCACAGAAATAAATATCATTCATAACATTTATAATGATTTATCATAATTTACATACATACATACACTCACGCCTTTTTCCCACAAGGGTAGGCAGAAACTATAGACCGCCACTTGCTACGACTCTTTCATATCTGTTTCGCTTCTTCCACATTCATACAATGACATCTTTGAATACCTTATCATATTCTTCATCATTTATCATCTTGTATTATCAGTTATCATAATTTATCTTTTATTTATCATTCTTCTTTTTTCACAGCTACAGGAGCATCTCAACTACCTTGTGCGGAAACTTTTGCTGGACCAGTAGAATTCTCAGAGCTTGAATCCCGTGCCATCGCCAACTATGTCTTGACCATCAAAGAGCAAGGCAATATGATGTACTACTTCGCTTTCCATTCCTACTCACAGATGGTACTGGTTCCCTACAGCCATGTTGGAGGAGCTGATGTGTTGGAAGCCCCAAATTATGCTGACATGGTGAGCATATTGGAATAAGCATCCTCATTTTTTTAGGATGATAGTCAAGCTGATGATTTGCAGTCATGCCATATTACGGAGGTAGTTACATACAATCATACCATCACATGGAGGTGTACTAATGTATACCCACAGTCCCTTAATAGGGGGTTTTTCTTAAATAAAAGCTTACTTACTAGCAATGTGGGTCATTACTAGTATTCTTGTTAACCTCTCGTACTATGCTAAATGCTGGTGTTACGAGGGGGTCCACGTCAGTACTGCAATGGGTTGGTTTCGAACCGGCAGCCACATGACCGCAAGTCCGACGCCCTAGCCGTTAGACTTCCGCCGCTTCCTATTGCCAATAAACGGGCAAAAAATTCATAGAAAATCTAAATAACACTTTGCTCGATCCGAGAATCGAAGTCAGGACCTCTAAGAAGATGGATAGAGGTAGCTATGACGCTAAATTTAAAACATTAAATATATACCACCACGCCTGTATCCCCCGAGGGTTTTTACCGATGTGTATTTCAGCAGATTTCAATAGAAATCGAACAAAAACAAAGAAAAAAATACTGAGAGCGTTATGATTTTATAACATTGCAACATTGATTCAGAAAAAAACTGAGACAATAACAACGCACTGCACGTTAAAAATTTCGATGTTGCTGGAAGCTATGTCAGGTTTATTTCCGAGGCCTCCAGCAAGGCAGCCATTTTCCATCCGCATTCAGATAAAATAAAACCTTCCTATAATTTTATTCGGCTGTCTCATCGGTATATTGATCACTAGCATAGCTGCTGGTTTTTTTTTTCTATATTTTTTTTTGATTCAATTTGTAGGTTGAGCAAACTGACATTGAGTTTTTCAATGAAATTATCATCTCGGAGTTTTGACTTATGGTTGATTAATGGTAATAGTTGGTTGAAGCGGCAGTAGCCTAATGGCTTGGATGGGTTGGAATGGGCATCGGATTTGCGATCATGTATTGTGGCTGCGGTTCGAAACCCACTTATTACATTACTGACGTAGCCTGACGCACAAGCATTTAGCTTAGTCCAAGAGGTTGATAAGAATATCTACTGGTGATGGCCCACATTGCTAGTAAGCTTATTTTAAAAAAAAATGGTAATAGAACCGGCCAGATGGAGTGACGATTTGCGTAAGACAGTTGGCAGTGACTGGATCAGGAAAGCCGAAGATCGGGCTCTGTGGCATTCACTAGGAGAGGCCTACGTCCAGCAGTTGGCGAGTATAGGCTGATGATGAATGGTAATAGGTTCGCTTTCTATAGCATGAGACGGAAAAAATACTGTTAATGTTAGCGTACACCAATACATCTCTACATAATCCTTTGGAAATATAGTCGTGATGGCAAATATAGGCATTGAACATACGCGCGGCTACTTATAAAGCTATACAAATCCAGTATAGGCTGATCTGGCATTATAAAGGCTTATATTACAATGCGAGGCTAGCGTGTAATGGATTTGTTTAGCATGATGTGTCGCCGTATGTACTGTAAAGATAGTCGTGTTAGTTGAAAAATATAGTTATAATTATGTCTTCAATAGATGTTGCTGACGTCAAATTAGGATGTTTTTTTTTTTGTCTTTTTGAAGAGTGTGAAAGAGATATTCGATATCATAGGCTGTTGTCTCGGTAGCTAAGTGGGTAAAGCGCGCGGTGTTGGTACTTAACCGGAAGGACGCAGTTTCGATTCTGCCTGAGATCGTATAGTTTGGTTTTCACCAAATAAGTCAAGTTAATTTACTTGTTTGTTTTTTTTTTTCAGTACGAGATCGCTATTAGAGGAATGGACAAGCTAAAAGCTCAGCATGGTACAGAATATATCGTTGGGACATCAGCTGATATTTTGTGTAAGTAATTGAACCCAGACAGAGGCGGCGCGATGAACTCTAACGCGATGACTATTTCGATAATAATTGGATCGTTAAAAAATCTGGCAGGGTGGTGCGGAAAGATGGACACGAAAGGCGTGCGGAAAGATGGATGAATTTGCACAGTAGTCGGACAAATGGGCTAGAAAAAAACATACCATCACGCTTGTATACCCCGAAGGGTTAGGAAGAAGTGTACTTAATGATCACCGACTATTAGCCAGTATATTTAGGTCCCATGTAATAATACGAAATAATAATTATCTACTAAATTTTCTTATAATTTATCCTTTTTTATAGACGAAGTGAGTGGATCAAGCTTCGATTGGGTAAAAGGGGTAGCAGAAATACCTATCGTATACCTCTTTGAGCTCCGTGATATTGGAGAGTACGGCTTCCTTCTCCCTCCAGAGCGCATCATCCCCAACAACCAGGAGATGATGGCAGGACTAATTGAGATTGAGAAGGTGACTCGAGGCATGGGGTACTACAGAGTCAGTTCAGGAGAAAAGGCGGTGTTTAGCACGTTACTGCTGCTTTTAACTTTATTTGCAACTATGTAAATTATTAAAAATGTAAACTGTTGTTACTGTTTCATTTTACACTAATTTCTGATCGCGACTACGTAATAGATACGTAGTCGCGATCAGAAATTTTTTGCGTAGACTTCAATTGGGTCAAACTTGGATTGAAATTTTCCTGTGTGTTAGTGTTTTTAAATGATCTTGATTAATATGCGATAAAAGATACTACAGCTTCGTTCTGCATTTGAAAAGAGACAATGATTCTTAGAGCTTCGGAAATCACTATCATGAAAGGCGCTATCTAGTTAAAAAAAGGTAAAATTTGTACTTATTTATAAAGGTGAATTTAAAAGTCGTATTTACTTAAATAAATATAATTTAGCATTTATAGCTGTTTTAAGGTGATTCAGTTACAAATTTAAACACAAACAAACAAACTTTCACGTAAGTATAGAATATTCATACTAGATGGTTTCTGTGTTTCACTCAAATTCCAAAGGACTTTTTGGATTCAAAGGTAACCTTGTACATACACAATTAGAAGAAATGCTATTAAAATACCGGGGAACATGCATAATTTATATTTTAGAATCCGTAATAATTCTTTGGCAATTTTATTATAATATGTCTCGAGTTAAGTTTAATAAAAAAAGCAAAATTATTATTACGAAAATCACATTTCTAATTACCTTTCATCTAGCAACCCGCACTTGACATACACATTAAACAACCCCTTCGCTGCGAGTATTATTAAAAATAACCCTCCTATGTATCAAAGACAAAAAGGTAAATAATAATAAACGACACGTCCCCAATGTGACGTGCGACTGAAATCACGTGTCACGTCGTAGACACAAATCATAACGCGTGGTCGAGGTATAACAGAGAAAGATATGGAGCAGTATCTGCCATAAAAGATTTGAGGTTTTTTTATTATTATGGGATAACTCGGCAAACGAGCAGGCGAGCTACCTGATGGTAAGTAGACAACACCGCCCAGGGGCATCTGCAATACCAAAGGAGCTAAATGCGTTCCCGAGCCTATTTAAGGAAAAGGAAGGGGAAAGGAGAAAAGGAGAATTTAAAAAAATTGCCAGCGAGGCACTAATAGTACAAAAAAAAATTTTTTTTGTTCAAGCTAAATTGTTTGCCTTTCCCTTATTATAAGGGAATAAAACATTTTTTGCTGAATTATATGAAAATTGTACAATCGTAGTTTATTTGCAAATGCTATTAATATTTCTACTCAATAAATTATTTCGACTTTATTATATTAAAAAAGGTTCAAATCAAATGTCGATTAAAACAAAATAATTTCTACTAAACAGTGTCTCCATTCAATTCGCTGTGAATGGGACATATTCAATTTATATGATAATGTTTGGTAATGATCCCCTTTTTATTGTTTTCCTCTCAAACGTTGCGTAAAATTAAACTGTTTAGAAGGTATAATGTCACATATATTTACTCACAGATAAAGGTTTGCAGAAAGGGGTTTTGAATCAAACAAAAACATTGAATATTTTTTCTTCCAACACATACCATCACGCCTGTATTTTCCGTAGAGTTAGTCAGAAAAGTACTATTGTACATCCACATTTCGCAGGTTTATTGAGGTCCCATGTAATAGGGGGCGAGCCTATTGCCATTAAGAGGTAAGTATCCGCGCTCCATACAAACGTTGTTTGGTCTTATCTTGGACATTAACAACTATAAATCTTTGAAATTTTGCAGTAACAATCTTATCATTAAAATACGTGTTCCTTGAATGTACAACTTTATTTCAATACATGGTTAAAAAGTTACACGAGCTCAAAGATTGGTAGTTTTTGGTGAAAACGACCCAACTTTATGCTAGTATTTCACATTTCCCTCCATTCTCATAGTAATTGAATCCAGTAATATCATGATCAACACTTTCGCTTGTGAACGAGGAAACATATTGATCACTAAAAAGTATATACCTATTATATACTTAGTATATACCTACCATGCCAGCATGAATAGGTCGACCCGACCGGAGAAGGACTGGTTTCCACTTAATATCGACGTCAAGTAGCAATAGGCATACTGCTGCGTTTCGTACGGTGAGCGTGGAGTGCTTGAGACCCAATTCTTCCCTAGGTCCCCTTCTTTCCTCTTTACTCCTTCCCCTGCCTTTTCCTTAAATAGGCTCGGCAACGCATCTGCCACTCCTTAACTCCTTAGGTTTTGCAGATGTCCATGAGCGGCGATGACTATTTACCATCGCCTGCTAGTTTGCTGAGTTATCCCATAAAAAATGTATACATAGATCAAACCAAAAATTGCAAGCAAGCTAAAGTCAGGAGCGAAAATAAATTCTAAAATAAGAATCAGTACTTCTTATACTTCACTCCAGACAACCCTTCCTCACATTCATCAATCATTTCAAAGTCGTTAATGACTTGAAACTAAACATTACTTGGAACCAATTTGCTGTTTATCCAGTATATCTTGACCCAGAACTGCAAACATTATAAAGTATCTTCTAGACTAACTTTAAACTGGTTAACCAGTGTATACAGATCTTTTGCTTTACGTTAATGAATGGAATCGAGAGGTCTGTGTTAAATGGATATCTTGTTAGTTAAAAATAACTTAATAACACAGTTAATGTCTAAACGTATTATAATACTTATGAATAACTGGCACATTCGTTTATTGGAACTTTAAAATTTTATGCTAGAATAGATTTTGTGGTATTTAGGATTCCGTTAAAAAAATATAAATTATTGTCCACAGATTTTTTTTAAAAGAAGCTTTAAATATGTATGACCGAAATAAAAAAACTCATCTTATTTTATTCAAAAAGACCGAACTAATCAATTGTGCTTTCCTGTTGATAACAACCGCCATATTCTCCATCTCTTTCCCTGATTAAAAAAAATATCTGTCTATATATATAATAGAATTGTAACAAACTGATGTCTGTACGATACAACAGAAGCCAAAACATTTTTTTTTTAGAATTGTTGTGTGTCTGTCTGAATGTTACGTTTGTACAAACATCACGCAAAAACTACTGCGCGAAATTGAATGCGGTTTCCACAGTTATACTGCTTGAGGTTTAACTTAGTCAGGTGCATATTTCATGTTGATACGCCTAATTATAACTAGAAGCTGAGTTATAAAGCAAATCCTTCTGGGACGTGAGTGAAACCGCGGGCAAAGGCTGAGTATTCATTCTATTAAATTCATGGAAAAAAAACTGTTTTTAATTTTTCAAGAATTTTTCCTGACCCTAATAAGTCTAGTAATTCTGAGGTGACTCGCTTACGAATGAACATCATTTAATTTTAACAAAATAAATAAAAATCCACATGCGGAACCATTATTAAATAATAAAATAATAATAAAGGCCGACACTCTCTATAAATAATGTAGTATAAAAGGTGAGTTATTTGTTATAATTAGTATTGTGACCATCAAAGAACTTTTTAATAACCGGATTTCGTTCCCATAGTTTTATTTTGATAATCAAATTATGATATATGATAGGCTAAAATGGGAATGTCCGTATACCGTTATAAGTGTGGCGACACTACACTTAAATAAATTTAATAGTGAATTATTAGTTCTTTAAGAGGTAAAAAGTGTATATAAAAATATTAGTGTGATTAAAAAATATGGCAAAAGAACAATAAAATATTTATTTACATTTCAAGAAGTAACTTCAGTACTTTTAGTGTCATGGCGCAATGGTATGGAAAACTCATTGATTTGCAAATACTTAATGTCAATTAAATAACAAATAGGCAATTCTTACTAGTCTCGTCATTTTCATGATCAGGTGAAGATTCGGTATTTCCATGGAAAACCTTTGACAATAAAATTTCTGAATAAAATCTCCATTGATTTAAGGATGGGCCTGTACAGCACCATTCATTTATATGCATAAAAAAGTGGTGCTAATTAAATCATGACATACTTATATTATACTACTAGCCATTGCCTAAGGCTTCGCTCCCGTGGAAACTGGAACCTTTAATAAACAAACTTTCACATAGAAATATTTTTATAAACCAACCAGTGATAATCTCTTCCTTCTATGGATCTGCATACAACAGAGAGGTCAAACGTTTTTTAAGTTGGAGTATACGGTTTCTTACAGTAAAAACAAAATTAAAATCTGTTCAGTAGTTTTTGCGCCAGCCGCTGCAGTGGATCCAGACGAATTGAATAGCAGAGTTCTATGACAACTGATTTTCGGGAGCCGCCACCCTCCCACTAGGAGTCTGCTAGAAGAGGAACTCTTGAGCCATCTCCAGATCTCAGCGTTCGTTTTTCGATAATATCATTTGGTACAACCTTTAAATCGTAAGCCCACCCAATAGCTGCAGCTAAATCTATGAACAACTTCGTGTAATTGAAGAATACAGATCCTAATTCCGCGCTGCGGTAATCCCATGGAAATACATGATGATAATTATGAAAACCTTCGCCCAACGTTGCTAAGGAAACTATTTTGCTTTCCCCAGACATTATGTTTTTGTCGTATGGTTTGTTGCCAACAAGGTGAGCAGCGCTGTTTACCAAGAAGAAGGCGTGGAAGTTGAAGACGTATCGCATAATGACGAGGTGCCAAGCATTGTTGAAGGTTTCACCCCAGAAAAACACGGGGATCAGAGTTGGTAGCACCAAAAAAATTGTAGGTATTAGAAACGTCGCATACCTGAAAGGGAAATGTTTTCATAAATACATTATTAGACTGCCTCGTTAGTCTAGTGATCCCAATCGCGACTGCTACGCTAGAGGTCTTGGGTTCGATCCCCAGGTCGAGCAAAGTGTTATTGGGTTTTTCTATGAAATTCTCAGTAGCAGCTAGGAGTCTGGATTTGTGCCCGGTGAATGGCAATAGGCTCGCCCCCTATTAAATGGGTACTAAACATACCGGCGAACTGTGGGTGTACATTAAGTACACCTCTGCCTAACCCTTCGGGGAATACAGGCGTGATGGTATGTAAATACATTATTACTACAATTTTGAAGACAAACATTGAACCGAGCCTAGTTTATGACTGTACTGGCCTTTTTTTACTTTGGGCAATTCTCCCGGACTTCCGCTGCCCGGGGAAGGCGGCGGCGACGGGGTGTCAGACTTCACACAGAATGGGTGCCCTACAGACTAAAACCACATGAGTGTTTCGCCTCGCCACTATTTTGTTGTTTGGGGATATTATTATTATTTGGGGTTGGATCAATTTGGGGTACCTTATGATACCCCCCTGTAGTAGATGTTGCCGCCGTCACAGACCTTGTGTTGAAGGGGGACGGACTTCTTCAAGTCCACCACCCGTGATCTAAGCCTGGTCTATGTCAAGGTCCAATCTATTTCTATACCAAAACTTGCTAATAATTTGTAGCAAAGAGCCGTTTAATAATCTCGAAATTAATTTTCTCAAATAATAATTAAGTGCCTCATTAGTCTAGTGGTCTTAAGCGTGACTGCTACGCTAGAGGCCCTGAAATCGATTCCTGGGTTGAGCAAAGTATTAATGGGTTTTCTATCAAATTCTCAGCTCGGAGTTGGGTTTTGTGCCCGGTTAATGGCAATAGACTTAGCTCCTATAACATGAGACATAAACATACCGGTGAACTGAGGGTGTAGGGGAGCGGGGGGCACGTTGTGACAGGGGTAAGAAGTTACACGCATTTTTTACCAGGATTTTGAACTCTTTGGTAGACGTAAGTGGACTCATTTGTTTTCTTATAACATCGTGCGTTGCATAAAAACAATCAGTGACCCGCCGAGCGGCAAGCTGCTAGCTTCTGTACACGTGTCTCGATTTCGACCAAGAAAGTAACAAAATCCTTCACGAAATTTTTGATTCCTGCTGTCTATATTTGTTATTCTCTAAAAAAATTTAACCTCGAACGTTCATAATGTATCTAATTTTGATTTGCAACAGCGTTTTATTCTGCTATTGATATCCACTAATGGCGACTTTAATTTTAATAAAAAAACATACCATGGGGCAGGTTGTTACAATTTTTCGGGGTAAGTTGTTATATGTAAAATGTTAGACTTTAGTTTGACTAAAGTACCAAGTTAAAAAAGTATAAATAATTTATTACATGTTGATATTTACTGACGAAGTTTTTTAATTCAGTAATAAAAAGTGTTTTATATAAGATTTAAGAAAGTTCCTGCCAAAGTTATGTGATTATTACTGTTAAAAAGTTGAAAAATTACGATGTACATATTATAATTACTCATTAATGGTATAAGACTGTTTAGAAGGATCACTTTTGTTCATAACGTTATGAAATAATAAAAAATAAAGATTTATCATCGATGATTTTGTTTATTTACCTAGTGTAACATCGTGCCCCGAAGCTGTAACAACTAGCCCCAAGCCAGGGGTAAGTTGTTACAATCGACTTATTTGATTAATTGTCCATTGTGAAAAAAATTACGTAAATTTTAATATTTTACCAATAATATTTTACTAGCTGAATAGACATACTAACGGTAAAACCAATCAAATGTATACATTATTTGATAGCTTTTGTGATATTGGTAATTATCTAAAAATTGTAACAACGTGCCCCCCGCTCCCCTACATTTAGTAAACCTCTGTCTAACCCTTCGGGGAAAACAGTAGTGAAGGTATACCTATATGAAATTAATTTTATCATCATCATCATGATGTCACAAATTTATTTGTACAGGAAGAAAAAGAAGACATACTTATGCTGGAACATCAAAACTCGATTACTATAGATGTCTGATAGGTCCAAAAGCTTTCCACGTTTCTTTACTTCTGGGTGCTTCTTCACGAAGATCCAGCCTATATGGGAGTAGAAAAAACCTCGACTGGCATTATGGGGATCGGCATCAGTGTCACTGAACTTGTGATGCAGTCTGTGATCTCTCACCCAATGCGTGGCTTTCTGGTTTGCGATTGAGAGGAACAACATGAGAAGTATTTGCAAAGGGAGCTTGGCTTTATAAGATTTGTGTGACCAAAGACGATGGGCTCCTGCATTCACTCCTATAGTTGCTGCAACATACGTCGTGTAAGCTGAAAAGGAATCTACATTAGAGTAAATGGGTTGGTGCAATTTTTTTATATAACATTCGTGTTTTTTTTTATGGGATAACTCGGCAAACAAGCCGGCCAGCCATCTGATGGTAAATAATAGTCATGGCTCATGGGCAGTCACGATATATTACATTAAATTAAATTCAAAAACTATTCTCTGAAACTGCTTATTTAAAATATGCGGTATTGTTCTGACAGAATCTTTATACACAATACTTTTATGATTTGTATTATATTTTGATATTTGAATAGATACTTAAAAAAATGCTTTTGAATTTCAGGGACTGTACCTATACATATTGGTGCTCGTGACTGGACATCTGCAATACCAAAGGAGTTGGAGATGCGTTGCCAAGACCATATAAGGAAATGAAAGGGGAAGGAGAAGAAATGTATTTTTATGATTCTAAGTCAATGAAAGTACCCTATACATTTTGTTTTATTGGGGCATGTTGAAATATGAGACATAAATGGTCATATCTATTGAATGTGTTGTCTTAGAAACTTGATTTTATTAACAAATCCAGGAGACCATGACTTGAGTATTTGGCAGCTTGATATCTCCTCGCATTCGTGAGAAAACGCGAGAAAAACATCTTAACAGACAGATAAACCGGCAGATTGACAACGAAGTGGTTTTCTTTTTGAGACACAAAATCTAAATTGAAATTGGGTCTGATGGATTCAAGCTGTTGTCAAATTTTGCGCTTACCAGTCATTTAGTTCTTCATTGTTATAAATATAGACTGATATACGTAAATTAATAGATAATTTTTACTTACAAAATATGATTGTCGCCCATTTTGCTTCAGTAAAACAAAGATACAGTCCATAAAATGCTGCAGCATGTAAATATGCAAACAGAAATATGTTTTTATAGACAATTTCATATTTTCTAGGACCAGCTTTTTCTGGTGCGTTCAGTATTGTATCAGTTACATGTGGCGTACAATTTGGTGATTCACTGATGTTTGATTGGGTATTTACATTTCCATTCAGAGGCATTTTGGTTTCTGAAACAAAGATATGATTAATTGTCATGATGAGCATTGATGTAGCTTGAGTCTCTGTCATCTGGGCCGAAGGAAAATTTGACCACCCCAATAAGGGAAAAAAACGTGCGTAACATAACATACCATCACGCCTGTATTCCCCGAAGGGTTAGGCAGAGGTGTACTTAATGTACACCCACAGTTCACCGGTATGTTTTAGGTCCCATGTAATAGGGGGCGAGCCTATTGCCATTAACCGGGCACAAATCCAGACTACGAGCTGCTACTGGGAATTTCATTGAAAAACCCAATAACACTTTGCTCGACCTGCGGATCAAACCCAGGACCTCTAGCGTAGCAGTCGCGCTTAGGACCACTAGACTAATGAGGCAGTAATGGCACAAAAACGTGCGTACCGTCTCAAAAATCTGTAATTTTGTTGGTGATTGAATTGACAGAAACATAACAACAGAAACATTAAATATCGTACAGTAGCCAGCACATCAGATTATACAAAACTGTCAAATTTCTCTAAATGACTTTAAACCTTAACATGTTGATGTATAAGTTCAAAATCGACTGAGAAAATTTAACATTTTGTAGTAACTTGATGTGCTGGCGACGGCACTTCCGAATTGTACCTTAAATTGTACTTTGTATTTTTATTAAAGAAACATTACTTAGTTCGGTTACATTCGGTGCAGCGATCGTTAAAAGCGGATATAAGCGATTTTTGAATACTTTTCACAACTAATTCACTTTTTGTAGGCGACAAATGGTTATTCTAAAGTATTTTTTAAATAATATTATCTTCTTATTTTCAATGAAAAATACGCATAATACTCAACGAGGCACAAAAAAATCACACATTTGGTTGTATAGGTACCTACTTCGCAAATATTGTTTTTACTAAGGGTGGTGAAGACTGTATGTCGAAACACAATAAAGTACTAATAAATTACAATGTCAACAAATTAATTTTTATAGTTAAATTCCATGAGAAACATGATTATCTGCGGGAAGTTACATAATTTATCACGTTCCTAACCACTATCTATCTGAAGTTGGTTAGTAGTAGGTACGGATTTCGCAGCTTTATTATACCTAATACCGTCATGGCTGCCTCGTTGGTCTAGTGGTCCCAATCGCGACTGCTACGCTAGAGGTCTTGGGTTCGATCCCCAGGTCGAGCAAAGTGTTATTGAGTTTTTCTATGAAATTCTCAGTAGCAGCTCGGAGTCTGGATTTGTGCCCGGTGAATGGCAATAGGCTCGCCCCCTATTACATGGGACCCAAACATACCGGCGAACTGTGGGTGTACATTAAGTACGCCTCTGCCTAACCCTTCGGGGAATACAGGCGTGATGGTATGGTTAAAGTTAATACAACTTTATATAGATATATCAGCCAATGCTTCCCACAAATCTCATCTCATCATTTGCACATTTAGGATAGTGACGCTATTGTAATAAAGGTGCAATACCAACTTTAACAACCATTTCTTCCCTTTTCCTAAACCTAACTTAGTGAACAAGTACTTACATAACTAAGTTCTTACATAACTTAGTAAACAAGTACTACATGCGAATTATTTAATTCACACAGTGATAACAAAAACCACATCAAAACAAATGATAAAAAATAAAATGAATACAATACCTACCCAGTATTTCCATATTTCACGCTGTAGTCGTGTGTATTTGCAGAATTTGAATAGAGTTTCGATAATAAAATATACCAAAGAGACTTACTTTCGCTTCTAAAGGTCGGCAACGCACCAGTGACTCCTCTAGTGTTGCGGGTATCCACGGGTGGCAGTAATCGCTTACTAACAGGCGATCCGTCTGCTTGTTTACCATAAAATATAAATAAAAAAAATCCCGGCAATGTACATTATATCTAAACATAGTTAAGAACACTCCTGACTAATTCACCTTTCAAACAAAAGAAAAACAATATCAAAATCGGTTCATCCACTCGGGAGCTACGATGCCACAGACAGACACACATAGAGACACGTCAAAAACGTCTAATATAGCTAGTATAAGTATTGATAGACTTTTGATATAACCATTGAACTGCCTCAAAAATGATTTGATTTGATGCAAAGGCAACGTCTGCCGCAACCAAATTGCGGATGTTCTTAAAAAAGGCCAGGTTCCGAGCACCCTAAACCGACGGTCATGCATGAAGAGATTAATTAATGTAGATGAAGCGAAAGTAGTGTGCCAGGATCGTGGCAAGTGGAAATCCATAGTCTCTGCCTACCCCCATGAGAGACAGGCGTGACAATATGTATGTATCAACCTTTGAATTTTGTTTTTATGAGCGTATAATTAATAAGCTGACCCGGCAAACATTCTTCTATCTTAGCTATGAATATTCAATTAGAATTGCAATAAATTAAATTAGTATCTAGTAGTAGTACTTTATTCAAATTTTCTGTGCATTTTTTTATAAACTGAAATTTATAAAGCTAGTGTCGAATAATCTTGGGATTATTTCAAGCTGTAGTACAAGCAACAAGACACCAATTCATCGACATAACTATACCAAATAGTTGTAAGATAATACCTTAGTCTCGATAGATACCAGTATTGCAATTCAGTCTCGCATACCTATCATCTGAGACCTTCCGATACAGAAACTACAATTGAGACTAGGTGCGCTACTGTGAATACCTAAGTAGCTATCCCTATTACTGGTCTCCATTCATACTACATTTATTAAACTAGCTTTCCGCCCACAGCTTTGCTCGCGTAGTTTTCGACTTTTCTGCACTATAATATGTATGTATTATACATATAGACCTTCGTCGAGAACCACGCTATCGATTAGTAAAAAAATCATGAAAATCGGTGCAGTAGTTTTTGAGTTTATCGCGAACAGACAGGCAGACGCGGCAGAGTACTTTGTTTTATAATATGTAGTGACAAATGATATATTTTTTTATCCGTTTTATTCATAAAAAACAGAAAACATTAGTGGCAATAGGCTCGCCCCCCCTTACATTTGACTCATAACGGCAAACTGTTCGCCTCTGCCTAACCCTTCAAAAAATACAGGTGTGATGGTATGTTAAACAGAAACTTCCTAAAATAATAATTTTATATGATTAATATTTCTCCTAAAAATATGGCCTGGCTAGTAATGGGAACCTTGTATGATTCCGGAATACATTAATTCTTCTACGACCTCCCTCATCTATCATCAGATCATCAAGAACTTGGCTCTATTCTTCACCTACAGCTGACAACACATCTATTATAACTGTTATAAATATTACTAACTACAATTGCTCTTATTTTAGTCACAATTCAGAACAATACAGTTCCAGTACAAATGGTACCTACCTTAAACTTTGTAATACAACGTAAATTATTTGTTACCCTACAAAGTTTACTCACAATTTATAAACAAAACATCTAAGATAAGACGTAAGACATTATTTTCATTTATAATTAATTTCTCCCAGATTATTAATACTCTTCATATTTTGTTGGGCTTCTGTTGTTTTGTTGATATTATGCTATAAGTAACCAATAGTTAAAAAGATAATATTATTGGAAAGATTATAACTTAGATTTAGTATTTTTTCTATTAAAGGTACTAGGTAGTACTTTTTAAACGTCATTTTTATATTACAGACAGCCACCAAAATACGCGGCCTTTATCGCTTCTTACTCAATACATTTATTGCACTCCACAATTGCTTCTTAGTGTGCTTCAAGTGCTTCTTAGCTCCGCAATTGCACTACACTATTGCTTCTTAGTGTGTTTGCTGTGATTATTTAGTATGATATAAGTAGGTATATTTTGGATTATAAGTGTGTGTGTGTGTGTTTTTTTTTTTACAAAATTAAGTCATTTACGCCCGTAACGGTCGCTGGCAACCGAAAGAATCCGTGGAACTAGTGTGACAATAAGTTCAAAAGTTCCTTGATGAGTTCCTCTTTTTCATATTTTAATTAACAAAATAAAAAAAAATACATAATAGAAACATCTATTTTTATTTTAGTTTCTTAACTTAAACTTAATAACAAACCTTTTTAAATTCAAAATATAACAGTGAAAGCGTCATAAATTTGTAGATGAAATTTCTTCATTGATTGCTATTGCATAACATCATCCACGTTTAGCAAGATAAGGCATCGTACACTTCTCGACACTTGCCAACTACAAACTTTACGATTGTTCTACAAATACAAAGCCTGCTTTAAATTTCGTGTGAATGATGAACGTATCTTGAAGGATCTTTGAGCTTATATCATGAAAAATCTGTGTAACTGCTGTAGACTCTATATACTTATCTCTACCTATATAGTAGCCATAAAAAGCTCAAATATTAGTATCTAAATTCAAGAAAACTTCAAAAAAACAGACAGAAAAATTATACAAAATATACTTAATAATTATTTTTAAAACATCTAAGTCCTGACAAGTGTAACTTCTTATGACAAATAAACAGACATTAGTAAAACTATTGCTGTAACAACAAACTGAACTGAAAAGCTTTCAAAACGCTCCCATGCGGGACAGAATTGCATACGTTTTATTATGCCTAGAAGACATTTACACGACACGATATCTTTCTCAAATACTTTTAGAATCTTATAAAATAGTAATTAAGTCGATATTTATCAAATACATCAAATATGAAAGTCAGTAGACTTATTCAAATCTATCTTATCAATGTAGACGATTGATTTAATGAACTGTTCTGCAAGGAAAAAGATAAATAAAGATTCACATTTGAATAAATATATAGTTTTTTAAAAAGAACCTATAACAGTTAAATATTTTGTAAATAGTATTTAAAGATTGGTATCAATTTATATTTAACATGTATAACCTAAACCATGTATAATAGTATAACCAACTAAAATATTATATAAGCTTATATTATATTAGAATACCTACTATAATTGCTGAATGAGGCTCTTACGAGTATAATGATATGGGCATGCGAATACAATGTAACAAGAAACGACAGTATTAAAAATCTAATCACTATTCTTAGCCCCCCTTAAGAATAATATTCAATACATTGTCAAGTTTAGAATGTAATTTTTGCGGGACTTAGTATCAAAATCCCGCATACGATATGAGTAGAAATCGTGTCACGATCACGACTAATCGTTGCGTATAAATATCCTTTTTAAACGTCATCTCAGATGTCATCGTTTGAGGACAGCTGATGAAATGGGACGTCGTTCCCCCATCAATTATGTGTGTTTGTTAGTCTTGTTGCTTTCTCCACAACTCAGGGGGAAGTTCATCAGCTTCCTGTTTCAGAATAGGTGCGATGTGCGAGTTAAATGTCGTGCATCTGTCTTTTTATGGCCGTGCTATTATTTTTGTGTCGGAAGGCTGGGACAGTTTTATACTACCTAAAGATTTTTTTAAAACACAGGCCGAGGTGTCTTTATACATCCGTAATTCGCTGGTATATATTTATATAATTAGGTAATAGTTTGGTCTCTGAAGGGAAGCTATTGCTGTTAACCGGCCACAAATCCAAACTCCGAGCTGCTACAGAGATTTTCATAGAAAATGTCAATAACACTTTGCTTGACATCGAACCTAGGACCTCTAGCGTAGCAGTCGCGCTTGGGACCACTAGACTAACTACGCATGTTAGTTCAGTTGGTAACTACAGAATCAATACTGATTGGCAAGCTATTATCAACTATATCCAGCCGTATCAAAGTCGAAACGTTTTCCTATATAATTTGTACGATTGTTCCCAAAACATGGCTACTCCATTAACAAGTCGTGTCAAGTCACCCAGTCCCATTGACAGATGATACCATTTCGGCCGGGAATCGAACCCAACACTAGGGGAACGTGCCTAACGATCCATATGATTTATTACTGTCATTATTCCACCTTGGTATTGAAACACAAAAAATGACGAATGGATTTCAGGGAAATATAAGCTTTATATATTTATCGTAAGGGTTTGTATTCTGTGGATGTGTGTGGTGTTTGTAATGTTTTGCTTGTGGTAGAGGAAAAACCTTATAATGTGGGCAATGATTGCGTTTTTGAATTCACGTGTTAATGAAGTCTTTCCTATGCGAAATTCGATGAATGGAGGTATTCGATTGGATTATACTATACAGCCTTCGACAAGAAGTATGGAACCTTCTAGCATTTTCCAATTATGTTGAGGTCGGCTTCCAGTCTAACTTAATGCGGCTGAATATCAGTATTTACTTTATTATTAACTAGCTTTTTTCATTATTTTTTTTCCCTTTCTTGCAACATTTTTCATTTATGCTCTGCTCCTATTGGTTTAGCGTGATGATATATAGCCTATAGCCTTCTTCGATAAATGGTCTAGTCTAAAACTGAAAGAATTTTTCAAATCGGACCCGTAGTTCCTGTGATTAGCGCGTTCAAGCAAACAAACAAACACGCCATATAATATTAAAAAAAAAATAGATTAAATTCGTTCAGCGTGCTATGGAGCGTGTTATGCTCGGAGTCTCTCTGAAGGACAGAATCCGCAACGAGATTATCCGACAGAGAACTAGAGTTATCCAACATGGCGCACCGGATTAGCAAGCTGAAGTGGCAGTGGGCTGGCCATATCTGTAGGAAAACCAACGAAGCGGCGGTACCGTAATGGCTAGGGCGTCGGACCTGCGATCATGTGGTTGCCGGTTTGAAACCCACCCATTGCACTACCGACGTGATGGGTTCACGTCGGTAGTGCAATGGGTTCATAACTCATAACACAAGCATTTTAGCTTAGCACGAGGGGTTAACAAGATTACTAGAGAACCACATTGATAGTAAGCTTTTTTTAAAAAAAACGACTACAACCGACAACTGTTGGGGTAGACGTGTTCTCGAGTGAATACTCGGCAAACGTACGGCAGGATATTCGAAGTATATACTGGATGTCGTTTGGGCGGTTTGGGCTTCTAACTACCACTAACAATTGTCATAGGTGTTCGTATGACGACAAGGACCGACGGCTTGACGTTCTCTCTGTGGCACGGAGGGGTCTCACTGTGTTAAGAATGATCACCCATCCTCAAACTGACCGCGACAGATGCAGTTTAACATTGCAGAGGTGTTGATCAGCCTAGTTATAGCTTAACTCACGAGCCAATTGTGTAACCAATAGGCACTAGAAATATTTCAAAGGGCTGTGTATGTAACTGTGTATGTAATCTAGTGGTTATAAGCGCGACTGCTACGCTTGAGGTCTTGGGTTAAAGTTCCAGGTTAAGCAAAGTGTTATTGGGTTTTTCTATGAAACTCTCAGTAGCAGCTCGGAGTTTGGATATTATTAGGTGCCCGGTGAATGGAGATAGGCTCGCCCCTATTACATGGGACGTAAGCTTACCGGCGAACCGTGGGTGTACATTAAGTAGGTACTCCTCTGCCTAACCCTTCGGGGAATACAGGCGTGATGGTATGTTTAATATAAACGAAACAGCAGCTTGCAGTTTTGATTTGGAAAAGTCAAATGTATCATTATTATATGTACACACGGCTACAGATCAAGCTAGGCAAAACCCGTTTAAGCTGATCTCACATTGTATAGGCTTGTCATACAGTAAAAGGCCAGCTTATTCTGGTTTTGAATAGCTATATTTGTAGCCGTGCGTGCTTTTGAAATATCAAAAATTCGTTGCACGGTAACCACGGTAACCAAGTAATGGGTCTTACGAAGAAGAGCCTGTAAGAAAATACAAAGATAAGTACTTCTTTAAATAACGATTTGAAGCGGCGGTAGCCTAATGGCTAGGGCGTCGGACTTGCGATCATGTGGGTGCCGGTTCCACTGGTGAATCCACTCGTGATACAAGCATTTAGCTTAGTACGAGGGGTTAACAAGATTACTAGTAATGTGCGACCCACATTGCTAGTAAGCTTTTTTTTAAAAAAAAAAATTATTTTTACAACATTTTTCTTTTGTTTAAAATTTTATCAATGTGATAATTATGTTGTAGTACCCACAGTTAATGGCAATAGGCTCGCCCCCTGTTACATGAGATCTACCAGAATAAACCAATGAACTATTGTTGTACACTTTTGCCCAACCCTTCGGGATATACAGTCGTAATGATGTGTTAAGATAAGAAAAGAATTTTAAGAATTCCACTCTGAATTTCTTTCTTCTTCTCACAAAATCACTACACATGCGTTTCACACTCGAAGTTGGATTTTTTTGTCCAAATTCTTGCATCGTCTTGGGGATAAAATGGCGACCGGCGGTAATTATGAGAAAGTTCTGTGGCTTCCTCTTATTTTTGTTTATGTTTAGGGTGGCAATGTTAACAGTTTTGTTAATTAGCCGAGTTAGCGATAATTTATAGTGGTTTAAAAGTTTGTATGAGAAATGTAGACTCAAGGTGAAAATAATTATATAACCTTTCATAACGTACCAACACACCTGTACTCCCCGAAGGGTTAGGCAGTGGTGTACTTGTGTACACCCTCAGTTTTCCGGTAAATTGAGGTCCTATGTAATAGGGAGCGTGCGTATTGCCATTCACAAATTGTCACAATAACTTTGAGCTGCTACTGATAATTTTTTTTTTTGTAAACCATTAAATTTATAAAAAAAAATAATCTGATGGTATATAGTAATGAAACTACTTTTGACGGATTTTATCACGTTATATTAATATTATTTAAGTAATTCTCGACGTTTTGGATCCTATACAGCATCCATAGTCACGGGTAGTTACTCTGTATGTTTATTTATAACGTTTTCACTCCTGAACCGCTGAAAAGATTGAATTGCATCCGTATTAAGGACATTAGTAGTAGTAGTGCCTGGTGGCATGTCTACATACCAGCATGAATGGGTCGCACGACCGGGGAAGTACTACCCTCCCGCAGAATATCGACGTCAAGTAGCAGAATGCATACTGTTGCGTTTCGTACGGTGAGTGTGGAGCGCCGGAGGCGATCGGAGCGCCAATTTCTCCCTCAGTCCATTTCCTATTCCTTTTCTCCTTCCCCTCCCGTTTCCTTAAATAGGCTCAGCAACGCATCTGCAACTCCTTTGGTTTTGCAGATGTCCATGGGCGGCGATGACTACTTACCATCAGGTAGCTCGCCTGCTCGTTTGCCGAGTTATACCATAAAATATATATATATATATAAACTACTACACTGTCATAAATAAATAAGTAGGTACCTACCTAGGTAAATTTTTCAAAAAGGAGGAAATAATATTTAACCGCAGTATGCATAAAGAAACTAAAATGCGACCTTGCCGCATACATAGTACAGGATTAATAAGGAATTGTTTCAAGTAAAACTATTTAGTAACACCGCAAGGATGCCACAATTTTAGTCAGATTGAAGTTTGCTAGTCCACATTGTTAGTGCGGCAGAAAGTTGCTCACATCCCTGGTAACTTTATAAACTGCTTTAGGAATTACATCAGTATTTGGTAGCAAGCATATGGATATAGAAGTGACGAGCTAAGAGAATGTAAGTATCTATATACTAATATTATAGAGAGGTAAACTTTGTGACGTTGTAGGGGGTAATCTCTGTATCTACTGAACCGATTTTGAAAATTCTTTTACCAATAGAAAGCCACGTTATTTGTGAGTGTCAGAGGCTATATCACCCAACGAAGTGGACAGGGGTCCGCTATTTTAGTATATTTTTATTTAAGTGACATTAATTGTACATTTAAAGACCGAAGCGTCGGTAGCCTAATGGCCAGGGCGTCGGACTTGCGATCATAATAATATGGTTGCCGGTTCGAACCCCACCTATTGCACTACCGACGTGAACCCACTCGTAACACAAGCATTTAGCTTAGCACGAGGGGTTAACAAGAATACTAGTAATGTTTGACCCACATTACTAGTAAGTTTTTTTTTTAATTTACCTACATACCTACTAAACTACTTAAACTGTTAAATATTTATACAATTAACATATTTAGGATATAGCAAATTAAAAAAAAAGGTGAGATTAGAAAAATAATACATAATATCAAAACAAAAAAAGAAATAGGGCACAATTAGGCGTCGAAGTATTCCTCGGCTTCGCTGTCATCCAGCAGCGTGCCCAAGAGACTGGCAGCATTGCCAGGTTCTATGTCAGTATATCTTAGTGACATACAGAAGGCAGAAATATTAAGTACTATATATACACAACCACATTTCGCCGGTATGTTTAGGTCCAATGTAGTAGGGGGCGAGCCGATTGACATTAACTAAACACGCATCTGAACTCAGAGCTCCTTTTGAGAACTTTACCATACCATTTCGCCTATATGCGCCAAAGGATTAGTCAGAGGTGTACTGATGTACGTCCACTTTTTTGCCGGTATGTTTAGATTCCTTGTAATATAGGGCGAGCCTATTGCTATATACTAATGAAGCAGTGAAAACTTTACAGAAAACCTAATAATTTTTAATTCCCATTTAAAGAAGCGGCGGTAGCCCAATGGCTTCGGACTTGCGATCATTGTGTTTGTTGGTTCAAAACCCACCCATTGCAGTACCGATGTGAACCCACTCGTAACACAAGCATTTTTAGCTTAGCCCGATAGTTTAACAAGAATACTAGTAACGTACGACCCACACACTGCTAGTTAGCTTTTATAAAAAAAAAAACAAAGATATTATTCGTATTATTACAAAAATTAAATTAAAGAATATTTGCCAAATCGGTGCAGACGTTTTCAAGTGATGCGATTTCCATCGAACAACATTACATGTTTATTTATATAACGTAATATAAAAGATTTATTACCTTGTCAATATCAGATGTTTTTTTTAATACACGGGTCATTTTGTTTATTGGAAATTAATCATGACTTTCAATACTGAGAGAGCATCACAATTTAACACTGAAAATGATCGACGAGTAGGTAAGTATATTTACACCATTAACCTATATTATGTTCTAGAGTCCTAGCGTTGTGGAATGAAAGAAGATGTAGTAACAACGATTGAGAAAGGTACCTATGTTCAGATGGTTTGGTCATGTAGAGAGAATGGATTAACAGAGATTGACGAAACGAGAATACGTGGCGAATACGGATGGACGAGTTGGAAGGGGACGACTACGGTAAACGTATCCAAACCAAATTGCGGATGTTCTTAAATAAGGCCAGGTTCCGAGCACCTTAAACCGACGGTCATGCACGAAGAGATTAATGAATGTAGATGAAGCGAAAGTAGTGTGCCAGGATCGTAGCTAGTGGAAATCTCTATGCGGGTGTCTCTTTGGGGCAAGCAGAGACTATTCTCTGCCTACCCCAGGGAGACAGGCGTGACAATATGTTAGTATACAATGTATGTATGTCCTAGTGCGGGCTGGTAGTCGAATAGAAACCTTATTTATTTATTTGACACACATAAACCTATTACACATACATACATTATAATATACACGACTACCTCATTAGTCTAGTGGTCCATAGCGCGACTGCTGCGCTAGAGGTCCTGGGTTCGATCCACAGGTCCAGCAAAGTGTTATTTGGTTTTTGAAGTGTAGGTGGGAAGTGTAGGTGTACAGTACTACACCTCTGCCTAACCCTTCGGGGAAAACAGGCCTGATGACAGGTATGGTAAAAATCAGTAACATCGTAATAGGTAAAGTAATTAACAACTGACGAATCACAAAGCGAATCCTAAATCGCTCTTTGGTGTATTTTTTTAAGTACATAAAACAGTAACTTTCAGTTGAAATTAATGGGCCCCACCTTAGGGTTGTCATATCAAGTCATTCTGTTACCAACTAAAACGATATTAGTATGACGGGGCATTTGTGTTAGGTTTATGCCTTCATGGATATTTTTTTGTTTGGGAACTTTTTGTAATAAATGGTATCTATTACCACAAAAAAATTACTATTGTACTAGGTATCGCTGATATAATCCTTGCTAGGAAAAATCCTTGACATTATACATCAAATTTATTATATAATTAGAGAAGTTTATGGTTTAGAAAGAACATACCTTATTATATAGAAAATCATATTGGCTTGTGCTACCATTGTATTTATTCGACAAAATGTTTTTATGACCTACAGTAGTCCTTCCGGGTGTGTTGGATTGAGTATGTGTTTTTCTAAAAGTATCCACGCATTATACAGAAAAAATACAATTCAATGTTTTATGAGGACTATTGTTGTCTGAGGTCTAACTGATTGGCAACAACCATCGTAGTCTATCCTAAAGTACGGGAAGGGAGTTAAGTAGTGGAAGTTAGTTAGTAGTTAGTCCGTAGGGGTTTGGCAAAACATAAAAACAAAAAAAAGATAATTTCCCAATTGAAAATTTACGAAACAGGAATACACCGCCGTCGTCACGTGGCTAGTTTGTGTTTAGGGGAGTGTCACACATGACGCATTGCGTTTATAGATCACATCTCACACAACACCAATGAAATATGTTACATTGTTTTAGCTGATTACCCATGTGTACACGCCCTTACTAGTTAACTAATGTATTGTGATTAGCGTGAGGTATTGTTATGTTGAGTTTATTAATCCTCGTTTAGGGTTCTTTTGACGTATCTCGTAAAAAGATGTATGACGATATTTATTATTTTAGCTGTTATATGTTTACTATATTATTACTAGTTTTTGGTAGAAATTGTCGCGTAATCGCGTAAACGAACGAAGACGTTCGATTGCGTTCGGCAAAGTTCGCATATTATCGGCAAGCGTTGGCTGGCCATTTTCTTTGAATGTGTGTTAAAACATGTTTTTTTTTGCCGGTTGATTAATCCCATAAATCATTTTCAGAGCATACTTACACCAAAACAAAGAAAAACACAACAGAGAGATAGCAGTTTCCCAAAATTATTTCGCCTTATTAGATATTTTCCATGATATTTAATGGAGCAGAAAAGGGCAAGCAGATTTATGGGCTGACAATAAATCCGAAGCAATTGGGACACGCTCCCCTCCACTTAAAAGGAATTGGGCTTTTTGTATATTTTAATAATAATTAGGCTGTACTGCAATGAACAAAATCATCTTCCTATTCTTTTACACCCAATTGTGTTGGAGTCTTCTTTTATTCTACAAAGTACGGCTGAATATTTCAGACGAATTAACTGCCACCGATCCGAATCTGCCATCTGCTGAAACCGAAAGACCCACTCGGGAAGCGCATTCCGCATTTCAGCATTTAATTTAAATTTATTGATTTTTTCTTCCATCAAATCACCCCATTTCTCCTTCAGTTTCCTTCCTTCTCCTTACCTCAACGCATCTGCAATTCCTTTAGTTTTGCAGATGTCCATGGGCAGCGATAACTACTTACCATCAGGTAGCTCACCTGCTCGTACGAGTTATTCCATAGAAAAAAAAATAATCTTTCTAATATCAAAGTTACAAGGGTCCTTAGATTATTATTATCCTAGTAGGCGGCACTCACGTTTGCTATATACGCGCCTTCGAGCAGGATGCGATGCAAAGCCTCGTTGTTTAGAAGGTTCCTAGTAGTAGTAGTAGTGTCTCGCTGGCATGTCTACATGTTACCATCAATGGGTCAGCACGACCGAGGTAGTACTACCTTCCCACAGAATATTGACGTCAAGCATCATTATGTATACTGTTGCGTTTCGTACGGCGAGTGTCAGGGCCGGAGGCCCTATCTTCTCTCAGTCCCCTTCCTTCTCCTTTTCTCTTTCCTCTCCCTTTTCCTTAAGCTCAGCAACACATCTGGATGCTGCACACTGGACTACATAGGCCGTGATAGTCGTGATGAGTGGCAAGAATCCCATGACCTTGACTATAAGGGAAGGGAAGACAAGTGCACTTTTTAGTCAGTATGAGTCCAACATACCCTACCTGCCTCCCTAGGTGGCAGATGATCCATGAGGATGTAGTGAGGCGAGTTGGAGAGGCAATACACCCACCCTCTCCAACCGAAAGGAAGATCCTCCAGCCAGGCAGGTGTGGCCTGGTGGGCTACGGCCCGATGGTTGACGTCAGGCGGTTGTATATATGCTAGTCGTGCGGTAAACTTCGCTAGCGCGATTCAGGATTTGCTTGACGTAGTTGCTACGTAGCGCGCTAGATGTCGCTACAAGGATTATCTGTACTTTAAAAAACAATCGAAGCGGCGGTAGCCTAATGGCTAGGGCGTCGGACTTGCGATCATGTGGTTGCCGGTTCGAAACCCACCCATTGCACTACCGACGTGAACCCACTCGTAACACAAGCATTTAGCTTAGTACGAGGGGTTAACAAGAATATAAGTCATGTGCGATCCACATTGCTAGTAAGATTAAAAAAAAGGCCCCCGAATCTTCACTGCTAAAAGTAAGATAATTTAATGTTTGACAGTCAAGTGAAGCTAACAAAGGTAACTTAGTGCATTATTCTGAAACTTAGTCTCGACAGTCGCCTTATTTCCATTAAGACACAACTTTTAATGAGTCCAACTGTTTGCAACTGCATCTGGTTCAGATACACTCACAGTTAATTAAATTATGATACCGGAGTTTATCCTGAAGCGAAATTGTATTAATTAATTTAGTGCTAATGGATTGAAAGAAAAACGTAGTGTAAGCTCTTTGTCTATTTGTGTTTTTAAGGACCGTAAAATGTAGATAAATATATTTTCTTTTTTATATGATTTTAATCTCTTACATTAATGTTCTTGTAAAAACTAGCGTAATGACTTCAGAGATGAAGAATAAAACACCTTCTCGAATTCCGTCAAAGATAAAGTACCCAATTAAAATAATTTGTTGCGCGATCTAAACTAATATTAAAAGGAAAGAAAGTGGAAAGATTGTTTGTCTGCATTGAATAGGCTCTGAAACTACTGGACCGATTTGAAAAAATATTTCATCAATAGAAAGCTACATTATACCTGAATGATATAGGCTATATATTATCCCGTAAAATTAGAAGAAACGTAATAGTCTAGGCAGGCAAAGCCGCGGGCGGAAAGCTAGTATTATATAAATATGCTATTACTGGAAGACTGGACACCGACCCCGATGTATTGTGAAAAAGCTACGATGAAGACATTGAATTTATCTACCGACTGATATCGATAGCGTAAGGATAAACTACTACGTTAAGTAGCAGTATGCATACTGTTACGTTTCGTTTGGTGAGTGTGGACCGCAGGAGGCTCAATTCCTCCCTCAGTCCCCTATTTCTCCTTTCTCTCTTTCCCATCCCTTTTCGTTAAATAGGCTCGGTAATGCATCTGCAACTCCTATGGTATTGCAGAAGTCCATGGGCCACGATGACTACTTATCATCAGGTAGCTCTCCTGCTCGTTTGCTGAGGTATTCCATAAAAAAAAATTTGGACCGCACAGTATAATATACGAGGTACAGAGAGGCCTCGATGTGTAGTGAAGATACTCGTAAGTTGGCTGCGACAAATGCAGCCTAAGTTTCCAAATCCATCGATCAGCTTAATTATTACTTGCCATAAGCCTCTTACGAACACATTTCCAATTTCCATTTTTATAATTTAAATACGTGCCAATACAAAACAAATTTAAAAAATAATCTTCAATCAACCAACACCTCACGAAAAAGAATAATCAGTTGAAACTGCCAAGTTGAAATGTCACGACAAACTTTTCCTATTACACGTTGGCAGGCTACATTTTTATTTAACTTCTTAATCAGCTGTCCCAATCCGAAGTGACAGGTACTTAAAGGATTTCCAAGGTTAGCGTTAAAGTGGGAATTTAAAAATTATAGATTGATTCCAGTGGAATAGGATTGCGAATCAATAATTGCATTGGCGGTCTTCAGTTTCTGCCTGCCCCTGTGGGAAAAAGTGTGAGTGTATGTAGGTATGTATCGTATCGTATATTATTTAGTTATAACACAAAAAATGTAAACTTGTGACAGACGAATCATTAAGAACGTTATCATCAACTTATAATCCATGTGGTCGCTGCATTTCTAAAATTGATAAATAAGTTTTGAATTGATAATAAAAAGGCTGAAAAATACTTGATGAGGCTAAAAAAAGTTAAAAGGAAAAATTAAAATTAAGTTACGTGTAATTGAATCCGTCACAGCGAATTGCGTAGACGCAGCAGCAGCAGATATGCTGAATCTACCAAAATAAAGATGCAAGTTTTTCAAATCTTAAAAAGTTCCACCTACTTGCATAAATGTGGTGATTACATAAAACCTTACCTCAGTAATGCACGTGACATGCCAATATTAAATGTCACTGCAAGAAGAATATGAAACGTCATATCCCAAATCGAATCAAACGCTATCCAAATGGAAATTATCGTAGAAAATTAAAATAATGAACATTAGAATAGCTGCAATTATAGTCGTCTTCTTGTACAACATAAGACTCTGCCAAAGCAGAAAGTATGCAAATTTTACACTCTTTAATACTGTGCCCACTGAAGCTGATCATTTGAAGTTTTTGCAAAACTTGGACAGACAAAAATACATTGATATGGTGTTTTGGAAGAAGCCTTATAAATTGTATGAAGATGTGCAATTTATAGTAAACCCTGCTGATAAAGAGCTGTTCTTAGAAAGAGCTAATCATTATAAACTCAAAACTCATATGATGTTGACTGATGTTGAAAAGTAATGTATAAATATTTATTTATTCACAACTTGTATTATCCCACTTTATGAAGACTCTTATTTTTTATATCAACCATCTCTGTTCTTTGATTTAATCATCCAGTTTTCTCCTTCATTACTTCTGTTAAAGGCTTTTCTATAGCATCCAAAGAGTATATTATGTTCACAAAGAAATTAATTTTCTAATTAAAGAAAATTTTTCTTTGTGAAAATTTCGCAATATTTAATGCTAAAAAATAATAAAAAATAAGCTTATATTATGTTAATGATATTTTCACCTATTTTTTTTTCTATTTAGAAGGTCGTTATATTTTCCATTGGTATCTTATGTACAATGTATCTCTTCCTTAAACCATTTCTATGCTGATCTAAGTTTGTTTCTTTTTCTGTACCATCATCACCATCACCATGTTACGAACACATATAATGATTTTTTAATCAATTTGATCTTCAATTTTATTGATTGCTTGACTTTAAATTTAATCTTATTTCCAGAGCATTCGACCAGCAAACAGTGCGAAAGTATTACCGTTTAAGATCAGACAGTTTTTCATGGGAGAATTATCATACTTTAGAAGATATTTATCAATGGCTAGCAGATGCGGCTGTTCGATATCCTAATACCGTCGAATTAATATCTATTGGGAAATCTTCACAAGGAAGAGAAATTTACGCCATGTGTCTTAGAAAGCGGGGAAACAAATACAAGGTTATTGTTGAGGGTGGAATCCACGGCCATGAGTGGATTGCAGTGGAATTTGTCACTTATCTGATAGATCAGTTGCTTACACAGAATCATACAAAAAACTGGAGGATGCGTGAATTAGGGAAAAAGTATGACTGGTACATAATACCAGTTGTCAATCCTGATGGTTTTGTTTACAGTCATAATACAGTGAGTACAATCAAACTAATCAATAGGGTATAATCGGTACGGTAGTGCAGACTAATACGGTAGCACATTTATATAATCTGAAACAATTGAAAAACATTACGATACAAAGATACTGTTGCTTACGTGTAGTTCATTATTATGTTTTCTGACAGCTATAATATGAAATAACATTTATTTATTTATTCCACACACTATCTTTACAGGATAACCCCAATACAATAGTGGTTTGCAAACCTACACTTTATAATAATACAAACTAATACAAAGCAATAACATAAATAATAATAATATTTAAATATAACTAACAAAATTCAACAAAACTCTTGCGAATTCACTGAGATTGCACGAAAATATGTCAATTCTCTCATGCACTACGTTTAATACACATATTGTGCGGGTGAGGGGTGTTTTTGACAGCAAGTTGGTTCTGGCAACAGGCACTGCCAGCAGTGGCGGCCGCCGCCGCCTCCATACATACTGATCTGGCACGCACAGCTTCAGGTGACGCAGTACACTCGGGTTATGAGCTACTCCACGCAGGAGCTTTAGTGCATACGCCGCAAGTGTAAATTCCCGGCGCACTCTAAGTTCGTTGTACCCCACCATACCCAGTACAAAAAGTGTTGGATACATCAGCGGGTAAAATGGGTACACCCCATGAAATTTAAAATACAGGTGTCTTATAAATTTATTCTGTAACATCTTTTAAAATAACACTAATTACCTAAAATATCCCAGGCTAACTTGCAAGGCTTTGCTTGCTGCATTGAGCGCATTTGCTCCCTGAACGTCTCCTCTATCATTAATGGTTTTCTTAACATAATGTTATGTACATAAACGTCTATCTAGATGTTAGCTGTTTTTTTAATTCATACTGAACAGCTTCATAAATCATCTGTAAAATATACATTTTCTTCCACCACCTTTATATTATTCATGAACCGATTTTGATCATTATTTTTTATCTAATTGTGTGCGTACATTTTCAAGACCTACATAGATTAAAATTGGTGACTTTTCTATATAAAATAAAGATTAGGTAACCCATATAGATTCTGAATACCTTCCAATTTTCTCTTTATTATTATTGATATTAATATAATAAAAATCTTTGTATTCTAGGATCGCTTATGGCGGAAAAACAGGAGAATGATGGAAAATGGAGTAGGTGTTGATTTGAATAGAAATTTTGATTATAATTTCGGAAGTAAGTATTTATGTTGGTAATGATAACCTTGAATACAATCAAGTGAATTTCTGTTAATATATTTTTTTCGGATTCATCATGCAAAACACTACCTTCTTTGCCTATAATTTTTTCACCATTAGACCACTTGTCAAAGTATTCCCAAATCCACATCAGATTTTAAAATGCAGCATGCACAGAACTGGCTCTATCATCACCAACCAATTCACTGACAAAATATGCAGTTAATAATGAATATAAATATAAACGAGTTGTATTAATAATTCAATACGCATGGTTTAGAATTTTGTTTTATGGGGTGTTTTCTATTAAATTCTTAATAGCAATAGGCCGACCCCCTATTATATGGTAACTAAAAATAATGGCAAACTGTGGGTGTACATTACTAGGTACATCTCCGCCTAACCCTTAACAGTATACAGGTGTAATAGTATGTTATGTAACATGTCATCTATTATTGATTCCAGAGTACGGAACAAGCGATGATCCAAAAGATGATTACTTCTGTGGACCTCGTCCATTTTCTGAGCCAGAATCAAAAGTGTTGGCAGACTTTATTTCGAAAAATAAACATAACCTTCGGTTTTATTTTTCATTTCACGCGTACGGACAAAAGGTCATCATACCTTTTGCTGATAGAATAAAACACATCGACAATTATGGTGAAATGGTACGTAATAGATATGGCTATATAGATAGTTTGTTGTTTGTTTGATCATCGGCGTGGCACATCAAAGGATTGTTGTGTAAAACAAAAAAATCTGCCAAAATTTACAAATTACAGTATTATCACCTACGAGAACTATTTCGAAGCAAAATTATGGCGCATAATTTGCGAAATACCAAAAAAAAAATTGATGCCCAAGAAGAGAGGATCAGCGTTAACGCGATCATTCTAAGATTGTTAGAGAGGGATGGTGCTATGCAACCTGTAAAGCGTTATCTTTCTCTCACAGCCGGACTCTGGACCTGTTTTTTGGTGCTATTTTAAGCTTAACCTTTAAATAAAGCATTTTAGTAATATTTTTGCATTGTAATGCAAGCTCCAACGAGGCTCCTTCAATTATGATACCTTTGTCAATATTTTAAGGTTAATTTTACATGGTACCTAGTAAAAATAGCTTATCCGATTGAGATCACCTGACATAAATTATATCGCGATTTCATATGACGAGATATAAAAAAACGAGCAAATCATCATACATAAAATGATGTTTCCGGGGTATATACAACATGATATTTCCTGCTTTTAGGGTGAATATACAAATGAACTTTTAACATCGACACTAAGCAATATTATGATATTATATTATTTATTGGAAATGTTCCTTCATAAACACGCCGAATAAATATTCATAGGTTATTTGAAATTCATACGCGTGTTTGTTTTCCAGGAGAACTACGGCAAACAGGCGATATTGAAAATGTATAAAATGAACCGCGTCAAATACAGCGTTGGCACTACTTATGATACTTTAGGTACGTTCGAAAATTTACTTTATATTTATTATGATAGAGTTGAAATTGGTATTGCAATCGATACGTCTGTGAATGATTATTTTTTTCTGTATCAGGCCTTCGTATATCCGGCAACACTGCCAGTTGGGTGAAGAAAATTCACAGTGTGAGGTAATATACTTTTTTATATAAGCGGATTAAATATTATTTTTGTTCTATATACCGGGGATAATTGAGATCTGGGAAAATATTATTTTGTGTAGTAATAATCTTGTCTACATTACTGTATTCAAAACGAATATCTATACAGATTTTACGAGTGCATGTGGTTCATTAGAATTTTAACCTTATACCGTTGACTTAAAGGACATATCGCTCAGTCGACGCTCAGACTTAAACCGCATTTGCTTTCCCCTTGCCCTATAGTCACGGCCATGCGATTCGTGACATCATCATCATCACCCCATTACATTGTCCCACTGCTGGGCACGGGTCTCCTCTCAGAACGAGAGGGAATAGGCTATAGTCTACCACGCTAGCCTACTGCGAGTTGGCAGACTTCACATGCCGTCAAGAAAATCTGTCAGCCATGCAGGTTTCCTCACGATGTTTTCCTTCACCGTTTAAGCGCGTGATAATTAATTATTAATGAGCATATGACTTCGAAAAGAGGTGCGTGCCTTGGATTTGAACTTGAGACCTTTGACTTGGCAGTCCAATGGTCATATCACTAGACTATCACACACGTAGTGACATACTCGTTGGCTTTCGTCTGCAATAAAAAAAACTTGTAACTTCTACTACAAGGTTTAGAAAACTTAAGAAGCTGCCAGGCAAGCGGCGGCTGAGTAATCGGCGACGTGTGGTACTCCCAGATCCTGGAAAAATGTATGAACTTGGATAGATCCAGCCTGGGATACTGCAGGATGAAATCTCCTGTAGCAGTTCAACGCAGCGGGATTTCCAAATTGGAGCGTTGGGCCACCGCGATGGAGCGGCCAATTTTGTTTTTATAGATCATTATTTGAAATCCTGAATTGAATTAGGGAAGGCGTTAATCATCATCCACAGGCTGACTACCCCTGCTGGATAAAATCCTTCCTCTGAGTCTCTCCTCCAATCTCTTCCAATTGAACTGTGCCATTTACTAATCGCTGCAGATCACGAGGAAGGCTTTTACCCAGCAATAAGTAGGCCAGCTTAAGATTAATTATCAAAAATGTGTTTCATCAATCACTTTGGTGTTCTACTACAAGATTCTGCCAAACATAACTGTCAAAGTATAAGCCGCATATAGCTAGATTTAAAAATAAAGGGACATTGACGACCTTACCTCAAAATATTACTCAATATAAAATACTCAATACCATAACTATGCCTATTTATGTAAATGAAATAAAGGTACACAATGATCTAAGCCTACCTAAGGCAATGATCTAACCTACCTTATGCCTTAATGAGATGTGAATACCATATGAATAAAATGGCGGTATGTACGTTCTTAGTCTCACGCGGATTATTTTGAGGACTAAGGACTTCGTGAGGGCTTGCGATTGTACGAAATCTATGAACCTGGATTTTTTATGCAATCGCAAGCCCTGTAGCATACATTAACTGTAATTTCAAATCGGTAAGAGTCAAAAATATCCCATAATCTAAAGAAAGGAATCTAAAGAAAGAAAAGTAAAGGAATCTATCAGGAATGACCACACTATAATGAAAACATTAATTGTCAAACTATGCTGGATTAGCTTAATGTGCTGACTAAGTGCAGATTGGATGCTCGGAGAGCTCAGCTTCACCTTCACGTAGTCTCTTAGTCGCCCAGGTTTTTCTCACATGCATCTGAAAAGTCTGCAGTACCATGCGGCCTAAGTCTGCTATTTTAATAGTCGTTTATCCAATTTGCTGATTGGCCTTGCGTTCCAATCACCAGGTTACATGTAACTTTTTCTTCATCAGATATGTCTTCACGTTTCTCCTCCGTGACAATGGATCATACGGCTACGCGCTTCCACCAGCCCAAATCCTGCCAACCTGTGAGGAGACCATCACAGGTCTTACGGAGCTGATGGTAGCCAAGCCGAGACGCGTCAAGCTGAACCTATTCAATAAAGCCCCAACGTTGAAAGGGGGCATTTTGATTTTATTTTGTACTATTTATTTTATATTACTTTTAATATAAATGTTTTTGTATCATGTTGTATTGTTGAATCAGCTCTTTTATTTATTTAATATTTTTTTTATGGAAATAGGGTAAGTATTTCATGTGATCTCCGCAATATTATGTATTATTCCGCAATTTGTGTTCTTTGAGCCTCCTCCTACAAGCTGAATACCCACTGACTGATGTGTGCGTGTCGAAAATTAGGACTGGTCAACTCGAAAGCTGCTATGGCTATATTAAAAAGTCTTTTAGATATGGATCTATATTCTAAACAGTTGTTTGCTAAATCTGGATTTTGCTGGGAGTTACTTCTCGAGGGTCGTCGAGACTTTGATGCCTTACTTAAGTGACTGCTTAGTGTACTATCCAGGGTTCAATATCTAGGATCAGTAGTAATAGATTTTTCTATAAGTAAAGATCCATCCGGGCAGGTTCAAAGATCCATCCCACATTACCTAGGACCTGAAAGTACCAAGTCCATCAGCACAACGGCACATCTCTTCGACAACAGGAGTGATTTTTTTTTATGTCAGCTATAAGGCCCATAGAAGCTTAGATCTGTTTTATCTAGCTATTTAGCTTAAGCCAACAATTAACTAGAGCTTGCAAATCAGCCAGTAACGACACAGGTGGCCATCGTTACGGGAACCAAGACGCCACAATGTGCCCCAGCTTGGTTATTGGCTCGAGACCAAGCGCCTTAATGGCACCTTAATTATGCTTATACTGTTCCAGTGGTTTGCGCCACTAATTTATAATCTTGACTCCAATATGATAAGGATAAAATGTGTTCAGTCAACATCAGGTACATTTTTAGTATCTGGTCTTATAATTTTAGAAAAACCAATTAAAAGTTACAAAGGAGATAGGAACTGAGGCTGTACACACGGCTACACATCAAGCTATACATAACCAGTTTAGACTGACCTCCCATTGTAGAGGTTTTCCGCACAATCCAAGGCCAGCCTCTACTGGATTTGTATAGCTTGATGTGGAGCCGTGTGTACCATCTAATATTATTGCAGGTTATTGCGTTATACATTAAATATTCATCATCCCTTTCTCACAAACGAAATGTGGCCTCTTTAACCTTCCGGTACGTTTTGTCACTGACAATTTGCAACAGATTTATAAACAATATTTATTGATATTATCATTCTGTTTTAATAAATACTTACCTATTTCGAGTTGATTTTTATGGCATTTAGTGTCAAGTTACGTAAGCGAAAATGTGAAATCTCAAGGGTCGTGGAAGTGTATTTATAAAAATGTACAGTCAAATAAATTTATGAATCAGATCATCAAGAATGCATACAAATATACCATTAGTTATTATATTTACATGTTGTTTAAATTTTTGTGTTTGTATAAAGTATTACAACTACACCTTGTTCAGGGGTATTCCAGTGGAGCGAATTCATATGCAGTTCTTAAAGAATTTGACGATGGATCCAGAAGTTAATTTTTGGAGACACCCAGGATTGATGTTTAAGCCCGCGGACTTTGTTATCAGTCCTGCAGCTAAGCCAAATTTTCTGAGACAGGCCAATAATATTGGAATGTATTTGACAACAATTATTGAAGATGTGCAGAAGTGAGTCTCAAACCTTGACTATTTATTATATAGTATTACTATATATTATCACAGTCGTCATCTCACCAGCTAATTTATTTTGTGACCTTAATTATTATTATTCACATAGTATATTCCACCATATTTATGCTCAAAACCTGCTCATGTGCCTCATTTAAACAACCACCTTTAGATCTTATTTTTAAGTCAGACCTGATAATAATTTTGTCGGTTTACTAAAAATTATTAGCAAATTATTTATCACTGAAATCCAAGATATAATTATCAGCATAATTATGATTGATAACAATTTGCTTGTAGGGACCAACGAATTTTCAGATATTACTATTAATATTATCCCTACATGTATGAATCAGGATACGTTTCAGATAGAGTCTACTAAATTTATGTTTTAACAGACACCTCTTGTCAATTTTAAAACGATAATAATGGCTCTAGGCCAGCGTAATTAACATAGTCAGGATTAAATTAAATGAGAACTCACACACAACGAACAATATTACGTAATGATCGGACAGACGGAAAATTCGTAAAAAGATATTACTAATAAAGAGTGGTCACATCCAAATTGTCACGAATGTAGTTGTAACATGGAATTGGAGTAAGTCTGGACTAATTATATTTCATTTTAGCAACGTTACAAAAGCATCTTCCGATGATTCATAAAATTATTCACATTGGTATTCCTAAGGATTTGCTATGAGTTCCTGGTAAATTGCTCAATGTGGACTATTTTCTTCTTCTGCCTCCCGAAGTTTCCATAATATAGTTTTATTTTTCAGAGCATTCGATATGCAAACAGTCAAGTCTTACATCAGAAGAAAAATGGACTCCTTTGATTGGAACAACTTCTTTCGAGTGGATGATATTTACCAATGGCTGCGGGACCTAGCGAAGCTAAACCCACATGTGATGGCAATTCAAAGCATCGGGAAAACGCACGAGGGCAGGCGCATTATGGCTGTGAGGATAGTATTGGAAGGATGTAAAATGAGGTACGAGTGTGTTTTCCAAAGACACTACCGTAAGCATACAGATCCTGTAGTTATTTTACATGCTGTCGTTGGCTGCCTAACTAGAGGTCGCAAGTACCTGGTCCTGAATTCCACTCCAGGCTGGACAAAGTAATAGTACTCAGTAGTAGTTTGAAGGAAGTTTGGGTTTGACCTGGTTAATACTCGTAGCTATAGGCGCAATCTATGTGACCTTAAGGACATACCGGCCCGAAAACTGTCAATATTCATCAGCACACCACTGCCAAATCCATCCAGTATATTAGATGTGAAAAGCCTGAGAATCGAGTTTCAGTTTATTCTTAGAAGATTAGTAACGCCGTAATTGTGTTTCGGAGGTCTGATAGCACTCGTGCTAAACTTACTTTCAATAATGATGATGCTGTTCCCTCCTTTCATGTACCTCTCTACATCAAATCTCATCCCAATTCCAGGTCCAAAGTCATCGTAGAAGGTGGTATCCATGCTAGAGAATGGATATCTCCTGCCTTCGTCACATACTTCATCAATGAAATAGTGAAATCTCCATATTCTAATAATGAAGCTTTGAAAGAAGTTGCTCTAACTTACGAATGGTTTTTTGTACCTGTTCTGAATCCTGATGGATATGAATATAGTCATACTCAGGTAAGAATCTGTTATTGATCGGCATCGTCTTAACCTATTTACTGAACCATTGCTGGACATTGGTCTCCCCTCAGAATGAGGGGGTTCAGACTTCAGGCTACCACTGAGTGGACTTTATATATTTTTTCCTTTTCTGTTTATCTATTTAACTTACAGTGGTTTTTTTTGTAAATCCAATCGTCACCAAATTGCTGAACTGAAGGTGGGTTAAAGACTAGCTAGTATTCTCTCAGCGCTCCACACTCACCGAACGGAACGCAATAGTACGCATACTGCTACTTAACGTTGATATTCCGGAGGGTAATAATTCCCTTGTCCTGCCGACCCATTCACGCTAGAATGCCAGCGAGACGTCACTACCTATTTATATCTGAATACGAAAAAGGAAGGGTAATGAGTTTAGCAGTCTATGTATGTATGTGTCTATGTATAGATGTTTAAGTCTAGCTCAAAAAATACTTATCAGATTTTGACAAATGAGGTGTCTTTTGATGTGTTTTTATAGTAAGATGGTTCTAGGCTATCATTTTTGAAAAAAATTAAACAATTTGACCGAGAAAACATGAAAAAAGGGAAAAGCCAATGTTCATGTCTGATAACTTAGGAATAATATGGTAACATGAAGCTGAAAATTACTTTTCCTGGACATAGGATAATTTGCTTGTTTAATACTTTTAAGTCGTTTTTCGTAGTTGCGTTTTAGTTTTTATTAAACCTTATTTGTATTTCAGGATCGGCTATGGAGAAAAAACCGTCATGACGGGAGTTATGGAATCGACTTGAATAGAAATTTTGATCATGCGTTTGGATGTTAGTATTTATCAATATTTTCTTTTATATTAATACAGAAAAATTTAATACAGAAAGTGACTAACCATTTTGTAGTGATTGTGCCTCATGAATGGGTCGCATGACCGGGGAAGTAGGTACTATCCTCCCACAGAATATCGACGTCAAGTAACAGTATGAATACTGTTGCGTTTCGTACGGTAAGTGTGCCTGAGGCCCAATTCCTCCCGCAGTTCTCTTTCCCCCTTCCTTTTGCTTAAATAGGCTTGGGAACGCATCTGCTACTCCTTTGATTTTGCAGATGTTCATGAGCGGCGACGATGATTTACCATCAGGTAGCTCGCCAGCTCGTTTGCTGAGTTATCTCATAAAAAAACATTATTCATACGGCCATTATCCCCACATAAAAGACGAAATACAAAATTAATTTTTAATATACCTAGCTGCAATCGTAATATTAAATAGTTGTAACCATTGGGGTAAAACACTGGCTTACGGCTACCTATATTGCAGTAATATAAGAAATAAGATATTTATGTTGTAAGACCTTGTATTATTTTTTTGCTGTAGACGTTGGTATAAGCCGGAAGAAAAGCTCAGACATTTACTGCGGGGCGTATGCGTTTTCCGAAAACGAATCACTTGCAATGGCAAACTTTATCAGGTCTAAGAGAGACAACCTGGAGTACTACCTCGCTTTCCACTCTTATGGCCAGTATATGATCATACCGTATGCGGATAGGAAGACTCATGAAGAAAATTTTGATGAAGTTGTGAGTATATTTATATCAAAACACATACCTAGACAGAAACAGATTATCTAGACGGAAACTTGATGGAGTTAATATGAACTTGATAATGAGTTATTTTGATTTAGGAAGACTCATGAAGAAAATTTTGATGAAGTTGTGAGTATATTTATATCAAAACACATACCTAGAAAGAACCAGATTATCTAGACGGAAACTTGATGGAGTTAATATGAACTTGATAATAAGTTATTTTGATTTAGATTAAGGCTAAGCGTTCAGCTTTGAGCGCCAAATTTTATTTTTTTATTTGAAAATTGAACATTTTGTGGTAACTTGAACTTGACAGTATTTTGTTTATTTATTTTTAATCCCAACGATAGCCGTACAGACATAATCCAATTCGATATTGAGGTTTCTTAATTTTACTTTAATTAAATAAAAGAGAATTTAATTTTGGATTTTCAGAAGCAAATGTGCATGGAAGCTAAATCGAGTATCGCCTCAAAGTACAAAACACAGTACACTGTAGGCACTGCTTACGATACAGTGGGTGAGAACCTTCATAATGTAATCAGGATAACAGATCAAGCTGTACAAACCCCATTTTACGCTGACCTCTTATTGTGTGGGAAGCCTATAAAATGCGAGTACCTCTGCGTAACCCTTTGGGGAATAAAGGATTCATCATCATCATCATCATCAACCCATTACATTGTCCCACTGCTGGGCACGGGTCTCCTCTCATTACGAGAGGGATTAGGCTATAGTCTGCCACGCTAGCCTACTGCGGGTTGGCAGACTTCACACGCCCTCAAGAAAATCTCTCAAGCATGCAGGTTTCCTCACGATGTTTTCCTTCACCGTTTAAGCGCGTGATAATTAATTATTAATACGCACATGACTTCGAAAAGCCTTGGATTTGAACTTGAGACCTTTGACTTGGCAGTCCAATGGTCATATTACTAGGCTATCACTGCACTGCAACTAATAAAGGATTGATGGTATTTTATTATGATGCCGATTTAGTCGCCTGCAACCGTTAAACCTTTAGTCAATCCACCAGTCATACTGAACAATTGTAGCTAAAGCATACCATCACGTCTGTATTCCCCAAAAGGTAAAGCAGAGGTGTACTATTGTACACCCACGCTTCACCGGAATATTTGGATCCCATGTAATGGGGGCGAGCCTATTACCATTAGGGCACAAATCAGATTTCGAGCTGCTACAGAAAATTTAATAAAAAAAACTCCATAACACTTCTCCACCCGGTAATCAAACTAAGGTCCTCTAGAGTAGCAGTCGCGCCTGGGACCACAAGACTAACGAGGCAGTCCTCATCATTAACAATATTTATTTTCAACAGGTTACATGACATCAGGAGTCAGCGGTTGTTGGGTTAAAAAGGAATTGCGTGTTCCGTAAGTATTTGGTAATTATTTTTTAAGAGAGTGGTATTATTACCACTCTCTACGCACATAATTGCGAAATGTCCGAAATTTTTGTTGTGGTAGGGCCACGCTGTTCGCAGCATGAATGGGCCGGCTTGACCAGGGAAGTACTACAGTCTCGCACGTCATCACGACGTCCGAGTAGTAGCGGTTCGCTACTGCGCTTCGTGAGTATCCGGCCCTCTCGCTTACTGAAAAGCGAGAGGGCCGGTGCCCAACTCCTCACTCAATCCCCTTTTTACTCCTTTTCTCTTTCCCCTCCCTTTCCCTAAATAGGTGTGGCAACGCATCTGCAACTCCTTTGGTTTTGCAGATTTCCATGGGCGGCGATGCCTACTTACCATTAGGTAGCTCGCCTGCTCGTCTGCCAAGTTATCCAATTATCATCATCATCATAATCATCAGCCCTTCCACTGCTGGATATAGGCCTCTTTAAGTGAACACCACAAAGCCCGATTTTCAGCTCTTTTCATCCCGTTGCTGCCAGCTGCCTTCCGCAAATCGTCACTCCACCTGGCCAGCGGGCGTCCTACATTACTTTGCCTAGCCGCGGTATCCACTCGAGAACTCGTTTGCTCCGACGCTTCTCGTTTCTCCGAGAGACGTGACCGGCCCATTGCCACTTCAGTGTGCTAATTCTTTGAGTTATCTCATTAAAAAAAATGGATTCGAACCTATTCGAACTCAAGATCTACGACTCGATAGTCCAATACTCATATCACAACGCTGTAATTGCTTTATTCAACGACGCCAGCACCGGTCTCATGAGACCAAGTGACTTGAAGGGTACGCAGAAACTACAGAACGCCATTTGCTAAGATTCTTGCGTACATCTTTTGCTTTGTCCACATTCATAGATCTTGTTATAGACTTACGCCGGTTGTGGGTACGACGCACCTGATTTTTCTGAAGGATCTCACCAATAAGGACGGTTTTTGTTCTTCTAGGGTAGTTTTGACAGAGCTTTAACTGGTAGATAGCGGATGGTATATGAAATAACTTAGGCTAAAGCGTTGAAATAATGTTATCGCCGTTTAGGAGTCGAAAACATCGTGAGGAGACCTGCATGCCTGAGAGATTTGCTTGAGGACATGTGAAGTCTGCCAACCCGCAGTAGGCTAGCGAGAAGGAATATAGTCTAATCGCTCTCTTTTTGAGAGGAGACCTGTCCACAGGAGTGGGACAGTGGTAATGGGTTGATGACGATGATGACACTGAAATTATACCACTGTATCTATCTGCTTCAGGTACGTTGTTACTTTCGAACTCCGAGATAATGGTCGTGATGGTTTTGCTCTACCACCACACAAGATCATGCCTACATGTCAAGAGACCATGGACGGGGTCTTAAGTCTACTGAAACCACGAACGGCTTCGTACGAAAAGCTTCGGGGGATGCCCCCTTCATCCGGACGGGCTTACATTTTGGATAAAATCGTAATAGTATTTAATGTGTTTTTATTTATTATAGTCCGTTTTGATTGATTTTGCTTGTGTGTTTTATTTATTAACTGACAGAACTGACTTGAAATGTTGATAATGTAATTTATTAAGTTTTGTATTATTTTTTTGCCTTGCTTTTTATATTACCTTTGTCAATAGTTAGTTCGTTAATTATATTAGATTATATGCATGTGGTGTTTTCCAGCATAGGTTGTGCACTTAGATTAAGCACTGATGGTGAACTAATATATAAATAAATTATCTTGAGGATGTGCCGACATTTTTTTATTATTTATTTGCGGTGTTGGCATTACTGCGACCGTGATCAGTCTATTGTGTATAATATACGCACTTACATAATATTAAACACATTAAAATAATAAATATTATACACGTAAGTTCAAATGTTTCTATTTCATATTTATATCAGCTTTTAGAAGCGTTTATGAAAAGTTATGACTCTAGTTGCACGGTTCCAAAAGGTTGATCTTATAGAGAAGAATCCGGCAGAAAACTCCATGGACACTCTTTTAAAATATAAGGTGTAACACTACGAATAAATAGAGTATTATTTATATGTCCGTAAGGATTGAGGAGCCACATCAGATTTTTAAAATCTGATGTCACCATTACTTAGCAGCAATGTAGCTGATTTTGCAGCACGAATTCTAGATTTAGCAGCAAAATATATCACTAGTTATATTAATGCAAAAGTGGCTCCTCAATCTAAACGTCTGAATTGAGGAGCCACCTGGAACTAGTGATATATTTTGCTGCTAAATCTAGAATTCGTGCTGCAAAATCAGCTACATTGCTGCTAAATAATAGTGAGATCAGATTTAAAAAATCTGATGTAGCTCCTCAATACTTACGGACATTTATTTACTGGTACATTTTGATAATAACAGGAGGTGAGGACATAGGAATTTAATGTCATATAGCCGTAAGGGATGATTAAGATTAAAAAAGGTCCCAGCATAGAGTATATTACTTTATATAATATTCTTTTTCCATAAATCATTATTTCAAGTTTTTTTATGGCGTTTAACGTCAAAACTTGCGTAAAGCGTAAGCGAAAATGTGAATCATTCGATATATTACTCAAATTATATAAATATTCTTGACTCAGATCTGAGTTCAGATCCCTACGACTATATCAATCTTATTTATGACATAGAATAGGATGCGTTGGCATCTATGCTAAATCTCTAGGGTCGCAGAAGCGTATTTATAAAAATCTACAGACAAATTTATTAATAAAATCATCAAGAATGCATACAAATATATCATTAGTCATATTTACAATATGTTGTTTAAATTTTTGTGTTTGCATAAAATATCACAACTACACCTTGTTCAGGGGTATTCCAGTGAAGCGTATTCATATGCAGTTCTTGAAGAATTTGACGATGGATCCAGAAGTTAATTTTTGGAGACACCCAGGGTTGATGTTTAAACCTGTGGACTTTGTAGTCAGTCCAGAAGCTAAGCCAAATTTTTTGAGACAGGCCGATGATCTTGGAATGTATTTAACCACAATTATTGAAGATGTGCAGAAGTGAGTCTCAGACCATGAGTATTTAGTAGCATTACTAAATATTTAAATGCGTTAATGTCTTACTATCATCATCAACCTATTATATTGTCCCACTGCTGGGCACGAGTCTTCTCTCAGACCGAGAGTGATTAGGCTATAATCCACCACGTTAGCCTAATGCGTGTTGGCAGACTTCAGACGCCGTCAAGATAATGTCTCAGGCATGCAGGTTTCCTCACGATGGATTCCTTCACTGTTTAGGCGCGTGAAAATTAATATGACTACGCACATGTCTTCGAAAAGAAAGAGGTGCGTGCACCTTGACTTGGCTATCTATCACTCACGGCTATTTTTTATGCTTTAACGATACCATGCGGTTTTTTTTTCGTAAGATGAACTATTCTGGTCTATTTATCTTTAACAACTTACAACTTACATTTTAGTTAGCAAGGTTAAATATGCAGGTTTTAATCAATCATAAGATTTCAATAATTCGGGATTTGGGATAAATAATAATTCTTTGGGAAAAGAAATTCCATAGAAATTGATAATTGTGGACTTTGTGGCCTCCAAAAGCTTCCATAAGTTTTATTTTTCAGAGCATTCGATATGCAAACAGTTAAGTCTTACATCAGAAGAAAAATGGACTCCTTTGATTGGAATAACTACTTTCGAGTGGATGATATTTACCAATGGCTTGGAGACCTAGCAAGGCTGAACCCCCGGGTAATGGAAATTCAAAGCATCGGGAGATCGCACGAGAACAGAAACATTATGGCTGTCAGGATTGTATTGAAAGGATGTAAAATGAGGTATGAGTGTGTTTTCCAACGAGACTACCGTAATTTAAGGGATCTTGTGAAGAGGAGAGATGTGTTGCTCCTTCAACCAAAGGGAGGATATTCTGACCAGGCAGGTGTTTTACTGGCAGGCCGCGAATCGACTGTTGATATCGGATGGTTCTATGTATGCTAGACGGGCGGTAAACTTTGCTTGCGTGATTCGGGATTTGTTACGACGTAGTTTCCATGTAGCGCGCTAGATGTTACTAAACTTTTTTTAAAGCTTACTGGAAATGTGAGTCATACATTACTAGTATTTTTGTTAACCCCTCGTGCTAAGCTAAATGCTTGTACTAAGAGTTAGTTCACGTTGGTAGTGCGATGGGTGAGTTTTGAACCGAGAACCACATCTGTAGAAAATGGAATTCGTCCCGACGATAAAGAAATACTGATGCTGTTCTCTTCTTTTTAGCTTTCTACATTAAATATCGCCCCAATTGCAGGTCCACGGTCATCGTTGAAGGTGGTATCCATGCTAGAGAGTGGATAGCTCCTGCCTTCGTTACATATTTAATCAATGAAATAGTGAAATCTCCATATTCTAAAAATGAAGCTTTGAAAGAAGTTGCTCTTACATACGAATGGTTTTTTGTACCTGTTCTGAATCCTGATGGATATGAATATAGTCATACTCAGGTAAGAATCTGTTATTGATAAGCATCGTCTAAACCTATTTATGGACCCATTGTTGGACAGGGGTCTCCTGTTCGGTTTCGGAAGTCGGTGGCTTTCATTTGAGTAGAGCTTTTGTTTTCGCCACCGACTTCCGAAACTGTTTTAGACGAAAATTATCTTGGCGATTCTTAATTTAAGTACAAGATTCTTAGTGCAATCGGGTATGACGACTTTCATATTTTAGGGTTTTTCATTTCAAAATTACGCAGGAACGCAGCCTGGCTTATAGTTTTTTTTTTAAATTATTACGTGACGCGATCTATACGCAATAGTAGGTATATATACTGCTACAAAACATCGATATTCTGTGAAAGGATACTCTAGTTCCCCGGTCGTGCCGACACATTCACACGAGCACGTCAGCTCGATACTACTACCATTTACCCTTACTGTAATTATTTTAAAACGTAATATTTCAGGATCGGCTATGGAGAAAAAACCGTCATGACAATCATGGAGTCGACTTGAATAGAAATTTTGGTCATACATTTGGATGTTAGTACTTTTTTTTTATGTTTTTTATGGAATAACTCGATAAACGAGCAGTAGAGCTACCTGATGGTAATTAGTCGTCGCCACCCATGGACACAATACCAAAGCGGTTACAGATGCGTTACAGAGCGTATTTTTTAAGGAAAATAATATCTTTCATTCTCCCTCTTCCTTCTTCTTTCGCTACAAAAGTTATAAATATTTTAGTTAAATAGTAATAGTATCAAAGTTATCAATATTGAATTGAAAATATTGATAACTTTTTTAGCCACAATTTCTTCCTCAGAAGAAGAAGGAAGGGGTCCTTCTTCTTCTGAGGGAGGAATTGTCAGTACAAAAGTTATCAAGATTTTCAATTCAATTCAATTCTTTATTTCGTTCCATAATGTAGGTATACAGGTGGCCAACTTATCTATTGGAATTTTCATTTCTTTTAGAGTGGCTAACCATTATTCATACGTCCATTTTCTTAATATACTTCATAAATATTCTTTTTGTTCCTTAGCCGTTGGTATAAGCTGGCAGAAGACCTCAGATATTTACTGCGGGGCGCACGCGTTTTCCGAAAACGAATCACTTGCTATGGCAAACTTTATCAGGTCTAAGAGAGACAACTTGGAGTATTACCTCGCTTTTCACTCTTATGGCCAGTATATGATCATACCGTATGCGGATAGGAAGACTCATGAAGAAAATTTTGATGAAGTAGTAAGTATAATTACGTAAAAACCGACCTAATATATCTAGACGAAAATTTGATAATATATATATTGAGATGTTTTAGTATTAAATGATGCGAATTATCCACAAAGATATGAATCAGCGATAGAAAAATACGATCTCAGGTTGGAGTCGACCGTGTGTCCCTTCGATTAAGAACACCGGATGTTTCGACCTCTATGCTACCGAGACCACTGCCAGTAATAGTAATATTTTATCTCGCATATTTTACGTCTTAAGGTGACGTATCATACAGGGTGTCTGGAGAGACACTAAAAATACTTGAGGACAGTACTCAGTATTTGATTCTCATTCTAAATCTGTAATAAAAATTGGTACTTAATTTTTTAACAAATTTCCCTATATATAAATGAAGAGTGGATATGTCACCGTTAAATTTTAAATACCGTTACATTATAATAGGTATATCTTGCGAGTTAGTAAACTGTCGATAGATTGGTGAACTCAACTTACTGCTTACAATTTGACGCATAATTTTTCGGTAGATTATAATATATCGAAGCGAAACCGTCAAATTGTGAAATGGCATGCGACGGAACGCACTTTATTGATTAAACGACAAGTGTCTCGCTGGCATGTAGATATGCGAGACATTACTACTGCTAAATAAACAATTATTTAGTAATTGGGTTAAAATTTTGTCATTTCAGAAGAAAATGTGCACGCAAGCGAAATTGAGTATCGCCTCTAAATACAAGACACAGTACTCTATAGGCACCGCTTACGATACAGTGGGTGAGAATGTTCATCATTTACAACCAATATTCGTGGCAGTTGACTGTTTTCAATCCTTATTATCACGAGCTGAAAGTTCAAAAGTGGTTAACTGTCAAATTAAAAACTTTAAAATTTTGTCGATAGCATAATCAAGTTCATCATCTTCCTGCCCTTTTCCGAATTTATTTTGGGTCGGCGCAACCTGTCCTTTTCTTCTATTCATCCCTGTTGGTCGTCATTTCATCATTCAATCCCTTTTCCATCATATCTACCTTTTTATTTTCTTTGGTCTCCCTCTACCCCTCCATCCTTCCACATTCATACTCATAACTCTTTTAGTTTCATGTGTTTTATCCCTCCTCATCACGTGCTCATACCAAGACAAACGATTCCCTTTTAACAAGTTCAGAAATGAAAATACACAAATGTTGGTTTAAATCATATTGCTTATTTGCATCTGTTGATGGGTGAAAGAAGTCTCTTCCAATATTTAATACCTTTCTGGTGCTTTATTGTATACATGACACTTCATGTTTGCACAAAGGTTTCATTAATTATTTATGACATCTTCCATAGCTTCCTCATGTATTACATACATACATACATATTGTCACGCCTGCCTCCCATGGGGGTAAGCAGAGACTATGGATTTCCACTTGCCACAATCCTGACACACTACTTTCGCTTCATCTACATTCATTAATCTCTTCATGCATGACCGTCGTTTTAGGGTGCTCGGAACCTGCCCTTTTTTAAGAACATCCGCAATTTGGTTGCGCAACGTTCGCCGAGGTCGTCCCATTCCAACTCGTCGCCACTCGCCATGTAATGATGATAATAATGTATTGATTATAATATATCGCTAAAACGTTTAACGGAGTCCCGATTAGTCACCTGCGTTCCTAATGCTGTATCCACACATGCCCAGCGGCACAGCCGGACGCTTAGTATTATGCTTCGGACAGCATCAAGCGGACTTCGGACGGCAGCGGACAGCAGACTAGCTTATATCGACAATTGATCATTCATCTGCAGACATATCCTAGGTTGGATTACAATCTAAGAAAACGTTCAGCTCAGCAGAATTGCGACAGGCGCTGCTAATAATTTATCCTTTTTTTAAGAGCACAGTCTTTCAGTATAATGGGTAAATTCACCCCCCTGTTGCCGGTGACTAAATCAGCAACTTGTATGTTAATAATTATTAATAACAATATTATATTTTCAACAGGCTACATGGTGTCAGGGGTCAGCGGTTGTTGGGTTAAAAAGGAATTTCGGGTTCCGTAAGTATTTGAAAATTATTAACCTAAATCATACCGGCGAACTGTGGGTGTGCAGTAAGTACATCTCTGCATAACCCTTCGGGGAATACAGGCGTGATGGGTATGGTATGTTATTATCCCAAAACGCCCGCCCTTCACCGCCTCCTAGCTAGTTTTAGCTGGAAAGAAGAAGCAGTGCAAAAAACTCATTAGTAACACATATTGTCTGTTGATTTACTAAGGCATTTAAATTTACATTAGTATACAGTGTTTTAATTTTTGCTTGGAGTACATAATTAATTGCTAGCACACACATCATATTATATCATCGAAGTAAATACCTACTCGAGCATTGTTATAATAATAGCAAGCCTTCTCTTATAACATTTATGCGGCGGTAGCCTAATGGCTAGGGCGTAGGACTTGCGATCATCGGTTGCCGGTTCGAAACCCACCCATTGTACTACCAACGCGGTGACGTTAGCAAGAATACTGTTAATTTAAGACCCACATTGCTAGTAAGTAATTAAAAAAGAACAATAAATAAAGTGCGGTGCCTTGTGACATGAACATTGTACAGATAAGTCAAAGTTCTCGAGGTCGAATCCACGGCGCGCACCTCTGTCTTTTCGAAGTCATGTGCGTATTAATATGGAGCAATTAATTATTATGCGCTTAAGCGGTGAAGGAAAACAGCATCGTGAGGAAACCTGCATGCCTGGCAGATTTTCCTGACGACACGTGAAGTCTGCCAATCCGCAGTAGGCTTGCGTGGTAGACTATAGCCTATTCCCTTTTCTGAGAGGAGACCCGTGCCCAGCAGTAGAATAATATAATGGGGTGATGACGATGATGAAACCTGCATAATCCCACTGTATCTATATGTCGCGAATTCAAACGAATTAGTATGCGCGTGGTCGTTGTTATCGTCCGCCATATTGATTTTATAAGAGTCAGTGCGTACACCCGGTTCAGGCGCCGTTCCGAGAGCAAGTGACAGTGACAATTACATCGACTTTGACAACTGACTAACAGTTTGACGTTTGACAATTAGCAAGACGTCTATGGTACCTGTGCAGTGTTGCCATCCGATTTAATTAAATAAGTAATAAAATAACGCAATGTACATTCATCATCATCATCATCATCAACCCATTACACTGTCCCACTGCTGGGCACGGGTCTCCTCTCAGTACGAGAGGGATTAGGCTTTAGTCCGCCACGCTAGCCTACTGCGGGTTGGCAGACTTCACATGCCGTCAAGAAAATCTCTCAGGCATGCAGGTTTCCTCACGATGTTTTCCTTCACCGTTTAAGCGCATGATAATTAATTATTAATACGCACATAACTTCGAAAAGTTGAGGTGCGTGCCTTGGATTCGAACTCGAGACCTTTGACTTGGCAGTCCAATGGTCATATCACTAGGCTATCACTGCACTTACATTATTATTAATTATTTTCTCTAACATACTCGTATGTGTTTTAGGTACGTTGTTACGTTCGAACTCCGAGATAATGGTTATGATGGTTTTGCTCTACCACCACAAAAGATCATGCCTACATGTCAAGAGACTATGGATGGGGTCATAACTCTACTGAAACCACGAACGACTCCGTATAAAAAGCTTCGGGAGAATCCCCATTCATACGGACGGGTGTATATTTTGGATAAAATTGTAATAGTATTTTATGTGTTTTTATTTATTATAGTCCGTTTTGATTGATTTTGCATAATTATGTGTTTTATTACGTTTACTCTGACCCAACTGACTTGAAATTCGAATTATCTTGAGGACGTGCCAACATGTTTTCATTATTTAATTCGCGGGCAAACCTAGTGGTTGCCCGCGAATTCGTCCGCGTGGAATAGATATTTACCAATCCTGTGGGAATTTCGTAAAATATCGTTATAAATTATGTTGTTCTGATGTTTAAGCAATAATACTGTAAAGTTTCATTAAAATCCGTTCTTCACGCCACGCCACGCCACCTTCACGCCTGTATACCCCGAAGGATTAGGCAGAGGTGTACTAATGTCTACCTACACTTCGCCGGTATGTTTAGGTCCCATGTAATAGGGGCAAGCCTATTGCCATTAACCGTTCACAAATCCAGACTCCGAGCTGCTACTGAGAATTTCATAGAACAAACCCAGTAACACATTGCTCGACCTGGGGATCGAACCCAGGACCCCAAGCCTAGCAGTCGCGCTTAGGACCACTAGACTAATGAGGCAGTCCTCATTTTATCCTCGATCCTCATCAGACCGCCGCAAGACAAATTCTGGGCTAAATAAGTTCGAGGATAGTCTGGTTGTCAGGCTTTTTGAGCTTTTTGACTGTTATTTGACAACTGTGACCAACGGGACTTGCTCTCCAAGGCACTGAGGAGTCTCGATGTGATAAGAATGGTCACACATCCACAAATTGACCGTAGCAGGTGCAGCTTAACCTTGCAGATCTGTTGATCACAATTATAACTTTGCCACGAGCCCCTCTTCAGTCATCGAACCTGTTGCTGATAATATTTTTTTAATATTGACCTTTCTAATCTGGTCCTTTTAACATGCTGGACTTGTATCAAAATTGTGTCTGTACAGTCACCATCAAATACATCGGAGCAAACTGACTGTTCATAATTATCTGAGCAACTAGAGAAATTAAACTTGATCTCAATGGGGTAAAATACATGAAAGAATGACAGCTGCCCTGTGCCATTCATTCTATAACAGCCTTTGTGTCGCTGCGATATGGATAAATTTCTGACGCACGCTGGAGGAGGCCTACCGTCTAGCAGTGGACTAAAATAGACTGATGATGATGATGAAGATGTACGTTTTCTCACTACAGCAGATAAGATAGACAATATTATCTTATATGACATTCTGCTTTGATAAATACTTTTCTATTTCATTTTATGGCGTTTCACGTCAAGTTGTGTAAATGAAAATGTGAAATGTTCGTTCAATCTCAGATTATTATAATATAACAAACATTCTTGGCTCAGATCTGAGCTCAGATCTATTAGTTACCACTATTTATCAGGCTCATTGGCGATGATAGTTGCAAATCCAAAAATCCAAAAAGCCGGACAGCCAGTCTGTCCTTCGAATATTTGGTGTTGTCCAGAAATTGGACTGCCTCGTTGGTCTAGTGGTCCCAATCGCGACTGCTACGCTAGAGGTCCTGGGTTCGATCCCCAGGTAGCAGCTCGGAGTCTAGTTTGTGCCCGGTTAATGGTAATAGGCTCGCCCCCTATTACATGTGACCTACGCTTACCGGCGAAACATGGTTAGCGTTAGAATGGCAGGTTACCTATGGCAAGCTGCTCTGAAAGTATATTCAAGAATTGCTATCCAATTGCTTATATTTGCTACATTTCTTCGATAATTGCTACATAGAGAAATATGAATATTTTTTGACCAGCCATTCTGACGTCAGGATGGATGGGTGTACATTAGTACACCTCTGTCTAACTCTTCGGGGAACACAGCCGTGATAGTATGTACTATTTACTCATTTATTATACATCTGTTTCAGGTACGTTGTTACATTCGAACTGAGAGACAATGGTTCCTACGCTTTTGCCCTACCACCAAGTTTGATAATGCCCACATGTTTGAAGACTATGACGGGGTTGTATCTCTGCTGACCCCTCGAACGGTTCAATTCAAAAAACTTCGAGATTTGCCCCATTCATCCGGACGGGCATACATTTTGGATAAAATTGTAATAGTATTTAATGTGTTTTTATTTATTATAGTCAGTTTTGATTGATTTTGCGTGTGGCCTTTTTTCTTTATTATTTTGTGCCGCACTAGTTTTCAAGAACATTACCATAAAAATGAAGTGGAGTGATCACCTAGTGATCTTGATTCAAAGGTCAAATTTAAGCACCTCTGACTTTTTTTTACAGTTTAGTAGCAATGTGTCTCGCATTACTAATATACTTGTTAACCCCTCGTTTTAAGCCGAATGCTTTTATTACGAGTGGGTTCACGTGCAATGGGTGGGTTTCGAACCGGCAACCACATGAACGCAAGTCCGACGCCCTTGGCATTAGGCTACCACCGCTTCCTATTTCCATTAACCGAGAACAAATCCAGACTCTGAGCTAATAGAAAATCTCAATAACACTGCCTCGACGAATTGAAGTCAGGACCTTTCACTTTTTGAAGTCATGAGCGTAATAATTAATTATCACACGCTTAAAAGGCGAAGGAAAACATCTTGAGGAAACCTGCATAATTGAGAGATTTTCTTGATGGCATGTGAAGTAAGGAAAAAACCACCAAAAAGTTTTCATTATCTACCGTATCGCGTACGGATCCCTAACAAGAATATCCATATAAAAATCAGCCAATCAGCGATAATAATCAGAATATGATGCACGCAACACGCAAACCTTTTATGATCAACAGAATAAAACACAAATTCAGTAGCGAATCCTGTGATGTTAACCCCAAAATGATGTTATCAAAAGGTGGTAATATGAGTAATGATCCGTGTAATCGTTTAGCCGTCACGACAAATCGTCAGATCACGTGATCTAGTATCATTTATTTTGGAACTAACCACCACTTTTACATGATCTCTTCTCTCCTTAGAATTTACTTAAACGATAGTTCAAGTTATACAGGACAGACGTCTATAGAACTTAATATAGCGTGGGTGAATAGTAAATATTGATTAACAATTTCCAACTTTGTTGCTTGGAGTTATGGTTTAATTTTCTGTGTGTTCAGTTAATTGGAGGGCGTTGCATTTCCTTTTGTATTGGAATTAATTGCTTACAGTTATTTATGGGACTGTTGCTTATATCTCAATTTGGATACGATTTCTATTATTATTAATGATTCTAGCTAATTATACTATCTTTGCGTCGCTCTAGGAGGTTGGGCTGAGCAAATATATTTATGGCTTTGTCCCGTTAAGCTGTATTTTAACCGACTTCGAAACGGAGATACTCAATTCCACAATGTTTCTTTTTTTGTGTAATCATAAGTTAGGTACGCGATGTCTTCGCCGATTGTAAACCGATTTCAATCATTCTATTTTTACTCGAAAGAATAAATATTTAAGGGCGACATACGAATAAAGATAAAACAATAATAGATTTATGTTCCTGAGGTGATCCCATTTCAATGTCGCGAAGATCTGAGCACTAAAACAAAACCATTTAACACAATCTGTTATAAGAACTGCTGATTATAAACATATCAGATGTTTATAATCAGTGCTTCTCGAATGTTCGTAATACTAATGTGATAAACTGCCTCATTAATCTAGTGGTTCTAAGCGCGACTGCTACGCTAGAGGTCCTGGGTTCAGTTCGAGTAAAGTCTTATTGAGTTTTTAGCAATTCTATGTAGCACCTTTGGAGTCTGAATTTGTCACGATTAATAACAGTAGGCTCGCCACCTATTATTACATGGGATTGGCGAAGTGTAGATGTAATTAGTACACCTCTACCTAACCCTTCGGGAAATACAGGTGTGATTATGTAATATGACAAGTCCAACAGATTTCATCATCATCATCATCAACCCATTACATTGTCCCACTGCTGGGCACGGGTCTCCTCTCAGTGCGAGAGGGATAAGGCTATAGTCTATCACGCTAGCCTACTGCGGGTTGGCAGACTTCACAAGCCGTCAAGAAAATTTCTTAAGCATGCAGGTTTTTTTTTTTTTTTTTTTATGGTATAACTCGGCAAACGAGCAGGCGAGCTACCTGGTGGTAAGTAGTCATCGCCGCCCATGGACATCTGCAAAACCAAAGGAGTTGCAGATGCGTTGCCGAGCCTATTAAGGGAAAGGGAGGGGAAGGAGAAAAGGAGAAGGAAGGGGATTTGGGGAGGAATTGGGCCTCCGGCCCTCTCGCTCACCGAACGAAGCGCAGTAACGAATCGCTACTACTCGGACGTCGGTCTTCTGCGAGAGTGTGGTACTTCCCCGGTCAAGCCGGCCCATTCATGCTGCGAACAGCGTGGCCCTACCACAACAAAAAGTGAAAACATCGTGAGGTTTCCTCACGATGTTTTACTTCACCGTTTAAGCGCGTGATAATTAATTATTAATACGCACATGACTTCGAAAAGTCAGAGGTGATTTAAATTACATAAATTACGAAACCAAAATCATACCCCAAATCTAATCGTCTATCATAAACCAACAAAGGAACAAAGCCAGAACAAAACTGCACGGAACCTCGTTAACTTTAATAATCACTCGAAAATGCTGTGGATTAAGCAGAAAATTTAAAGATACAACGAAATCCTTGCCAAGGCTCTAGTGAGGAGGGCCTCTGAAACGTCTTTGCAGAGCCGTTGGAACGAACATTGGGATATAAAGTTCATTGTTTTATTTAACCTACTTACTTGTGCTTTTGTATTTGTTGGAGAATGTGAATTTTCTCTTTAAGCGATTATAGCACTTGCGTTATTGTGACGCTTAAATAGTGATATGACTGCCTCGTTGGTCTAGTGGTCCCAATCGCGACTGCTACCCTAGAGGTCTTGGGTTCGATCCGCAGGTCGAGCAAAGTGTTATTGAGTTTTTCTATGAAATTCTCAGTAGCAGCTCGGAGTCTGGATTTGTGCCCGGTGAATGGCAATAGGCTCGCCCCCTATTACATGGGACCCAAACATACCGGCGAACTGTGGGTGTACATTAAGTGCACCTCTGCCTAACCCTTCGGGGAATACAGGCGTGATGGTATGTTATTAGTCTTGTGGTTCCAAGCGTGTCTGCTACGTAAGAGGTCTTGGTTTTCGTTCCTAGGTCAATAAAAGTGTTATTGAGTTTTCCTATGAAATTATAATTAGTAGCAGCTTCGGAGTCTGGATTTGTGCCCGGTTAATGGCAATAGGCTAGCCCCCCTATTAGGTACACGGGACCTAACCCTACTGGCGAAGTGTAGGTGTACTTTGGTACACCTTTCTCTGACCTTTCGGGTAATACAGGAGTGATGGTATGTTTTATCTTTTTGTATAAACAACACATACAGTCACACTGTTTCCCCAGGATACGCAGAAAGTATAGACCATAAATTGAAACGACTCTTGGATACTTATTTTGCTTCAACCACGTTTATATATCATGACATACATAAATACCCACGGGCCTAACCATTTTAACCAGGACATATAATACATCGTATGTCTTCTAGGGTAATACAAAATCAACAAAATATTAAATTCCTTCATTTTATTTTCTTTCAATTTTAAACTTCGATAACAAATACGCCTGCAATGTAAACAAGCAAATAAACTAAGTTGATTAATAAAAAAAAAACATCTGAAAGTTGCACCATTCGCTAATAAGAAGAAGAAATGGAAATTATTTTTAACTTGGGCGTCTCAATTAAAATTGTTTTCCAACAGTTACGAGCAATATTAATTGGTGAAGTTAGTTTTCCAAGTTCGTTTTTTATCTGCGATTTTCATGGAAAGGAAAAACGTGACTTCTAAAGTCGTGATGCACGGCAATCTCAAAAATAATTAAGAATTTGTTTATATAATCCAAAAATCATTTGTTAACTTTTCCCAATTATCTAAAGGCCGATTTCCAGTTCAACCAGATGCAAAAGAATAAAATAAAGAACCAGGAAGTGATTACAGAGTAGAATCCAATAATCAAAACTATTACCACAAAATAAAATGAATAAACAATATCAATTACGATCTCCTTCCGAAAGTAACTGTAAGACCAAGAACGGATAGTCTTGATGCACTTAAAAATTTAACTCCTTAAATGGCACTAAGACGGCACGGAAGTGTCCCGGTGTCCCAATTAATTAATCCTAGCTTGGAACGCTGCCAGGAGTCTTAGACCGCAGTTTGAGTAAACAGAAACCACTTTGAGGTCATGAATTTTGCAACATCTGTAGGGATATTGGTAGATATAATTGTGTGAAATGATAAAATGCATTTCATTTTTGATATTGATTTGGTGAAAGGAGAGAAGCATGTCACGAAATATGTTAGATTTGAAAATAATTGAAAAATGTTATTAAGGCATAGCTCAATTAAATCTAATCATAGATAAGTATAGCCCAAGCTATATCCATCAAATTTCTCACAATAAGTGAATATAATATTTTTTTGTTGTGGTAGGGCCACGCTGTTCGCAGCATGAATGGGCCGGCTCGACCGGGGAAGTACCACACTCTCGCAGAAGACCGACGTCCGAGTAGTAGCGTTTCGTTACTGCGCTTCGTTCGGTGAGCGACCCTTTCCCTAAATAGGCTCGGCAACGCATCTGCAACTACTTTGGTTTTGCAGATGTCCATGGGCGGCGATGACTACTTACCATCAGGTAGCTCGCCTGCTCGTTTGCCGAGTTATCCCATAAAAAAAAAAAAACAAAATTATATAAATGCGTGATTTATGGGATTGCGACAAAAACAAAGATTGTGTATACGTATAGGTATATCAATAATTGATATCATATGGTCCCCGTTTCGGTAGAATATACTGATGCATTTGCATCATGAAAGCCAGCATCAAATTTTTCATTCGCTCAAACACATTAAGGCTTACGTACCAACCGCAGTACATCCATCTAACTCTCGCTTAATTCGTCCAATTGCTATGCATTGTGCTCTGTTCGGCCATCATCTGGCATGTTGCCAGTCGCCCTAATTGGGATCCTGATACTTTGTATTTGTTTGGTTTAATAGATTTATTAGTTTTCCACATTGATACCCCGTGTGTCAAGTTTGGGATTAAAGAAATATATTGGAAAGTGTTTCGCTCGCAAATTGGGAGTTTGCGTTTTTATGTTGCTGAAAAATGAAACGCTGTTTGTTGACCTGCTCTAATTGTTGGAGCCGGCTGTAGAATTGGGTTATTGTGGTGCTCACAAGCTGAGAGCTAGTAGCAAACAACTTTTAAATCTTTAGCTCTCTGCTATATAAGCGCTTTGGAAATTGCGATTGTGAATTCCGAAGCCAACAACGTCAGCATTCCTGTTGAGAATAAACATAATAAAATTAAAGATTCAAGTAGATATCAGAACAAACAACTCTGTTGTCTACAATATAAGAGATATAATTTACGGTACCAATGTAGTTCTGTTTTAAAACAAAAGAAAACAAACGTACCATAACTGCTAAGGTGCCTATTGACGGCATAAGTTTAGTGGCCAATTTAACTCTGGATGGTCCAAATGATGGTCCCAAGCGTGACTGCCACGCTCGAGGTTCTGGAAATCGATCACCGAGCCGAGAAAATTGTTATTGAGTTTTCTTAAAAATATCTCAGTAACAGCTCGGAGTTTGGATTTGTGCCCGGTTAATGGCAATAGGCTCGCCCCCTATTTACTGGCGAATTGTGAGTGTACAGTCACATTATCTGAGCAACTAGAGAAATTAAAATTTATCTCAATGGAATTAAGTACTTATCAGAATGACAGCTGTCGTGTGTAGTGTTCATTCTTAAACATCCTTTGTGACGTTGGGATATGGTTTAATTTCCCTAGTTGCTCAGATAATTATGAACAGTTTGTTTGCTCTTTTTTTGTAAAAAAAGCTTACTAGTAATAGTTGGTTCTATCTATCTAGTTGGTTCGATCCCCAGGTCGAGAAAAGTGTTATTGAGTTTTTCTATGAAATTCTCAGTAGCAGCTCGGAGTCTGGATTTGTGCCCGGTGAATGGCAATAGGCTCGCCCCCTATTACATGGGACCCAAACATACCGGCGAAATGTGGGTGTACATTAAGTGCACCTTTGCCTAACCCTTCGGGGAATACAGGCGTGATGGTATGTGATAATTGTGACAAACCTTCTGCGATATCTTTTACAATGGAAAATTTTGCTAGAAATCCCTTGACTGAAACGGTATCCATAAATATAACAAAGGCTGTAAAATCTAAAAACCGACAATCAGGGATCTGATCTCATTCATTACACGGACTCACATTAGTGAGTGCAAGCGGACGGCACAGACGACGGCTCCTGATTTATTGGGCCACCTCCTGCCCCTAACGACATGTCGTGATGTACGGCTGATGGTGAGTGTTGTAAAGAGAGAGAAGAAGCGGAAGCGGGTAGGTCAGTAGGTTAAGCCTGTAATATATGAATTGCTGATTAGTAATGCGGCGGAAGTCTAATGGCTAGGGCGTCGGACTTACGATCATGTGGTTGCCGGTTCGAACCCCACCCATTGCACTACCGACGTGAACCCACTCGTAACACAAGCATTTAGCTTAGCACGAGGGGTTAACAAGATTACTAGTAATAATTTAAAAAAAAAAATGCATGGTAAAAATGAATTCACATATGGAGTCTACTAAAACAAAATTGCCATTGTCTTATTGATGTACCAAAGTTCTTTGATTTGCTTTATGGAATTGACTGATACATACATATAGTTGGAGTGAGACTGAAGGGTGGCTGTTATTTAATGTTAAATAATAACAAACAACATTCAAAGAAAGATTAATTTAAAGAAATATATTTTTTTATTAATAAGCATATCCTCGCGTGAAGTCGAAGCTTTTAAATACACACAAATGTGCGTAGGTACGACATAAAAAATAAATAAAAGAAACGCGTCGTTGGATAAGTTAAATATTATCATGATTAGTATTTTACAGTAACCACCACACACACATATTTAATCACACATATGTAATTATATTTAGTAAGCTACTTTTATTTGCCATCGACACCCTAAGAAATAGGACAATCATATTGAAAGAACAGTTATAAGTGTTATTAATGTAAGAGATATAAATTAGTATAGATATAAATATACTTATCACTCACAACTTGTACCACAAGAAAAAACGGCAAATGCCGACCGAACAAGACAAAGAGAATTATTAGAAGATGAAGTCAACCGTATTATTGTGGCAGCCTGAGACGTAGCTGATAAATGTACTATGTAATTTACACTTCAAGTTTGTGCCATTGTTTTACATGTTTTGGACGTGTCGTGTCATGGAAATAAATGTGCGGCTAAATAATTTATATGCGAGTAACACTATTTAGGGAACATCGCTTGCCTTCATTGTTCTATCGATATTAAGTTAATTAGAATCTGACAGAACTGTTTAAAAAGATTCGATTTCCCACTTCTCAATCCTACAAATATTTATTATAAACATCATGAGAAATTTTGTTAAGAGTTGTGTTTAATAACCAATTTTTTTTATTAAAATGCAACCGTTACGGGCTTTAAAATTATTCGGCAATTTTAGTCTGTATAAAGTACAGACTAAAATTCTAAGAATTGTTTTTTTTATTATAAGGCACTATAACAACGTAACGTACTTACAATCCAGCCTGTATTCCCAACAGGGTTAGGAAGAGGTGTACTAATGTAACCCATGCTTCGACGGTTTGTTTAAATCCCATTAAATGGGGACAAGCCTATTGCCATTAACCGGGTACAAATCCAGAACTGTTACTGAGAATGTGATATAAAAACTCAATAACACCGCTCGACCTGGAAATCGAATCAAGAATACTTAGAGAAGCAGTCGCGCATAGGAACACTAGACTAAAGACGCAGTAAAAACAAACAGTTTTTACAAAAAAAACGTGTATTTTGAAATTATAGATTGATAGACAGAACCTATGTTGTGCTGATTTTTAAACATCTTATATGTACTTACCTAAGTAATTAACTAGATGAAGTAAGCATATTTTCAAGTTTAAATTAAAGATGTTATCAGAACTTTACTACAGACTGTTAAAACCCACAGCATTAAAATTCATATTGAGGTCAACAAACGCTTCCATTTAAATAATTATTCACGTAAATCGGTTCACAAATTATCATAAATATTAAGCACTATAAAATCTTTTCAGCCCCAGGCAATCGATAATAATAAATGCGGCGATTGTTGTTTGTTTATCATCATACCATCACGCCTTTTTCCTCAGAGCGGATAAGCAAAGGTGAACATATCTACACCCACGCCTGTAGGTCTGTTTTTATGTATCACGTAATGAGGACGTGGCTAATAAGAATCGAGAAAAAAATACTAATTTGCTTGACCTGGAAGTCGGACCTTGGACCTTAAGCTCATCAGTCGTCGTTGTGACCACTACACCAATAAGAATAATGTTTATCCACATACCATCATGCCTGTATTCCCAAAGAGTTAGGCAGAGGTGTACTTGTTGTGTACACAGTTTACTGTGTTTTTGTAAGTTTATGTCCCATGTAATGGGGGGCGAGTCTATTGCCTTTAACCGAGCATATATCTAGAGTCGAGTCTACTCCGAGTCGCTACTGAGAAGTTCGTAGAAAAACCTTATAACACTGTACGGAGTGTTACTAGGTTTTATTAGGTTACATCCTCATAACACTTGCCATAGGAATCCAGGACCTCTCTCTAGCACCAATAGTCGCGCTTAAGACAACTAGACATACGATCACGCCTGTATTCCCCGAAGGATTAGGCAGACGCGTATTAACACCCACTCTTCGCCGGTATGTTTAGGTCCCATGTAATAGCGGGCGAGCCTATTGCCATTAACCGGGCACAAATCAAGACTCCGAGCTGCTATTGAGAATTTCATAGAAAAACCCAATAACACTTTGCTCGTCCTGGGGATCGAACCCAGGACCTCTAGCGTAGCAGTCGCGCTTAGGACCACTAGACTAATGAGTCATTATCATACCGTAATAATGTAACAATGGATACTACCAACATATCAAAATCCGATATTCATTTATTACCTTATATGAAACAGCACACTTTGAGCTTAAACATACATTATGCACACCTATTAGAACACGTGTTAATAGTTGTACTAAATCTCAGTGTGTTTTCACTCTGTTTCGCAACAAGCTTACACAAATCTACCCACAATCTACTAACGTAGGCGTTACAGCTCGAAATTATTACAACAGTAACCGCAACATTACATAGTGATGTTTAATTCGGTTCTAAAACGGGTTTTAGTTCATTTGCTTCGTGTACAAAACACATTACTTCAGTTTCAACCGACGGATCGAGCGTGCAATAATTACGCGGTTTAAGCGGCGGATTTAACTTCATTGCGGTTGGATTGGTAGACGAGCGATTAGAATTCTTGAACGCTTGTGTACCTAGATGTCACCTTTCCTTTTCTCTTGAGTACATCCGAAGGTTGTCTGTAAACGAACACTCTGAGCGATTAAGATCGCTCATTTATGATTTCGAAAGTTTGCTTAATTTTTTTTTATTAAATAAAATTGTATTCTCAAGGCTAAAGAGGCTGTCTCTTTTAGACAATGTGAAGTTTTAAAAATGCCTAAAATGAATAATGAACTTTTGTTGTGGTAGGGCCACGCTGTTCGCAGCATGAATGGGCCGGCTCGACCGGGGAAGTACCACACTCTCGCAGAAGACCGACGTCCGAGTAGTAGAATTTCGTTACTGCGCTTCGTTCGGTGAGCGAGAGGGCCGGAGGCCCAATTCCTCCCGCAATCCCCTTCCTTCTCCTTTCCTCCTTCCCCTCCCTTTCCCTAAATAGGCTCGGCAACGCATCTGCAACTCCTTTGGTTTTGCAGATGTCCATGGGCGGCGATGACTACTTACCATCAGGTAGCTCGCTTGCTCGTTTGCCGAGTTATCCCATAAAAAAAAAATGAACATGATATTATAAAAACATATTTATTATTTATTTATTATAAATACCATCAACATACCATCACGCTTGTATGTCTCGAAAGGATAGGCCAACATTTTTCCGAGCGGGGGGGTGGGGGAGCTTATTGTCATTAATCGGGCCTAAATCTAAATTCTAAGAATTATATCGAAAATCCCATTAAATCATCGAATACAGGGCTTCTAGTGTACCAGTCGCACTTGGGACCACTAGACTTAAGAGACAATTATGAATATTTTTACACGCCACAAATGTCATATTTCATAAGGAAACCCATAAAAAACCAATGTCCAAGCAATTTAGGAATCCATTTACAATGCGTCACTTAGTCGCCCGTCTGCACCTCCAAAACTTGCACAGTAGAAAGTAAACTGCCCCGTGCGACGTTCGAAGACAAATGACGTCGACAGTGGAAGGGCTATTAATCACAATTAGCGATGACCACGCCGTGTCGCAGTCGCTCGTGTGCAACCAACTTTATGTCGCATTATTTTATGAAGTGTTAATTTTGGAGGAAATAAATGTACGTCTTATAGTTTGCACGGTAATATCGCAGACCAAAGTAAAATTAGATGCTTGAAGAGTAAAACACTACTTACATCTTAGTTAGGCGGTTTTTTTTTTGCCAGGAAGAAATCGCTTTAAGCGATAAGTTGATACATAAAATATATTTATTACTTTGTATTTCTGGAGTGCAATAAAGAATAAAATACCTTAAGGCTAAAGCGTCAACCATGGACGCGAAATAAAAAAAACTTGGTTTTTCTCGAAATATTCGGCATAATAACACATTCTAGGTAAATGGTATTGCCATAATAAACAGCGAATAAGAAACAGAGAGACAGACAGAGTTACTTTTGCATTTATAATATTAGTTTGAATTCCATTCTTTTTGTAATAATTTAATCACCCTACACTTCTTAACTAACTTTATCAATGCTAATCAAATTAATTTATCTTAGTACGCAAGATTATGTGGCACAATTCGATAAAAATATTTAGCATTGTTTATCTATTGATAAATTTGATGGCACACAAATTAGAATCTTATTCAAATGCAATAAGTACTAACTGAAATTAATAGATTACAGAATTAATAATATCGCACTAATTCTAAATGAAATTCTTTCAGTTCACGCCAAATGTCAATAGGCAATAATTAAAAATGATTTTGCAACTAATATTTTTTAAGGTTTTACTAGTAATTGTTATTGCAGAAAAAGTGAGATATGATAATTATGCGTTATACAAAGTGCGTCCAGTAAATGAAGATCATTTAAAGTTTCTTAATGAGTTATATGAAAATAATGAAGATCTGGACTTTTGGGTGCCTCCAAGCCATGTAGGAGAGTCCGTGAGCTTAGTGTCTCCGCCAGAAATGAGGGAAGAGCTAGAACATTCTTTGAAGAAGCGCAGCATCCATTCTGAGCTGATGTTACAGAATATTCAAGAGTAAGTTTCGATGAATTTCACTCATTTTTGTTTAAATATTATCCTTTTCAACGTAACAATCATGTTTGAGTTTGTAGAATATTTAAATCTTTAAATTTCAATCAATAAACAAAAATCACAACATGCTTTTGTTTATTGATTGAAATTCTTTAAAATCCTTTAAGGTGCAAATATTAAAGGCAAAAAAGAAATGAAAGATACAAAAAAAATATCTTTATCTATGGAAATAAAATGCAAATTTTAAACATTTAAAATTTCTAGGAGCTGATTACCTTCTAAATAATTTACCTAACGCTAGTAGATGGTCACGCAACGTATCTTTTCTTTGAAATTCAAATGTTTTATTTCAATGAGACAGTTAAAACAGGTTTTCCGTTTTTGAGTTTTCGAAAGTCGAAAACTCAAAAACGATAGTTGCAAAATTCCAAAAAGTGGGTCTTCTATAGAAAAGCCGGCAAGAAACTCTTGACACTCCTTTTCTGTTTAATATAATGTGTTTCTATAAAACGAATACTTACCTTAGTTATTTTCTTTAAATTTTTAGAGCATTCGACGCCCAGCTCTATAGCAGAAGAAGACGTGATACGAGCAGTCAGCTCTATTGGACTAACTATCAAACTCAAGAAGATATTTACGGATGGTTTGAACATTTGGAAAGAACGAACAGTGATGTAGCTACTGTTATTACTGCTGGACAATCACATGAAGGTACAACTCTTCTTGCAAATAAACACACAATAATTGCACGGAGGACAGGTAGGCGGTAAGCCATAGTTTGCGGCCTAAGCCAAAGTAACAATTTACAGTCAGGATTACATCAGGGCAAACACACAATAATTACACGTAATGACCGTACAGACATTCGACGTCACTATCACAATTACTAGCCGACAAGCGCCTGACATGTGACCTGACATGCCGCAAGAGTGTCCATGGAGTTTCTTGCCGGATTTTTCTCCATAGGATCAACATTTTGGAACCGTGCAACTAGAGTCAATAACGTTTCATAAACCCTTGTAAAAGCTTATTTGAAATAAAAACATTTGATTTGATTTGATTTGACATGACGTCTATGTCGCCACCGAACTCCTAAGCAAAAGTGAGCGAGGTGACGAATCGGCTTGTCTTTTATACAAAACTGACGCATGTTTCTATAAGTATAAGGGGGGTATTCTTACAAACTTCATCCATCTCCTAACTATACACCATTGATAAAAGTCAACAACAGTAAATATTAATTGTTATTATTTAATACTGCCTCATTAGTTTAGTGTTTTTAAGCGCAAATGCTACGCTAGAGTTCTTAGATTCGATTTCAAGTGTTATTGGGATGTTCTATGAAATTCTCATCGCCCGGAGCTTGGATTTGCGCCCGGTCAATGGCAATAAGCTTGCACACTATTACATGGGACCTAATATACCCTAACCCTAATATACCGGCAAACTTTGGGTACATCTTTGCGTAAACCTTCAGGAAATACAGGCGTGATGGAATGTTACGTTTGATTCTCCATTTCAGGCAGAAATATCACAGGCATCAAAATCACCCGAGGTTCTAGTAGACGCGCCTTCTTCTTGCAAGCTGGTGAAGTGGGTGCCGACTGGCTTTCACCCACTATCCTGACGTATATCGCAAACCAATTGATCCATAGTGAAGACCCTGAAATCAGAGCTGCTGCTGAAGAATTTACTTGGTACATCTTCCCTCTAACGAATCCAGATGGGCACCAGTTCACGCAGGATTCTGTAAGTAATAACCCCATGTAAGCTTCTCAAATTTTTAAGCAAGAGAGCCAGTTCCCTCAGTTTCCAGTTAGTAGGGGCTTTTTAAGCTGGGGTTCTCGAAGTGGCGGTAGCTAAATGGCTAAGGCGAGGTGTCGGACTTGCGATCATGTAGTTGCCGATTTGAAACCCACCCATTGCACTACCGACGTGAACCCACTCGCTATACAAGCAGTTAGCTTAGCAGGAGGGGTAAACAAGAATAGTGAGCTTTTAAAAAATCTAGGGTCCAGCTCAAATCCAAGTCACGTCTACCTAAAGCTGGTTTTCCATCACGATAGATTTCTGGATTAAGGAAAAAATCTTTCAGGTTCGTCTTTGGGTCAAGAACAGGAGGCCTACAAGAACAGCTATTGGTGTTGATTTGACCAAGAACTGGAATTCTCAATGGGGAGGTGAGACTTTTATGATAATGTTAATATTGTTGAGGGCAGTGACATGAACGTTTGACTACCAAGATGTAGGCCTTGAGTTAGATCTAATCCAAGGCTTGCACCTCTGACTTTTAGAAGTCATGCGTATTAATAATTAATTATCACGCGCTTTAACAATAAAGGAAAACATCGTGAGGAAACTTGCATCCCCGCGGGTATTTTTTGACGGTGTGTGAGTCTGCCAACCTGCAGTAGGTTAGCGTGATTAACTATAGCCTAATCCCTCTCATTTTGAGAGGCGACTTTTGCTCAGCAGTGGGTCATTATAATGGTTTGATGATGAATGTACTTAGGTACAATCGATTTTGAAACTATTTTTATAAGTGCTAAAACATGTGACACTGACATTTGGTCCCTTATTGCTATCCTCAATCATCAAGCAAGTATGTGTATTGTTGCTAAAGAATATCCCTCCACGTTGATAATGATCATGCCTTTCTTCTTGCAGTAAGCGGCGGCAGTCACACACCAACTGCCGACAACTTCGTTGGACTGGGACCGTTCTCTGAACCGGAGACAAGGATAATGTCCAACTACATAGAGACTATTGGTTCAACCCTCACTGGATTCCTGTCGTTCAGGTCCTTTGGGCAAAGGCTCCTCATACCTTTTGCTCATTCCAGCGATCCTCTGTACAATTTTAATGAGATGGTAACTTTTGATAACTTGTTTTTACATTTTACTTTTTTACTACAGAGTGTTTATCGAAAAATATACTGGTTGTAGCTGGCTTATTAATAGGACATGATAATAACAATAAATAATAAGAAAAATATACTTACTAAAAAAAAACGTTGCTTGCCTCGTTGTCTAGTGAAAAAAAGAAACAAAAGGCATTGCATGATGATTTTCCTCTATATTAAAAAGGCTACGACTGGTTATTATGCTATGAAATATTCTGTAACATTGAAATATTTTTCAGGTAACCATTGGTAGGAGAGCTATGGGTTCTTTGGCTGTTCGTTACAATACGCAATACCTTGTTGGTACATCAAGAAGTGTCCATGGTAAGATTATATTTTATTTTAACCATAAATCCAATTATACTTTGTCCATTATGTGAACCGTTTTTTGACAGATGCCTATGAGCGTAGCTGTTCCAGATTACGTAAAAGTTAACTTTGAAAGGCGTAACAAAATAAATATATTATCTACCTTATGTTATTCAATTATCTTAATTATGATTTCTTGCAGAAATTATAAAACCATAAATGTAACGGATTTGCCCAAAAAAATATATTATTGTCAAGCGAATTAAATTTAGTTACATTCTACCGTGTCTAGTGATGCAACCGAATGTATTCGCTGCAATAATTTTAAACAATGACATTACATCAGTATCGGAAAATGGCATCCACTCTAATATCAATAAAATATAAATTAAACAATCTTTTTGAAAAGACATGGATGGAAAATGAATATTATACAAAAATTTAAACAATCAGATGAATAATCGGATCCATAATCGTATTGTTACGATCCTGCAATCACTAGTTCCATCTGTCAAAAAGTGGTTGACCTGGTGGACAAGGTATAGTGCGCTAAACCCTTTCCCTTGTCACTTAAATAAAACTTGAAAATGCAGCTACTTAGTTAATTTATCGCAGTGTTGTGATTGATTGTGGACTTTGATCTAGAGAGCCAGAGAAAGGTTAGAGACATTTGAAATGTGGTGCTGGAGGAGGATGGAGAGGATCACTTGGACAGAAAGGAAAACGAATGATAAAGTTTTATTAATTGTTGGCCACTTGATACGACAGTACATCTTTTTTAAGTTAATTTTAAAAGGCAAAATTAAGAAAAACTAGGAAGAGGACCACCTAGAAGAAGTTTTATTGAACAAGTGAAGGGAAAAGTGAGAGTAGAGTCGTAAATGAGAAAGAGAGAGACGCAGGTTTTAATCCTGCCCGAAGTCGATTTTTTACTTCACTAAAATAACTTTCTTACTGAAAAAAGATAAGAAACCAAATTATATTGGGCTGTAAAACAATAAAAAAATTCTAAGTTTTTTTTTACATCAAAGATATACACGCGCTTTCTCTCGTACTAAGGTCGAAATTACCGAACGCCATATGCTAACTTCATACCACTTTTGTTTTGTCTATTCATATCTTATACGCACGCTTTATTATGTTTTTCACATCAAATCAGTCATTATTCTTACTCGCTTTGTTCTTCATAGCTGGTATTATTTCAAGAATAAACAGTAGCTAACTTTCAAAGAATGTTTGTCTAGTCTAAAATAAACACTAATTATTATAATCAAATGAAATTCGCAGAAGATTTGGAAGATCTTAGACTTAATGTTAATATTGCCAAGACGATCTTATACACAGACAATGTTTATTTATTAAATTGTGTTTCTATTCTACTCATGTATGTCTTTCAATGAATCTGTATTTGTATTTGTAATTAACGATAGAACAAAGGCTTGGGAGGATAACTTGATGTTGATAGCACTGACTTCTGTAATACAGATAAATTTTCTACGACAGGAGTGAGGTACTTCGGTTAGAAATGTATCCAAAAATTTTATGACAGTAAAAATATCCATCTTCTTGCCCTTTTTCCAATTTATTTGTGGTTGGCGGAGCCTGTCCTCTTCTTCTATTCATTCTTGTTAGTCGTCATCTCATCATTCATTCCAATTTCCATAATATCTGTCAAAAAAATATAATAATAATAAAAAAACTTATTGTTATGTGTGCAAAAGTCTCATAACCCTAAAGGCACGTTTGATATGGTGGCCGAGATCAACTTCAACGCCCTTCAATCTTTCCTTCCAGTATCGGTTTTGCCCAGAAATTGGGTTTCGGCGGTATGATGGTAGTCACCTCGTGTAAATTTTTGAAGCGTCGGTAGCCTAATGGCTAGGGCGTCGGACTTGCGATCATATGGTTGCCGGTTCGAACCCCACCCATTGCACTACCGACGTGAACCCACTCGTAACACAAGCATTTAGCTTAGCACGAGGGGTTAACAAGAATACTAGCAATGTGTGACCACCATCGCTAGTAACATTTAAAAAAAAAAAAAAAACTGATAGTTGCAATTGAACATAGCCGCATCAGCACTACCTTTGAAATTGGGGTTTGAATCAAAATTGTATCCTAAACGTGCCATCATTGTATCCTAAACATGCCATCATTGCGTTAGCTCTTGTCTCTCATATTTGAGAAAATGAAAATACAATTTGCTCTTTTTCAGATGGTGCAACAGGGTCTATTGTGGACTGGGCCAAATACCGGTTCAACCCCCCCATTGCTGCCACCTACCTCCTCCGGGATGAGGGCAATTGGGGCTACACGTTGCCAGTGAACCAAATCACTCCCACTGCTGAAGAAACCTTCGATTCCCTCTTGGCTATCATCAGGGAAGCGAAATTCATCAATGTCTTGTAAATAAATTTGTTAGGGATCATTAAAACTTATTAAAAACGATGTTAGTTTTTATTAATCTTTCGAGTTGTTTGTCACACATTTTGTTTATCAGGAACTTAAAAACACGATATACCATCACGCCTGTATTCCCCGAACGGTAAGGCTGAGATGTACTTAATGTACACCCATAGTTCGCCGGTATATTTAGGTCCCATGAAATAGGGGACGAGCCTATTGCCATTCACCGGGCACAAATCCAGACTCCGAGCTGCTAATGAGAATTTCATAGAAAAACCCAATAACACTTTCCTCGACCTGCGGATCGAACCCAAGACCTCTAGCACAGTAGTCGCGATTGGGGCCACTAGACTAACCAGGCAGCCTAATTCTACAATTCAGAGAGATGAGAACAGTAATAATTTACACCATATTTTTACAGTCTTGTATCAATAATATCATTATTACCTACCTCAAACTATGAAGAAATAATGATAAACAAAATGACCGACATAAAACGTATCGATACCTTCATAAAGATATTGAAATGATAAGTTTTATGGCACACCATCACGCCTGTTTGCCCCGAATGGTTAGGCAGAGGAGTACTTAATGTACACCCACAGTTCGCCGGTATGTTTAGGTCTATTTTAAATGAATAATATATGGAACAATGAATATATATATAAATACGAGAAGCAAAATCTTATAAGAGTATGATATTTGGCACAGTTATAGTTTATATGGAGAAGGAGTACAGAAAGCTAATATTTTTTTTAAATGAGCACCAGAAATACATTAAATTTACAAAAAAAAACATTGAATTTTGACCACTGGACCAATATTAGTACCTATCTATAAATACCTAAATGAATTTTAAAAGAAACTAATAAAAAATATAGGTATATTATATAGGTACTGTTTATAAACATTATTAAAGATAAAAGGTGAACAAATAAGACAATGATACACCCAAATTCACTCGTTTCGAAATACTCATAAAAATTTAGTGCCCTTATTTTATTTTACAATGTCGTTCAATTTTATTATTCTTGTCCATATCTAAATTATTTGTAGATCGTAGTCCAGAGCGGGTGGACATTCAAAAATGTTACTAAAAATATTTTCTGTATTTTCGATTTTAATTTTTAGTGTGTCAAGTGAAAAATTTCGTTTTGATAATTACACATTGTATAAGGTGCTTCCGAAGAATTTGGAACAGATCAAAATTCTTCAAGACCTGCATAATTCTGATGCTGAATATGATTTCTGGGATGATCCAGTACCTACTGCCGATTACATAAATGTTCTATCTAAGCCTGAAATAAAAAATGACCTGGAATTTTTTTTGACGAATTATGGAATTGATTTTGTTGTCACTCTACAAAATATTCAAGAGTAAGTTGTTTATTTTTATATTGGGGACGAGGACGTTCCAAAGAAGTTTATAAAAAAGAAACAGGGTTGCCTTTTTTATTTAGGTACGTCCTTTTTGGAGATGTCCTTAGTCCTCAGAATTAGGCTTAGAAATTATTTCAGGTGGAAATGGGGACCTTAATATGTAAGCTTCATTATGTTTGTATCGATGTAAAAGAAAAAACATATCAAAACAACACAACATATTATAATTGCTTGATCAGTCTACTGTTCATTAACTTTCCTGGTACGCTTGAGATTCTGAGTTCAATTTCCAAGTCGAGCAAAGTGTTATTGGGTTGTTATATGAAATTCTCAGTAGCAGCTCGGACGCTGCATGGCAACTCGCTCCCTATTACATGGGACTTAAACATACCAGCGAAGTGTGGGTGCTTTAGTACACCTCTGCCTAACCCTTTGGTGAATACAGACGTGAAGGTATGTGTTTGCGGACGATTGTAGTAATCTACAATTATAATTTGAACAACTTTATATACCTTCCATTTTCTGTACCGACCGAGGGCGAATAGCAAACGAGAAACAGCACATTTTGGTGATCATTTATTTAATAAGATATCAATACGTATAATTTCCCATTAACCTTTTTGGAGGACCTCGTCGTTAAGATCGGTGGTTTAAACATAAGCCTATTAAAAAAATTCCAATTGCTCAATCAACTTAACATACTTTTAGGATTATAGACAATGAAAAAAAGAAACCCTACACAAGGAACAATATCAGAAGTATGGAATGGGACACATATTATACCTTAGCAGAAATATATGACTGGCTTGAAGATCTAGCAATAACATACCCTGATGTAGTCTCAATTATAGTTGGTGGAAGTTCATACGAAGGTCATGATATTAAAGGTATCAAGATCTCCCATGGTCCTGGTCGAAGATCTGTCTTTATTGAAGGTGGAATTCATGCTAGGGAATGGATATCTCCAGCTACGGTCAACTACATCATCAATGAACTCCTGACTAGTGATGATGAGGAGATTATGGCGGCAGCACGTGATTTTGATTGGTATATCTTCCCTGTCACTAATCCAGATGGGTATATTTGGACCCATGAAGGGGTAAGAATAAATATTTTCCACTTATCCTATGACAAGAAACTATATATTATACAGTTAATATTGAAAGTTAGTTATATTGTCGAAATGTTAACTACGGTTGATTAATTCAAAAAATCCATGCAAACGGAGCTTAATTTTTTTTTTCATTTGTATCTTGGGCTGTGGTGGGACAGTGGTAACGGCTGCGACTTTTAAATTGTAGGTCGTAGGCTCGAACCCAGACAAGCGATTCAATTTACTTTGTGTACATTATTAAATTACTAGGTACTGCTCCAAAAACAGTGAAGGAAAACATCGTAAGGAAACCGGCATGTCCAAGAACCACTAATTCATGTCATCATGACCAACTCGCACTGGGCCCGCATGGCCGACTCCCTCTTACCAAAAGCAGGCCTGTGCCCCAGCAGTGGGGACATTATAGGTTGTTACGGTGGTGCTTATGCTATTATAAAACCAATAATTTTAATTTGGGGCACTAAATTTACACATTTGGCAATTTCTCTGGAATCAATTCATATTTCGAACACAAATCCAAGCTCTGAGCTGAGATTTTTTTTTTAAGCTTACTGGCAATGTGGGTCACACATTACTAGTGATCTTGTTAACCCCTCGTACTAAGCTAAATGCTTGTGTTACGAGTGGGTTCACGTCGGTAGTGCAATGGGTGGGGTTCGAACCGGCAACCACATGATCGCAAGTCCGATGCCCTAGCCATTAGGCTACCGCCGCTTCATAGATATATAGATCAAACAAAATATCACTTTGGGAATTTCGCTCTGCCTAGAAACCAAACCCAAAACCTCCTAGCATCCGCGTTTCTCTAAACTAAAGAGGCAGTCACGTTTTTGTTATTGTTTTTTTTTTATATCCCAGTACAGATTATGGCGAAAGAGCCGACGTCCCTTTGGTAATGAATTCGGAGTAGATCTCAATAGGAATTGGAATGATAATTGGCTAAGTAAGTACTATTCTTTACTTAATTACTAACTGACCCGGAAAACGATCTGCGATACTTTTAGTATCGTAGAGTTCGATAACAAACACTGTGACACTTGATTTTTATATATTTACTAGCTGTCCCGGCAGACCTTGTTCTGCCCTATTTCTTTAAAACAAAATGTCAACCAAGAAAATGCTAAGCACCGAGGAAGTAATGATGACACGTACATTAGAAATATTAAATAGAAATGAAATGCAACCTCTAATCAACTTGAAGGCATACCAAAGATAATCCTAACGCGCCTTTGTTTTGTTTTGATTGACGTCAAATGATTGACACCTAGGGACAGAGTGGTTTGTATGGGAAAAAGAAAAGGGCTGTTTTTAGGGGTTTTCCGGCAATGATTCGAATTTTTCTCGCCGTAAAAACCATCTTTGAACTTCAACGAACATTTTAAAAAAAGAATTGGCCAAATTGGTCCAGGCGTTGTTGAGCTATGCGCTTACCAACACATTTTGCGATTCATTTTTATATTATAGATAATCATAAAAAATAAGTCTTTTAACCTCGCCAAATCCAAAATATCTGTAAATATTGTTCCTTTACGTTCAATATTCATATTAACCTTTTGAACGCCATTGTCACATATATGTGACAAACGAAATCTTACCCTGAACGCCAACGTCACAAATATATGACAAAATATACGTCGCACCATATTATGAAATAAACAATTTAATCATTACTTTAGTGTGTTTTCACTACCTTGTGTAATTTGACAGAAAAAGAGGCCTGGCGTCAGGGGTACGGCGATACGTTTATACTCTGGCGTTCAAAAGGTTAATAATTCGCCGCCCTCACCAAATAGTATCGTAATCGACTATTACTATAGAAGTGCTTTTATTGGGAATTATTATTATTCATTATACGAGTACGAGTACTTTTTGAGATAGTCATTTTGTAATGACTTTACCTGTACTGTACTGTACCGCAACCAAATTGCGGATGTTCTTAAAAAAGGCCAGGTTCCGAGCACCCTAAACCGACGGTCATGCATGAAGAGATTAATGAATGTAGATGAAGCGAAAGTAGTGTGCCAGGATCGTAGCAAGTGGAAATCTATAGTCTCTGCCTACCCCCATAGGAGACAGGCGTGACAATATGTATGTATGTATGTTTACCTGTACTGTTCGCCAAAAATAAAAGTCTCACCTTTTGCAGCAAACTGTTATCACAATCTTATTCAGATACACGAAATTGCGGTGATGTATATTACCATATCATTCGGGTAATCATTTAATATTTTTTAACATTAATAATTAGAATTGCTATCGTAACAATTCATTACTGGGCCAGAATTAGATCGCATTCAACTATTAGGTACTGTGTAGTTCCGTGTCGCTAATTTACCTGAATAAAATCGTATTGTTGCGTTACGGATGAAGATTCTATTAAAATTTTGGTAATATACATTTTCGCTTTTAACTTCAATTTAGTATAAACATATATATTTTTAATTATATCACTATATTGAAGAAAAAATCAGCTATCTTTTGGTATATAAATGATTTTTCTATGTAAACCTGGTAAGAAGTTAGGAGCCAAAAACGGTATTTTATTTTGCCTGTGAAATTTTGATTTTTCGATTACGGTATTATTCGGTGAGGGCGGCGATATATATATTGAATTTCATAATGTTGGTAAACATACTTACAGGTGGTTAGTTTAATTAATATAGAAAGCATTTATAAAAACAGAACTAATATAAGTAGAATATTTAAATACAATCTCGTTGCGTCGAGGACCACCTAAATGGATCGGTCTTACTTACTTATATTAAACGCAGGTATAATGTCCCCGGCTGTCATTTTATTTGCATAGTGTATCACTGAGCAAACTGCGTAAATTTTGGTAATTCGTCTCGTAATATTTAATCAATAATGTCTTTTGGTTCAGCCAAATTCTTTGAGGAATACTCTTGTACAAAGCGCCAAACATAATTATTACTTTTGCGGTCCGCGGTGACCAATTTAATACGTTCTGAAATTAGGTCCGTGTTTCAATGGCCGCAAATATTTAATTAGGTTGCTTAATAAACAAGTTTAAACTTATGCTTTCTTTTTAATTACTATACTTTTGTTTAAATACTACTTTTATTTATTTAAAATAAATTTAAATTTAAACTTAATAAATAAATAATCAGTCTCTATTTAATATTATACCTAAATATAAAAATATTGATTTTGTGAGTTTACCTAAATATAAAAATATTGATTTTGTGAGTTTTATATTATTAAATAACCACAGTAACTGCTTAGTATGACTATTTTGAATTGTTTAATACAGTCATCAACACATTGCGTGTGAATAACTTTCAAAAATATCTATTAGGAGAGGCCTATGTCCATAGGCAGTTAGGCTGACGAACGAAGCTGTTCGCAGCGTACTTGTATTCACGGCGGTAACGAAACCATAGCGACTTCTAATTCGACGCCAACGCCATCTAGTTATAAAAAGTGAAACTCTTGTGTAGTATATTATGTATGATGAAAAACTTCATTTTGGTTTTAAATGATACGTAATAGGATTAAACATTATTATGGTATGTGAATAAATTTCAAGACCAAAACAAAGGCATAGCTAACATAGAATGTCGACGTCAAGTAGCAGTTTGAATACTGTTGCGTTTCGTACGGCAAGTGTGGAGCGCCGGAGGCCCAATTCCTCCCTCAGTTCCTACCTCCTTCCGTTCCTACTGCTTTTCTCCCTCCCAACTCTTTTCCTTAAATAGGCTCGGCAACGCATCTGCAACAACTTTGGTTTTGCAGATGCCCATGGGCAGCCTTGACTACTCACCATCAGGTAGCTCAGGCCTGCTCGTTTGCCGAGTTATCCCATAAAAAAAATATCAAAATAAGTGCATTAAGTTGGAGTTCGCTTTCAGTCTAACGAGACACGGCTAAATATCAGGATTTTACACGGAGCAACTGCCATCAGACTTCATTAGTAAAGAGTCCGATATACATAACCTAAGGAACCCTGCTTGGGTAATTTCTTTTTCACTGGAAAATTCATACTTTTATCTTGTAAGAATTCAGTCTTAATTGGGAAAAGGATAGGAGGATTTTAATGAGAATTTCCCATTAACAGAGGAGAGTGTCAGCACAGACCCATCATCTGACATCTACGCTGGCCCAGGACCCTTCTCGGAAATCGAAACCAGGACCTTATCTTCATACATCGCTAACATAGCCGATCAAATAGACTTATATCTTTCATTCCACTCTTCTGGACAAATTCTTCTGCTACCTTTTGGCAATACTACTGAACCATTGGCCAATTATGATGATGCTGTAAGTATACTTTAAAAATGTATTTAACATAACATAATATACAATCAAGAAGGGTTAGGCAGAGGTGTTCTTAATGTTCAACGTTTGCCGGTACGTTTAGGTCCCATGTAATAGGGGTCGAGCCTATTTCCAGCCATTCACCGGGCACATGTGCAAACTCCTGTTACAGCTGGTAATTTCATTGAAAAACCTAATACTTATACCTATATTCATGCCTATTTGCCCCGATGGGCAGGCATTTATGGAGCCCAAAGTTGGAAACTTTTAAGAAAGACCTTTGCCCAGCAGCGGAATGGATTGGGCTAGTAAAAAGAGGCCAATTTTATCAACAATGTCATTTCGTCATGTCATACCAGTATTATAAACCACATAAGTGACAGTCAGGGCGAATTGTAAATTCTGTCTTTTTTTTATTCAGCATCCCCCTAACGATCCCCGATGACCAGGACATTAGATTTGATATTTTATTTTTAATATAATATACCAGACGTATCGTACTTTAAATACATTTTTCAATTAATTTATAATTGGGTCATAAATACGAACAAAAGTGTAAATGACGTTATGTTTCAGATGAAGATTGGAAGGCGTGCTATGGGAGCGTTAGCATTTAGACATGGTACCGCTTACACTATTGGGAATATTGCTGAAGCAATCTGTAAGTTTAGAGTTAAAACTAATATACCTACTTTAGGCTACACGATGTCTGATGTATGCGTGCCATAAGTCAGACAGGCCAACTCAATGCTCGCGGAGGAATGAAATCTCTTTTCCTCAACCCCAGTAAATAGATAAGATGCGAAGCACCCGTGTGGTTTTATTCTACTTTGGGTGGAATCCAGTCGTAATTTTTGTTTTGCATGTGGAATACGTTACGTTCAGCAGTGGACGGCGATAGGCTGATATGGTGATGATGATGATGTGGAAATCCTCATGAATTCTGCCCTGGAAAGGTGACGGGCCGTTTTGGACTCCACCCAGAGTAGGTGACTTACCGACTAAGGAATCGGACCTAGGATTTCTAGCATTCATAGCAGCTATTCATTAATTTGTCACATCAGTATATATCGTTACAAGTTTTATACCTGATACGATAGTGTGGCTATCTCAAAAATATCCATCGGTGTCAATGTTTATTTCTTCATTAATTGGGCAAGTGACCTGTTTGCCAACCTAAAAGATAATCAAAAGATATGACTGAAATAAATTCCATTGTAAAGTGTGCCATTTATTAATCATGTCGGGTGCTGGATTATAATATTGTTATCCAATAATCAGAAGTACTGTTATCCAAATCTAAAACTGTTATCTAAATCTAAAACCTTTCTGCAGTGACGCCATTCTTAAAAAGTCTTCACATCTACATGAATTCAAAAGCATTATAGTATGATGTGTATAGATTGTATTTATAAACCAAATACTACATAACATTTTAACATACCATCACGCCTGTATTCCCCGGAGGGTTAGGCAGAGGTGTACTTAATGTACACCCACAGTTCGCCGGTACGTTTAGGTCCCATGTAATAGGGAGCGAACCTATTGCCATTCACCGGGCACAAATCCAGACTCCGAGCTGCTATTGAAAATTTCATAGATAAACCCAATAACACTTTGCTCGACCTGGGGATCGAACTCTAGACCTCTAGCGAACCAGTCGAGCTTAGGACCACTAGACAAATGAGGCAGTCTTAAACCAAATACTATTTAAATAATATTTAATTTCTTCCACAAAAACTTTCTAGATATGTATTCTATTTATTTTACTCTTAAGACGACAAAGACTACGAGCCGTTTGTCACGGACAACCACAGCATAGAATCGCCAGTAGCAACAGTAGCTAGGAAAAAACTACTAAGTAATCTATGCCTCAGCTGTTAAAACTCATTTGCCAGTCATTTCATTAGCTACATAACGCTTTAAGCCAGTATTTAAAGTTTCATATACACAGAGATTCTTTAGAATTAACACCGTACACTGCAGCTGTCACCTTGACATGTAATTTATCCGATTGAGATAAAGTTTAATTTCTTTTGTAGAGTAGATAATTCTGAATAATTGTCTGATGATTTTGAAGTATTTGATACCAACGTCATCAATTTTGACAAGCAATTTATTTCAGACTTCGCAACTGGAACCAGCATTGATTGGGTCAAGGAGCGCCTGAAAGTTCCTCTAGTTTACTGCTACGAACTTCGAGACCGAGGAACATACGGCCATCTTCTCCCAGCAGATCAGATCTTACCAACTGGTGAAGAGACCATGGATTCTATAATAGAAATGATCTTCCAAGCTAAAAGATATGGGTATATGAACAGTGCAAGTAACTTCAAATTGTCGCTATTGATAATTTTTGCTATATTTGCGAAATTGTTCTTGTAAATGACTGAAACAGTTGTAATGAGATTGGATACTGAAATAAACTTGATGTTATACCAAAATATCTATGAAGTGGTACTTGTGAAACTAATTCAGAATTATGTGACCTTTTAGGTATGGTAGACGAATTGAATAACTTTTTTAATTATCTTATTGACGTAAACGTTTGGAATATAGCTGTAACTTATTTACATAGAGCTTGTAACTCATTTAGGAACATAAATAAAATTAAATATACTAAAGCAGGGCAATTTGCTAACCATGGAACAATTTGGATGGAAGTGACTATTTTTCAAAGTATAAGTACAAATAAATATCATACCAAATAATATATGGATGGACATGACAGAAAAAATATATTTCATAACTTTTAATTCCGAATAGGGTTTTGAATATCAAATAACCCTTATCTCATTCGGTTCAAACATGAAGTCCTAACATTATGACCAACATATTTCTTATCAGAATTTTTCAATCCTGCCTCGTTCATGATTATAAAATATACGTTTTGTTTTCAATTAAAACACATAGTTATTTTTTATTATAATTTAGTATGAAATAATACGAAATATCAATAAAGATATTATTAATTTTCTAGTGAACCTTCGTCATATTACGGACGCTTTAGCCACTAAGCTACCGAGACCACTTAACTGCAGGGATTCGCCTTCTTCAGATCCTAGTCCTGCATAAGATCGTATTTTTCTTCCACTTAACAATTCATATCTTCGTAAAACACATTGTGTTACAAAAGTCATATCTTTAAAACTAATTTAAATAAACTAATCTTGACATCTATAAAGATTAAATTAATAAAAAAAAATAAGTTCTTTAAATAATCAAGATCGGAAACGAGTTTGCTGTAACGTACATCAAATGTGTCTGATTCTAATTAGCACTGTAAAATACTGGGGACCTCTATAAACTAGGGTTATTCCACATTTATAGTTTCAATTTTATTCCCTCGACCTCTCGACCATTTTACAACGTTCGCGGTAACAGATAGGTCGCGAAGCCAATAAATAACTCAAAACGCGAACTAAACCATTAATGTTAAGTTAATTTCCATGAATATTACATATGACTGGAAGGGAATTTATTGCTTTAGATTTAGGGCTGTTGGCTTTTGTGTTGTAAAACAATCGATGTCTGAAGTCAGCAACTGTAATCATGGAGATTATAGATATCTTTGGAATGATATAGTGATGTCTAGCGATTATTATTTTGAGTAGTTTGTACTGGTTTGAACCGGTTCAAAACTAAATTTTCTGTTTAAATAATTATTTTTTAAACTAGTTACCGCAGCAATCATTACGTCATGATTGCTGCGTCATGGTACGCTTTCCAGGACATCAAGATACCGCAAAATGTCAAATTTTCTCAGTCGATTTTGAACTTAATTGTTAACAGTTTAAGATTTAAAATTATTTGGAGAAATTTGACAGTTTTGTGTAACCTGATGTGCTGGCGACTGTACATACATAGTACACACGGCTACCAATGCAAATCCAGTTTAAGCTGACCTCGTATTAGCTCGGTTTTCCATACAAAAGAGGCCAGCATAAACTGGATTTATATTGGATTAGAATTTGTACTTCATTTGTATAGTTCGACGTGTAGCCGAGCGTACAAATGTACAAATTAAACGTTTTTAATAAAATAATTACTTTTTTTTTTTTATTTTTGCGCAGATCAATATTGAAGACAGAAACACTCCAAAGGAATGAATTATAGAATAATTAAAATAACTGGAGTAAGTTTCTTTGTAGAATAAGTAAGCCTTAATTAACCACTTGAAATTACAGTCAAACAACTCATAATACAGCAAAGGCGAACAGCGGTCAATCCTAATCAATATAAATGTAATATCGTACTTAATAAGTAGGTAAATACAGATACAAATGGACTACTTATTTGAGTAATCGATTCAAAGATAAAAAATGCAATTAAATCGAATAAGTCCTCTCTTATCGAGATTACATTTACAACAACTATAAACGGTTTTGATGTATTTACAACTGCTTTAAATTTATAAGATAACGTCATACTATTATGGTGGATCGTTTAAACTGGACGGTCTTTTTTGTTCTTAGCTTCTTTGACATTGATCCAAAAATTTGTAATCAAAAATGTTACAGCCTTTATTGCTATGTTTAGTTTTAATATTACCCAGTGTGTTATGTGAAAAATTCCGTTTCGATAACTATACTTTATACAAAGTATTGCCTAAAAATTTGGATCACATAAAGTTACTTCAAAATTTATATGACAGTGATCTTAGATACGACTTTTGGAATGATCCACACGTGTCAGCTGATTTTGTGAACATACTATCTAGTCCGGAACTTAAAAGTGATTTCGAAGATATTTTGAATAGCAATTATGTCGATTTTGAAGTATCTATGGAAAATATTCAAGAGTAAGTATTGAATTTATTTTTTTCTGAAGATAATGACTTGGTTGATTTATATATTATTTGTTCAAGGTATCTCCATGACCTAATTGAAACGGATAATAAAATTACAATTACTTTTACGCTAGCAATTCAAATGTATTATTATCAAGTTATACAAAATCATATTAATCTACCAAAACATACAAAAATGTGTCTTTACGTCATTAACCCATTCATTCCATAATAAAAAAAATATAACTGCAGGGCAATCGACAAAGAAGCAGTGAAGTCATACACTAGAAGCAACCTCAGAAGTATGCAATGGGATGCTTACTACAGTTTAGATGCAATCAATACCTGGATTGATGATTTAGCAGCAGAATATCCCAACATAGTCAGCATTATAATTGGTGGAAGTACCTTTGAAAGGCGAGAAATAAAAGGCCTGAAAATATCCCATGGTGAAGGAAGAAGAGCGGTTTTTGTAGAAGGTGGTATTCATTCTAGAGAATGGATTTCACCAGCAACAGTTAATTTTATCACCAATGAGCTGCTTACGAGTGATGATGAAGAAACTAGATCTGCGGCCCGTGATTTTGATTGGTATATTTTCCCAGTTACAAATCCTGACGGCTACATTTTCAGTCATAATGAAGTAAGGTTTGTTAAAGCATAATGTGTTGGAGCTAGAAAAGATTTCATTGTTACTAATGGTGATTGTATTTATTAGTTTAGATTGTGGCGCAAAAACAGACGTCCTGTTGGTAGCAACTTTGGTGTTGATTTGAATAGAAATTGGAACAATAATTGGTTAGGTAATTATTTTAACCCTTTAACTATTTCATTGCAGACATCATTCAAAAACAATTTTTCTGTAGGTACACCAGGTGAATCTTGATAAAATTCAAACAACATGTATTAAATTATTCGTAGATTGAATTTTATTATAATAAGAATGCTCAACTAATGTTCCTTTTTTCTTACCTTTTTATGTAGATAAGCATGGCAAAGTATTTTAAGGGAGGTAACTTTACCATTTTAACTTTGATTGTCACTTTCATCAGAACTGTTACAACCTTCACCGTTTTTCCAATTTTTTTTTAAAACGAGCCACGTAACAATGTCTTTTCCAAAATATTTATACAATCATGAAGTACAAATTGTACTAAAAATGTTATAACAATTTATTGTTGTTCAACAGCTTTTGGTTCTACAAGTAACCCAGCAGCAGATAATTACGCTGGTCTTGGTCCCTTCTCCGAGCCTGAAACAAGGACCCTATCAACTTATATACAGTCTATAGGCGATAAGATTGACCTGTATCTGTCATTCCATTCATACGGCCAGATGCTCCTGTTGCCTTTTGGCAACAGTACCGCGCCATTGGCAAATTATGATGATGCTGTGAGTTTTAGTTTTCTTTATAATTGAGCTATACGATGACCGATGTATGCATGCCATTAGTTAGGACGGGACCACTTAAAGCTGTTATGTCTCTTTCTTCAAAAGGCCTGTTTAGATATGACCCTACATTGTAAAACTCGCATATCTGATATAACTACTGTCTGATCTTTGAAACAGACCATGATTCTCAGAGTTTATTTCTGTATTTATTCACACAGTCATCAGATAGAATATCGCGCCATCTAGTTAAAAATAATAAATCCCCCTTTTTGCTTGCTCACAGCATACGGAATAAAACAAGGATAGCATAAAGTCACAAGTTGCGTATCTGCACTTCACTAGTCTTTGTTCATTCAAGTTTGAAACAGAGTGTCGTTGTCACGGCTCAAACGTAAACAATGACGCAATTATTTTTGTTTCGGAATAGATTTTTTTCTGAAACGAATCAAAGATCCTTTTTGGTCATCATAAATGAATTATTAAAGAACAACTTTTAATTCATACAATTGGTATTTGATAATGATTCGTATCAGAAATACTAATTTCATCACACACCTATGGACATTTTGGCGCCATTTTCGTACATTTCCTCTTGTTATAAATAATAGAACATGAATTATAACAAACTGTCGCTAATAACAGTAATAAAATATATTACTAAATACATATTAAGCATTTAAATTGTTTAATAAAGTTAGGAATTTAAATAATATTGAAATGAAAAATACGTAACCCACGAACGGCCTTTAAAAGGTCGACCGACAGACTCGGATTTGCCATACATTTGACAGGTATTTTTTGTAGTGAAATTGCTGGTTTTGATTCTTGATTTCTGATATATTTTTATAAGGTAGCATGCCTTTATATAATGCATATCTAATGTAAATATCATCTAATTATAAAATAACAATTCATAGGCAACATAAATTCACTAGATTTCGTTCCGCGCTCAAAAGTTTGAGAGGCCCTTTTTTTCGCCTAAGTTCAAGGGCTCTGTTATCTTAATCGTTTCTCATAACGTAAACAGTTCCATCAGCTAAATCTTTGTTTATAATAAGTATGTGAACCAAACTATAGTTTACGTTAGTAACCCAAGCCACTCAGCTTGCAGTGACGTCAGAATGGAGCAATTAAGATACCCTTTTTTTTGTGCGCCGCGCGGGTCGCGTTTTTATAACACGATTTTGTAAAGCATGTTGGATGAAAAAACTGTATTAGCGGTTCTGTTTTTTTACTTGTATTACGTAAAGTAGTGTATCTTAATGTAAATCAAATACTTTTTTCTGGTAAATAATGGTTTATTTATTTAATAAAAATTCCTATGTACAATAACCCAGGTAAAATTACCTTACCCTGACTTTAACTTAGATTTAACAGTATATTACAAGGCTAAACTCTATAAAATCTAATTGATTAAGATAGCTTATTTCATGGCGATTCCAACGATATATAGTTTGTATAAAGGTCCTATACAAAAGTTTCGAGATATCGTCATTTTAATCGCCCGCGCCGCAATCGCGCTAGACCACCCGGAAGTAGAGTGACATAAGTGCACAATTGCAAAAAAAAAATGGCGACGAAGTAAAGGATAAATAAGAACATTGTTTTGTAAAAGTGTGTTTAAAATCCATTTAAGGAAGTTATAGAATTTATGATTTACAGTTTTGTTGGCTTTAAATTTCTGTTACCAGAAAATATTTATCTTTTTTCAATAGATGCTTCAGATTATGAAGAAATACACAAACAAATATTTGTTTGGGGTGGGAATCAATACCACAGTACTTTCATACTATAACATCGATTGATATCTAAATGGTATTTCCAATTAGCATAGTTTAATTAAGCTTACAGTGTGTAATTAGGTGTACGGTTGATTTTAGTACACACACTAATTATTACATTTGCAAATTTCTCCACGTCAAATTCGTACTTTTTAATATTTTACACAAACGATTCTTGATTTTGTTTACAGATGAAAGTCGGCAGGCGGGCTATAGGAGCTCTGTCGGTCCGATATGGAACTCCATATGTTATAGGGAATATAGCTGAAACTATTTGTAAGTAATTTAATATATTTGTAAACTATCAATATCATACTTGAAAGTCATACTACCGCTAAAGTGTTGGAAGGTGTATTGAATGCCTGAAGAAACAAGTTTTAAATAATTCACAGCAATAGCACTCAATAGTCTAGTCGCACTTAGCTGGGTTCTGTGTTAACTGGGTTCAATTCGCAGGTTGAGCAAAGTGTTATTGGGTTTTTCTATGAAATTCTCAGTAGCAGCTTGGAGTTTTGATTTATGCTTAGTTAATGGCAATACAGTCGCGCTCTTTTACATTGGATCTAAATATATCTGCGAAATGCGAACGTACATTAATACACCCCTGCCTAATCCGTCAGGGATTACAGGCGTAATGGTATGTTATATTTATGTTAGAAAATCATATCAAAGGAAGTTAGAGTAGTGTTGATTTTATTAATCATCAATTTGGTCTCACAATAAAAAAAGAAACCAGAGTTCTAGCTCAGTCACCTAAAGACGTAAGAATGTAATAGAAGAATTCGACTTCACAGGCAGTGGTGTCGGAAGCTTAGTTGGCAAAAGTGTCCGGTGTGGAGGAGCGGAGGGACCCAGGTTCAAACGTTGCCTGAGGCTGAATCTTTCGTTCACAAAAATTTTCAATCTCTATCCTAATTATCTTTTTGTATTTTGTAGGCATTTTCCATGCAACGATCATTAAGTTATTTTAATAGTGAAGTAACTAACGTCGCCTCAAAGACGTAAATTAAAAAATGTGAAGGCAAATTTCGACTTGGCGGGTGAGAGTCGCGGTGACTTAGCAGTCATAGCGTCTGGTGTACTTAACCAGAAGACGCAGGTTCGAAATGTTCGAATCCTGCCTGCGGTCGTATTTTTCCTGGGCTATCCTAATATTTGATTCAAACCTTGCCTGAGGCCGAAATTTTCTTTCGCTAGAATTTATTTCTTATTATTCTTCAAATCCAGATCTAGCCACTGGTGGGAGCATAGACTGGGTGAAGGAAAGACTAAGAGTTCCTCTCGTCTACTGCTATGAACTGCGTGATAGAGGAGCCAATGGATTCCTACTCCCTCCAGAAGAGATCCTGCCCAATAGCCTGGAAGTTATGGACTCAGTACTGGAAATCATTTTGCAAGCTAAAAGATTCGGTATTATGAGCAGTGGAAATGGTGTTAAAGCTTCTTTAACTTTGATTGTAATAGCTGTGATGGCAAAATTGTTGTAGAAGTATCTTAATTAATACCTGGACTGATATTGAAGTCTGATAATAATTTAATTTTATAACCATAGTGTTTGTTATTTGTGTTATTAAATTTATGTTTATTGATTCTCTTTTGTTTTATTTTGTGACTGGATTGGGATTTGCAATTTTCGTAGATTCTAAAGTAAGCAACTTGTCTAGATAACATAACATAACATAACATACCATCACGCCTGTGTTCCCCGAAGGGTTAGGCAGAGGTGTACTAATGTACACCCACATTTCGCCGATATTTTTAGGTCCCATGTAATAGGGGGCGAGCCTATTGCCATTAACCGGGCACAAATCCAGACTCCGAGCTGCTACTGGGAATTTCATAGAAAAACCTAATAACACTTTGCTCGACCTGGGAATCGAACCCAGGACCTCTTGCGTAGCAGTCGCGCTTGGGACCACTAGACTAACGAGGCAGTACTTGTCTAGATACCCGCATTTTTTTTGTCTATTCATAAACAAATACCTACATACATTTTAAACTTACACTAAGCATCGCCAATTTGTGCAGCAGTTTGTTGGCGATAGTGACGCTCTTTTTTTTAATACACTACACAATTAAACAATAGTATAGGCAACAATCCCATAATATATGTAAACTAACGAGGTGTATAGTCAATGATAGTTGTTATCGTATCTGTTAAATATAATATAACATACCAACACGCTTGTACCCTGCAGTATATTCTGGTCGTATCATTAGGCTATCACTGCATATCAACATTTTTTTGTTTTTTTTTTATGGGATAACTCGGCAAACGAGCAGGCGAGCTACCTGATGGTGAGTATTCATCGCCGCCCATGGACATCTGCAAAACCAAAGGAGTTGCAGATGCGTTGCCGAGCCCATTTAGGGAAAGGGAGGGGAAGGAGAAAATGAGATGGAAGGGGATTGGGGGAGGAATTGGGCCTCCGGCCCTCTCGCTCACCGTACGAAGCGCAGTAACGAAACGCTACTACTCGGACGTCGGACTTGAACATATATTACATAATGTACACTTAGTTTGCAATAAATTTCATTTTGTATTTGAATGCATACTGCCCTCATTAGTATAGTGATCCTAAGTTTGCCTGGTACCTACGCTATAAGGCCTAGGTTTGATTCCCAGGTCGAGCAAAGTTTTATTATGAAAATCTCAGTGGCAGCTGAGTTAGGATATTATTATGTGCCCGGTGTTATTGTAGGTAATAGACCCGCCCCCTATTACATTCGACCTAAACATACCGGCGAACTGTGGACATACATAAGTACACCACTACCTAAAACTTCGGGGAATACAGGCGTAATGGTATGTTAGAATTTGAATAAATAATATAAACAAACATATTAAAAAAAATATGTAATATGTGAAATACATTTCACAGAAGAATAGCTTTATTCCGAAAGTAGCCATTATCTTTAGTCTAGCTTTTCGTACCCAAGCAGGACTACTTTTACGATTAAAGGAAGGAGAGGTTTCTATTGACTGAGACTGTAAAACACCATGTGAAGATTTAGCCGCTAGCCATTAGGCTATATGAGAGCGCGGTCAGCTAGTTTGGATCGGTTTATGTAGAACATCGCCAAGAAATTTTAAGTCTTGTAAATTGTATTATAAAAATTATCAGGCTATATTCAAAGAGCATCTAAATGTGACGAAAGATCAAAAATAAATCGTTCAATCCTTACCCGAGCAGACATTATTATATAGAAGCGGCGGTAGCCTAATGGCTAGGGCGTCGGACTTGCGATCATGTAGTTGCCGGTTCGAAACCTATCCATTGCATTACCAACGTGAACCCACTCGTAACATAAGCATTTAGCTTAGCACGAGGGGTTAACAAGATTACTAGTAGTTTGTGACCCACATTGCTAGTAAGCTTTTTAAAAAAAAAACGGTGATAGGCTGATATGATGATGATGACCCAAAATTAAGCATTGCCTTTTAATAAGTTATATTGATTTTAGAAATATTTGTTTATTTACATAGGACACAATCTCTAAAGTAAATTAAAAGCCAACGCAATTTATAGATTAATTAAGTTTTATTTATCTATTATAACAACTTAAACTATTGCAACTTGGATTGCGTGATCTATCTAACGCCCTGTTAGTGTTTGTAATAAAAAGGGAATATAGAAAATTGGCAAAGTATTCGGAAAAAACTACATCATGAGTACTATTTTCTATTGTTAAAGCTTTAATTTTCTTCAATACCAAGCATATTCATTCTATAGTCCTGATTCGCTCCACAATTCAAGCCAAAACTTAAATTAAAACGCATAAATTGTTCACTCTTACATAAGCCCATGTAGGAACCGTCTCTCCCGCGTTATCGCGATCTAGCTCTTTGAGCCTCATGCCCCAAGCCACGAGGAAGTACGCGAGGAATCCTGCAACCTTTGTGTGGGCAAATTTATAAGCTTACGGCGGTTATGCCAATGTAGTACCAAGTGCCTTCCCAAATAGTAGACATGGCGTTCGAATTTCCTTTGAGAAAATTGGAAGTGCATAGTTCAGTGAATTAAAACTGCTTTCGCTTTATCGATAGGGTTGGATACGTGTAACGGAATTGTTATAACAAAAAGGAGGTATGCTTTTGACCAATGTTTTTAATTCATCTTAGGAAAAGTAATATCTCATTAGTCTAGTGGTCCAAGTCAAGTGATATTGGTTTTTTTTTTATTCTCATCTGCAGCTTGGAGTTTGGATTTGTGCCTGGCAATAGACCCCCTATTACATGGGACCTTAACATACCGGGGAACTGTGGGTTTATATAAGTGCAACTGTACCTAACCAGTCGATTGAGGGCTTAAGTTTCTTGTCACGGGCGGCGTACAATGAAGATTATTCCATCTATCTTATTAACAGGAAGTTGTGTAAACGCAGCATTGGACACCGAACTGATATCCGGGTCCAAAACACTCATGGTAAGAAAACCTACGATCCGTCAGCTGAACTTTCCTATTTTCCAATAAGCCCTCTGAACTCAATAAACGTATCGCATCCCAACATTGCAATACTCATTCCGAAAAAAAGTGATAGGGTTACGCGTTGCCAGATTGATCGGCGTTCGGAGGATATTGCCGGCACCTGCCAGCCTTTGGATTGATTGGCGATTGCAATATCAAGATATGAAGAGCCAGTATTGTTGATCTTTTCCGTTGCTTTGTGTGTACCGGATCAAAGTTATAGGGTTTATTACATAACTGCGAGAATTTTTTTTGGATATTATTTTTGGTTTGATTTCTTAGTCTGAGGGCTTTATGTCAAAGTCCATCGTAAACTTCTCCTGTTGTTCTGACTGTTGTGTCTCTCAGTTGTTGCGACTTCAGCTCTGCAGTCTATAGGGATTCTTTAGGCTCGACAACGCATCAGCAACTCCTTTGGTGTTGCAGATCGCCATGGCTGGTGATGACTACTTACGATTAGGTGGGTCGTCTTCTTGTTTGCCGACTTAATTCATAAAAAGGATATTAATAGCCTTTTTTGGACGACTCCTGGGCAAAGCCCTCCCTTCCCACTTTTCGAGCTGCTCTCTCTTTTTTTAATAACCCAAGCTCTCTCATAAGAATTTAGTTTGCCACGCCATATCTGTCCGACGGACAAAATAAATATTCACAATTAATAAAAGATTCAATTAAGTATGACAATTTTTTACGGATTGATTGATATTATTTAATTCCTAACGTTTTGGATGCTTTATCAAATCTAATATAGTGCTGGGCCTTGTCAAGTGTACGTTCGCAAACTGCTGACAGCCGGAAACGGTGGTTTTTCGGCATCAGCAATGTCTTATCTCAAGCGGGTCCCTATGCTTCTTTTAGTTTGGCGTATGTAGGTAGGTATATCCAACATCTCAGTCTATCTCTGACCATGAATGCTGTAAAGGATTCAAAAAGTCGGGGATTAAATAATAGCTATCAATATAACGATATTATCCGTAAAAAGTTGTATTATTTTATATCATCTCGCCTGTATTCCCCGGCGGGTTAGGCAGAGGTGTACTAATGTACACCCAAATTTCGCCAGTATGTTTAGGTCCCATGTAGGGGGTGAGCCTATTAACCGGCCACAAATCCAGACTCTGAGCTGCTGTTGAGAATTTCATAAAAAAACACTTTGCTCGACCTGGGGATCGAACCCAGGACCTCTAGCGTAGCAGTCGCGGTTATAACCACTAGGACTAATGCGGCAGTCTTGTCTTATTTCAATATCTAATATTCGCGTAAATATCAAGAAACCAGTATGAAAAAAAATAGTTATCTTCATTAAAATAAATAATAAATAAACAAACATAAAGCGCAATAGCACTATGATTATTAAACAGCTACGCGTTATTGTTAAACCCACAGTTTCATGGACAAGCACTCAACAGTAATGGATTTGGTAGAAATTAATTATTTTCACCGTTGCGTGGGTTCGCTCGTATTTCTAGAATTTTTGATGTGTGAAATTCAAATGACCGGCTCGTGAATTGATATTGAACTTTAAATAAAGGTGTGGAGGTGGAATTTTGATTGGTGTGGTGATAGTGGGGGCGTTACCACCGGTTTTGGTAAAATTATTTTATTTGTGACCTGTATAATTTGTTATTAGGATAGGATAGAGAGATTGTTTGTCTGAGTGTAAATAATTAGATGGTAATTAGTTGCATAGGTTTCGGAATTAATTATTATGATAAAATATTCAATTATAATTATGTACGAACACCAGTAAGAACTTAAACTGTATGTAATTCGTTTTACCTAGATGCATTTTTTGTCTTCTTAGCTGTGGCCCGCGGATTCAGTGGCAATCCAAGTATTTATAAAACAAAAGGTAGCCTATGGCTTACTTTAAAGTCCAAAGTACCTCTTTACGGAAATTCATCACAATTGGTCTAGAGGTTTGAGAGAGAAAACTTAAAAAGAAACAAGATATAGAGTTACTTTCAGAAGTTATAAGCATTTTAATTTTATGCTAGACAGACAGCTAGATAAAGCAGTGTTCGACGTCACAGAAGCTTTTATTTTTTTTATGGATTAAGTCGGCAAGCGAGCTACCTGATGGTAGGTAAGTAGTCATCGCCATCCATGGACATCTGCAAAACTAAAGGAGTTGCAGAAACGTTGCCGAGCTGTTTACGGAAAACGGACTGGAAGGAGAAAAGAAGAAGAAATGGGACTGAGGGAGGAATTGGACCTCCGGCGCACCACACTCACACTCACAAACGCAACAGTATGCATAGGTACTGCTACTAGACGTCGATATTCTGTGAGAGGGTGGTACTTCCCCGGTCGTGCCGACCTGTACAAATTCAAATCTTTATTGCTTTCATATGTACATAGGTTGTTACAAAATACAGATCAGTATCAATATGAAACCCTGTAAGGGCGCTGCAATTTTATAGTAAAGAAAATTCTTAAAAAATTAATTCTTAAAATATTTTTTTCTTATATTTCATCTAATAGGTATAAAATTATTATTTAAATTGGACAGTGTCATTATTTTATTTGTATTTCGTTTTGTCCTCGAAAAACTCTTGTAGGTTGTAGTAGCATTTTTCCTTTAAGTATTTATTTAATTTTATCTTAAAAATGTTAAAGTTTAATGTATTTTTTATTTCCCGGGGAATTTTATTAAATACAATACAATTGTACATGCTGGCATGTAGACATGCGAGCGCGACACTACTACTTCATACTAAAATTATTTTATATTTCATCACATTTTTCCCTAAGCCTGTTATTTTTAATAACATTCAACTACCCTATTACCCTTAAAGAGAAAAATCTCTAAATAAAACACTGTTTTATGGGTTTTGTCTGTGTCACAGAAACAAATGTTAAGGCCCCAATCGAATGCATGTTTCGACATGCACGCAACCATTGCTCGTGCCGCGGTTTCCGATAAATTTCCTCGTATGTTCGTATATGCTACATATTTTATTGTTGCTTTGTTTGTGGCTATGTCCCAAATATGGACGCTGCGTACGTTCTGTCCATTTTTTGCCAGGGACACAGCAAATTGAATTTCTACTTTGTTGTCCAGTTGAAAACTTTGTTTGTTTTTAGTTCTCTAGCTTTAGGGTTGTGCCATATTTGGGTCAGTTTTTTTTGTGAGATATCGATGATATGCAAATGTGAATGTATCATACCCTCGCGCCTGTATTCCCGGATGGGTTAGACAGAGATTTACTAATGTTAACCCACAGTTCGCTGCTATGTATAGACCCCATTTAATAGGGGGCGAGTTTATTGCCATTAACCTTGTACAATACCAAACACCGAGCTGCTACTAAGAATTTCAAAGAAAAACCCAATGACACTTTGCTCGAGGAAATCGATCCAAGACCTCTAGCGTAAACAGTCGCGCATAGGACCACTAGACTAAGGCAAAAGGCAAGTCTTTGTTACCGTTTACCAACAATCTAAAAAAAAAAACGATTACAAACTATAATACAGAAGTGTCAAAATTCAAATAACTTTTACCGTATCATTTCATTTCGTTGAACGTTTTAGGCAGATGCGATCAATGGAAAAAGTGTATAGTCATCACAAAACATAGATGTTTGCCTGATAATTGTTAATAGCACCGGTAACCGTTTGATTTGGATCAACTACTAAAAAAATGTTTGAATGTTTTTTTGTTTGACACAATCCTAACTGAAACGAGAAAACAAAAGAGTTGGAGTATCGTTGGATTTAAAAAACTTTTAAGTTAGGAACAAGTTTAAAATTAGAATTACATTTAAGTTAGGAACAAGTTTAAAATTAGAATAGTGGATTCGAAGAAACGCTTCGAAAAAAGCTGTACCGCGCTACCTTTAGCTTGATTGGCGGGGGTACCTACTACTGCCCACAGATACTTATATCCAGCCGTCTCATTGGTCAAAAACGTAGCTGCTGAGCAGAATATCCCAGGTACAATTCTCAGGTTATGTCGGGCAGCATGTTTGGAATTTTCTATGAAATTCTCAATTTCAGTTATAAGTCTTAAGGGTATTACATCGCTCAAATCCCAAAAACACCCTAGGTTTAAAGAAGTTTCTAGATGAATCCTTATGTGCCTTTGCCATATAAAAAATATATGTTATACTTAAGGTCATCACAAATAAATTGTATTGTTTAATTTTTTCATAAAATTGCCCCATTTTTTTTAAATAAATCCAAGAAAATAGTCCTTTTCCAAACTAAATTGCATTTTGTCTCTTTAACCGCTTAATAGTTTGTCATAAATGTTATACCAAAAAATTTGTAATGACACACTTAAGAACTTGTATTGTTTAATTTTTCCTATTTCTTTGAATATTTTTAAATAATAAAGAAAAACCCGAAACTTCACTAGCGCCCCCCGTGAAGCACCCCCGCAATGCCCGTGATGAATACTCAGGACGCGAATATCAGTGTCTCGACGACTCTTGCGACGGGTGGGCTGTACGTGCGTTATTGTTTGCAAATAAATTACAAAAGTGATGATTTTTGAATGATTTTTGAATTAAGCAATATCGTAAATAGTACAAATATAAATATTACGTAGAAATTAAGTTTGTAAATATATTTAAAGTAGTTTATAATTTTGTTTTTGTTCTTGATCATTATCATAGACTAACCAGTAGTGTAATGAAATCTACGGGCGCACTCCTTTGTCTGGCTCTAAATGCCGACAATCTTTTTTAATCATTTTAATTCAATTATACATAATAATCATGTTATCCAAAGTTTGAATGAACCTCTGAGTACCTAAGTAGGTACCGACTGAGATACTAGTTTATCTGACCTCGTAAGTAAGCTGACCTTTTATTGTATGAAAGTCTATATAATGCGAGCTCAGCTTATATGTATAACAAGCTATACCTACATCACCAGTACAAACTGACCGCTTATTGTACGGACAGTCTATACAATGCGAGGTCAGCTTATACTGGATACCTAGGTTTAACAAGCTATACATAATCACCAGTACAAGCTGACCCTTTATTGTACGGAAAGTCTTTACAATGCGAGATCAGGTCAATAGGAGTTGCGTATTTTCATGTCACCAAAAGTCGTTATTCCCCTCTTTATCGAGACGTATTTCAAAATCCAAGATGGCACACATCATTTAAATAAATTGATATGGGTGTCAATCTCGAGGTATCTTGGGGTACTGATGATGAAAATGACATTAATTTTGAAATCCAAGATGGCGGACATTATTTTTCTTTATAAATTGATATGGGTGTCAATTCCAAGGTTTATCGGGATTCTCATTACGAAAATGACATTAATTTTGAAATCCAAGATGGCGGACATTATTTTTCTTTATAAATTGATATGGGTGTCAATTTCAAGGTTTATCGGGATGCTAATTACGAAAATGACATTAATTTTGAAATCCAAGATGGCGGACATTATTTTCTTTATAAATTGATAAGTACCTATGGGTGTCAATTTCAAGGTTTTACGGGATGCTAATTACGAAAATGACATCAATTTTAAAATCCAAGATAGCGAACATTATTTTACTAAATATTGATATGGGTGTCAATTTCAAGGATTATCGGGATGCTAATTACGAAAATGATATTAATTTTGGAATCCAAGATGGTGGACATTATTTTTCTAAATACCTACATAAATTGATATGGTTGTCAATTTCAAGGTTTATCGCAATGCTAATTACGAAAATGATATTAATTTTAGATATATTTCAAGGCGGACATTATCTTAATTAGATCCTGATAAACCTTGAAATTAACACCCATATCAATTTATTTAGAAAAATAATGTCCGCTATCTTGGATTTCAAAATTAATGTCATTTTCGTAATTAGCATCCCGATAAACCTTGAAATTGACACCCATATCAACTTCGACTTCGACTTTGACTTCGACTTCGAAACTTTCTGCATTTCATGCATGTTTGTTTGCATGTTTTTTTCTCTGTAAAGAGAAACAAACATGCACGTCGTTACACTTTTAAGTGTCGTTTTTTTCCGTCTAGTCCCCTTTCGCAACGCGCGATAAGGAACTTCGTTCCAAAAAGTAAAGTGAATAATGTATCATGTAGTACAGTAGCACCCACACTCAATTTGATGAATGTTGAAAGCCAGCTCATCCTAGCTATCTCCGTTTCTGAGAATCTAGAAGGACTTACCTGATCATCATCAGACCCTCAGAATGTATCATGTAGTAGCACCCACACTCAATTAGATGAATGTTGAAAGCCAGCTCATCCTAGCTATCTCCGTTTCTGAGAACCTATAAGCACTTACTTGATCATCATCAGACCCTCAGAATGTATCATGTAGTAGCACCCACACTCAATTAGATGAATGTTGAAAGCCAGCTCATCCTAGCTATCTCCGTTTCCGAGAACCTATAAGCACTTACCTGATCATCATCAGACCCTCAGAATATATCATAATTATAGTGGCACCCGTATTCAATTATATGTAAATATAAATAAATGTTTTAAGCCAGGTCACCCTAGTTATTTTCATTAGGTACTAAAGTAATATGTAGAAAGGTGTAGGTATCCCTTATTTCAAAATTATCAAGAATTACCTATTAATCATTAAAGATGTAGGTAACTCGTACAAGACTTTTATCTAGAGGAACAAAAATGTCTTAAATCTTTCAGAGAACGAATAAAATAGGTAAATACGATGACGACACTGCGACATATCTGTATTCTTGCTTAATCTTCAGTTCCTTTTATTGAGTACGATCAAATGTCGATAGATGGCGCTGAAGTAACAAATACTAGCACAAAAACCCGAATCCTCAAGGTCATTCGGCAATGTAATACCCTTAATGTGGATTCGCCCTTTTTTGGTTCGGTTGTAATTGTAGGGCACAATACCTCTGCCTAGCCCTAAGAGGAAAACTGGTATAATTCAAAGGAATTTCTCTTAGAAAAATTAATATTAAAAGAAGAAAAAAGAAACATAATTTATGCTTACAATTTACTGTCGATATGCACAAATTGAACTTAGGCTACATTTTTCGGATTGTCATGGGTATGCAAATATAACGAAGGGTTGGGATAATATCAATAATTATATCTAATGTTTAATTTTTTGAGTTTTATTTCAATGTCTAATATTCCAGTAACTATCTTTTTTGAAACTTACTAACAATGTGTGTTACACATTTCTATTATTCTTATTAACCCCATGCGCTAAGCTAGATGCTTGTGTTACGAGTGGGTTCACGTCGGTAGTGCAATAGGTAGGGTTCGAACCTGCAACCACATGATCGCAAGTCTGACGCACTAGCCATTAGGCTACCATCGTTTCTAATCTATCTTGAACTAATACAATAATAAATAGTTAAAGTGTACCAAACAATGCCTTTTAAATTTGGAATTTATAATAAAAACAACAGACGAAACCGCCAAACAATACTACCATATTATTGCATATCAAAACAAAAGCATTGAAAACAAAAAACAAAGTTAACGCGTTGAGCGTATCTCAGTGTCGATCAATTACATTCGGAATAAGAGCATTTCTTATCAATAATGGATCAATCACTATAGTCACGACCAATCGAAATGGCCTCAAATAAAAAAATAACCAAATTACATACTCACAATTAAAATAGTCCATTGTATGCAAAAATACAAAAGAGTTTTTAATAAAAAAATAGGTAGCAAACGTAAAACCTCTTTTAAAAATTGTATGATTAGAACAGGCAATGAAGTGGCAACAACAAAAAAGTAACATTAAGTAATTATTTAGCTAAATTGAATAGCATTTTTTTTAACATTGTATTAGGAAGAACAGACTGTTAATAAATAATAAGACCTCTTAGTAAATCTCCACTGAGTTCAGATAATGGAATGAGATCTAGTTGAAATGGATCAAAGCATTAATGGATTCTAGATAGTTTGCTAGAGATAAATGGTAATGGAATGGTATTTACAAGTTTAGCTTAATTAATTCCTGAATAAACGGTAATGTAGCTAATTGTTCTATAGCACAACATGGCGTACGAGCAGCCGAGCTACCTGATGGTAAGTAGTCATCGCCGTCCATGGACATCTGCAGTACCAAAGGATTTGCAGATGCGTTGCCGAGCCTATTAACCTTTTGAACGCCAGAGTATAAACGTATCGCCGTACCCCTGACGCCAGGCCACTTTTTCTGTCAAATTACACAAGGTAGTGAAATCACACTAAAGTAATGATTAAATTGTTTATTTCATAATATGGTGCGACGTATATTTTGTCATATATTTGTGACGTTGGCGTTCAGGGTAAGATTTCGTTTGTCACATATATATGACAATGGCGTTCAAAAGGTTAAGGATGGGGATGGAGAAAAAGAGAGGGAAGGTGAGTAGGGGAGGAATTGGGCCTCCGGCGCTCTACACTCACTGTATGAAACGCAACAGTATGCATAGCATTTACTGATCAACTATTCGAAAATCTAAAAAACAATTATTTTAGTAGTAGTAGGTAGTAGCTCGCTCGCAGGTCTAGGTGCCAACATCAATGGGTTGGCACGACCGAGGAACCCTCCCACAGACCATCGATGCGAAGTAGCAGTGCATAGAAGCGGCGGTAGCCTAATGACTAGGGCGTCGGACTACTCGTCGGTCGTCGGCGATCATGTGGTTGCCAGTGCAAACCCCACCCATTGCACTACCGACGTGAACCCACTCGTAACACAAGCATTTAGCTTAGCACGAGGGGTTAACAAGAATACTAGTAATGTGTGACCCACATTGCTAGTAAGCTTTCCTTAAAAAAAAAAGAAATACTGTTGCGTTTCCTTCTCCTTGTTTGCTTCCCCTCCCCTTTTCCTTTACAGTGTCGGCAACACTCTACCGATAACCCTGGTTTTGCAAGCGTCCATAAGCTACGGTACGGTGGCCAGCACATCAAGTTACCACAAAATGTCAAATTTTCTCAGTTGATTTTGAACTTTTTCTTCAAGAATTTAAGGTTTAGAATCATTTGGTCATGGTCATCATGGGTGCCTGAAGATGGAAGGCGCCGTCGAGGTCGGCCTAGAAAGAGGTGGCGGGATGATTTGGATGCATACCGCGAGGGCTGGTTCGAGGTGGCGCAAGAAAAGAGCATCTGGAAGGAATTGGGGGAGGCCTTTGCCCAGCAGTGGGACAGTAACGGCTAGAGAAAAAAAAAACATTTGGAGAAATTGACAGATTTGTATACCTTGACCTGCTAGTGACTGTACACGCTTACCGTCAGGCAGGCCGTATGCTTGTTTGCCACCGTAGTAGTATAAAAAAAAAAACACTTGTATATGGCCCATGAATGACCGACGCAGTGCAATGACAAATCATTATGTAAATATCTTTTATACACTCACTTTTATAATATGAAACCCTAAAATGAGTACTAAAAGTCTCGGACTACTCCTAAAATGCAACACTGAATGCCTTTTACACTGTTATTTCGATTCTCGGAAAACATTAAAGATGTTTACAAATAACTTTCGCTGGCAAACTGTGTCTTAACGACGTTTATTTATTAACATGATTTCACCTTTGAATGCGTCATAATACCTATTTAGTTCTGCAGATTCCGTAAGCATATTCAGTCGTTTTAATAATAATGTTGTGGAAGTTCGGTTTGAAGATCTTTATTTCTCACAAATTGTCACTTACATAAAAACAATAGCTACATATTGAAATAAAACTACTTTTTACGGAATTTATCGCGTAATGGGATTGAGATGTAATTCCCGACCATTGATCGTTTACAGCATTAATTAATTAAACAAGATCATAGGTGGATAGTAGTTACCACGGTGGTGGGTAGTTATAAAAATATATATCAAAGTGCGACATAGCTTCGTATTATGGGCGGATGGTCCAAGTTACAAACTGTCGTTAGAGAAAAAAGTATTGTTGATTAGTTAGACGAGTTTCAGTTACGTAAGTACGTAACTTATTTTTAAGTAATCAAGTTAAGTTGAGTTGAGTTGAGCAGCAGAAAAAAAACTAGTGTAAAAAAAATCCTGCAACAACTTGCCCGATATCTTTTTAGTACTAACCTTGAAAATTAAAAAAACATTTTCCCATCTAGGACTACTGGCGTGATAGTATATAGCATAGCATAGCATAATTTGGCCTATGATTTTCCAACTGCGTGAGCACGTAATCCACCACGCAGGCCCAGTGCCGGTTGAAAAATGTCACATGTTCTTACATTTTTGGTTCTATGACATGCCGATTTCGTCACGATGTTTTCTTTCACCGTTTTTCAAAGCAAAACAATTTTGGTGATAAAAGCTGGGTTTAAATCTACGACCCACAACTCGTACCACTGGGCCACCACCGCTCCTTACTTATTTTATTTTTTTTAAAACTTGTTTGGTTGAAAACATGGTTTTTTTTTTCACAGTGGCCAACACTGCGTGTACCGACTGCATACTATAGAGAATAAATATAATCATTCACACGGCCCAATCTATCGTCCCGTCAATGTGTACGAACGCTAATTGGTATAGATATGTTTGTAACGGAACGGATAATGGCAAGCCATGTTATTATTAAAAACATGACTACTTATTTTGTAATATGAGATGAGGCTTTAATGTAGTACCCTGCACGCTAACTAAAAAAACTACCACCGTTTTATCGAATTTTATCGCGGTATACCGTCATGTTATTTTCGTGATAATAATGTTGATACAGCGCCAAAGTTCCGTTAAAAGCCGCAAAGCTTTTATTTTAATATCAACTTTCTTCGTTTTTAATATAAGTCCTGAAATAACTATTATATAGAAAATGTTTTCGTAAAAGAATTATAAAATAAAAATATATGACTGCCTCATTAGTATAGTGGTCCTAAGCGTGACGGCTACGCTAGAAGTCGTGGGCTCGATTTCCAGGTCGAACAAAGTTTTATTGGGTTTTTATTATATGAAATTTATAGAAGCAGCTTGGAGTTAGGAATTGTGCCCGGTTACAACAGACCCGCCCCTTATTACATGGGACCTAATCATACTAGCGAACTGTAGGTGAACATTAGTGTACCTCGGCTTTACCCTTCGGGGAATACAGGCGTGATTGTATATTATGTTTATTTTTATCGAATTTTATCGCGGTATATCGTCATGCTATTCTTATGTTAATAATGTTAATATAGCACGATAAAATCTGTTAAAAGTTTCCTTTTCAATTTCTACCTTCTCAATTTTGAATAAAAGTCCTGTAATAATATAGAAAATGGCATAATGTATTTGCACGCCATATGTTTTTGAAAAATAATAATGTAAGACGTATTGTTTCATATTCTGGCAAATAAACTATTTCATTTAATTTAATTTTCATATGGTTAGATATACCTACTGTCGACCATATTAACACATATTATTACCATGCCAAAATAGTCACGGTACATAATAATTTCTATGTACCGTGTTTATTATGGGTATACGCTTAATAAATGTTATTTTTCTTTTATGATAGCCCAATTTTTAAGAAAAGGTGAAAAGCATAGCGTTATGACCGCAAAAGTAGTGTGCCAGGATCGTAGCAAGTGAAAATCTATAGTCTCTGCCTACCCCCCTGGGAGACAGGCGTGACAATATGTATGTATGTATGTTATGTCCCTTAGAAGCGGGTGAACACAGCAAATAAATAAATAAATAGTCAATCAATTTATTGCATTTTATTATTAACAAACAAAACAAAATTATTACCCAAACCCCTCAATAAAGCACTGGGTCATTACTCCGCATTATACCATCAAATAAACTTTCCCATAGTTACCCCATTTCATTGCCATGGCTATCTATTAACTCCACTAATGACAGTTATGCGTGATATTTCAATATAATGCAACATTTTTTATGAATTTTCACATGAGAATAAATCGTGAGATCAGTTTAATATTTCGTTATTAAATTATCACTAGTTTTTTATATAATTTTTATTGCTTTTCATCGGCTAGGCTATATTAGGCTATAGTCCACCCCGCTAGCTTATTGAGCGGATTGACGGAGTTCACAAGCCGTCAATAATTAAATCGTTTAAGCGCGTAACAATAAATTATTAATTAATATGTACATGGCTTCGAAAAGTCAGAGGTGCATTCCTTGATTCGAACTCGAGATCTATAACTTGGCAGTCCAATGGGCATCTCACTAGGCTATCGCTGAAAAAGAAAAGAAAAGAAAAATTATTTATTTGCGTAGAATACAGGTGGTACCAGATATAAAATTGGTGGTTATGGACCAATACCAAATTCTGCCTACATAAAGCATGCAAATTAATTTTACATTTATGTTCATTATAATTGAGTTAATTATTATTAATATGTATTTTTTTATAGTAACGCAGATATTATTATTAAACATTAATTATTAAACAAATTATTAAACTGCTCTTTTTCCTTGCAAAAAAATAGGTCCTGCACTACAGAACGACCCTAGATATCGGATATTTCAGAAAAATATGGCCAGACTCGAAGCAAATGTCCGTAATACACACAAATGCAATGGTGCAATGGTAGTAACAAGGTACCGCTAAACCAAACGGGCAGTCAAAATTGTTAAATTAATAAAACATTTTATCATCATACCGGTTCAGTGTGAGTGTACATGTACATCTCTATCTAACATTTTGGGTAGTACAGGAATACAATATACCTAATAATACAATAAGGGGATACTTAGGAGACCGTTGCGAAGGTTATCCATACAAAATATTTGAAAGATTGGCGAGGGACAATCGCCTACTAGTCTTGTTAATGTCACACGTTTTAGGTTATGAAAAAGAGATGACAGTATTTAATATGTAGAGCAGCATCCTTCTCTCTCAATCTATGACCTCTAGTAAAGGTACAGATGTTGTTATAGTAACCATAAAAAAATCGTCAAGATGTAACAGTAAATTACAATAACAGATAGAACAAAGAGACCAGCTGGCAATCTCCTCAACAATAACAATCTACGGTTCCATAACCCTAACGACACAGCGTAAAAACATAGTAATTCGTAAACAAATAATATCAGTAGCTTCTCCAATTATATTCACATTTGTTTATTAAGGCCCCTCCGTCGGCCATTACAATGGATTGGACTACAAATAGAACTTGAGAGAATTTGGGGTAAGAAAAAATGGAGAAGGCATGTAATAGTAGTGCCATGCTGGCATGTAGACATGCCAGCGAGGCATGAATGAGTCGCGAACCCCTTTGGTATTCGCAGGTAGCTTGCCTGCTCGTTTTCTGAGTTATTCCATAAAATCAAATAAAAAAACACATGGTCATAGCAGAAAAAACCGCGGAGAGTAGGTATCTACTCTCCGCGGTTTTTTCTGCTGGATCACCATAATCGATTTTAATTCTGAATGGACAGAGAATTAGTTTATTTTTACTCGGCTCGCTCGAAGAATCGTAATGTGATGTTAAGTAAGTTATTTTATACAACATCAGTTAAATATCTGCCAGTGAAAGTCCTGTCAAAATCAGTCCAGCTGTTTTGGAGATCTCTGGAGAATCTGGAACAAACAGACAGTTATTTGAAGAATTGATTTTTGTTACCGCTCTGCTCCGGAATGGCTAGACTGATTTACTTTCATATGTATTAAGTGAAAAGCTGTCATTTTGAAATTACAACGAGACACTTAAATTGTATTTATTTGTTTAGATAATAATGTGTCCTGCCATTCCTTTCCTTTCAATAAGATACCGCATCCAAACGAATTCATATTACTTCCGTTTTAATCTAGTGAGCGAACAATAGATTTTTATTTGTAGGAATCCACTTGACTTGGTTACTGACGGCCGCTTACCAACCTTTCGACTTGAAACGCTGACCTGACCATACTTAGTACTGTTGGCTACACAACTGTTTTAACTGTCAAAAGAATAATAAATGTTATTCGAATTGAATAATGGATGTTTTAGAAATAAATCTTTCGTTTGAAAGTTCAATATTGAAGCTAATGACAGAATTAATATCGTTTGAAATTTAAATACCTTTAACTAAAATAAAAATCAAATTTTATTTTAGTTAATGTTGACTAAGCTTAACGAATCACAATACTTAAAATATTGTAAATGTAAATCTATTTTCTTAAAAAATATTACAAATGTTACTTCTCCGATATTTTGTTTTATAACTTGTTATTATAAAGAGAAAATATTTGTTTGTTTGTAATCGTTAAACTCTAAAACCACTGATCCGATTTTAATCATTTCTTCACTATTAGAAAGTTACGTTATTCCCGTTTAACATAGGCTATTTATTATCACGCGAGATATCTAGAATCCTAGGCAACGTTTAAGTATTAGTTAAATATTTCTAATATTTCTTTATCATCTTCATTTCTATGTTTTATTTAATATACATTTTCATTTAAAAATTTGAAAACAATAATACTTAGCACTGTTTTCGACAGTACTGCTAAATAAAACTTGAGAGTTAGCATAAAAATGAAAACTATTATTTTGGAAAGAGATTAAAATTATCTGAGAATAATTAAATTGAATAGCCATTCCAGATAATATTTACTGAAAGAAAATCTACAGTTATTTGATGGAATAAAAACTGTATTAGTATAATGGCCCTGCAGATGAAGTTTTTTTAAACTTTTTAATAGTTTCCGATTGAATAGAGCTACTATAGCAGCTTTTTGTTCCATCAAAGTTTTTTATAGTTCAGGTCAACACAAAGTCTTTCTATTGCATTTTCTTGAATCTGATATTAAATATTTACTCCTTAGTCTTCGTTCGATTCCTGGGTCGAGCAAAGAATGGATTTTTTTATGAAATTCTGAGTAACACATATCGGGGAATCGTGGGTGTATATAAGTAGGTACACCTCTGCCTAACCCTTCGGGGAATACAAGCGCGATGGTATCTTATGTAAGTTTTTTAAAATATGTATCGACTTTTTAGTAGATACTAGCGAATTGGTATTTTTTTCTATTGATTATTCGTAATAGGAGGAAAACTGTACCTATATTCTCAAAATTATTTAACCCAGTTTATCAACTACTTAGTTATTTGATATTGAGGCTTAAGTGCGGTAAACAGGTATGGAAGCTGGAGTGGCTCTTAACCCTAATAAGCCCTATCCTTAAATCAATTAAGGGCAAGATTTTTGTGCATATTAAAGCTATGTAGGTATAACTGAGTTGTCTCTACATTCCTCCATTACAAACGGTTCGGATATACTAATTATTTATTCTTTCGATGTTTTTTTATTGGATAACTCCGACCGCCTCGTTAGCCTAGTGGTCCCAATCGCATCTGCTACACTAAAGGGGGAGCGAAGTTATATTGAGTTTTCTATGAAGTAGCAGCTCGCAGTCTGGATTTGTGCCCGGTTAATGGCATTAGGCTCGCCTCGTATTACACGGGACCTAAACATACCGGCAAAGCGTGGGTGTTTACCTCTGCCTAATCCTTCGGAGAATACAGGCGTGATGGTATGTTATAACTCGGTAAACGAGCAGACAGTCCCCCTGATCGTAAGTATTCATCACCGCCCATGATCATCTGCTATACCAAAAGAGTTGCAGATGCGTTGCCGAGCCTATTTAAGGAAAAGGGAGGGGAATGAGAACAGGAGAAGCCGATTCAGGGAGAAAATAGGCCTCCGGTGCTCCAAAAATAGTTACTGGAAATAAAGTTTCTGGTAGCAGTGTTCCGCTGGCGTGTCTACATGCCAACATGAACGGGTCGACACGACTGGGGAAGTACTACCCTCCCACAAAATACAGACGTTAGGTGGCAGAACGCATACCTACTGTTAGTTTCGTACCTATGCCCAATGCCCGCCTCAGTCCCCTTTCTTCTCCTTTCCTCACTTTCCCTTAGCGGTATAATTATTATTATTATTCCATTTATTCGAAGTTACCCATATTGTTTCCATTATTAAATATTTTTATAAAAAACAGAAGATAAATAAAACATTTAAAAATATAAAAATAGTAGTCCACCGGTGTCGGGAGCAGAGTCCAAGCCACCGGTGGTCAGGGCCCAGAGAGAGGAACCTCCTTACAATACGCGCCGTATCTAGGAGTACTGCTTTCTGTATCAAGCCCTTGATCCAGCCACTCAACGAGAGCCTCCTTAGGTGTTGGTCGAGGTTCTTGGCTATTATTATTATTATTATAGATAATGCTAAGAGAACAGAGCGAGTCTATGGGTGGTGGTTGCCATTAACCATCGGGTTGGTAGCTTGCTCGTCTACCACAGTTAATAGGCTCGGCAATGCATGAGCGGAAATCACTACTTCCCATAAGATGGCTTCCATTGATTTTGAAGGTCAACGCCTTATACCCTTCCGCCCAAATATTCTGCAACTTAGAATCAAATACAACGATTACGATAAATTCTAGACCACTTTATTGCCATTCCAGATCCATAAAAACGACTCTCAGTCACAAATCACGTTGGAATTTTCCATATCTGGGTCAATCGAGGTTCAAGCCTGATATTCAATTACGCTGTTAGGCCGATATCTGGTGTTCGCTCCATCTCTGTATTACCTACATCTCAGGACATGCTTGATACAGGAACTTAGGTCTTAAATGATGGTCCTCAGAGATTATTTTCCGATGTTGCAACCCCGTCTTTGAGGTCACGGGATCGTTTGATTGGTTATCTCTACGTTGCTTGCCAATTACTTAGAGTAAGTGATTGTCTTGCGTGGTTGGATGCAAATTTTGATGGTTTTCCGAAGGATTTTTGGCATGTTCGGTTAGGTTTTGAGGTGTATTGGGATGTTTTTGGATGTCACGATTCTTGTATGAAACTGCAGTTTCGTTTATCTAAAGGGCTGAAGCTAAATCCAGTTTGATTTTATTCCAAAATGCTTTCAAATAATAGAAATAAAGGGTCGCTTAAATGATAAGGGGGTGAGTTTGCGCAGTGCTTTTAGCTTGAATAGTAGAAATTGCTATTGGATTGCTGCAACATAAGCAAAGAATTTAAACTCACGATGATTAATTTATTTTATTTGTGACGTACCTACTAACGCGACCTGGATGAGAAAAGCGGAGGACAGGGTAAAATGGCGCACACTAGGGGAGGCCTGCGTCCAGCAGTGGACTAGTATAGGCTGATGATGATGATGATGTACTAATGTGACTGCTGTGCTAGAGATTCTAAAATCGATTCCCAGGTCGAGCTAAGTGTTATTGGATTTTTCTATGAAATTCTCAGTAGCAGCTTGGAGTTTGTATTTGTCCCCAGTTAATAAATAAATAAATAATAAAAAAGTTCTTTTCCCTCAAAAAGTACACTTTTACAATTTTTTATGGCAATAGGCTCGCCACCTAATACATGGGACCTATATGTAACAGCAAAATGTGAGTGTCTATAGTTCACTTCTGCCATATCTACAATTCGGGAAATGCAAGCGTGATAGTAGACGTAAACTAGTTGGATAAACATAATAAGATACTGGCAGCATATTATCATACAAAGCGTTCCAAGAATTCAAAACAATAACAGCGAAATAAACGTTTAATAATCACATCAAAAACGGAAACCGTATATTTGTAAGGAATGTAAACAAAAAATCAAGTAAAATGTTAGATAAAGTTTAGTTTCACTGGGTATCCCAATAATTTGAGTCTGTCAGAATGTTGGAAACGGCGCTATTTTGAGCTGAGATTACTAAAGGATAGGCCGTCCACACGAGGTGCGATTTTATTGTAGGACGATTGTCGGACGATTAGTTCCTTTTTATTATATTGTTTGTTGTGTTAATAAGATATATAAAAAATAAATTAAAAAAATTAAAATGAACGTATCTTTAGTTTAATATTCTCAGTATTGTGAGGTGATGCCGTAAAGCAAAAAAGATTGGTGGTATAATTAACTAATGAATTCAAATTAGGCCATTTTACTGTGAAGTAAGTACGTAGGTACTTGCTCCACAGTTAACCACCCACCTAATTGTTTTGGTACTCGAAGAGGACAAAAATAATTTGATGTAAAAATAGAAACAGATTATTTTATTTTAAGTTTGCTGTGGCCTTTGCTCCGAAACTTAAACATAATTATTCTCATTTTTATATGAAATACTCTTAAAAGTTTTATTAGTACGGCCACTTTCGAGCTATTGGAGAACTAGATAACGGTTAAACGAAATGTCATCTACATTATTCTAAACTTTAAGACAAATCTTAGGTATGTAACCAGCCTAACGAACAACGACGTGTCAACTGCACGTTAATGTCGGGGAGCTAAACGCGGCTGATTTATTTTATTGGGCCGATAAATGAGTGCGCCACACTCCGGCGCAAATAAATTGTCAACGCAACCGGGACTGCGACCAGTCGTAAGGGAATTCTCGTTCAAGTCGTGATTGCGAACGATTTAAATTAAAAGTTCAGTGTGAAGATTTTCTAGTTGACAGTTTCTTTACTATAGTTTTGTATTTTTTATGCATTTTCCATGCTAAGATTAAGTATAATGTTATTTTAGTGAAGGAAAAAATCGACTCGGGCAGGATTCTAACCTGCATCTTATGGATAGATACACAGTCGCTATGACCACGAAGTTCTCGCGAAATTTGCCTTCACATAAATTTATGAATTTACGTTTTTGAGGTGACATCTGTTGAAAAGCTAATTTTGCTTCTCAACCGTAAAATATATTATTAAATTTATAGCAAGTAGGATGTCGTACGATGCCACTTTACCTTTTATCTATCTTTTTGTATTTTTTATGCATTTCCATGCTTAGATTAGGTATAAAGTTATTTCAGTAAAGGAATAATATACCTACAATTTGGGTGTCTTCAAGACAAGAGTGAATAGGTAATCTTCTAGGCAAGCGCGCTCCACTTCATTGCTTAACATCAGGCAAATTGTGGTCAAGCGCAAGCCTATCTGTGATCAAAAAAAAAATCCTACCCGCAGTTGAATTTTTCCTTCACTAAAATTTTAGTTAACAAACTATGAGATGTTTTTGTAGTTGTTGGGGTTGGAAATGCTTTATGCACTACCCACCGCTCCGGGGCGAGCGATGGGGTGCGTCGGACTCCGATCTACAACCAAAACAGCGATCTACCGACTAAAACCAACCTCGGCGTTTCACGTCACCACTTTAGTGCCTAAGGGAGCGTTGTATCATTCGTCCGCGTCCCCTACGAAACTATGAGACCTAACTTACCATGAAACCGAAAACACCGAACTGTTGGTTTACACCAGTACACCTCTGCATAACCCTTCGAGGAAAGCAAGCGTGATGGTATAATAGTATGTAAGTCGCTCATGGCGCGTTACAGTACCCTCAAACATGTTAAGCTAAATAGTAGGCCAGCACATCAAGCTACCACAAAATGTCAAATTTTCTCAGTTGATTTTGAACTCAATTACTAGCATCTTAAGGTTTAAAATCATTTGGAGAAATTTGTCAGTTTTGTATAACTTGATCTGCTGGCGACTGTACCTAAAATATAGGCAGTTTAATTAACTAAGACTACAACACTATCTCTAGACCTAACCATCCCTAGAGAACGTCTAGACGGAGCCATTCATCACAATAGAATCAGCTAGATCTCAGGAAAGTAGCTACACTGCTGTCCTTGTTTTGCTTACAAAATGGAAATTCAGACTTGGATTGGATTCTCAAAGTATACCAGGTGCTATGGGACTAAGTAATAACTACGCTAATCAATCGATCTACGCTTGCTGCGTTCGGTCTATGGATGGGTGACCATTATTAACACAAATTTTAGTAGCCTGTACCTATATGTCACTTTTGAACATAGGTTTCCCCCTCATTATTGCTAAATCTTAAATCTGTACGATGCGTGCATATTGCATACTTTCTTCCCAATGTATGTATTTAGCATTTTTTTCTGTTCAACTAAAATTTCATTATGCCCGGTTAACGGCAATAGGCTCTCCCCCTCTTACATGGGACCTTAAAAATACTGGCGAAGTTATTTTAGTGAAGGAAAAATACGACCGCGGGCAGGATTTGAACCTGCGTCTTCTGGTTAACAGGCGCTATGACCGCTAAGCCACCGCGAGTCCCACGCGCCTAGTCGAAATTTGCCCTCACATTTTTAATTTACGTCTTTGAGGTGACATTAGTGACATCTGTTGAAAATATGCTTCTCAACCGACATGGCATGCTTTTTCAGCAAGTAAAGCAATCGATGTCGTTCGATACCACCTTACCTTTTAACTATGATAAATAACCTTTTAACTAATAATCTTTTATTTTTTTAAAATTTTCTTTTAATCTTGATGGACATAGTAATGTCTTCAATAGATGGTGCTGACGTCGCCTCAAGACGTAGAATGTGGAAGAGAAATTCGACATCACAGGTAGTGGTCTCAGTAGCTTAGTTGGCAAAGCGTCCAGAGAGACGCAGGTTCAAACCCTGCCTGAGATCGAATTTTTCTTTCACTAGAAATTTTCTTTAATTAGAAAATTCAGTTCTTTGTAATAATCTTTGCATGGAAAATGCCTAAAAAATACAAAAAGATACTGGCGAAGTGTTGGTGTAGATAGTACACTTCTCCCTAACCCTTCGGGGAATATAGGCGTGATTGTATGTTATGTTAAGAATCACCATTTTTTTAAACTAGTAAAGAATATTATAACAGTTACTCCCATTTTATTTCAAAAGAGCCGTGAGACCAAGCGATGCCATTATGTCTAGCGTTTGTTTACTTAACGTTTCATTTAAATCTGTTACTAGTAAACACATTAACCGGCCTATTTGAGTTTCGTCGTGGCGAAGCGATATTGCTTATAGAGTACGCTGCAAGTACAGAGACTACTGTAATATTTTTTTTACCCGTTCAAATAGAGAATAATTTGAAAAGCATTTGTTTTCATTTTAATTTCACACATTAATTATTTAAGAATTGAGATATTTTACTTACCTAACTACATAAATAAGAACTGTTTATTTATTTATTGAGAAAAAAACGCTCCCATTTTTTTGAGGATATTGTAGAAAATGACTAATTAAATGAAGTGTGAAATAAATAAATGACTCAATAAGTAGTTTTTAAAACTCTTGGCTTTGGTTCTCAGGTCGAGTAAAGTGTTATTGAGTTTTTCAATGAAATTCTTAATATCAGGTCGGATTCTGGATTTGTACCCAGTTAACAGCAATTTTTACATGAGACCTAAACATACTGATGAAATGTGGTTGAAAGATTGTGGTTGTGAAGAGCAAAAATAGAGAAATTAAGAGATCAATAAACAGTGGCTGAATGACTAGTTTTTGTGCTATGGGTTACGAGAATTTGAGTTTTTTTTTTTGAAATCTCACCCACAACGATATGGGAGAAATTTTAAATGATTAAAGAAAACAAAAAAAAATGTAGGTATTCTCCGTTCAATGAAGTCTCTGTTTTTTAGATTACGCTGTGTCCGCTACCGGCTGACTACCCACATTTACTTAAGAACAGTCTTTTTGATCTCATCGACTAATCTACGATTATTTATGAAAATCTCCGGGTGGCGACTGTGGGGTACATAATGGCTCCAAAGCGGATTACGTGTGCCATCAACCACAATGGTAGATCAACATTAAATATTTATACAAATATGGGAGAGATGCAAAGACGACATAATATCACATTGAGGTATTAAGTATCTACAGTCGTACTAGAGAAGTCATATCAAACAATTGTTCGTCCTATTTTGATCTTTATTTTCTTAAATAGAAAATATTTACAATAAACAAAACAACATACCATCACGGCTGTATTCCCCGAAGGGTTAGGAAGAGGTGTACTAGTGTACACCCACACTTCGCCGGTACATTAGGTGTAATAGGAGGCGAGCCTATTGCCACTAACCGGGAACAATTCCAAACTCCGAGCTGCTACTGAGAATTTCATAGAAAACCCAATAACATTTTTTTCGACCTGGGAATAGCATAGGAGCCGCGATTAGAACCACTCGGCATATGAGGCAGTCAGTATAATTATATTTACGTTTTAATGAAATCCATTCGTCTACTAATTATTCCTACTAAATATTAATTAATAAACTTACTCAAGCAGATTTTATTATCAGTATAATTCTAGAACCAGATCCAAATATAGATATTATATATGTCTATGTCTAAGTTTCAACCTAGAAATGGAAAAAGCGGCACTCTCCGCTAATTTATAAACTAATTGACGGTAAAAGTGTGCTCAATAAGTGAACAGTCCCGGGAATAAAATTGTCCACCTTTCTAAGCATTTAAATTCATTGATGCACTTTCAATGTATGTTTTATTGAATTATCTACGGGAAAATGTAGCTCGATTCAGTGAATGATACGATATTTTCCCGTTAAAGGTTTTTTAAATTTGAATAAGACTGCAATTACGATGTCTTTTCGCTCAATTTCAAGAATTCGCTTCTCGTTTTGAAATGGTGCTATTATTTATTTTTTTAAATTACGTAATAAGTGTATAAAATAATTAAAATATTGAAGTGGATAGGTGGGTCTTGTATCGTAACATCATTGTAACTCAATGGTTGTCTGAAGATGGCCGTCGATGACGAGAAATGTCCAGAAAATTACGGGATGATTCCCGGATAGACTGCCGACAGGACTGAGGTCAGTGAAGATAAGGTTTATCTTTGCTCAGCAATGGGCAATGCCTATCATATACCTTAGAAAACAAAATCTATTTCCTACATTTTTCATAGTAGCTACTGAAAATCCTCATCATACGGATTGTCTGCCAATTCTATTTTAGAGATACACAATTGTACACATACATACCACACGCCTTTTTCCCACAGGGGTAGCCAGCATAAGTTGATTTCTTGTCAAAACTTAAAACTAATTCCTTTAACAATACTTCTAGCTGCATTGAAAACTCACCCACAAACAAAGCCACAGCAAAAATACTTCGCACCAATAATTGGCACGCTTCTTAAATACAAAAGATAAATGATCTAAAATAAACTTCAAATTCAATTACACCTCTAGGGAAGTGCAAAAATAGAGACGTCTGCGCTGAGCACCGCAACAAAGGGATACCGTTAAAAGAACGGAGGCACCTCTAATAAAAGAATCGAATCTATCTATCATTGAGAAAGTAAAAAGAGTCTGAAATCAGCGCAGTCGCGTCGTTCCGGCGTAAGACGTGCCCCGCATGTTCTTTGTGGGTATTCATTTAAGTTTTGAGCGGAGAGCGTTTTAGTTGAGATGCAGGTTAAGTTGCATACTATCACACCGTTACGCCTGTATTAGTTAGGCGAAGAGTGGAGGTGCTCTAGTTAGGCGAAGGTGTAGGTACTGATAGGCTTGTTACCTAACAGGCGTTGCAGGGGGAGGGGGACACAGTGCCCCCCTCCACGAGCTCATGATGGCCACCGGGTGGTTTTAGTGGAAAAATTGCCATATTGTCCGGTCTAATGCCGCAAAGACCGGTCGCCTTTCGAAGGTTTTCCCCACAGAAAAAAGGTACAAAAGTATACCCATAGTTCACAGGTATCTTTACGTCTAATGAAATAGGGGGCGAGCCTGTCTGACCTGCCTGTGATGACTGTCTTTAACCGGGCAAAAATCCAAACTCACAGTTCAATATTATACTTTTATGTCAAAACGTACACAGTTTAATAATATAATGCTGTATCTAAAGGTACACAGTTTATTAATAGAATGGAGTGTCAAAAAGTACATAGTTTAATAATATAATTCCTTGGAAAACGTACACAGTTTAATAAGAATGCAACTCACAAGTTTATAAGATGTACCATTTATTAGACTACACTACGTAAAGTGTCGCGTAAAATCGATGATAGGCGTAGTTTTTTTTGACTGCCTCATTAGTCTAGTGGTCTTAAGCGCGACTGCTACGCTAGAGGTCCTGGGTTCGATCCCCAGGTCGAGCAAAGTGTTATTGTTTTTTTTTATGAAATTCTCAGTAGCAGCTTGGTGTCTGGATTTGTGCCCGGTTAATGGCAAAAAGCTCGCCCCCTATTACATGGGAGCAAAATATACTGCGAAATGCGAAATGTGGCTGTACATTAATACACCTCTGCCAAACCCTTCGAGGAATACAGGCGTGATGGTATGTTATATTATTATAACAAAAATCTTCATATAGTTACGTTAAAGCGCGCCACATTACACCCTACGTCCAAAGGAAGCTTACGGTGGCGCTGCTCAAACCTATTTCCGACCCGAACACGCCACCTGGGGGAAGGGGGAGAGTCTTTTTTAGCCTGTATCATTCATATGGTAATGTAGCCTGAATATTTGCTGTAGCCTTTCATAATGCCACTATAGCCAATGGAACGGAAGAGTTTTTAGCTCTCAATGGGATGATTTAGGGGGTTTTTCAAAGGCGTTTTGCTGAATGGTCGTGATGTCTCCATTTTGATTGGTGGCGCACGATTTTTGTGATGAATCAAATTGCTGTAGCTATTGATGCAGTTCAGATGTAATTTTTTGAATGACTATTTTTAAATAATATTAAACTTATAAACATCAGTAAAGTTAAGTAATCAAATTTATGGATATCTTACTAGAAAAAAAGAAGAATATATTATCATATCATTTCATTTTCATGGACAATTATATTATTCATTTATCCTACTTCCTATCCTACTTCCTACTTCCTACTATCCTACTTCCTATCCTATCCTACTTCCTTCCTACTAATATTATGAATGTGAAAGTTTGTGAGGATGGATGGATGGATGGATGGATGGATGGATGTTTGTTACTCTTTCACGCAAAAACTACTGAACGGATTGTAATCATATAATCATATAATAATCATATTTATTTATTTTCTCTCAACAAAGGTAAGTTACAATTACAATATATAACAAGACAAGGCTTACATTCCTTTGTGAGAGACTGGTGTCTGAAGTAGGAAAAAACCTGTGTTACAGATCACCAGGCTCCCACCTCTTGGACGAAACTTGGTGTTAATTACCGTTTTAATCATTTCAACAGTACTTACTTAATCTATACGCATTATAATAATTTTGAAAAAGAGAACTTACAGTTAAGTATATGGAGTGTGTGTGTGTGTGTGTGTGTGTGTGTGTGTGTGTGTGTGTGTGTGTGTGTGTGTGTGTGTGTGTGTGTGTGTGTGCGTGTGTGCGTGTGTGTTTGTATGTGTATGTGTGTGTGTGTGTGTGTGTGAGAGAGCGTGTGTGTGTGTGTGCGTGTGTGTGTGTGTGTGTGTGAGGGAGTGCGTGTCTGAGAACGGTTGTGTGTGGTAGTCGTTGTTACTGTTACCCATTTAATTTTGTAAACGACTGGCTAAGTTAATTATTATATTAACGGAATAAGTAGGTTTTCGGTTTCGATATATGATAATTTTTGTAACCATGTTGTTATTATTATTTTTAATTTAAATTTATTTAGGCGGTATATAGACAATTGGGAATTAATTTTGTTGTATAAATATGGGCCTAAAAAACAATAGAATCTATGTGATAAAGTTGTTCTATAAATTTTATTAGCTTGATGGGTTTTATGTTTACGACGTTTTCCAAAGTTGATTAAAGGATCGTAGGCTATCGAGTGCGATTTAAATACCATACGAAGAATAAAAAGCTGTCGAACTGTAAGGACATTAAACTTCTGATATAGTTCGGTCGTTGGATGCAAGAAAGGAAGAAAAAGAGCAACTTTAAGCACCGCTCTTTGGGCGCGTTCTAGTTTTATTAAAATAGTTTTAGCCGCACCACCCCAGGATGTAATGCAATATGTCAATATAGATTGACATAATGCGAGGTATGCTATTTTTAGAACTTTCATGTCTGAGACATGTCGCAGATTTTTAAAAATGTAGATAAGCTTCCTAGTTCTAGAGGTTAATGAATCTATGTGAGCTTGAAAATTTAGGTTATTATCAATGATAATTCCTAGGTATTTAATTGATTCTACTGATTGAATTTCCTGACAGGTGCATTGAGCAGGCGTGGCGTTATGGTTAAGACAGAAATGTGCTAAGATCGGGATAGAGGCTTCGGGATGTATTATATTATTTCTTAAAGTGAATGCTATGTATTTGGATTTATTAACATTTAACGAAAGTTGATTAGAACTAAGCCAGTTAGTGACGCGGTTCATACCGTCCTGAGCACATCGGTATGTGTCATCCCAGGAATTGCCTCGGAAAATTAAAGCAGTATCGTCTGCAAAAGTGATGATCTTTCCATTTAACAGGTCTAGTTGGCAAAGGTCGTTAATAAAAATCAAAAATAAGGTCGGTCCAAGAATACTGCCTTGCGGCACACCTATGTTAATGGGCAACTCACTACTGCGCACGCCGTCAAGCTGAACGCACTGTGTACGGCCTGAGATGTAGCTTGCGAAAAATTGCCTTTGCAGACCACGAATACCCACCCTTTCCAGCTTATCAAGCAGTAGTGAGACAGAAACTGTATCAAACGCCTTTGCCAAGTCCAGAAATATAGCGAGTACTTTTTTCTTTTCATCCATACCTGTAACTATAGTGTTTGTCAGTTCATGAACTGCGTCATCCGTTGACCTGTTCCTTCTAAAACCGAACTGTGACTTAGAGAGAAGATTTTTCTTTTCTAAGTAGTTAACAAGTCTTTTGTTGACAATTTTTTCAATGATCTTAGAGAAAGCAGGCAAGATAGATATGGGGCGATAGTTGTTGATACAGTCTCTGTCACCACCTTTATGGATAGGATGGATAAGGGCTCTTTTAAATGCTTGAGGAAAGATTCCCGATGTGAATGCCAGGTTACAAATGTAGGCGAGTGGTTCGACTAGAATACTTCTGTATCTTTTAATAAAGCTATTAGAAATACAATCTAAACCAATTGCACAATCATTTTTTAGTTCATTTATAGTTAAGTCAATTTCATCAGCGTCTGTTAGAGAAAGAACAAATGACTGCGACTGACTCTGGATACTAGGGAATATAGGAGAGGGCGGTGATATTGGTCTCTGTAATTTGTTTGCTAAAGTCATTCCGATATTTACAAAATATTGGTTAACAGAATTAGCTGACTCTATAGGGTTATTGTTCGCGATTAAATCAGACGCGGGAGTTTTAATTTTATTTGTATACGTAATATTTTTGATGACCTTCCAGAGTTTTTTAGTATTATGTTTAGCATTGTTGATTTCAGATTTTTCATATTCTCTTTTAGCATTTTTTATTAATGAATTGCAGAAATTACGATAGCGAGTGTAGGTTAATTTGTATGTTTCATTTTTTGGGTCTTTTTTTGTCTTTGCATAAAGTTTATCCCTGTTCCTTATACACTTTAACATACCTTTTGTAATCCAGGGTTTGAGGATATGCTGGCGTCTGGGAGTAGGTGTAGTTTTAGTGCAGATGTCTAGTTTATTTTGTAAGGTAGTAATAAGAAAGTCAACAGCCTCATTAATATCCGTCATTGATAGAATCGGGTCTAAGTCCACTTTGGTGAGAAGCACGTCAAGGGAAGCATAATCCACTCTCTTAATTATCCTGGAAGGTTTTAGATTATTTGGGAGCATATTCATGCTAATTATGACGCTGTAGTGGTCAGTTATGGTACTATGTGCAACGAAACACTTCACGGGAAATTTGGTCTTAAGGATGACATGGTCAAGACACGTGTGTGAATGAGTTGGGATATTGAATGCAGGTAACATACCATGCGCAGCCAAAAGATTTAAATAATTTTCTGCTCTACCATCTCTTGACGTATCTGCAATATCTATATTAATATCCCCGGTTATAATTATACTCTTAAATGTCGCTAATTTTTTAAGTAAATTATCTACGGACTCTAAGAAGCTAGAGGTATTTTTTTCTCCCGGGCGACGATATATAGCAAGAATAACGGTACTACTACTCACTTTTATCATAAGACAGTTGGCATCCATGAGTAATGGTTCCGATATTTTGTAACTATTTGTAGATTTGTAGTAGACTACGACACCCTCGTTTTGCGTCTTATTATTGGTTGTAGATGCGTGGTTGTAGCCATCTAACTCAGGTATACGGTTATTTGTATGAAGCCAACATTCGGTCAATATAAGTAGGTCCCAATGAATATTAGAACTATGCAACAATGTTTCAAAGTGTGGTAAGTTACAGTGAATGCTTCGGATATTTTGCACAATCATACTTAGAGACTTGTTGATCGGATAAAGCATGTCAGCATGAATATTTTCTATATCACAGGTAGTACTATTGGCCACTGTCATATTATCCAATTCATAGTTAATGTGAGTATTCATCTGATCGAATGTAAATGTGTAAGTTTCTTAAATTGGAATAACTGAGGTTTGGCAGAACAGTGTAGAACTTATCGTATATTATGACAATAATGTTAGGGATGTATATAGTACACATTGTATAATTATGAGATGGAGATAAAATTAACTTTTTATGTAAAAATAGTAGCATGTCAAAGTGTAAATTAGTTCGGTATAAGTGTGTTTTCTGGTTTGTATGGGTTTTGGGTATTTGTGATTGTGTGTTTGATAGTTTATAAATAGAATTAGTGTGTGTAAGATTTAACAGGTTTATGTTGTAACAAAAAATAACAGTATTAGTAAATTTAAATAAGATAGGATCTAGTCACTTTTGCGTGCTTAATTTAGCAATATCATCTTCACAGTCTATGCGGGCATACGGTTGTCCTTCCTTGCGCTGAATAAAAACCTTTCCGAATGTAGTCCAACAGGTGGCCTGTTGGTGGGTCTTCGTAAACTCTCGGGCTAGATAAAACAAACGTCTCGTTTTGCTAGTTAAATTATCCGACACATAAACCGGAGAAGGTTTTCCTTGAATCTTTAAATGACTAGTATTAATTTTTTCTTCTTTCCCTTTCCCTTTATTGAAACTAATCACGGATTTAATCAAGTTTTCTTTCCGTAATGTTGTGGAGAAGTCCACAATAATAGGTCCTGGTTCATTCTTAGTTTTTATCCTGTAAATATCGCGAATTTCTGCGTCCTGAATCGGCTGATTTATAGCTTCGCTGAGGTGCAAAACATGGGCTTGTAATTCCTGTTTAGTCTCTGGTTTAGTCACGGGGATATTACGAATTTCAATAGTCGACGATTTAAGGTTTCGTTCCAATTGATCTACCTTCGCTTCTAATGTTTTGATCTGGTTTTTTTGAGATGAATTTTCTTTGGCGAGTGTTTCAAATTGTTGTAGTAAGGTGTCATACATACCGGAAAGAAACTCTAATGATTTTAGAGACTCGGAGGTTTGATTTTTAATAGCTTCCATATCCTGTTTTATTGATCTAAATTCCGCTTCCTGTTTTTTTTGAATGTCACAGAGGAGCTCTTTAAGTTCAGTATTAGCTACATCACCATGTTTACGCTTTGACCTCCTTGAAACGTTGGGAATATCCTCAGAGTCTAATGTATTTAATGCAGTATCGGAGTGGTAGTGTATGACAGGTGCATCTACCTTGAGCGCCGAACTGGGTGGCGAACGCTGGACTGACATCGCTATTTTAATCTATTGTGGTGTTATAAGTAAACGCCTTGCAAATATGTCTAAATAATGTCACAACGCCTATTGCTGAACAGTATTGTAAGGCGCTTTTGAGCGTCGGCGCAAGGAGAGAGGCGTGTCCTTGAACGTGACGTATATGTGCAATATCCAGTGTAGAGGGACTCACGTGAATATACTCGTCTTCTTCTTTCACGTGGTGTTCTCGCTCGCTTGTTACACGATATGCGCTCCGCGTTATGCGCTCCTAGTACAACACTTGTTTTAATATCGTAATTTTTGTAAATATTTTAAATTAAAATTAGCAATAAATTGTTGTAAATACGTCTGTACCACACAGAGTCCACGGGGGGAGAGGATTGTGATGAAACTTTACAGTATTATTGTTTATACATCAGAATAACATACAGGCTTTAAATTATAACGATATTTTGGGAAATTCCCACGGGATTGGGGAAAAACTATTCCACGCGGACGAAGTCGCGGGATAAAGCTAGCTTATTTATAATTAAAATACTGATTGAATTGATTTGAAGCAGCGGTAGCCTAATGGCTAGGGCGTCGGACTTGCAATCATCTGGTTGCAGGTTCGGAATTGCACCACCCATTGCACTACCCACATTGCTATTAAGCTTTTTTTATTAATAAAAAAAATATTACCTTAGTGATATATCCACCCCTTATTCCAACGTGAACCAATCCAGTAACTTCACTATCTTCTTAAAACAATCACACGCCAGATATTGCCTCATTTGCATTTAATTATCCACTACTGTTGTGTAATACGCAGCAGTAAGATTTTATTCGCTTTCTTGAGCTCGAGTGGGTAGTTATAAATGTACTCAGTTCAGTTGTTAAGCGAATTCAATTCTGTGTGTAATGGTATGATGTATTCCTTAGGGTTAACACACAAAATCACATTTTATTCCCATCTGGACTAACGGCGGCTTAGCGGTCATAGCGTCTGGTGTATTTAAATACATCAGACGCTATGACCGCTAAGCCGCCAACCTGCGTCTTCTGGTTAGCCAGAAGACGCAGGTTCGAACCCTGCCCGCAGTCGTATTTTTCTTTCACTAAAATAACTTTAAAATCTTTGCATGGAAAATGCCTAAAAAAATACAAAAATAAATTTTATTCCAAAGTGAAAACAAAAACTTGATGCCAGTTTTTAAGTTGATTTTTATCTAACTTCCATAAACATCCAATTCCCACTAAACTTTTATAAAATTAAATCCATTTCCCACTAAACTTTCATAAAATTAAATCCATTCTCGTAAAATAAATTCCAAACCGCAATATCCAGTAGGATCTATATTACGGTGTATTTTCCTCCTAACATCTCACTTATCTCCAACCAGAGAGAAAGCAATACAGCCTGAAGATTACTCTATAAATCTGCAAAAATATTCTAAGATAAACACGGAAAAGGCGCCGGCGGTGGTGGCATCGATTTTTCAAGAGGGTACGAAGCTATATTGGCTTTGGATATGGTATGTTTTTAACCAGACTGCCTCGTTAGTCTAGTGGTCCCAATCGCGACTGCTACGCTGGGTTCTATTCCCAGGTCGTGTGTGTGTTATTGGTTTTTTTCTATGAAATTCTCAATAGCAGCTCGGAGTTTGGATATGTGCCCAGATAATGGCAATAAACCCGTTTCCTATTACGTGGAACCTAAACTTACTGGTGAACTGTAGATGTACATTAAGTGCGTCTCCGTCTATCCCTTAGGGGAAAAACTGTGATGGCATGTTATGTAAAAACAATATATTAATTTGAAGTTAAATAATTGTCTATTATATAATTAACGTACAGGTATAGTCTGCCACTTAAAGGACGAGTTGTGAGCAGAACAAACCAGAGTCCACGCATCGCCAAACGACATCGCGGCAGGCCCAGAAGGAGATGACGGGACAAGCTAGACCTTTATTAAAAGAATTGGCCGCAAAAAGTTCCGAACCGAAAGAGTGGAATGAGGGTAGGAAGGCCTTTGCCTTGAAGTGGGACGAACATGAATGAAAAAAAAAAGTTACAGACATGTTTAAATGATGCAACGTATGTATAGACTTGTTTACATGATGCAACATTAACAACAGCTAGACCACATTGTCATTTATGATCCACAACATACCTTACATACCGCATCCACCCTTTCTCAGATCCACACAAATACCAAGATCGTCGGTAGCACGACAAACTTGCGCCTCCAAAGGGAAGTTATTTGCATAAGATTTTAAAACAGCAAACGGTTGATCGCTAACATTTTAGCCCCGAGTCAACACTGAGACACTTCCAGTTGAAATATTTATACAGCGTATGTAGTATATGTTCGTTTGTTGGAACGGAAGATACTTAGATAGAAAGAGAAGAAGATATATTTGGTAAGCAGTAATGTACTATTTAAAAAAATTGATACGATTAGTGGATCATCGCGACAATATGGGACTATGTTCTAAATTTGAATTATATTCTATACGCTATCCATATTTCGGATTTGAATAAGAAAAAAATAACATACTATCACGCCTGTATTCCCCAAAGAGTTAGGTGCAGAGGTGTACTAAAGGACACCCGCACTTAACCGGTATATTGTTTTAAAAAAAAGCTTACTAGCAATGTGGGTCACATATGCTACTATTCTTGTTAACCCCTCATACTACTACTAAGCTAAAATGCTTGTATTACGAGTAGGTCCACATCGGTAGAGCAATGGTTTAGGCTCCAAATACGGGGCGAGCCTATTGCCATTAACCGGGCACAAATTCATACTATAGCGTAACAGTCGCCGCCAGAAATTTGCTTTTTTTTGTTTAGTAAACAAAAATTGACAATTATTATTAAACTGTTTGCCTTAATATTAGTTTCGCCATTTAATTATCAAATCTTAGGTGAATAAATCAAATCCTAAAAGCTTATAGATTACCTTCTGAACAATTTCAAATAAAATACACATGTAATTGTGGCGTTGTCACGCGAGATGGCGTGACGGTGCAGTTCGACAGTTGGACGTTCCTGGAGTTAATATTGAAAATGGGGCCGGCTTGGAACAATAATATCAAGGGATACAGCTTGTCGCCTTTGAAACGCAGCACTTGGCAATAAATTGTGTGAATATTGGAATTATTTTGTGGTGAGTCGCAGAATCTTATTAGCTTAGAAAGATTTTTATAAGAAAATAATCTCATTATTGAGTGCAGTGATAGCCTAGTAATAATATTGCCATTGGACTGCAAGTAAATGGGCTCAAGTTAAAATCTAAGGCATGCACCTCTGACTTTTCGAAGTCATGTGCGTATTAATGCTTAAATAAAACGCTTCATTTAAACGGCGAAAGAAAATATAGTGAGGAAACCTACACGCCTGAGAAATTTTCTCGAATCTGCCAACCCGCGTTAGGCTAGCGTGGTGGACTACAGCTTAATCCCTCTCTTTCTATCAGGAGACTCGTGCCCAGCAGTGGGACAATAATGGGTTACTGATGATGAATCCCAGTAGGTATAAATAAGTACCTACTTAAAAATCACTTGAAATATTGTCAGGAAATTGATTGCAATTGGCTTGAGTAAAGACGATAACTGTTATTAACTTAACACATTAAATAAGGCTTCAGTTTTTTTTCAATGCTACAGATATCCTATATTCCATTATTTTAAATCAACAGATGTACTACAAAAATATTACAGTATGCAACATTCTATTAAAAATTAAATTAATTTAATATTTGTCTTTTAAATTCGCATATACTATAATCTTTAACGTATTGAGTAATTCCTCAAGCTATCTGAAGCACGCAACGCGTTAATATTATGTTGCTGCGGTAATTTACCCACTGCGTCGAATAAAGACTGTATGCTACTCGAGTTTATTGTTTATATTAACGATATTATAGTCTTATTTAAGTTAGCAAGTATCTGGGAGGAAATTAGCATCATTTTTGCCTAAAAGATCAAAACCAGCCTATCCAAAAAAGAATATGAAAGAAGAAAGAAAGATAAACACGTTTATTGAGACCAAGAGACAACATACAGATAAAATTATCAATGGAGATAGAAAAAAAACTATGTTCATTAGGTGTGCTGTTGGCATGTTTGCCTCGAATGGGTTTCCAGCTCAGCATTATGCATATTGTATTTCATACCCAATTAAATATGAGAATATTTTCATAAAACAATTTTTACAAAGCAGAACTGTACCCAAATTTCCTCTTAACCAATATTTTTGGATTTGTTAAAGTCAAAAGATTACGTTAAACTCTTGAGAAAACAGCTAGCAAAAACCATTCAGATACTTAATTTTAGATAAACTAAGGTTAAAAAATAGATCAAGTCTGACGTCTAGTGCTTTTAAAACTATAAAACTTTTAAAATTAACTTCTGATCCCGATTCCTTGTTACTCACTGTTCAACTCGCATATCTAATAACATAAGTTCTATTGTCTGGACTTTAAAAGAGACCATGATTCTCTGAGTTTGTTTCGACATTTCTTCTCAGAGGTCGTCAGATAGGAAACGTCGGCGCCATCTAGTTAAAAAAAATATGTAAAAAATCGACTTGTAAAAGTGTCTTTAAAAGATCTATTTACAGAAATAAATATCATTTCATTTCATTTCACAGTTTGTTTTGATTTTTTCCAAACAATACAACGTAAACAGTTTGAAGCGGCGGTGGTAACCGAAATAACCTAACCTAACCTGGATGAATGGGTGTCCACCACCGTGCGTTTCTCAAGAAACTTCTTACCGCGCACGACTACTCTGTGGAATCAATTACCAGCGGATGTATTTCCGATCCGGTACGACATGGCAACCTTCAAGAAGCGAGCCTATTCGTATCTAAAAGGCCGGCAACGCATTTGCAACCCCCCTGGTGTTGTAGGTGTCCATGGGCGGTGATGATCACTTACCATCAGGTGACTCGCTTGCTCGTTTGCCTCCCTCTATTATAAAAAAAAAATAAAAAATGGCTAGGGCGTCGGACTTGTGATCATGTGGTTGTCAGTTCGAAACGTATCCATTGCACTACTGACGTGATGCTTCTATTACGAGTAGGTACTCGTAATAGAAGCATTTAGCTTAGTACGAGGGGTTAACAAAAAAAAGCGCAATACCTAAAAGTAATTCTGAATCGACTAAGAAGCAGTACCTACTGAATCAATTACAGTGGTTTATATCAATAATTATAATCTTGTCATTTTAGTGAAGGAATGGTTCAATTGCGTGCAGGATCCGAACCTGCGTCATCTGGTTAGATACACCAGACGCTATGACCACTAAGCAACCACGAGTCTCACTTCATCATCATCATCATCATCGTCAGCCCGTATTCGTCCAATACTGGACGTAGGCCTCTCGAGTATCACTTGCCAGGCCGAAATTTGCCTTCACATTTTTTTTAAATCAAGAAAAATCCATCACCGTTGGTTTCTGATAAAAAAATATATATTCGTCCTCTGGGAGAGAGGCCACGGGCAAAAGCTAGTTCCAGTAGGTAAATAATAATGCTCTAAAAATATCAATTTCATAAAGCTGACAGCCATTACAAAATGTAATACACGGCGATTCGTTTTGGCGTCTGTTGTGAGATGCGCAAAGGCAAGTTAGTATTGCGCCGGCGACTCGTAACGAGTAACTACTAACACTACACTACGGTACCAATTGCTTGTATTTATACTAACATCTTTGTGTAGGGCTGCTACTCGTACAAATCTTTTTCTATTAATGATCAGGGGAAATTATTTCAATATTGATAATTTTTGAGAAAGTGTTTCAAATTGTACATAAATACCTAAGATATAAATTCAAAACTTCGGGAATTACTATCATAAATGTGATTTCATCGTGAGACATTCCATAAAAGGTAGTGTTGTATTTATACACGGAAGAGATAAATAAGGTTGGAAAGGCCCTAGCTGCTGTTTTGTACTAGGACCAGTGTCGCCGCTTTACTCCCACTATTTCAATTCCCAAACATACGCAACATTATCTTTACAAGTTTTTCGCACACAATCAAATCACACACACATAAATCAGTGGGCAGCAATTTGTTCACACACTAGCACCAAGCTCTCGTAGGCATTAGACACACACGCGCAACACGCATACGCTAGTGCTTGAAAAGCCGACTGAGAATTTATCGATATTTTTATCGATACATTCTCAGTCTGTTATGTATTTTTATATTGAATGGGGAAAAGGGGAACATAAAAATCAAGAACTATTTTCATTTAATTTAAAAGAATTACTGTCCTTGGAACAAAACGTAATCATTAAGCAATTAGGGGAAATCTAACATAACATAATAGAGTTATAACATAACATTATTATAATTAATTGCATAATATTTCGAATAGAATCAAATATTAAAACGTATAAAATAGGTAGGTACGTATAGTATGTGACTTAGATTTGACTAGACTATATTGTATCTATTCAGTATTAAAATCGAAGTAAAATAAAATGGTCTATGCCTCTTCATCTTCATTCATTCAATGATTCATATAATATAAAATACATCTAACTAAAAATATACTCTCATCAATTAAATATTTAATATTTCAAAAATAATCTTTGTCAAACGTAAATATAGATGAGAATTCTATCGATGCTTTTATTTACCTCGATATCGATAGATGTACGCCGTGCATCACTCACGGCCAACCCCGGCAAATGACGAACAACGGCTATGGTTGAAGCGTAGAGAACGCAATGCATGCAGTACATTGCAAGCGGACTACGACATCGTGTTGATTAAGCGAGAACACATCGGGCAATGTATTTTATTTGTAACTTGTTGCAATAATATGATTGATGTTTTGAATTTCATAGTAATCAGTATATTTTTATGTTTTTACCAATTATTTTGCAATTAAATGCTATTTTTGACTTACAGATGGAAAGATATACCTCCTCGCTATATACTGGTGGTCTGACATTTTGTCTATTACGTAAGAATAACACAACACGGCAGTTTAAAGCGGAGCTCTGTTCTCTGAAGTAGTCATAAGCACACTAAACGCGGCGAATGTATGATTCGGGCGAGTTATGATTTTCTAATCAAGACTGTGGCGCGCCTGCCCCGCCCACATGGCCATTCCAATCTTCTTTATCTCTTCCGTGTATTTATATTTCATTAGATATCTTCTTCTTCATAGCCATTTTTGGATTTCTGACGATAGTCAGAATATAGATATAGATAGTGATAACTAACGATTGCCATAGGTGCTTATTTTTTTTATTATATTTTAGCATTAAATAATGCTAAATGTTCACAAATATATGACTTTTCTAATCGTATCTCTACTCGTTTAGTACACCAGACGCTTTTACTTACATAACCAGAGAGCAGGTTCAAACCCTACAGGAGATCGAATTTTTCTTTCACTAGAAATTTTGTTTAATTAGAAAGTTCATATCTTTGTGATTGTCATAGGTGTTCGTATGACAACCGGGATCGTTCAGGTGCCGAGGTACGGGAGACCCTCTCTTTTTGTTAATAATGGTCGCCTATACCCATAGACTGACCTTGGCAGGCATAGCTGCTTAACCTTAACCAGATTTGTTGATAAGAGAAGTCTTAACTTAGGTTGTTATTTTGTCGAAATACAAGGCAAACATTTGATTAGGTAACCCACGTTCCACCTTGCGACGCTCTTCGCGTTATTATTATTGAAATCAATATTACCACAAGGAAAAACGTAAAGCAAAATAGAGTTCATTTCTGTATATATTTTTAAAAGGCTACTGTAATAACCAAAGCAATTTCAACTCCCCACAGACGTATACTTCAAACTAAGATAAATTCCACAGTCTCCGTATTGACAGATCATCCATAGAGTTGTCACAGCGTCCAAGTGAAGAAATCTTGGAGATCATCTAGACCAAAACGGCTCCTATTCTAAAGAGACTGAAGTTGAAAATGCCATAACAGAAGATAAAGTGCAGGATAATAATTTAAAAGGGGAGCAACTTGAAATGGCAACTATCGATCATTTTGCAAAGGAATTGTATTAGCAGATATTTAAAACGAAAACTGTAATGTTTAATGGTTTCTGTGGGGGTCCATTGAGGATTTAAAGTAGACTGGATTGGGAATGAATGCAAAGTAAGTAATAATTAATTGATGATCCATGTTTCAAGATATTTTCGTTTTTATTTTGTAGGAGTTAAGATCAGTAATGGGTATAATTTTATTATAGATACATTGTGCTATTCGTATATTTGATGTTCCCAAATTCCGATAAGTTACTCAACCCTTAATTGGCTGTGAGTCTTCATTTGTAATAATTAATGCTTATGCGATGTAGCCAAATCTACATACGTGTAACCTTAACTTAATCTACTTTTTTTAATTGTTTTTTTTAAACCTACCGGTAATGTCGGAAATTGGGATAGTATTTTTTTATGAAAATACCAATAAATAGAGCACGCTGGCAGCTACAAACAGTTACTAAATAAATACATCCTCTTTCCGGGCGTTAGTTAGCTAATGACTGTATGTAGACTCAAAGCTCAGCTCTAGAACTGCGTTTGCTGTCGCTGCCATCAGCTGCTTCGCGTGAACCGGTAAAAGAGTGAGCATGTATGGTTAGATGGAAGGTGGGTCAGTATCTGCGGAGAGACCAGGTACACAGTAGACCTGAGGTGTCCATGAAGCCCCCTAAGCTGTGATGGTCTTCGCGGCAGACCTTTTATCCTGTTAAAGCCTTAACAGGCCCCTGCGTGTTAAGCCTTTTCCGATAAGGCTACAGTACTGCGAGCAAAGGAGGGAGGCTTTCCGTTCTTCCTTTGGAACAATAAAAAATAAGAAGCCTCAGCATCTCTCACCACGGGCCGCATATTCACAAAGACGCGTCGCCAACAGAACTTATCAAATAACTTTTGATTATCATTGATATTATGTAAAGATAAATGTGAAGGCAAATGTCGACCTGGCGAGTGGGACTCGCGGTGGCTTAGCGGTCATAGCGTCTGGTGTTCCTGACCAGCAATCCTGCCCGCAGTCGTATTTTTCCTTCACTAAAATTACTTTATAATCTTTGCATGGAAATGCCTAAAAATACAAAAATTATATCATTGATATTATTTAGAAGGTCCATAAAATGTCGGCATATTTTTCATTTAAACTTCCAGCAGATTATAATATAATCCAGTACACTGGATGTCATTTTGCTGAGTCCATTGATGCTACGTCACAGATTCAAAGTGATTTATAGCAAGCACTGCATGGAAGCCAATAATATCCATTTCAGTAATTACAAGTTGAGACAAGACTGATGATCGAACGAAGCTCAGTACGGAATACAAACGTGATCGGTTTTGCTTTAAAAGTGCAGATGTCTATGCATTTGAGTAATGAAAGGATTGGGATAGCTGATCATTGTTAATGACGCTTGTCAATATTGTGCGTGAGAGTAAAAAGGGATTTTATTGAAAACTTGGAAAACAAATATAGGATTCAACCAGCAACAATACCAAATCCAAAAATAAGAATTCACAGTTAAAAAAATGCACGATATGGAGGTAGATAACAGTGTTGTTACCTAATATTCATGGAGTCTGGAGTCTGGATTTGTGCCCGGAAAATGTGCTAAACATTGTAATGGGTCCTAAACATATCGGCGACCTGTGGGTGAACATTAAGTACACCTCTGCCTAACCCTCGGGGAATACAGGCGTGGTGATATGTTACGTTGTGTTCAAAAAAGAAATCACACATGTTTCATGATGAAATAATGCGTGTGAATAAATAAATGATTAAGTTAAATAACGCATAAACTGAAAATGCTTATAACTTCCTAATTTTAAACCAATTCTAATTTTGTTATTCTATTATGCTAACAGTTTTATGTCATGTAACCGATTCAATGAAAAATGCAGATATTTTACTGATTTCGTAAAATCTGACATTTAAAATATCTCCTACTTATCCAAGTTCACATTACTACAACATGAAATATTTTAATCCTGACTAAAAAATAAAAAGCCCGTCTTCTTGCGCACACGCAGCCCTAAATTTTACGCGCAATTTTAAATTCCGAACGTCCATTGTTGTCGCCTATCCACTCCTATATCGGCCATATTTTATTCCTGTTACGCCACCATTTTACCAAGACCCATGAGAACTCGAAACATAACTAGCAATTACTTTGAATGCCATAAATTGTTTGGAGTCTCAGAGGTCTTGCTAAATTGGTCTTGTAATCGCTATAATGTTCAAACTATCCTTGTCCTAATAAGGTGTGGTTGTACATTCGTAGTTTTGGGATTAAGATTAGCTCTGAAATTGTATTATTGAAGGAGAAAATAGTAAATGTATTGCGTGTTGGTTGAATATATAAACGTGGGTAGGAATGATTTGTAATGTTGGGCAAAATAGTCGATTATTCGGATTATCTCGTTACTTTGTAGTGAGGGTCAGCAGGATTAAGATCAGCATGGGGGATTACGCCGTTGATAAATATGTAAAGGGACCTATAAGCCTATTTTTTAACATTGGCAGTAAAATATAAGCGTCTGCGAATTTAAAGAAGAATGTAATATGTATCGCATAACTTGAGTTTTCCTTTTTTTAATACCTTGTCTACTGACTACGAAATCAAAAAGTAATTTATGTAGGCTTGTTCCACTATCGCCTTTCCTGCTGCTGCTTTCCGCCATCTTTGCAGTATGCGTCTTGTTTTGGTACCGGAGCCTCGAATGATCGTCTTAAGCCTCGCGCCGCCCTCAGATTCACCGTCTTCATCGTCTTCAATATGAACCGTTGGACCGCACGCCACCCGAGCACACAACCACGCTGCGTCGGATAGGTTATGTCGCCGGTACTTCTTCGTCTTACGTCTTCTTGGCTCCCCTGAGTCTGTGCAGATCCCGGACGAGCCCCCAAAATATGTGGGGATCTGCTCAGAGTCAGTGTAGATTAGTAAGAAAAGTATAAGACGTTATAAAAGGTTTTAAGTTTTAATAAAAGTTTATTTAAATATCTCTGTTTTTGACTCTGAGTATTTCCCCACATTTATATACTTATCGTCACGCCTGTCTCCGATGGGGGTAGGCAGAGACTATAGATTTCCACTTGCCACGATCCTGGCACACTACTTTCGCTTCATCTCCATTCATTAATCTCTTCATGCATGACCGTCGGTTTAGGGTTTAGAAAATAATTTGTACAATATATTTTTTATAGGTTAATTGGGCAAATCAGCAGATGAACACCTGCTGTTAAATAACAACCGCCACTAATAGATGGGCTGTGTTCTTTAAGCATTGTCTAAGCTACCATTAAGTAAAGGAGAAGGAAGAAGTCTGAAGGCGAAATTTGGCCTCCTGCACTCCACACGCAACAGTATGCATGCTGCTATCATCATCAACCCATTACATTGTCCCACTGCTGGGCACGGGTCTCCTCTCAGAACGAGAAGGATTAGGCTATAGTCCGCCACGCTAGCCTACTGCGGGTTGGCAGACTTCACATGCCGTCAAGAAAATCTCTCAGGCATGCAGGTTTCCTCACGATGTTTTCCTCCACCGTTTAAGCGCGTGATAATTAATTATTAATACGCACATGACTTCGAAAAGACAGAGGTGCGTGCCTTGGATTCGAACTCGAGACCTTTGAGTTGGCAGTTCAATGGTCATATCACAAGGCTAATCACATGCTGCTATATCACATCGATATTCTGTGGAAAGGCAGTACTTCCCCGGCTGTGTCGATTCTGCTGGCATGTAGACAAGCCAGCGAGATACTAGGTACTACTAGAGTACCTACATATATATCTATGTTTTATAGAATACTAGCTTCCCGCCCACGGCTTCGCCCGCGTAGTTTCTCGGCTTTTCTATTCTAAAATATGTATGTATTATACATATAAACGTTCCTCTTGAATCACTCTATCTATAAAAAAAAACCGCATCAAAATCCGTTGCGTAGTTTCAAAGATTTAAGCATACAAAGGGACATAGGGACAGAGAAAGCGACTTTGTTTTATACTATGTAGTGATAGAATATATGACTACCTCATTAGTCTACTGGTCCTAAGCGCGACTGCTACGCTAGAGGTCCTGGGTTCGATCCCCAGGTCGAGCAAAGTGTTATTGGGTTTTTCTATGAAATTCTCAGTAGCAGCTCGGAGTCTGGATTTGTGCCCGGTTAATGGCAATAGGCTCGCCCCCTATAACATGGGACCTAAACATACCGGCGAAATGTGGGTGTACATAAGTGCGCCTCTGCCTAACCCTTCGGGGACTATAGGCGTGTATAGTCCCGCCTATATAGAATAATACGTTTGGCACGGGCACAATATAAGAATCTATATTATTTATACTGTGGCACGGATAGCTTATACAAAGTACGGCGACCTGCTATCAAGGGCGCCAAGAAAGAATTATGTTGTCCTTTTGTATCGTCCAAAATGTATGGTTAAGGCAAGATGATGCGATAATTATGTCAATTATGTACCAAAAAGCACTTTTATCAAGGGAGCTGGAATATATTATATTTCTATGATACAGGATCTCATTAAATGTCATACATACGGAGACACCCAACAATGAAGAGCATCAGAATAAAGACGGAAAAGATATTGTGTTGAATATAAAGAGTAACATAGAATTTGAACGTGATTTTTTAAGGCATTTTCCATGCAAAGTTTTTTTTTCTCTTTACTTAAGGGCTTTGTCGCTGTGCGATAATGTCGCCCAGTTTATTAACACACAAATTAATACATAGATAACAGTTACAGTTTTCGAATCACTTGTAAACGTAGCTCCGCCAACTTGTACAGCATCCTGGCCCGCTCCGACATCGGTCGAGCCAGAATGCTGTTACATAAGCCAATATCATACAATTTCGTTGAACCAAATATAACTGTTGTCATGTCCTTGTTCCGAAGACATTCCATCAAAATGTGTTGGACATCCCCTACTACACCACATTCATCACAATTGGGGGATTGTTTTTTTTTTTCATAAGATATGCAAATTTGTTTGAGGGAATATGTCCAGAACGCAATCTTAAAGCAGTTACCAGGGTGTTTTTTTTTTTTTTTTTTTTTAAATCTTACTAGCAATGTGGGTCGCACATTACTAGCAATCTTGTTAACCCCCCGTACTAAGCTAAATGCTTGTGTTACGAGTGGGTTCACGTCGGTAGTGCAATGGGTGGGGTTCGAACCGGCAACCACATGATCGCAAGTCCAACACCCTAGCCATTAGGCTACCGTCGCTTCAAACCGTTGTTTCTATTTAACAAATTTTGATCAAAGCAATGCAAAGATTAAAACATAAATATCAAAAACGTAAATTAAAAATGTAAAGGCAAATTTCGTTTTGGCGGGTGGGACTTGCGGTGTCGTAATGGTCATTGCGTCTGGTGTATCTAAGCAGAAGACGCAGGGTCGAATCCTGCCCGCAGTCGAATTTTTTCCTTCACCAAAATAACTATTACATATATCAACAGTTTAGGGCTCCTTGCAGAACGCCTCATTAAATACAATTAGTGCTAAAGTTAAAGTTAATTAAGAAGTCATTCTGTCTCCGACAACTGCATCTAATTAACAGAAATACAATAATTAATTTTCTGTATTTAGCGCTAATTAATTTTGTGACTCATAACGTTTCGAGTTTAAGCTTTAATACAACAATTTAAAAACTGAGTAAGCCTGGGTCGAGCAGATTTTTGTTTTTTCTTTGCTTTGAAAGTTTTATTCAAGTTGCATTGTTTCAAGTTTTATTGAGTTTGGATTTGGCAATAAGCTCGCTTGCTATTACATAGAACCTAAAAATACCGGCAAACTGTGGGTTTACATTGGTACGCATCTGCCTAACCCTTCGGGTAATAACAGGCTTGATGGTATGTATAAGAATAAAACCGCCCTAAAACCCTTATAAAAATAATGATGTGTCCAAAACAGTTTAGGTAGTCGGTGCCTTTCATTTGATTGAATCTTTTGTTTTCGCTATCAACTTCCAAAACAGTTTTGGACATAACATTAATTTTATTATGATTTCAAGACGGTTTTACTTCTTGTTAAAAGATGTTTTTTTAGTAAATTGAATCGTCATCTGAACTTTGAGTGGTCACATCCTCAACCTCAGATCAAATAAAAAGTAAAGATGGAACTTTGCGAACAAGGAAGTGAGGCCGGTTAAAACTACGTCTTGCCGTGTACAAACACAATTACACGCAAAATGAACAAAATGATAAGCAACTCCCAAAAATGCCAGACAATCAAAAATCCCCGCAGCACGCATGCGCCAGCGCATCCGAATTCGTTTTCGATTCGATCGGAATAAATTTTTGACGTGCTCGATTTTCGATATTCCTTTGGTTTCGTATGCTTTTTTGCTCTTTTCGAGCATAAAGCGAGGACAATGCGGTCGGGGCGTAACGAATAACTTGATTTATATATAAATGCGTGTGCGCCGCCGGCCTTGTATTGGACACCGCTACTAATAATAAGTCTGTGAGTATGATACCTTATATGTGATTTTATGAATGTATGAATAGTTTACGTTATTGAACTTAAAATTAAGCGGTGTGTTTGATGATATTCATTTTGATTATGTAGGAAAATATTGAGTTTGTAACAAAATCTATGTAAACAGACTTTTTTATACTTTCTGTCTAAAAATAGAGGATTTGGCCAAAATTAACATTAATACCAAAATCTTCTACGATAACGATTTTTAAGCAATAGTTTATACTCAATTGTGAATAAGTTATTGTTAATTTGTTTAGCCTTAAAGGGTCATAATAAAGCTCTTCGAGAAGACCCTTCCAGTAGCTAGCCCTTATAACTAGCCCTCAAAATCACATTTCAACCAGAAATTAAATCGTCACAAATTCGCACCAACTTTTTCGCAAGTAAAACCACATTGAGTCACTAGTTAAGAGTAATACCATGATTTGTTTAGCACTATAATCTCAGATCAAATAAAACGTTAAGATGGAACTTTGCAAACAAAGAAGTGAGGCCGGCTAAAACTACGCCTTGCCGTGTACAACACACAATTACACACACACGTGTATTAGTTAACTACGCCTTATCTTGTTAGTCGAGCTTTCGATAGCTCGATAGCTCGACTGACAAGATAAGGCGTAGTATCGGTATTATATGTATGTGCGTGTAATTGTGTGATGTACACGGCATGGCGTAGTTTTAGCCGGCCTCACTTCTTTGTTCGCAAAGTTCTTTCTTAACTTTTTATTTGACCTGAGACTTAAATGGCCTGTAAGCAGGCTTATGCATTTTGTAGGCGCGAATGCCCGTTCAATCGCTTTTATGGTGTCCTGTGTTGTTCTTATGGGGAATTATAGCAACTTAGTGCAGATTAATGATAGGGTTAGCTGCTGATTTTATGTGGGCTTCAGGTGATTAAGTTAGGCTGTGGCAAACAATGGAGTGGACTTTACAGTGGAGGGAATTTGAAATAATGTAACAGATTTCGAAGATGTTATACTGTATTGTAGATTTTTATAACTACAATACACACTGTATTGTAGTTATAAAAATCTACAATACAGTTTAACTTCTTTGAAATCTGTTATATAATTTCAAAATCTATACCTTCGTCTTATTTTTATCTTTGTCTTGTAAAAGGTTCGGCAAAGGTGGGAAATAAATCAACAAAGGCAACGATAGCAAATTTTACGCGGTTGTCGCAAAAAATATTTTTTATTTTGAGAACCGCGTAAAATTTACATCCCACGTGTATTCTCCAGATGATTTGGTAGAGGGAGTACCTACTTATGAACACATTAATGGTTTTTTTTCTCATGAAAAAATCCTATACAAAATCCCAGTTATATTACTCGCCCTGGAAATTTAACCCAATATCTCATGGTCAACAGCCGCGATTATACCAATAAAACAGTTACCTTAAATGAAAATTCAATTCAAATATATCAGGTTTTTTTACCTCGCTAGTCTAGTGGTCCCAATTGAGACTGCTACGCTAGAGGTCTTGGGTTCGATCCCCAGGTCGAGCAAAGTGTTATTGGGTTTTTCTATGCAATTCTCAGTAGCAGCTCGGAGTCTGGATTTGTCCCCTATTACATGGGACCTAAACATACCGGCGAACTGATGGTGTACATTAAGTACACCTCTGCCTAACCCTTCGGGGAATACAGGCGTAATGGTATCAGGTATTTTTTTGCCTTTACACATCGGGGACAAATAATCTGGCCGTTTCTAAAATAGTCTTATACCAATGTTTGTCAGTAACATTGACTTCTTATACATTCGCGTTGCAAAATTGGTAGTCACTGAGTGTTGAATACAGTAGGTAGGTGGCATTATAAATTTAAAACGCAGCCCTCGTTAAAATATCGGGTTCTGTCTCTTTGTTTGTTTGTCTGTGCGTGTGGGGTGACGTCACAGACGATCATAAATACTTTGTTGTAAGTCTTTAAGTTATCTCGTCTTACCATCATGTATTCTCCGAAGGCTTAGGCCGAGGTGTAGTAATGTACACACAATTAGGTCCCATAATATAATAGGAAATGACGAGGAGACCCTATTGGTATTATTCAGAAATAAGGCTGCGCAAGTGTAATGATGGTTGTTGTTGCTTTACTGGAAGTTTTCCCGATATAGGTAATTTGATAAACAAAGGTTTCAAAATTATTTTTAATTTATAAAACCAAATGCGTAATTTAACAAACATAAGCTCTTAATATGCTAAAAATGCACTGCCATCTACCGACAGACAACACAATCAATTGATCCACGAATTTATGTCTTAATCACAGGTCGTTTAATCTTCAGTTAATTTTTTTAAGAGCTTAAATTTGCAATTTAAAGTCGCCGCAAAAGCGAAAATGTATTGATTTCTTCCCACATATGTTCATAATTAAGATATTGATGAGACGGTGATTATGCGTGCTCATTGAATCCAGTTAAAGGTCACAGACCCGACTCAGCTTTTATTTTAGCGGATACGGCTGTGATATGCGTTTTGGTACGGTAAGCATATTCATTAAACCTTTCTTTTAAAATTCACGCCCACAACAACTAGCCATTCAACCATAACGCTTCGATATAATCACGCCTGTATTACCCGAACGGTTAGGCAGAGGTGTACCAATGTACAGCCACACTTCGCCTGTAGGTACGTTAAGGTGCCATCTAATAGATAGCAAGCCTATTGCCATTAACCGGGCACAAACCCAGGCTCCGAGCTGACTGAGAATCTCATAGAAAAACCCAATAACACTTTGCTGGACCTGGGAATCGAACCCGGGACCTCTAGCTTAGCAGTCACGCTAGCAGTACCACTAGACTAATGAGGCAGTCGATTAAGAAAATTGCGCAGAAAATATCAGAAAACTCAACGCTATTTTAACTAAGGTTTTGAATTGAATATTTATAGCTAGACAGGACAGCGTCTTTCGGGTCAGCTTGTTTTTAAATAAAAGTAAAACGCTTTTAATGATTGTTTTGCTGACTATACTCGCGGCGAGTAAAGAGACTGAGGGTATAATGCGAACCGGTTTTAGCCCACCAGCGCGTACCAAATACATGCCCATACTCTTTACAGCGCTTACATACTTAACATAAAGGTATTTTAACACTATATACTATTCCCAAGATGATATGGGTAGAAATCAGTGGCGTGGCTAGGTAACCAATGGCCCTGGGGCAAAAAATTAACTAGGGCTCCACCTATTATACCACCTCCACTATTTAAATCGTTTGTTCCATAATTGTCGTTTTCCAAATTCGACGTACTTTTTTTTATGGGATAACTCGGCAAACGAGCAGGCGAGCTACCTGATGGTAAGTAGACATCGCCGCCCATGGACATCTGCAAAACCAAAGGAGTTGCAGATGCGTTGCCGAGCCTATTTAGGGAAAGGGAGGGGAAGGAGAAAAGGAGAAGGAAGGGGATTGGAGGAGGAATTGGGCCTCCGGCCCTCTCGCTCACCGAACGAAGCGCAGTAACGAAACGTTACTACTCGGACGTCGGTCTTCTGCGAGAGTGTGGTACTTCCCCGGTCGAGCCGGCCCATTCATGCTGCAAACAGCGTGGCCCTACCACAACAAACTCCAGATTTGTCGTTATCCAAATTCGTTCCTTCGTTGCGGGGAAAGTCCGAGGGGCCCCTGAGCTTGGGAGCTTGCAATGTGGATCGCTTATTACTAGTATTCTTGTTAACTTGGTAAATGCTTGTGTTACGAATGGGCCCATGTCGGTAGTGCAATGGGTCGAACCGGCAACGATATGATCGAAAGTCTGGCGCCCTAGCCATTAGGCTACCGCCGCTTCTAAGAGCAGTAGTGTCTTGTTGGCTTTATCATGACATTCAACTGCCAAAATGGGTCGGCACTACTTGGGAAATATTATCCTCCCACAGAATATCCACGTGGAGTACCTATTTATACTTTTCCGCACCTAGGATATCCAAGTTAAAGCAACATTACAAAGTTTTGCGAAAACATACATCAAATCAGTTAAGTATACAATAGAGATTTAGAAGCTATTCCTTTTTTGAATTCGTTTTAAAAATATTCACACCCACCACTTATAGGTACCTACCTACAAAGAGATTTAAAAAAAAGTTTGTTAATAAACCTCCCCAAGTGATACTTTCAACACTTGTTTTATTAACAAAATAAATATGAACTAACAAAAAACTCGCGAATTCTTACAAAGAAATTTAATGTTCACACACAACTTCCTTTACAGTCTTCATTACTAAGTTCTCGATAAATACTTATACAAATAAACTTGTTTGTATTATAAACCGACTTCAGAAAAAGAAGAAAGTTCTCACAATTTATTTTTATATGTATCTCACAATATAGAAAAATATCGTGTTTACAAAATGTTAATAATTTTTAAACAATGAGGTATATTCTTGACGGCGTGGTTAACTATAGGATTTTATTTCGTACCCAACAGTGGGACAATATATGGGCAATATGGATAATGAAGCAGTGATAGTCTAGTGATACGACCATTGGACTGCTAAGTCAAAGGTCTCGAGTTCGAATCCAAGGCACGCACCTCTGACTTTTCGAAGTCATGTGCGTATTAATAATTAATTATCACGCGCTTAAACGATGAAGGATAACATCGTGCAGAAACCTGCATGCCTGAGAGATTTTCTTGACGGCGTGTGAAGTCTGCCAACCCGCAGTAGGCTAGCGTGGTGGACTATAGCCTAATTCCTCTCGTTCTGAGAGGAGACCCGTGCCCAGCAGTGGGACAATGTAATGGGTTGATGATGATGATGATGATGATGATGATGGATAATGAAATGACTTATCAAGAGCAATTGAGGCACAGGTAGAGTGATGTACACCTGGATTTTTAGACCTATTGTCAGTAACCGGTCAAGAATTCTACATCGAGTATACCATCTCGCCTTCATATCCTAAATGGTTAGGCAGAGGTGTACTAATGTACACCCACACTTCGCCAGTATATTTAGGTCCCATGGGCGAGCCTATGGCACAAATTCAGACTCTTGACTGCTACTGAGAATTTTATAAAAAAACCCAATAACACTGCTCGACCTGTGATCGACCCCAGGACCTCAGGTTCAACAGCCATGTTCAGGTTACAAGACTTTATGATACAACATTTTATCGCATAATTAATTTAAGCTACCTGATCAACACAGGAAGCTAATTCCCATAATGTTATATTCTTAATAGCCTTACTATGGAGCTCAGAACATGGCTATTCAAATATAAGGCATTGTACATAACAGCGACTGTTGGTTACGCTATAGGTGGCTAACGTGTGTACCACCCGGACGTATTTATGCGTAAGGGCGTGGATACACTGGTTACAGCGAAATTTACAGGCTTATTAGTAGCAGTTTATTTTCTAGTCGGAATGCTAGATTAAAAAATAATGTTATAGAATATAATAGAATAGAGTATTCTTTATTGTACACCACAAACGAAAGCCAAGTACAAATCATTAATAATAAAATGGTACAATGGGCGGTCTTATCGCTAAAAGCGATCTCTTACAGACAACCTTTGGATGGACTCGAGTGAAAGGTAAGGCGACAATAAGGTAGTCTGGCGTACATAAAATAAATAAACTAAACACTTTAAATCAATGTATATCTAAATTGGAATAATAAAAATAAATAAAGAAAAGCAATATACGTTACATACATAATATATAGAACTGAATATATATATATAGGTAAATATATATACATAGGTATGTCATCAGTGATCAAGGAGGATAAATGTCAGTTATAGCGACAGATAATGCTCCTTCACCAATCTCTATTATACCTAAGACAAAAGTTTTATTTTTTTAAAACAGCTTATTAGCAATGTGGGTCGCACATTACTAGTATACTTGTTAACCCCTCGTGCTAAGCTAAATGCTTGTGTTTCGAGTGGGTTCATGTCGGTAATGCAATGGGTGGGTTTCGAACCAGCACACGATCGCAAGTCCGACACACAAGCCATTAGGCTACCGCCGCCTAATTTATTTTGTTTAAACACCATTAAAATTGACCTCCCATCGTAAAGTCTCTCCGTACAATTAAGGGCCAGCGTATACCGGATAAGGTGCAGTGATAGCCTAGTGATATGACCATTGGACTGCCAACTCAAAGGTCTCGAGTTCGAATCCAAGGCACGCACCTCTAACTTTTCGAAGTTATGTGCGTATTAATAATTAATTATCAGGCGCTTAAACGGTGAAGGAAAACATCGTGAGGAAACCTGCATGCCTGAGAGATTTTCTTGAAGGCATGTGAAGTCTGCCAACCCGCAGTAGGCTAGCGTGGCGGACTATAGCCTAATCCCTCTCGTATTGAGAGGAGACCCGTGCCCAGCAGTGGGACAATGTAAGTTAAAAATGTAGGTTGATGATGATGTATACCGGATTTGTATAGCTTGACGTACAAACTACATTCTTGAAAATAACATACCATCACGCCTGTATTCCCCGAAGTGTTAGGCAGATGCGTACTTAATGTACATCCACAGTTCGCCGGTATGTTTAGGTCCCATGTAATAGGGGACAAGCCTATTGCCATTCACCGGGCACAAATCCAGACTCCTAGCTGCTACTGAGAATTTCATAGAAAAACCCAATATCACTTTCCTCGACCTGGGGATCGAACTCAAGACCTCTAGCGTAGCAGTCACGATTGGGACCACTAGACTAACGAGGCAGCCCATTCTTGAAAATAAAACAAGATTATTGATTATGAGATCAAACTCGATACATGACCAAGCCCTTACAAAATATATTAAATCATTTATGTAAATGAGTGCTGTTAAAACTTGTGTAAGCGATTTAACACAATGCGAATGCACTCCACGGCATGAATTACGAGCGGACTCAAGTCGTAACTTAAACTTGGAGGTAACTAGTTACAAAATAATGTATTATGTATACAGCTTCATTGATGACTGCGTCTAATAATTACTGAGACCGTTCCGTATTGAGAACGTTTGATGCCCTTATGGATAGATTTTTGATATACCCAAATAATGAAAAAAGCTATTATTGAATCACCAAAATTTACACTACTTAATAGATAAATAGCTTTCACTTTTTAGCGAAATATATTAAGATTACTGAATCACGCCTAATTTTTGAGATGCTCAAAATTATGAAAATACGTAGTATCACCAAAAATCACTTTCACTAATAAATAAAACATAATACTTACATACACATACATACCATCACTCCTGAATCCCTCTAAGAGTTAGACAGCGGTGTACTTATGTACACACACATTTTGCCGGTATGTTTCGGTCCCATGTAATAGGAGTCGGGGGAAGCCTATTAATCCAAACGAAAAATTTAAATTGAAAATTTCATAGATTAAAACTCAATAATACTTTGCTCAACCTGGGAATCGAACTCAAGACCTCTAGCGTAGCAGTCTATGGACCACTATATTAATGAGGCAGTTATGTACAATATTAAGTTTAAAAAATAATATTAATACCATTTTATTTCACTTGTTCTCGTAAATGCCTGTTTCGTTTACATAAAACCTATTCCAATCTCACGATTAACCGCAAAACATTCCAATCTCCAACAGATTTCCTATCGTTATTTAAAACGCTGGCAACCCAATCAATACACAACGAGGTTACCAGAACCCTTTGTGCTCACCCCAGCTCTAGATAATGTATTCCCGCGATACACTACACACAAGTAATCGAATGTTGGTTAAATTTGCATTCGAGAACATTCAAACTTAGAACTATTGTCCGAAGATAATCTTGTAGACTTTCTGTAAACGGGAAATGGTTTCTCGATGATATATTTGTAGATGTTGGAATTAAAAGTGCATCATTATTAGAGGGCTTTAACAGTCCACCGTGTGGACCCGGGCAGTAGAATAGGCCACCCCTTCTCCTCCTGTGGGTGTCGTAAAAGGCGACTAAAGGATACAAGCCGGAATCAATTTCAGCTGCGGCAACCGGTACATGGCGGTATAACCATGTTTTAAGCTGGAATGCTCCCAAATGCCAAACCTGATAGTGGGCAGCAGCACTATTAGCGAAAGCATTCCAGAAACTGCGGTCACCAACCCGCCTGCCAAGCGTGGTGACTATGGCAAATCCCCTCAATGCTGAGCATCCCTGATTTACGGCCCCCAGTTCCCGGTAACTGCACTATTCCTGGCCACGGTACCGGCCACGGTAACGGTGCGGTGGGGGGTGCTAAGAATCCCCGGGCTACGGCAGGGTACCAACATCGCAAACTAGACCTGGCGACGTTTAATGGACGCTCTCTGCGGCTGAACGAACACCTTGTTGAATTGGAAGTAGAGCTAAGTCATATTAACTGGCACATCGTGGGACTGTCGGAGATCCGAAGACAGGGTGAGGAAACGATAACCCTCGATAGTGGCCACTTACTCTACTTCCGAGAAGGACACCAACCATCCCAAGGTGGCGTCGGGTTTATGGTCCACAAGTCACTCAAGGGCAACATTGTAGAACTAGGCAGTGTATCGGCAAGGGTGGCATACCTTGTACTTAAGATAACAGAAAGGTACTCCCTGAAGATCGTACAAGTGTATGCCCCAACGTCCGCACACCCTGACGACGAAGTCGAGGCCATGTACGAAGACATAGTAAAAGCTATGTCTCGTACCAAAACATTCTACACTGTTGTTATGGGTGACTTCAACGCTAAAGTGGGAGTACAAGAGAGCGGCGAATCGAGAGTGGGTCCATTCGGCTATGGGCGCAGAAATCACAGGGGGCAAATGCTGGTCAACTTTCTCGAGGCTAAGGGGCTTTTTCTGATGAACTCTTTCTTTCAGAAGAAGCCTCAAAGGAAGTGGACCTGGCGAAGCCCTGATAACGTGACCAAGAACGAGATCGACTTCGTTATGTCCAACAAGCGCCAGATATTCAGAGATGTCTCTGTGATCAACAGGGTCAATACCGGAAGTGATCACCGACTGGTAAGAGGCACTCTGGATATTAAGGTCAAAATCGAACGAGCGCGCTTAACGAAGTCGACTCTTAGACCAACACTGCTCCAGGTCGAAGCTGGCTGCGAAAACTTCCAGTTGGAACTGAAGAACCGATTCGCCGTGCTGGAAACCACAGAGGACTTAAACGACGCCACCGATGGCCTGGTACGTGTCATCCGCGAGGTGGGCTATAAACACTTTCGACCTAAGAGAAATGGACGTAAGTCGGCACTCACCAGTGAGACTCTAGAATTGATGAGGAAACGACGAGAACTTACAAATGCCACACCGTCTGAGCTTCAGGTACTTAACAGGGAGGTCAAAAAGCTGATAAGACGCGATAATCGGCGCGCGAATACCCAAGCCATTGAGAAAGCCATAGCGCGGAACAAAGGCTCAAAGGTATTCGCCAAGCAGCATACTTCCCGTTGTCACCTGACGAAGCTCAGAACGTTACAGGGCACCACCGTCACCTCGAAGCCAGAGATACTCGCTGAAGTCGAAAAGTTCTACGGAGACTTATATTCTCTAAAAACATGCCCACCACAGGCCCACGGCGCGGATGATCCACGGGCCAGACTTACACGCCACCTTACAGATGAGCTTCCCGACATTGACATGGGTGAGATTAGAATAGCTCTCGGACAGCTTCATAACAACAAAGCTCCGGGGGATGACGGGATAACCACGGAGCTGCTCAAGGCAGGAGGAACACCCGTCTTGACAGAGCTTGTTAAGCTCTTCAATTCCGTCATCCACACTGGTATGACACCGGAGGCATGGAGCAGGAGCTTGGTGATTTTATTTTTCAAAAAGGGCGACAACACGCTCCTTAAAAACTATCGCCCCATATCACTCCTGAGCCATGTGTACAAGTTGTTTTCGAGAGTTATCTCGAATCATCTCGCCCAAAAGTTTGATGACTTCCAGCCACCGGAGCAGGCCGGGTTTCGGAAAGGCTATAGCACCGTGGACCACATACACACCCTCAGGCAAATCATCCAAAAGACCGAGGAATATAATCAGCCTCTCTGCCTAGCGTATGTGGACTACGAGAAAGCCTTCGATACCGTCGAGACCTGGGCTGTACTGGAGTCCATGCAGAGATGCCTTGTCGACTGCAGATACGTTGAGGTGCTGAAATGTCTGTATAAGGCCGCAACGATGACCGTCCAAGTACAAGATCAAAGCACAAAACCAATCCAACTGCGTCGAGGAGTAAGACAGGGAGACGTCATCTCTCCGAAACTGTTTACAAACGCGTTGGAGGACGTTTTTAAGACGCTTAATTGGAAAGGACGAGGCATAAATATTAACGGTCAGTACATCTCGCACCTCCGATTTGCGGACGACATTGTCATCATGACAGAATCTCTGCAGGAGCTGGAGGTGATGCTGAACAGTCTTGGCGATTCTTCGCGGCGGGTGGGTCTCGGGATGAACCTGGATAAAACCAAAGTCATGTACAATGATCATGTCACCCCGAGACCTGTTTACGTAAATGGCGCTGCCCTCGAGGTTGTGCAAGAATACATATATCTTGGCCAAACTATACAACTGGGGCGGCACAACTTCGAGAAGGAGGTGACCAGAAGAATACGCTTGGGCTGGGCGGCATTCGGGAAGCTGCGTGATATCTTTGAATCGTCGATCCCACAATCCCTAAAGACCAGGGTCTATAACCAGTGCGTCCTACCCGTAATGACTTACGGAGCCGAAACGTGGACACTCACTATTGGACTGGTCCACAAATTCAAGGTCGCTCAGCGTGCAATGGAGAGAGCAATGCTCGGAGTTTCTTTGGTGGATAGAATTCGTAACGAAGTCATTCGCCAAAGAACTAAGGTCACCGATATTGCGCGAAGAATAAGCACGCTGAAGTGGAAGTGGGCCGGCCATGTCTGCAGACGGACAGATGATCGTTGGAGCAGACAAGTGCTAGAGTGGAGACCGCGTTTGGGCAAACGTAGTGTGGGACGCCCTGCGACACGATGGACCGACGATTTAAAGAAGGTGGCTGGCAGCGGATGGATGCGAGCTGCCCAAGACCGGGATGGTTGGCGCTCTTTGGGGGAGGCCTATGTTCAGCAGTGGACGGCAATAGGCTGACATGATGTACAGTCCACTGTTGGACTTAGGTAAAAAAAAAAAAAATACACAGTAATTGTTACGGGCGTGTATGTTCATTCCCGAAAACGGCGCGTGTATATGGCAACATAACAAAATATATGAATGTGAACGAAGCAAGAAGAAAGATATGTTGTTGTTGATTTTATTTGGTTTTTAATTCCACCACTTATTGAATTCCGTCCATTTCATTTTTTTTTTCTTTTTGTTAGTTAAGTTAATTTAATTGTACGTGCAGCGAACGTTGTGTACATCTGTTAGAGATATACATACAAGACCTCTATCACAGTCATTAATTTTAAAAAATGTTTCGTATGTATATTGTTGATGTACCTTATTAATAAATAAATAAATAAATAATGAAGAAGTATGCAAGAATCGTAGCATATGGCATTCTGTTGTTTCTGTATACGTCCATCTGAATATCGAGTCATGAGTGTATGTATGATTGTGTTAAAATAAATGTTTGTAAACTCAGTGAGAGCTATTTTTTTAGCATGTCATAAGACATACTAAATCCATAATTAATATAAATGCGAAAGTTACTATGTTTATTTGTAAAAAAATTACGCCTAAATCACTGAAACAATTTTGATGAAGTTTGGTATAGAGATCTTGAAGAAGGACTACCATTTGTCTTATAGCAGCTAGTATACCTAATATAAAACAAGCTTGAATCGAGGAAAGAGTCAAAACAAAATGGAAGGTAATTAAAGTTATGAACTAGGTACGAAATGTATGGACATGACTAAGCTTTCAACGAACCAGCTTAGTCATGTCCATATAACACTAACATTTCATTAAAATTTATTAGAAACCAGTACTTACATTCTATTCAGAAGCTGATCGCATAACCCGTGCATCTAATGTACTGTCAACTGGACTGTTTTAATCTTTTTTCCGAAAAATATATTAACCTTGTCGAAAGCTGTTTTCCACCTGCGTATACGAAATATTATATTAATTAAAATACCAAAACAATTCGACAAATCAACATTAACACCCATTACTTATTGTAATTCGAGACATTTTTCTACGAAAAAAACGAGAAAAAGAGACACAATCACACGTCTTCCACGAACTATTGAGTTCACCATTCGAAATGTAACTTTCTTTTTATAGCTATAAAGTTTAAAATCACTTGACGTAATGCAGCGTTGAGACAAAGATAAAAAACTTAAGTCCTTAATCACTGGAAACAAGATGTCTTAATTAAAAAACCTGAATCTAAACGAACACATACGAATAAATTAAAGTTGGAACTAAATAACTTGAGACCAAGATCAATAATTGTTGTTATTTTTCACAGGGTGACCTTAATTTGTTTCTTTGATGTGGTCAAATATTCAGTTATTAACCGTCGTTATATTTAAATTCTTTTTTCGAAAATAATGAATGAAAAATTATGACGTTCCATGATTAAAAATGTTGATAAAGTAATGGGACTATTTTATACAAACTCTTTGTTTACATTCCAAAATTAAACATGTTTGCAAAAACAAAAAATACGAAAATGACTCTAATTTCAACAAAACATTAAAAATTTTTTTTCGAATTTAAAATATGTAAAACCACAATACCCATTGTAATTTTTAATAAATACATAGGAATACTTTACAAAATCCACATCCGCGATCATTAACCGCATCCTTTTTCCTCGAATCTGGGATTACCCAACTGAATCAGAATATTTGAAGGCAACCAGTATTAAAAACACAAACCAATTTACAAATACGATAATGTTGTTTCATAATAAATTAATAGCAACACCGCGGTAGTATAAATGACGAAAACAACAAATTAATGCGTTCCATTAGATAAAAGAAAACATTACCGTTTGGGTTTCGCTGATTTTGAATTTCGAATATCACAATAATACGTCTGGCTAGTATGCAGCATTAACGCCTGAAGGGGTTTTGTTTTTGTGATTAAAACAATATGTGTGTACGTAGCTTTTCGAAGATAGTTATACTTACCAGGATAACAGTTCCAATAAAATCGATCGCTTAATGTCCATTATCGGCGAATTAAATTGTACCTCCCACGGGTTTATGCAAAATTTTAAAAAAGAACTTCTCATTAGCATCGCTCCAGGTTGCTTTTAACGTCTTAATTTGAATTTGGAAGCGGTTTCGAGCAAAAAGTTGAGTATTTAATCAGGTGATACTGGCAATGGGCAGGACCCGTTGAATGCCAGATATTTTTCGTGTTTTTAATGGCTGTAATTTTCTTTTAAGTGATGCCATCTTTTTTAATTTATTTTTTTGTTGATTACGTTGTAGGTAATTATAGTTGCGTTCCACGGCGTATCCGCTTGGTGGTTAATTAAATTAAATGCGAACTGCCATTAAGCTGTATAAATGACAAACCTTAATTATTTATCTGCAAGTTTAAGGATGATACGGTGGCGTTCCTGATAAGCTAAAGGTCAAGAAAAAAAAACTATTTTTTACAATTATGTATCATGGATCAATTTATTTTTCTTAAAAAAATAATTATATAATTTATATATGCCAAAAATTGTGTAAAAATTTATTGACTACGTATACCAAATACCTTAATTTTCGCGATTATTTGTATTCGGTAACCCGACGTCAAATTCTTCTAAGCGCCGTGTTACAAAATAAAATATTGTCACATTTTGTGATGACATTAGAAAGTGATAGATATATTTGAAGTCTGGGTTTATCTTAGACCTAGCTTAAACCAAGGATCACAATGTCCCACTCGCTAGGTTTGTACTACTCGTATCTTTGGCTCTTCTAAAATGATTCCATCATCATATTTTTTTTGCTAAAATTCCAACGCCATACATTAACAACTTAACCCTTCTGCATCCACAGTAAAAAAACAGAAGCCACCTTTTAACAAAAAATCAAATTCTTTTAAACCAGTTGTATATTTATACGTGTAATTAATTAACAATTCAACATGTACCTCGGTGTTTGCCGGTTTAACTGAACCGAGATTGTATCTTACTTAAAACCAGAAGTTTAACGGGTTACCGGTGCTATTAGGGAGATCAAAACAGTGGTATTTTTGCGGTAAACTCTTTAAGGTGGATGTACACGCTTATTTAATTTGATGACTGTCATGTCAGGTGCCTGATTTTCTTATGGGATAACTCGGCAAACGAGCAGGCGAGCAACCCGATGGTAAGTAGTCATCGCCGCCCATCGACATCTGCAAAACTAAAGGAGTTGCAGATGCGTTGCAGAGCCAAGGAAAAGGGAGGGGACTGAGGGAAGAATTGGACCTCCGGCGCTCCACACTGACCGTATGAAACGCAACAGTATACTGCTACTTCACGTCGATATTCCGTGGGAGGGTAGTACTTCCTCAGTCGTGCCGTCACATTCATGCTGGCATGTAGACATGCCAGCGAGACACTACAAGCTGAAAAAATATATTATTAAAAATCATAGGTTTTAACAACCATGTTGTCGTATACTGATGCGGCTGAGTATTATACAAATGAGGTCCAATGCAGTGATTACCTAAACCATACATCGTATAGTTTATTCGTTTCATGATGTGGACTCTTCCACATAGCTTCTTTATTTTTAGGATGACATTAAGTTCTCAGATGTTGGGAACCTTTAAATTTTAATATTGACTTAAGCCTAATTATTTATTTATTTACAAGCATACACAGACAACTTTACAGTGTTATAACGAGTATGTTGCAGTGTTTAGAATAGGCAAAACAAACAAAACAGAATACACAAAATAAAAAGTTCAAGCAAAACAAGAGATCAAAATGGAAAAAAAAAGGATTAACAAACAAAAATACAATTATGACATTAACTTTCAATGTTCTCACCTCCTCTTATTACCATAATATATCAGTGAATGATGTTACACCTTTTATTTTAAAAGAGTTTCCATAGAGTTTCTTGCCGGATTATTGTCCATAGGATCAACTTTTCGGAAACGTGCAACTAGAGTCATAACGTTTCATAAATGCATAACTGATTTTTAAATAAAAAAAAAATATACTCAAAATCACATTTGTTTACATTTTACTTTTCTTATCTGCCTCATTAGTCTTGTGTCTGGCTACGCTTGAGATCCTGGGTCCGATTTCCAGGTTTAGCAGTGTTATTGGGTTATTCTATTAAATTTTCAGTAGCAGTTCGGAGTCTGGATTTGTGCCCGGTTAATGGCGGATGTACGGGTACATTGGTAAATTTCTACCTTTCGGGTCATAAAAGTGTGATGCAATGATTATATTTCTTCCATGAACACAGTTCTGTTTTTACAATCCTTATACATACATTTGAACTGTGTAACCGTTAGCAAGTTGTAGCTATCAATGTCGATCTCCTGATTAATAGCAACAGTTGCTATCGAGTTCGGACCTCTAATTAATTGGACATCCAGTGGCTTCCTTAAGGGTTTAACGATATCTTCATTTAGACAGTGTTAGTTTTAGTTTGGATCTTGGACTTTAGGAAGATGTGATGTGATAGTTTATATACAGCATGTAATTCAAATAACTCGAAACTTCAAACACCCCAGCTAGTTTTAATTTCAATAAATGTATCCGGCAATTAATTATCTATTTTCATAAATTATTGCCGGAGATATAATGTAGTTTTTGGTTTAGTGCCCATTCTAGTCGATTCTAAACTCTACATTTATTTACAGCTGTCATAATTAGTGCACCACATGTAGGCGTTTTCTGCCTATCACTTGATTTGGAGGTGAATAAACTCATATTTTAAATAGGTATTTAGTTTAATACTAGCTATTGAAACAAGAAACCCTATTTATTTATAAGGGATCTTATTACCTTAAACTATGACATCGACAACAGTCGCGGATGACGTGCGCGCTAAGGCGTAGTTTAATAAACTTTTAGACTCGACATGACGCAAAATGATTTTAGGTAATAAAATAACTTAAACATGGACGTTGTGAATGGAAAGAAATTGCTATATTTCTATGTTTAATAGACCTTATACAGTAAGTGAGTGGTATTATGTTTATTTTTTAAATAACTAAATGAACATGAAATCCGATAATACCACACAAAACTTTTTTAATATCCACCTTTCTCACAGTCGGCCTTTTTCAAACAATTTCCAATTTCGAACTCGGAATCCGAAAAGAGAATTCATTCCCGAATTGTCCTCACTTTAACCCCTAAGGCAAAAGTGACGTCACATACAAGGGTGACGTCACATAGAACAAATCAATTGTCAATCTGTGTAACATAAAACAAAGTTTCACGGGACCCGAACATTTCCAATCAATGTGCGTTAAAACTTTTCAGGTTGCTAAGAAATGTAATCAAAAGGTTTCGATAAAATGTTTGTGGGAAATTGTGGCATATTTTATAAAATATTGTCCTGTTGTTTCTTTTAGTATATATTTTTTTGTTATTTTCGTGGTTGTTGGCTCTGAGTGCTACATTGTCCTTCTATCTACTACTATAACATAACATTTGCAGATTTTTTGAATTGCAGAGGTGTAATAATGTACACTAAGGTTTCGCCGATATGTTTAGGTCCTATGTAATAGGGGGCGAGCCATACGCCATTAACCGGGCACAAGTCTAATATATTGACTGAATACGACACCTATATGATTAGGTATAGTGAAGATGAGTGCTGGATTAGAGTATTTAGACGTCCCCGAACAAAACTTTGTTTTTTATTATTCCGTCCTCTTTGTCTATTTTTAAGGTTTGCAAAAAAATTTTAATTTTGTTTAAAAACTGCATATTATACAAAACTATTAAATTTAACTTCAACTCTGCGATACATCTTATATAAATTAGTTGAACAGATCAGATAGAACAGAGATATAGCTTCGTCTCTCTGTTGTATGCATATCCATAGAAAAAAAAAGTCATAACTTTTGGATACTGATATTTTTTTTCTATTCGCCCACGGGAGCAAAGCCGCGGGCTAAAATGTGGTAAGAAAATAAATCGATACTCATATCATGATACATATTACTATACTCATATAAGTACTAGTCCTAGCAACATCACAAACTTACATCTAACTGGTTTTGTATAGTTGGTAGTATTTTATTTTATAGTCAATGGCCCGGCTTCACAATATAGATATAAATCAAATGCTGGGCACTGAATAAAATCGCTTATATCTCCTTTTATCGCTCGATCGCTCGCTCCTTCACGTTATAAGCTTACATTCTGTGTATAGGGTGCTTGAAAAGTTTCACGGTAAGAACTTACCTAAATTGTATTGTATAATATTTTTTTTGTACTTACAGATAATTGTATTTTAGCTTAATAAATATATTTGCCTTCACATTTTTAATTTACGTCTTTAAGGCGACGTCAGTGACATCTGTTGAAAATGTGCTTCTCAACCGACATGACATGCTTTACAGCAAGTACGATGTCGTATGATGCCACCTTACCTTACCTTTTAACTATCTTTTTGTATTTTTAGGCATTTTCCATGCAAAGATTATTAAGTTATTTGAGTGAAGGAAAAATACGACCGCGGGCTGGATTCGAACCTGCGTCTCCTGGTTAAGTACACCAGATGCTATAACCGCTAAGCCACCGCGACCCCCACTCACCATGTCGAAATTTGCCTTCACATTTTTAATTTTCGGTTATTATAAATATATTTGTTTAAATATTCATGCTGCAACTGCTTCATTAGTCAAGTGGTCCTAACCGCGACTGCTACGCTGCAGGTCTTGAATTCGATTCCCAGGTCGAGTAAAGTTTTATTGAGTTTTTCTATAAAATTCTCAGTATTTAGCAGCTCGGAGTTTGGATATATGCCCGGTGAATGACAATAGGCTCGCCCCCTAATACACGGGACTTTAACATACCAGCGAACAGTGGGTGTGATACAGGCGTGATGGTATGGATGGTTTTAGATCCCACGCAATATGGGTCAAACCTATTACCATTTATTCGATACAAATCTATTTATACACCCAACAATATTATTTTAAACAGCATCAGATCAAATGAAAAGTTAAGATGGAACTTTGCGAACAAAGAAGTGAAGCCGGCTAAAACTACGCCTTGCCGTGTACAAACACAATTACACGCACACACGTATTCTGAAACGCCTTATCTGTCTCTAACTTGTCAGTCGAGCTTTCGATAGCTCGACTAACTACCATACTAAACTACCGTTTGTACACGGCGTAGTTTTAGACGGCCTCACTTCTTTGTTTGCAAAGTTCCATCTTAACTTTTTATTCGATTTGAGTAAACAGCCTGTATCTTACCCCCCCGCGGCGCCAGTCATCGTTGTCCGCCGCACTGGGTTTAAGGTGTTATTTTGACGTTGCGACGCTATGCAACTTGGACTGCTCGACTACTTCCCCACAAAATCTCGCGGAAGCTGTTAACCGAACGATGAAAATTGCATGTACAGTCAACCAAAGATTTAGGTGTACAGGCAGCTAACGGCATCTGTTTAACAATGCATACATACATACACTCACGCCTTTTTCCCATAGGGGTCGGCAGAATGTACAGAACGCTATCTGTATTCTTGCATACTTCTTTTGCTTCGTCCACATTCATACATCTTGTCATACACATGCGCCGGTTGCGGGTACTACGCACCTGACCTTTCTGAAGGATCTCACCAATAAGGTCGTGGTATGTCTTTCTAGAGGTATTTGACAATTATAGTGGTATTTTAGAAAATTAAAAATACTCTAATATGTCATCACGCTTGTATTATCCAAATGGTAAGGCAGTATCTACAGTTTGTGGGTAGGTGGTAGGTCTCATGGAATAGGGCAAGCCTATTGCCATCAACCAAACATAACTCCAAACACTAAACAAGCTGCGAATGGGAACTTAAAACTCAATAACACTTTGCACGGCCTATCATATCCAGGGTAATCAGTTTCCCTTGTTAGACGAATGAGGCAGTTATAATTATGCAATATAATTATGTTGAAATGCACTGCCTCGTTGGTCTAGTGGTCCCAATCGCGACTGCTACGCTAGAGGTCTTGGGTTCGATCCCCAGGTCGAGCAAACTGTTATTGAGTTTTTCTATGAAATTCTCAGTAGCAGCTCGGAGTCTGGATTTGTGCCCGGTGAATGGCAATAGGCTCGCCCCCTATTACATGGGACCCAAACATACCGGCGAACTGTGGGTGTACATTAAATGCACCTCTGCCTAACCCTTCGGGGAATACAGGCGTGATGGTATGTTATGTTATGTATGAAATGCACTGCGTATCACGTTATCAGTAGCATAAATTTTAATATCAAACCCGACGGATAATTATTTATAACGTAATTTATGTCAAGAAGCAGATTGAAGTTGTTCGCTGCCTGTATACCTAAATGTTGAGTTAACTGTACATACAAAGAATTGTAATATTATTTACTATGCGGATTATGTTTATTACCAGCTTGCGTGTGCGTAATACAAGTGACGTGTCTTACCCTGAACAGCTATGCCATTGGAATAAAATACCACCTATGAAGTTTATTAATTCAAATAAGAATAAAAAAAGTCATACCATCACGCCTGTAGGCATTCTCCGAAAGGTTAGGCAGGGGTGTACGTTGTACATATATTTCCCCGGTATGTTTAGGTCACATGGAATAGGGGCGAGCCTATTGCCATTACCCGGGAACAATTTCAAACTCCGAGCTGCTACTGAGAATTTCATAGACAGCCCGATAGCAATTTGTTCGATCTGGGAACCGAACTCAGGACCTCTAGCGAAGTAGTCGTGCTTAGGACCACGAGACCAATGAGATCAAAAAAGTGTTTTTGAAAAGACATGTCTCTCTCTTTGACAAATTTTAGAATGGGATAGGGTATACTCATACAAGTCTATAGTATTACCTATATCCTATCCATGGATAGGTCAAAGTGCTACCTGTTAATATCTCAATGACAGTATCTCTGAGTTGATAAAACCTCGATCTCTAAATAGTGTTTGCGACTATTTAATCGTGACTATAAGGCCTATAAGTAAGTAAGTCTGTAAGTCTTGTATCCATAAGCGCATCTGCTAGGTTAGAGATCCTAGGCTCGATTTCCAAGTCAAGCAAAGTATTATTTGGGATTTTCTATGAAATACTCAGCAGCAACTCGCAGTTTAGTGCGCGGTAAAAGGTTCGCTCCTTATTACATGGCATCGAAACGAATCATCGAATTACGTTAATATATCTCTGCCTAATCCTTCAGGGAAACGGGCGTGATTTTTCTTTTATTACTCTAATGTTAGGTACGTTCAATGCAAAGAGAAAATTCACTAAACATGTAATAATAATAATATACATATTCGAAATCCAAGTCACAAGAAACAAGAACCCAAATACGACATTAACATTTCGGAATAATTAAAACACCTTCATAAAATAACCTTTTGAAATTCTACATTAATATCAGTCGACAAATTCAGCTTTTAAAACTCTTTGTAAGGGTACAAGGGACCGCAAAAAGCCAAATTTCTAGTAAGAGTCCCATTTAAATCGCTTGGGTTAATATAAAGTCACTGGGCCCAGTAGAAAAGGGTTGGCCATCCGGAATGGAATTTTGGGCACATTTCTGTGCTTCTATTTAAGTTATTTCTACAATGAAAAGTAAATAAAACATCACCCTCTATGTCTACGTTATTGGTCTAGTGGTCGCAAGTTCGGCTGCTGAGCGTGAGGTCCTGCGTTCGATTCCCAGTTCGAGAAGTGTTATTAGTTTAGATAAGATCCGCCCGGAGTCTGGATTTGTGCCCGGATGCAATAGGCTCAGATTATAAAAATAACGACGTGTAAAAAGGTAAGTACCTACACTTCTGCCGCACCGCTTGGGGATACACGCGTGATGGTAATGTTGTTTATTTTTATCATTTTACCTGCATATAATCCAAGTATTTTTTTATATTATATATTTCTTGATAATTTTTTTGTCACGGTCACTGTAGAAGAATCTCGAAAAATTACAATGAATGTTTTCCGATAAAAATAAACTTATTTTATACCTTCCCGAAAAATTCAAAAACCCCTAAAAATTATAATAAATAAAAATTAATTACTCTAAAATTTATATTCAACCTTTTTACAAAACAATAAAAAGTAATATATTTTAATATGGACGGACCCTTACGGGTTGGGACATTCGGGTGCGGCCTATTCAAATAGATTCAACTAGAGTAAGCACGACTTTTGAAGGTAGGTACCTCTATTTATTTATAACTCCAATATTATTTATTTGCAAGTCCTTTTTTAATATTCACGAACGATGAAAATTGCATGTACAGTAACCAAAAGACTTGGATGTACAGGCAACTAACGGCATACTGTTATTTGAAAGTGATTCTTAACTATTCGATTATAATTATTAATAAATTAAATTAAATTGTTAATTTATTTAATGGTTTGGACATGTCGAGAGAATGGATAAAAGGCGATTAACGAAAGGGATTTATAAAGCGAATCAGTGGAGTCGCCGGGAGGGGACGCCCTAGAAAGACATACCTTGACCTTATTGGTGAGATCCTTCAGAAAGGTCAGGTGCGTACTACCCGCAACCGGCGCATGTGTATGACAAGATGTATGAATGTGGACGAAGCAAAAGAAGTATGCAAGAATCGTAGCAGATGGCGTTCTGTAGTTTCTGCCTACCCCTATGGGAAAACAGCGTGAGTGTATGTATGTATGTATGTATGTAAATTGTTTCAATCAAAATGCCTCATTGTCTATTGGTCCTAAGATTCCATGGTACACCAAAAGTGTTTTTCTATGAAATTCTCATTAGTTCGGAGTTTGGAAATGTACCCAGTTAGTAGCAGTATTCAGGGCACAACCATAAAGTTTTGAAGGCACATCTATTTATTTAAACTCTAATATTATTTATTTGTAAATCCTTAATATTCAGAATATAACACGAATCCTTTAAGCATTTCTTGGATGGGTTAAATCGCCAAACGAGCAGAAGAGCCACTTGATGGTAAGTAGTCATCGCCGCCCATGGAACCTGCAACACCAAAGGAGTTAGTGTTGCAGATGTCCATGAATGGTTCATATATATGTTGCAGAGTCTATTTAAGGAAAAGGGAGAGAGAACTGTGGCAGACGAACAAATCCCGGCGTTCCGGGTTCACCCACAATTCACCGATTTAGTTTAAATCACGTGTACTCGATAGGGGTCCGGAGTTGTTAACCGTAGTTACTAGATAACAATTCGTAAAAAACTCTATAAAACCTTCTATACCAGAACACACTAATGAAGGAGTTAATGAGCTCGAAAAAGAGCTTAATGAAGATAAGAACAACAAATAGGTACTTATAAAATCAAAAAGGAACAATCAAAAACAAAAGCGGTTCGTTTCATGAAGGTTGGAGACACTTTCTTATATCTCATTGTGTTCCAAAATTGAAAAAAAAAAACAAGAATAAAACGTCTAACGCCCACATAGCCATCGCCTCGATACGGTATCCGCAAACCTGCAGATTTATTATTTTCGACAAACCAATGAATAATAACAGGCACTTTTGGAATTTGAGGTGCTCTGAAGAAGGTATTATTAATTTGATAAAGGTCACCTTATACCTTGTAAGTTTAAGAGATTTTAAATACACACGGCTACAGGTCAACCTATACAAGTCCTATAGGCTTCTTCACTACATAGTATAAAACAAAGTCGCTTTCTCTGTCCCTATGTCCCTTTGTATGCTTAAATCTTTGAAACTACGCAACGGATTTTGATGCGGTTTTTTTTAATAGATAGAGTGATTCAAGAGGAAGGTTTATATGTATAATACATACATATTTTAGTATAGAAAAGCCGAGAAACTACGCGGGCGAAGCCGTGGGCGGGAAGCTAGTATACAATAAGAGGCTAGCGTACATTGGTTTTGTACAGATTGATGTGTAGCTGTGCGTACTATTTTATGGACCACGTTTTATTTAATTCTGTGTTCTGTTAAGAAAAGCCTCGTTGATAAATAGTGCCTTGTTAATCTAGTAGTCGTAAGTGTGAATACCTGACTGTCTAATTGTGCGATTCGACCTTCAGATCAAACGCAGTGTTATTGGGTTTTTCTATGAAATTCTCAGTAGCAACTCGGCATTTAGATTTTTGTTCGGTTGATGGCTATAGGTTCGCCCTGAATTACATGGGATCTAAATATACCAGCGAACTGTGTGTACATAAGTACACCTTAACCTTACTCTTCGAAGAACTGTCAGTGTATATTAGTACACTAATTCTGCTTAAGCCTTGGGGGAACAAAGGCGTGATGGTATGTTTATAATTCTTCTGAACCGATTTTGATTAAATTACGTTTGTGTATTTGACCACCTCGATGGTTTAGTCTAGTCTAGTTTTATTCACAATTGGACCTAGTTCTAATATATTCAACATTAGAATTTATATTCAATATTAGAAGGTCGATAAGGATGTAAAACCAATTCCACATAATTATGACGCACCTTTGAAGCCTATCCGGTCTTTCATCATCAACCCATACTATTGTCCCAATGCTGGCCACGGGTTTCCTCTCAGACTTAAACTGTCTTATTACAAAAAGCGGTTTAACTAAAAACCCAGGTTTAAGCCTCTATAAACTACGGTTTAAACAAAAATGATATTACAAATCGTGGTTTTGCGATAAACCATAGACTATGTCATAGTCTAACGCTAAACCTCGGTGACCCCTAGTTTAACGATGCCAAAGATGGTCTAAATCGTATCTGTCAATGTTTCTCTTTACTTTTGTCCTCGAATATATGGCATGATTGTGCATTAGTATATCCTATAAAAAATTAAAAAGGCTTAAAATCAATAAAAAAAGACTTCAAGGAGATATTTTTCTCTTTTGTTGGTCCATGAAAATATATAGGTAATTTAATAAAAATTGAGTACCTAATTCCCAAGCAATTACACCAATCGTTAAAAACTCTACACCTAGCACCGTATATCAAAAGCATCAATCCTAAACACGTGTAGAATTGTTAGGAAATTCCTACAGAATGATAATGAGACAAGTAACCACATCATGCCCATAACCACAAGCAACCACCATAGTCACACAAGCACACAATCTCACAAATACACACGCACATCAATCTTTAACACCCCTCATAATCATTTATCATTATTTTATGTAGCATATAGGCTAAAAATATAGCTTAAAATTCCAAGGCTAAATGAACTTTGTTCAACTTGATAGTTTTGTTTATTGTTATGGTTTCAAACGCGCGAGAATGTTACGTTTCGTTACACGTACCTACTTGGATTTATCATAAGCAATTAATACGACATAAGTAATGTGCTTAAACTTAAACACAACTGCAATCGACGAAATAACTAATAGTTTTATCCATGCAAAAGAGGTCATAATATTTTTAACGCTTCTAAACATTATTTAATCGTTAGATGATTACCAAAACGTTTTGTTTTCTGGACATACGGAACGTTAAAATTGAATGATACCACGGTGAACGAATGATATTTGTATTAATCTGTGGTAATTATGTAGATCATGGTTCAAAACACGGTACTAAGAAGATCACGGTTTATTTATGTTTTGTAATACGGACAAATTTAGACCATGGTTCTGCAGATAAGCCTGGACTTGATAGTTCAGGTTTAAACCAAGGTTTTTTTAGTTTTTTGTAATAAGACCGAAAGGGATTAGGCTATAGGCTCCACTATGCTAGCCTATTGCCGGTTGGCAGACTTCACACACCGTCGTGATTATCGATCGATTAGGATTCGAACTCGAGACCTTTGACTTAGCAGCCCAATGGTCATATCACTAGGCTATCACAGCAATTCAGCACCGGTCTTTGTCAGGTCCATATTTGCCACCTCCAAAATTCCAGTACTTCCAACTTCCATTTCGTCTTCCAAGATCGTTTTAAAATCATTCATCATTCCACGGGGATGATCAGTCTCCTCTGTGGATTTATTTGTGTCTGTATCGCCACTCCCCTTTGTGGCTCTCTTAATGGCCTCAGAAATGCTGACTCAGGATTATGTAATATTTATTTTGAAGGGTTCTGGACGTACATCCTTGGTTGGATAACATTTACATATGTATGCACGCTTTCTTTTATGTTGTAAACATGTTAATGGGATGCTTTTATGGTTCGTGCATGCAAAAGTGCAGGCGAGTGAAAGAAATCATTTTACTGCTTACATTTGAGCCACTACGTTTTCAAATTTATACATACAGTAGTCGAATCCGACAATGCTTGTTTCATTTTGATAATAATGTATAGGATAATAGTAATTTTTTTAATGAGTGAAAATAAACATTTTTAAATAATGAAGCTGTTGCGAATTTTAAATTGTATCGAGTACAATTTTCTATAAAAAATTATATTCCCTAGTCGCCAGCTTAGAATGCATAATATTACAAACTTTTTATAACGAAATCCACTAATCCATCTATTAATATCGCAGCTAGTTTCGTTATTGTATAGTAATAACATAAGTTTATTACAATTTCAAAATTTTAAAAAGTTTGGAATCCATTTTTTATTACAGTTCATCCAACTATATTAATTTATAGTAATTTAAGCCTTTTCTTATTCTTGGTATGATGGCGTTTCTGTTCTAGAGAACAGAATGATATTTCGTACTAGTTATTTTTCTTTGTTTTCCTCTTCGACTCAGTTAAACTACCTATATTTCCTCCCTTAGTATTTGTTCTTTAATTACTTTCCCACCTGACGCCATTTACCTGCTCACATTTTTCCCAAAATTTTCAAAGTCCTTACCCAAAATTGTAAGATCTCTTGCTAAATTAAAACGGACATTATAAAACAATCAGGGTCCAGTGCGAAGTGTTTCAGGAGCACCTCTCAGTTGAACACAATGCCGTATTTACATTACAAGTGGAGTCTTCCGGATAAGGCCTCCTTGAGGTCGGCAGGCGTAATGTGGAAATCTTTTGTTGGGCTTAAGGCGTCATAGATATAATTTTTATGGAAAGATCATAAAATAACAATATATTTTTTTATCTTTTCATGCCTAAATCCCATGGACGGGCAGGTAGATACTATATATTACAGCTTGCTACATAATATATTTTCTGTTGTCTACTGTTTCAGGTGGTTTAAGCGTCAATCTTATAGACGTCGATCTTATTGGCATCGTTGTTATGGGCGTCGGTCTTATAAGCGTCGGTGTTATAGGCGTTGGTCTCGGGGTCGTCGCTCTTATGAGCGTCAGTGTTATTAAAAGCGTCGATGTTATAGGCGCCGTTTTTATGGGCGTCAGTCTTATAGGCGTCAGTGCTATGGGTGTCGGTGTTATTAAAAGCGTCGATGTTATAGACGCCGTTTTTATTGGTGTGAGCCTTATAGGCGTCAGTGCTATGGGTGTCGGTGTTATTAAAAGCGTCGATGTTATAGGCGCCATTTTTATGGGCGTCAGTCTTATAGGCGTCAGTGCTATGGGTGTCGGTGTTATTAAAAGCGTCGATGTTATAGACGCCGTTTTTATGGGCGTGAGTCTTATAGGCGTAAGTGTTATGGGTGTCGGTGTTATTAAAAGCGTCGATGTTATAGACGCCGTTTTTATTAGCGTGAGCCTTATAAGCGTCAGTGTTATGGGTGTCGGTGATATTAAAAGCGTCGATTTTATAGACGCCGTTTTTACTGGCGTGAGCCTTATGAGCGTCAGTGTTATGGGTTTCGGTGTTATGAGCCTAAGTCTTATAGATGTCGGTGGTGTGAGCGCCGAGTCGTTGGTACCTAAATGTGCGTTGATCTTATAGGCTTCGGTCTTATAGATTTCTGTGTTATAGGTGTCAATCTTATAGGCGGCGGTCTTGTAGGCGTTAGTCTTATGTGCGTCGGTCTTATAGGCGTCGGTCTTTTAGGCGTTAGTCTTATGTGCGTCAATCTTATAGGGGTCGGTGTTATAGGAGTCGGTCTTATAGATATCGGTGTTATTAAAAGAAAAAATAAAAACAATTTCAATATTTTTTACTTGACTGCCTCGAATGTTATTGGGTTTTTCTATGAAATTCTCAGTAGCAGCTCGGAGTCTGCACCGGGCACAGGTGAATGGCAATAGGCTCGCCCCCTATTACATGGGACCTAAACATACCGGCGAACTGTGGGTGTACATTAAGTACACCTCTGCCTCACCCTTCGGGGAATACAGGCGTGATGGTATATTATGTATTTTTTACTTGTTATCATGATTCTAAGAGTAACAATCCAACTAGTTCAACAAGACAAGGTCTTTTAAATGATCATTTATTTTGTATCTTTTAAAAGATAGCCGGCCACATCTAGTGCGGTGTATCCAGATATTTATAGCCCAAACTGGCCTTTTGTTCGACCACCGCTTTGTTGTCGCTACCACAATAAGTGTTAAATGTCCCTCTTGCGTCTAGGGCTGCCTCGGAGTTAATGTCTTTATTGTGATAAAGAATAATTGGATATATCGAATTTTGAAATTGCATTTCTAAAAACACGAGAAAATAAATACTGTTCTTAATTTTCATAGATACCTTTCTTAACCTATACTGTTTCATTCTCAATTGAGTATACAAACTTTTGCTTAAAAATCGTTACCGTCGAAGATTTTGGTGTAAAATAGTGCATTCAGTGAAAAATTATAATTCACATCTAAATATCCTACGATAGCAATTTCTAAGCAAGAGTGACTGAGTGAATAAGTTATTGTTGATGTCGCAATTTCTACTGTCATGTACCTAGAATGATATGATATAGCCGATTTTTTTTCCAAAAACCAAAAAAAAAATCAATTTCGCGCCCAACCCTGACGCTTTAGCCTTCACAGAGAGCCGGAGTGCAGAAAATTATTATGGTCAAATTTCAACCACCGGGCGACCATTACTATACTTAAAATTACATACATACATACATATTGTCACGCCTGTCTCCCATGGGGGTAGGCAGAGACTATAGATTTCCACTTGCTACGATCCTGGCACACTACTTTCGCTTCATCTACATTCATTAATCTCTTCATGCATGACCGTCGGTTTAGGGTGCTCGGAACCTGGCCTTTTTGAAGAACATCCGCAATTTGGTTGCGGTACGTTCGCCGAGGTCTTCCCCTTCCAACTCGTCCACCCATACTCACCATATATACTTGTTTCGTCAATCTCCGTTCATCCATTCTCTCTACATGACCAAACCATCTTAACATACCTTTCTCAATCCTTGTTACTACATCTTCTTTCACTCCACATCGCTCCCTTATCAGACTGTTTCTCACTCTATCTTTTAGCGTCACACCACACATACTTCTCAAAGCTCTCATCTCTACAGCATTTATTCTGCTTTCATGTTTCTTCTACCATACCCAACTTTCAAATTGTTTTAATTATATTTTGAATATTTTTTTACGAAGTACCAACCCTAGTCGTGTGAAGGATTTTGCGAAAATAACCCTTCACTGGCCCGTCTCGTCAACTGTTCTCAAGAACACCTTCAGATATTACGGCCTTTTGCGGCACCAAGATTTTAATTCTCTTTACAGTTCACGTATTTCTTTGAAGAGTGGGTGTTTTGTGTCTTGGAACCGGGATAATAGATAACCAACCTTATTTGCGGGAAATATGGTTCGATTTACTGTAGTGATGTAGTGGTCCGCCCTTGCAAAGCTATGGTGAAAATGGTTCTAAGAGGTGTGTGTAAGGGGATTACAATATTATAGGGTTGGTGGAATAAGCTTTGTGGTTTCAAAATGGTGTTAATTATCAAAGTCTTATTTATCTTAGTTTATTTCTGTAAATGAATCTTAGCTACTATTAATTGTATAAGTTTTAGGATTTTCGTACAAACTTGATGACTTCTAAGAAGAAACTCTGAGAAGGGTTGGGTCGCCGGTAGCTATGTTTAGGTCACATGTAAAAGGGGTCGAACCTATTGCCATTAACCGGGCACAAATCCTGCTGAGAATTTCACTGATAAACCCAATAACACTTTGCTCGACTTTACTTGGAAATCCAATCGACATCTAGCGTAGCAGTCATTACATACATACCTAATATAGTCCAAGTGGCAAATGAATCGATGGGTACTATTCTACAGTTCGATCGAAATAACTGTGCGCGTCTCAACAAACTTAAATGTTTTTATACATAAAAATCGAAATTAGTAAAGAAAATAATCACGAATGCGAAATCTATAATTGTATACCTACGACCCCAATTTGTCTTTAGAGAGACTTTAGGTATATTAAAATTTACCACTTGCGAACAACGTCACTCGTGCAAAGTTATTTCGAAAAAACTGTATTAACAGTTGACTGCCTCATTAGTCTTGTGGTCCTAAGCGCGTCTGCTACGGTAGAGGTCCGGGGTTCGATCCTCAGGTCGAGCAAAGTGATACTTATTGGGTTTTTCTATGAAATGCTCAGTAGCAGCTCGGAGTTTGGAATAGTGCCCAGTTAATGTCAATAGGCTCACCCCCTATTACATGGGACCTAAATATACCGGCGAAGTGTGGATGTGCATTATTCATCATCAACCCATTACATTGTTCCACTGCTGGGCACGGGTCTCCTCTCAGAACGAGAGGGATTAGGCTATAGTCAACCACGCTAGCCTACTGCTGGTTGGCAGACTTCACATGCCGTCAAGAAAATCTCTCAGGCATGCAGGTTTCCTCACGATGTTTTTCCTTCACCGTTTAAGCGCGTGATAATTAATTATTAATACGAACATGACTTCGAAAAGACAGAGGTGCGTGCCTTGGATTCGAACTTGGGACCTTTGACTTGGCAGTCCAATAGTCATATTATCACAAGGCTATCACTGCGCACACTGTACATTATTACACCTCTGCAATTCGGGGAATACAGGCGTTTTGGTATGTTGTATTAACAGTTACATACTTTGTAATCACAGCAACAGAGGTGCAAACGGACCAAGTTAACCGGTGACAAATCGCTTTATTTATTTTATTTACCTTATCAAGTGTTTAGATAAAGTTAGCTAGTTCAGATGCGCAGAAATTGATACAAAGTTGCGAAGTATAAGCGTTGAGACGCAAATAATGTAACAGATGCTCTTCAAAATATAAGCCAGCATGTCTACATTCAATCATGAATGGGTCCGCACGATCAGGGAAGAACTACCGTCCCACAGAATATCGACGTCAAGTACCAGTATGCGTATTGCTGCGTTTCGTACGATGAGTGTGGAGCGCCGATTCCCTCAGTCCCCTTCCTTCTGTTTTTCTCATTCCTCTCCCTTTTCCTTGACTCGGTAACGCATCTGCAACTGCTTTACTGATGACTACTTACCATCAGATGGCTCGCTCGTTTGCCGAGCTATCCCGTAAAAAAATGTGTATTTATATAGCTTCAAATAACACAATTTTGAATGCGTTACGTAGGTACTTCTAAGTAACTTGTTTTTCAATAAATTATCGATTGTAATTACTGCTCATTCTGCCATTGGGACAAACACTTCTAAGAATAACTTAAAACAAATTACATTCAACTCAAATAAAATAAATACTTGAATACACTCATTCACAAATACACCCAGACATCAGAGAGTTCTAAAATAAATCCCCTACCATTGTCTCCGAACCGTGCGAAATCGGCCTCCCGCAATTAGACGCGACGCGTGTCGTTCGAGAGTTATTGGCATTTAAATCACTGTCGACAGGTTTATATCTCATCTACGCGAGTTTCCGATGCGAATTACCAGTGGTAGGAGACCGGTTTCCAGGGATTGATTTATTAGAAACTATTTGTATGAAAACTTTGTAATGCGATTATATGGAGTAATTCGAATATTGGCAAGCAGAATCGAATCAGGTCTTGGTAAATAATTATAATAACAATTCGCTTTTTTTAATATATTTCGGTCTATTGGACACAGAGATACGGTGACTGCTTAAGTATCTGAGTTTGATTCCCAGATTAAATTAGTATAATTAAGTGTACCCATTGACTCATCGCGTGACCAGAGGGCTGGCTTATTCTTAGGTTTAAGAATTAATTTTGCCATACAACGTGGCAATGCTGCCCGTCTTCTGGGCGCATTACCAGATGATAGCGATGTGAAGGAGTACTTCGACGCCTTGGCATGACAATTTGTTTTTGTATTTTGTATTTAAATTATTTGATTACTTCAGTTTTATCTTATTAAATTTTCCGTGTCAGTATAAAATGCCCTGTCTCTTGAAGACTAGGCACGTAGCCCTCATGGTAAGCGTTTGTGCGTCGATGTCCCTAACCCCACGTATTGTAATCTGTTCTGCGGTTTACGTGTGAAAACGTAACAAACAAAAGCAGAGTAACTTTCATATAAATTATATTAGTTTGCGTTCATGGCAATGTCATACAATGTCCTTTCGAATGATACACCCTTTTGAAATATCCCATATAATCATTTCGTGGTTCTCTGAGCCACAACGATAAAAACCTCAATTAAAGTTAATCAAGAGAAGAGAAGGACATGAATATACATAAATTTATGTAAAAAATGATTTAAGAGCTCTCTCACTCAGTAAAATGAACGCATCGCAAATATTTTTTGTTGACATCTTTACATTTTGAAGACAATGGCTGACTCAGTGATTTGGCAAACATAATACTTGGCCATCGACACGAAATTACAGAACCTTATAAATAAACAAATAAGGTTTAAAATCGCCTAATTTTATTTTACATGGATGGGTAAATTAGGGCTTAACTTCGGATGAGAAGTGATGCCTACCTGAAACTGTAATTTCGCTTTTACGACCCCACAAATAATAAGGAAATGTTATTACCGCACTTTTTCTAAGTTAGTAGGTGTAAATTTAAAATACGAGGGGATATTACGTCATTCGTAAATCTGCGCGGGAGGCGACCACCGACCATAAGAATTTGTTCCCACAGATACTTATTTGAGTTCGTATTTCGTTTTTTTTTTTCCTTTTACCTATATGTGACTTTGTAGACGTGTAATGATGGTTGGACTCAAGGTTTAGGAAAAATACAAAACCATTTTAACCGATATGAAAACAAGAGGTTTTTAACATATCATTCTACTCTCGCCTGAAAATTATAAAAGTTAATAATTCACTCCAGTCTAAGTATATTTCGGTACTTGATAAAATAATTGAGTGCATTTTGCTGAGTTTACATAAACACAATGTCAATCTACACTACACATTAAAATAAGGCAAACATTTAAACACTGACAATTTTATCTACACTACACATTAAAATAAGGAAAACAATAACCAACAACAGAACCAGAAATGGATACCACATCCCTAAAAACCGAGTCAATAATTGTCACAGATAATCCCATTTTATCCTAAACATTCGGGTCCGTCCCCCAGGCCCGGGCAATCCCGGACTTTATCTATTATGTAGCCCAACGGTCCCGGGTTATAAATAATTGATGCCTCGTAACTAATTACAAAGATCTTTCATTAGTACGCATTATCGCGGAGAGTTTAGGTCAGTAAATGAGCTGAGTGATTTGTAGGGCTGTGCAAAATCGAAGGGTCGATATCGATAATATTTTATGCTTCAAATTGCAGAATCGAGAGGTCAATATCGATGAATTATGTAGGTATTTAAATTTACCGGAACAGAATTGTCGTTCAGTTACTACATGATACAAGAATTGGCTGATGTAGTAAGTACATTAGATTATAAAAAAAATACAATTCCATATTCATTAACGATTTTAACGCTATAAAATTAATTATATATTTTTTAACTGAAGGAGGGTAAAAGTAGAAATAAATAGGACGGTTAATAAAGGCAGATATCATAATAGGGATCAACTTCAAAAGTAAAAATGAAGATCAACCAATCAAACCAGTGATCTTCTCTTCTTTGGTTTTCAAGTGTAAATTCTTGTCAATTGCAATTAAAATAATGTTGATGTATGCCTTGAACAACAGCTTCTACCTAGTCAGTCAACCTCACTCTAACCACTTTTTTGTAATATTATTGTTTTATTATTTAATCATATTTTTGGACATGGACCGCTTGTAATGTTTACTCTGATAATTATATTTTTAAGTGATCTGTATCGATATATTGTGTTAATACAACACTAGCTATAGGTATGTCCCATAGGAATTAGTTAATTGTTTGGATATTTTTTTGTAAATTCTTTATTGCGCTTGTGGTTTCTTTGGGACGTTGCTTCAGGTTTCCTGAAAAGGTTCATGAATTAATCAGTGTTAACAATTCATCCGTATTATAAGATAATTAAGTGTGAAAAGAGTTCAATAGAGGCTGTCAACCTTTATTTCAAGTCCATTAATCTATTCAAATCATATTAAGCCTTATAAATAATATTATGGCCTTGAGGTTTTTGCTCATTTTCAATCCAAATGGAGGATGGAGAAGATCAGTTGGACGGAAAGGAAAATAAATGGGGACATCATTATTATTGTTAACGAGAGAAGACAATTGTTGAGATACATAGAAAACAGGCAAGAAAAGATGATTGGCCACTTTTTTAAACAATAAAAACAATTGAGGTACCTAAGGAAAACGAGGACAGGGAAGACTTTACAAACATTTATTTAACAATTAATTATTTAAAAAGTGAAGGAAAAAGTAGGAGTCGAGTCTTATCAAGAGGTCAGAGAGAAGGCATACAATAGAAAACAGTGGCGATTGTATTTCAGCTTTTGTCGGTGAAACATCATCATTCTCTATTCTCGTAGCCTTTTCTCAAGAATTTTGGGATCCGTTTCCATTTTACCCAGAAGTGGCTGAATATCAGTTTATACACGAAGTGACTACCTTCAGTCCGCTGCCCAATTCTATCCTATTTTTGTTTTTATTTGTTGTTTATGGCTATAGTATAATTGTGACCGCAGTCGGTCTATTGTAATCGCCACTTAATGATTCAAAGTTCACCGCTAAACCCTGCAGCTACTATAAACTGCATGATTTTCTTAGGAGTGAGCTCCTTTATTTCTTTGGGGTCAAGACATGTTTCCCCAGATGTGCATTACGCTTGTGTATGTGTGTAGCGGTCTGCATTCACCCAGAAGGTGAAGTGGCGTTTCATCAGCCTCAATTATATCCTAAGGATAGACTGGTTAGCAGGATTCTTGACATTCTAACTACCGCTAACGATTGTATAATATGTCATCGTGTTTATATGTATAATAACTGGGATTAACTGCTTTGTATGCTCTCCAAGCAATTGAGGGGTTTGGTGTGTTAAGAATGATCAACTACCCACAAACTCACTGCGGCAAGCTTAACTTTGCGGATACTCATGAAGTCCCTCTTGAAGGGGAAAATTTTCCTTCAGCAATGTTCCATAATTATCCAGAATTCACTTCTCAACCACAAAGAACTTTAAGAGAATTATTACCATTACCATTACCATTAACGTCAAAAACAAGGCTCCATACACAACCCAGTGGATGACTGGCGCAGTTATGGCAGAGGTATATAAACAATAGTTATATAGCCATTTAGTCGTAATATCGCGCTCGTGCCTATGCGTGGACAGTAAAGCCCATAAACCACGGACTTCCGACGTTATCTGGAGGCGCCGTAAGGCACGAGATAAAAGCGATTTTGAACCTAATGTAGTAAGGTGAAAAAAAGCATAAGGGCCATCTTTTGGTAAACGACAACCGCAATCTATAGACGACAGCAACGACCAGTACTATCAAAAGCGAGTTGTTATGCATACGACTTCAGTTGTTAAGTCTCAGCATAAGCTCAGTAATTTCACTGGCTACATTGCTATTCATATCATCATCATCATCAGCCTATATAAGTTAGCAGTGAACTTATATAGGCTAGGACGTAGGCCTCCCCTAGCATGCGCCATTTCATATCTTCATATCGTAACATAATAATGTTGGCACATTATTCAGCGGCGGTTTTTCTTTACACACACAAAAAAAAGGTATGTATTACGTGTTACCTTACCAATTGGCATTTAATAGGAGAGGACTATGTCTGGTGGTGGACTATTTTTGGCTACAACAGCGTTCACCTTAAAAAAAGAATCCTTGTCACTAAAACCCATCTCACACAATTCATCACTATTTTTAACAGACTTCAAAAAAGGGGGAGGTTCTATGTTCGATTGTATGATTTTTTTTTCTTTAAACTCTCTCTTGTATAAAATCTATCGATTATACCTACTGCTTGAAGACTAAAATTTTTTTTTACTATGATTATAGTCGATTTCAAATCGCTGACTCCTATAACTTAGATGGCAGTGATGTTTACAACAGTAGTTATGAGCGGTAGCTGTAACAATGTGTCATGCGATACATTTGTACGTAAAAACAGTACCAATAGGCCAATATAGTAGAGGTAGGAGTAGTAGTAGAGGGAATCCTGGTATAACCTTTCCAAAGTGATAAATTGCGTTGTAGACCTGTAAGTTAACTTACTTTTTTAATCGATTTCAGTAAAGAAGATGTAAATAATTTCACTAAATTAATAATTAATTAATTTAGTAAAATTGACAGTTTTGTGTATCAGCTTTCTTCCTTCCATTTCTTTTAAAGTTTACTTTTCTATATGATGCAGTCAAAAACACTGACTGCTTCATTACACTTGTGGTCCATAGCGCAACTGCTACGCTATAGGTCTTAGGTTCAATTGCCAGACAGAGAAGTGTTTTTGGGTTTTTCTAATTGAAATTCTCACCAGCAGCTTGGAATTTGGCTTTACGCCCGATTCAATGATTCCTTGAATTTTCATTAAAATTAAAACATGTAAATTTAAATGTTCACAGAATTTCTCAATTGCAGTAGTCTAGCGTGGTGGACTACAGCCTAATCCCTCGCATTCTGAGAGAAGACTTTGTCAGCAGTAGGAAAATGCCTATATGGGTTGAAGATGATGAAATGTAAATGTAGAAAAACTAGATGTCTTATCTTGAATTTCCTTACTTTTAGATGCTATAATACCACAGTATTAACAACAATCAAACACTAATTTTCAAATTAATCAGGTAATCGATTCCAGCCACATTATCTTCTAGAACTATCGCTTTAATAACTTTTACATCAAGACGGACATACAGATAGACATAGTTTTACAGGGATATAAAATGAATTGCATAAGTAACAGCGTTTGGCAATAAAATCAGTATAGCGCCCACGGAGCGCGGGACGTGCAAACATCGCCGAAGTACGGTATTGCGAACGTGGGCGGGAAAGGTTTGGGCCCAGTGTTAGCGATTTGAGGAGATCCATCTTTAAAAGAGACCATGATTCTCTGAGTTTGTTTCGACGTTTCTTCTCAGATTTCGTCAGATAGGAAAGTCGGTTCCATCTAGTAAAAAATTACTTGTAAAAAGATCTATTTACACTTATCATTTCATTACATTTCATTTCATTATGAGATTGTGGTGTCCCACTGCAAGGCAAAAGCCTCCCCACTCTTCTTCCACTTCTTTCTGTCCGTTCCTGTAAAGGACCATTATTTTTTATAGCTTTCCTTTGTTTAAATTATTGAATCACCACTGCTCCCAAATCGGTGAAGGAAAACATCGTAAGATAACCGGCATGTCCTAGATTCAAAAATTCAAAGACATGTAATATCTAGGTACTAACCCGCACGGTGGTCCAGCCACCGTGGTCTATTACGTCCCACTTACTTTCACCGAGAGGAGGCAGTAGTAGGAACATTATAGGCTGATTTGTATGGTATGTATGCATTTTTAAAACAATATTATGCTTCAATTTGTAGCGAGTTGCGATTGACGCCGGTCACCAATCTGTCTGTGAAACGTGGTAGGAATCATGGCAATATTTCCTCGAAAAGACTGTTACAGTACCTGATCAAAAAAAGCCAAACTTATCAAAATAAGATCGCATTAACGTAGAATTAAACCCCAACTTTGTGACATTTCCGAAAAATAAATAACTAAAGTTGGTTTATTTCGTCAAATGTTGACGAAATAAACCAACTTTTAATTTATGCATTATAAAAATCATAAACATAACAAAACATACCATCACGCCTGTATTCCCCGAAGGGTTAGGCAGAGTTATACAAATGTACACCCACATTTCGCCGGTATGTTTAGGTCCCATGTCATCGGGGGCGAGCCTATTGACATTAACCGGGCACAAATCCAGACTCCGAGCTGCTACTGGGAATTTCATAGAAAAACCCAATAACACTTTGCTCGACCTGGGGATCGAACCCAGGACCTCTAGCATAACAGTCGCGCTTAGGACCTCTAGACTAATAAGGCAGCATAAAAAAAATATTATATATTAATAGTATTTTATATTAACAATCTCTTATAGTCCGCCATATTAGATTTAGAAACTCGTCACTTAGCTTACCATTGTCATCCAAACTAAATCTGTATGTAAAATTTCAGCCCAATCCGGTAAGGGTAACTGCTTTAAAATTCAGTTGCAATATTTGAACTGAACAAAAGCTATAGCTTGTAATTTAAAAAAGGTTGGTTTGTGTTTTGTTTTGAATATTAATTTCTCGCTATCACTGCAACCGTTCAATCACAACCGTGTTCAACACTTTGTAGCATAAGAACAGAGACTTTATTGCAACACTTGATAATGTTACATTTTTTCTGTATTTACTTGTAACAGCAAAAAACGTTAAACGCGTTGGAAATATAAAATCACTGTTTAATGTTGCTGATTGGTTTGCAGACATTACATTTAATGCAAAATTCTGAGTTCCATCATTATATTTTCTTTCCATATTAATGCAATAATTATTATTCATTTATAATTCAACATAATATATCAATTCAAATCGATACACTGTTCAGAAAAGCACTATTATGTACTACTAGCTTTTGCCCGCGACTTCGCCCGCGTGGAATAGTTTTTCCCCAATCCCGTGGGAATTTCCCAAAATATCGTTATAATTTAAATCCTATATGTTATTCCGATGTATAAACAATAATACTGTAAAGTTTCATCAAAATCCATTCAGTAGTTTTTGCGTGAAAGAGTAACAAACATCCATCCATCCTCACAAACTTTCACATTTATAATATTACTAGCTTTCCGCCCGCAGCTTCGCTCGCGTGGACAACACGATTTTGACAGTTATTTTTTTCCTATTTCCGGCGGGATATTGTAAATTATTTAAAATTAAGACCAAATAATTTGCTCCACTATATTTTATTGAAATATAAAAATAACATGTAATTTTTTTATTAATTTATTCGTCCTTTGAGCGATGATTATTCTGGACGCCTTGTAGGGTCGATTTCAATGAGGAGGTACAAATACCGGAAAACCACTTTGCTCTCAAGAATTAAAATTGCACTTCTTTGTATACCACATTGGTTTTTCTGTCTGGTATCAAAATGACCAGACTGCTTTTAATACAGTAACAGGCAAGGTAGAATTTCCCGTGTGAGAAGCCGTTCTTCCATTAAATCTATGCCTGCTACCTTTAATGACAAAAATTTTAATTATAGCATTACAAAGCATCTTCTTAAAAACAATCAACATCAATTCACACATTCGAGGTATGAAAACTGAATCCCCCGAGCACATCCAGTAATCACAGTGACCTTTTTAATGCTTTTGTGCAATGCTGATACTCTAAAGTCTAGTCCCGTTACATAGCTTAAGTGCCAATCTATAGACTTCGTTTGTATATTAGAAAAATCAGGATATACTCTAAGATCTGTCACAGTCACCTGTCACTACTGTATTTAGGAAAGATGATAAACATATTTACAATCTCCATTTACTATTTTAAGTAATACCTCAGAAAACTCTCCAGCACACGCATCTCTCGTATTACTTTTTAAAGATAATCATTATGTTGGGCCATAGGTATGACGATGTCAAGGAAGCTCTGACTTCGTCTGCTCGGGTTCCTCTAGGTACAACAGAATCTGACGGAATTCCCAGTAACTCCACCCATCATCTATTGCTGCCTCTAACATTTTTAAGAAGGGTTCTATGGTGTGCCTCTCAATCTCAATTCCACTTTTGTGTGCCATAGAAAGCATTTTATATTTTTATCAACCAACGTTTCTTGAATAAAATCACATTGAGTTTTCAAACATGACATGACATGTGTCAAAATAAAAAGTAAATTAAATCAAAAGCACTAAGGAGTATTGATATCATAATCGAAGCAAATCATCCCGAAAATTACTTTCCCCCTTTTTTTAAGTCCGTTAGGGGATGAATTTCAATAAAATACGAAGCACGTCTTCCATCAATTCTGTTAAAGAACGTTTATACAAAATTTGAAGCAGATTGGACCAAGGAATCACGTTGTCCCATACAAACTTTGCCCCCCTTTTTCACCCCCTTAGGAGTAGAATTTCGAAAAATCCTTTCTTATCGGATGCCTACGTAATACAAAGAATACACCCTCCAAGTTTTAGGTCTCTACAATCAGCGGTTTAGGCTGTGCGTTGTTCCGTCAGTCAGTTAGTCAGTCAGTCAGTCAGTCATTCAGGACAAAGGATTTTATATGTATAGATTAGTAGGATTAGTAGGAAGTAGGATTATAATCCTAAGGTTGTTGAAACCAATTCATCGGTTTACTGAAAGAACTCTGTACCTAAATAAACTTTTTAACTACCTAACTCTGCATAATACCTGTACAGGAAGTATCGAGAGGAGTTTAGCTGTTGAACTCAGTGCTTTTTGCCTTTAGTGAGTTATTGCACTCGAGTTATTGTATTGGACTGCCTCGTTAGTCTAGTGGTCCCATGCGTGACTGCTACGCTAGAGATCATGGGTTCGATTCCCAGGTCGAGCAAAGTGTTATTGGGTTTTTCTACGAAATTCCCAGTGGCAGCTCGGAGTCTGGATTTGTGCCCGGTTAATGGCAATAGGCTCGCCCCCTATTACATGGGACCTAAATATACCGGCGAAATGTGGGTGTACAATTAGTACACCTCTACCTAACCCTTCGGGGAATGAACAGGCGTGATGGTATGTTTGATTTATTGCAGTAAATAATAAAATTATACTATGCCATTGCCATTCACCGGGCACATATCCTAACTCCGAGCTACTACTAATCATATAAGACTGCTCGACCTGGAAATCGGACCGAAGACCTCTAACGCAGCAATCGCGCTTAGGACCACTAGACAATAAGACAACAAATAGGCATTTATTGCAGTAAACCGACTACTTTTTATTATATTTGGTATGTACTACTAGTGCAGCGAAAGTACTAATACAGTAAGTACATCGAAGAGTGAAACTGCAACTGAAAACTGTAACTGCGTTTTGAAATTACTCATACGCTAGTACTTAAAAACCCTTTTATATTCATAGGCCCATTTCGATAACAAATGCTGGTTTATTACAAAAGTCACTCCTGTCTCGTATATCCCATTGATGGTCACTCCGTTAACGATATATGTCGGGACAGACATACTGACACCTCGTAAATATGGGTAAAGACAAGTGCAGTAATTGCTTCGTACGGGAATTGTATGGACTGTATTTGATTTTAAATTACTCAGTCGAGCAAGCTCAGCTTTTGATAGATATAAAACGTATAGCTAAATCAATTTTGTGTCAGTTTATTGATAAATGCAAAAAAACATAGAGATAATAAATTTTTCAAGAAATTAGATCTATTTCGCACCCGTAAATTTAGAAAAAACTTGAGAGGTGTCAAGGGACACCCGGATGGAACGAAATTCCTTTCGATTAATTAGTGAAGGAATTGTAATATATTTTTTTTTTGTGAAAATATCTGGCTTACTTTCTATAAGAGAGAGAGAGAGAGAGAGAGAGAGAGAGACAGAGAAACATGCGCACGCCGCACAGCTTGCAATAGCAAAAAGTGTCGTGACATGTTTTCGTAAGATTTAACTTATTAAAACTTTTGCTTAAAAATCGTTATCAACGAAGACTTTGGCGTAAGATAGTGGGTTTGGCCAAAAATGACAATTTACACCTAAATCTCCTACGACAGCCATTTTCAAGCAAACATTTTTGTACTCAATCGTGAATAAGTTATTGTTGATGTCGCGATTTTCATTGCCATGTACCTAGAATGTGTTATAGACGAATAATTTGCGTAAAACCAAGAAAAAAAAATTTACACCCAAGCGCGACGCTTGAGCCTAGTAGTATTATTTTACTATCCTCCAAGTAAAACTTTCTACCTTAAAGTTCTATACAAAAGAATATAAACCTTCCACAACGTTATGTAACCAGCATTTACATAAATAGTTCTACGTTTCCAAATTTCTCATTCAGCTTAGAGAGTATACATTCGTTTTCATACTCGGAAATAACTTATATGGTCTAAGGGCTTGTCGTCACGTCTGTGGAAGCACTACTTTTACTAAACCTTATACATGCCACGTCCATGCAAATCACTATTTCCTCCAGAATATCCCACGCATATATAGGAGTGCCAATCGAAATGGAATAAGCAAAGAGAATGTTGAAAAATATTCTTCTTCTTGGAGCGCCTTTCTGTCGAAGGTTGGCTGTTATTAACGTATTATTATTTATTTTAATCGGGAAAACATACAGTTAAACAATTTTCTTACTCTATGATCTTAACATTAAAGAATATGTAATTGTGTATCCCACTTCGTTATCCACATTTAAAGTAAATACATATTTAAATAGCGGACGAAAGAACAAGCATGTTATGGTTTGTGCTTGCTTTTTACTGTTTTCTATTTTGAGAAAGTTATAAATTGTGGTCCTTTATCTGATGATTTGTAAAAAACCACTCTTTCCTGCAACCAGATTTTCTTTGAAAATATTAAACTATCTAAGTACTAGGCTAGCGTGATAGACTATAGCATAGGTAATTCCTCTCGTACTGAGAGGAGACCCTTTCCCAGTAGGACAATGAAATAGGTTGATGATGATGAATAAACTATACATAATATTAAAAGATTAGTCAACATTTTGTTTCATCTGTCTGTGTTCTTTTTTTTTTATATATAGATGTCATTGACAGATTTTTGTTTGAATTGCAGACAGGCAGACAGCCTTTGAGATAGGATATGACTTTGCTGATCATTAACGTAATCAAGAATAAAAAAAACTAAGTTATACGCTACATCCGTATTCCAGTCCATGACCATTGGACTGCCAAGTCAAAGGTCTCTAGTTCGAATCCAAGGCACGCACCTCTGACTTTTCGAGGTCATGTGTGTATTAACAATTAATTATCACGCGCTTAAACGGTGAAGGAAAACATCGTGAGGAAACCTGCATGCCTGAGAGATTTTCTTGACGGCGTGTGATGTCTGCCAACCCGCAGTAGGCTAGCGTGGTGGACTATAGCCTAATCCCTCTCGTACTGAGAGGAGACCCGTGCCCAGCAGTGGGATAATGTAATGGGTTGATGATGATGATGATGATATTCCAGTCACTTAACTTCCGAACAACTTGCAACATAAAATAGTGTTTCAACTGTTCATTGAATTGGACCATCAAACAATAAAACTATAACTCATTTATATTACCAAATATAATAACTTTCCTTGGTTAAATAAAGCAAAATTGTACCGCGCACTCAAGCTAGTTACAACCCACATAAAACAATTATCTCAATTCCAAACCAATTTATCATAAAATTGGTTTATCGACTTTAACAATTAAATAAAATTGGCCGCTATTTAGGCCAGTGAAGACATCAATTCATTAATAGTACAAAATGATGGGGTTTGTGACGCCCTAGGCGTCTCTAGTTGTCGGCGCCTGTCGGTCGAATGCACTCTAAATCTCCAACCTGCATAGACAAAACCCCTACACTCTGATGCAGCCATTTCCCACCCCACCTGTGCATCCATCCTTTTCTACTCCCTACAATCTCTCACCTATCCCGTTTACACCTCGAAATTACACTCGGCCGTTGTCGCTTGTGCTCGGATGCAATAGCCGGTGTGGCTCACAGCTAAACATGGTTTCATCCAGTCGCTTACCGGCCGTCGGAGGAGGTGCATCGCTGCCGGTCGCCGTTCCCGCGTTCGAAACATCGCACCGACCCGGCTTGCTTGTATAGGGATGTTTGTTCCCAGATAGTGCGCCTCGCAAACCTTGAATGGAAGGATTTCTAGTGTTGTGAGACTAAGTGTGGACGTAATCACAGTATATTGTGATAGTGTTGTGTCGTTTGATGGTCAGTTACGATGTTGCAATGCTCACGGTAGACGGATGTGGCTAATGCAGTTAGATCTGTTTGATTGGCAAAAGTAAACATGTGTATGACAGCCGTTATTAAAGCTGTGATGCCGTCTGCCAACAACGATATAATGGAACATGTATTACATACGGGAACGGAAACGTGCAATGATTTAGTTTCAGCGAAATGTTATGACTTTAACGTTCAGTGGAACATGATATTGCTGGGGAAATGATGCTTTGAAAGCATAAAACTTTACGATGATTAGTCTGTAAAGTGGCAGGGGAATAAAGCCAACTGTTAAATATTAAAATAGATTGAAAGTAATGTCGGTAGTAGATGATGAAGAAACAATTGTAGAACTAATTGATTTAATTTATTTAAAAAACCGTGTGGGCGGAATAAAAGATAACAATGATCAGGCAGTTTTATGTTGGACACGCAACAAAACAATTCATTATAACAATAGAGTATTGTTTGTGATTGAGTTTGAGCTTTTTTGTTAGGAAATCATTTTTTTTTGTTACCAGCAAGCGTGGATAATGATTTTGGTGGGCATGACAATACTGCACGCGTTAATGAATCAATAGATAATTTAGCTTTGGTCAATGGGTTTCTAATTGGAGTTTTAGTAATAGTTATCAATAAACCAGACACGTGCGTTCATTCAAGAAATCGATCATATAATTTTTAGATGGTGTTCAATTTTGAATTGAAAAGAGTTTCTTTTAGTTCTGAACTTTTTGTTCTGAAACTTACTTATTAAAAAGAACTGGGAAGTTGAATTCTATTAGTCTCAAGAAAGTTTTGCCAACCAATTAGGTGCCCACAGCGAAGTTATCGAAAGAAAATGTTCTTGGAAGGAATAGTTAGAGGTTCAATATTTTTTTAAAGAAAGCCGGAAAAGGAATTGTTACATTGAAAAAGATACCTTTAAAACAATTCACTCAAACGATCTCACTCGCACCCACGCATCACGATCGTGAGACCATCAAACTGACCATTTTATTTTTACAGTTGTAATTGAGACAGTAACGATCAATGACAATACTTCGATACATACTGAAGATAAATATATAGTGACAAAAGGAATAAGGTTTGCAAAAAATTTCACTGATATTGGAGTTAGGTATTTGCAAAAGCCTGCGAATAATTTTTAACATGTAAGTACCTTCCCACTTACAGATGTGTCGAGTCTTTTGCTTATAAACATTTTTATTCAATTTTTGTACTAAGAGGGTATACCAATCATTTCAATATCTATTCTAATTTTTTTTGTAGTTATCTCCTTTTATTTATCATGTAAGTACCTTCCTACTTACAGATGTGTCGAGTCTTTTGCTTATAAATATATTTATATTTTTTTTGTAGTAAGAGGGTATACCAATCATTTCAATATCTATTTTAATTTCTTTAGTAGTTATCTCCTTTTATTTATAGGTCTTTTTAAGAATTTCCAATATGATTCCTTTTAGACTTAGCAAATACCAATTTGTGGGAACTTTCCTACCTACACTATTTTTGGTTAAGTACGACTTTTATCGATGCTTGCCTAAACATTTCTTCTTTTTATTTTATGATGACTACCTATACGATTATGGTATTAAATATAGTGATTTTCTTTTCATTGTTTTATCTCCAATAGTGATTTGATGAAGTTCTGATTTGTCTAGTTATCATATCAGTAAAGAGGTAGGTATGAAATATTTTTACGTTATCTATTACTATATATTATATACTAGATTCTATATGCATATTACAGGCATATATTCTATCGATATCGATCCTAGCTATATATACCTATACCATTATTTCAGAAATATAATGACAAAATAGAGTATTAAAAATTATTATGAGTTATTTTGCAATGCCAAACTTTAATATTAACACTTTCTCAGTAGATACACCTCAAATTTATCGGTGATCACAAAAACTTTCTGGAAATTGACGCTGGTCCGCTTAAATCATAATTTACGCGAGAATTCACTTTATTCCGGAAATTTAACTTCCAATAAATTTTATTGAAAGGAAATTATTTATTTATAACTTTAATTTGAAACAGCAATTAGCAAGAGAGATATTTTGAATATTTATTGTAACCACCGATGCAAAAATGACAAAATTTAATTTTTAATTATTAATGGACCAAGTCTTAATTACCACGGTATGAAAATAAAACATCTACAGGCTACACTGCCCCACCAGTATATCTAGTGGCTGCTTTTGATCGTGTGATCCTAGGTTCGATTTGTAGGTCCAGAAAGGCGCTATTCAGAATGTCTTAAAAAGATATCGACCCATATTTTGATTTAGTTTCTTTTATTAGAACATAATCCCAAAATGTTTCTAGTTGGTCTCAAGCCATTTACTCTGAAAACAATTTTGATAATAACAAGTTCGATCATCATTTATTTCATCGGTGATGATTGGCCACTTGCGATGCGCGTAAAACTACTGACGGACAAAGAAACATCTTAACTTGTTTTGTATTAACTTGTTTCAATTATAGTGTGTTTTGTACCAAATAAATATCTATTTCTGCTTCCTTTCTTTCGTTCTTATCTATATCAAGTGATGATCATATAAAGTTCAAACGGCACTAATGTTTTTAGAAACTCCTGCATACCGTGAAACTCTTTGGTTAAAGTGGTCCGATTCCCTTATTCGATTTTTGCAACTATAGCTTTGAGTAGCACGATATTGCCTTAAATGGTTTTAAGCGTTGCCAATACTTGTTTTCGCGCTTCTCGGATTTGACCTAGCTTATTCTTATTTCAGTTCACCTAAAACATGAGGTTTGCTTACGAAAATTGGATAGCATTGAATTCTTTGTGAATGTTGCTAAGATAAATATTTGGAAATTGAAACGAAATTATACTAGTTTTTGCGATAGAGAGAACCAAATATCGAAAGCTCAAAAACGGTTTATGAGTTAAGTATCGATCTCTGGTTTTGATATAGTGGTTTGATTAACTCTTGGTTTTTTAAAATACAACAAGTATGAAGACATTCTAGAAAAACAAATAACTAATGCTAATAAAGTGGGACTTGATAAATATTCATTTACGACTGCTATGCTAGAGATCTTGTCGCTGGGTTAGATTCCCAGGTAAAGCAAAGTATTAGGTTATTCTATGAAATTCTCAGTAGCAGTTCGGAGTTTGGATATGTGCCGGAATGGCAATAGGCTCGACCCATGGGACCTAAACACACCGGCGAATTGTGGGTGTAAATTAAGCACACTTCTGCCTAACCCTTCAGGGGGGACAGGAGTGATGGTATGTTTACCGGTAATATTAAAAAACTCATAAATTCACCTTATACTACATAGATTAATTTTTTACCTTCCTCATTCCGAGTAGAGAAAAAAGAAGAATATAATTGAAGCACTTGATAACGATTGCTCCAAATACTACTAACAGTGATCGAAGTGTCCGCTCTCCTTTCCCAGACATAGTGCGTGGTACACACCAGCTTACTTCTTTACTGTACTGCAATAATTTTACTTTTACCTTTAGATATAATCGTTTTATGCACTTACCCATACCTATAGCGTCTCGCCAGTGAATTTTCCACTAAGAACGTGGTTGGTTCAATAATTTAAATTAAAATTTCGTATATACGAAATATTGTTATAATTTTTTGAATTATTATTTATACTTATTCAAAATTGCAAAGTTATTTTGATTAAAGAAGAAATTTAACTTTCTTGTTTATCTTTGTTCGTAGAAACAGAATTAATGAGTTTTTTTTTAGTCCGAACTAGTAGAATATAATCAGTCTTTAAAGATTTTTTATAAAAATTACGAGTTAATATCACTGATATCTGTCAAATGAACAAGCAATACCAAAAACTTGTTAGGCCTACTTACAGCTTATTATGTAAGATTCGTGCTTAGAAACGAACGATATCCTCGCAAAAGATGATCATCCAAAATATAATATAGCATTTCATACTTTCCGAAGTGGTTTATAACTTATAGTCGGAGAACAAATTTATTTGCAATTAGACCATCGACCGTTAAATTGCTTCGTTTCCTTTGTTGAGTCTCAGCTTCAACAAAACTGCAAAGTTTCCCGTCGTTAATTTTTATAAGTTGGCAACTCTCGGACTAGTACTCTAGGTACTAAATCTCTTTCGGAATGTGGTTTGTTGTGCGCTAACCATTAAAATATTCATATTGGAAATCATTGCAATTGATCATGTACTATAAAAAAAGGTTTATTAGCAACCAAATATGTGACAATACAAAGGAGCTCTGGGTCTTGAACTAGGTAACAAACTGTATCCCAGGAAACAGTGTTTTCTACATACTACTATATAGCATGAATGAATAAATCACGAATCAAGCGAGTTGTGGTCGAGCGCAATCTATGATAACAAAAAAAACAATTACTATACTTTAAATAAATAATAATAATAAATTTATTTATTTCTCTTCGCAATAGGTCTTATAATTAATAAATCTATAAGTTTCCTTAAGTTTCACCTATGTGAGAGACCGGTGCCTGATGTATGTTTAATTAAAAACCTGTGTGTACAGGTCACCAGTGTCCCACCCTCGGTTAGAATTAAGTAGGTACAATCTTAATTTTACCAGACTATAAGAGGAGAAAAGGGAATGAAAATAATGATTAATTAATATAGAAATAATAAAATAATTAAATATAAATAAAAGCAAGTGCCATACTTGTACATCTACTTGTGCAAGACATGTGAGGCGGTGTGTACTCCGCTCAACAGCATACCTGACCGAGTTTGAGTTTGATGGATGCGGCACGATCGCGATGCCATTATATCGTTTTGTTACTAGATCGTTTTTTGGATCTTTAAGCTTAGTACGTGGTAGGGTAGGCAGACTACTACTATTTAGTTTAGTATGACGATAGCGTTTGGTATTTTTAATGATATAAATCAATTTGAGAATTTAACCAGATTGCACTTATACGCTGCTTCTGTTTCTTTTCCTGGGGTTGCTTAATCTTTCTTTATAAAACTTTTAGTGAAAGCTTGTGCTAACTATGGTAGTAATTATGATTTTATAGTAAAATTATATCACTATTTATCTTTATAGTCCACTACGCTCGAATATGAGTTAGCAGTTTTGATGTTGTGATATCAAACATTCTTGATTAATACTTATACTTTTAGAACAATATTTAATACACACATTTCTTGAAGCAAATAGTGTAGTAGTTAAGTAGGTAAATACTTACGAACAGCGTCTGACATAGGCACAGAAAGCTAAGGGGCTAACTTTGCGCTTTCACCGCTTTGAAAGTCCTTGCAAATGTGCCAATACTTGGAATATGTAAACACTATCTACGAGATAGATTCTCGGAAATTACTAGGTAAAATTTCTCTGTAGTTTCTTACTGAAATGACACTTCTCAATTTTAAAATGCCTCAGTATATTTCTATTTTTAGTAGTCACCCGGTGATTAAAATTCGCCCGCAATGTTTTTTTGAACTCCTTATCTACAAGGTGAAATTGAAATCGGGGGCATAATTTCAAATTAACACGTTTTTCATGATACTATTTGCATTAAGAATAATTATTTTGAAGTTTAAGTTCAAATGTTTTATTACAAAAAAACTGTTTCAAACGTTTATGAAACGTTATGACTCTAATTGCAAGGTTCCAAAAGGTCGATCCAATGGAGAAGACTCCAGCAAGAAACTCCATGGACACTGTTTCTAATTCTAATAAATGTGTAATTTTTATATCACGATTTGGATGACAGGAGAACCTAAGTTGATGGTTGCATGTTACAAAAACCGAATTCGGAATCACTTAATGTACAGGCATAATGGTTTAGACCCATAAATTATATTTTAGCTACATAGCATTTTCATGTTCAATCCGCCAGGTGGCGTAATCTTCGCCGCTTCAAGCACAACTCATGCTCACGATTACAATTTATTATTGACTGGATTTCGATGCAAAGACTTGCCTTATAGTGATTCAAATTATGAATAGCCACCTGTCACTTTTCATTACCATAAAAAACCATTACAAGCTTTGAAAGCTATCCAGATAATCAGTTACTTGATATAGTCGCTGAACATTGAAAGATTGGACATTTATAAAAGTAGGTAGGTTATTTATAAGAAGACAAATTCGAGCGGAACAAAAATTCGATCTTAGACAGGATTAAGTAAGTACACCAGACGCTTTAGCCAATTAAGGTACCGAGAACACTGCCTGTGATGTCAAATTCCTCTTTCACATTATATGTATTAAGGTTATATCAGTCCTTATTCTCTATTCTAGCTATAAGTCTACACGTGGTTGACGTTAGCGTTTCATGGATAAAAAAAAAACTATAATTAGTGCTTATTTCACCGACACAGGTCTCAATTTTTTTTTTTGAAGTTAGGTATCAGTATCACCTTACATATTTTTTGGAATAACAGTGGTATTTAAAGTGTAAAATGCAAACTAAATTACACTATACCTAGGCATAAATAGATTGTTACGCTGGAACCACATTCTAATCATGTCCAAGTTTAGCCGAACATCAAAAGCATTTTCTGAATCCCGCAACCAGCTCTTTGAGAAACTTTTATATTTCATGTTTTATTTGAAAACCACTCCATCTTTCTGAAGCATTCGATCTTGGAGCCACAGGTGCTTCCAAATCTGACCTTAAAAGAAATTTCTATATTTTATTCAGAAGCATTGGAGTATAAATAATAGATCGGCCATATTGAGATGAAACATTCAGAGGATACCGGTAAAAAATGAACGCTATATCGGCTCCTTTCATTTAAGATCATTACAGTTCGGAAGATGAAAAATGTACTTAAAATAAAAAGTCCTTTCATTGTGAGCTTCTGTTTCGTTCAAAAGGTGTTTTTTTTATATTTTTGTTGAAGTGTTAACCGCATGCTCCGATAAAATATTGTTGAAATAAGTCTTTATTGCCTTTAGGAATTTCATAGATACGATTTATTTGATTATTTGTTTGTAAATAATATATTGGTTTGGTTCATACATGTCAGCTGATGTACTTATTGCTAATTACCTAGAAGATATGATTAAAGAACTGACATATGTACTATAATCCCCATAAACGAGATACTTTTCTCCTCAAAGCTCTTCAAAATCCTCAAAAAACTTTTTAGACCTGATTCGGGACTATTATCAAGTTCAAATGTGGCATATAAGATTTATAAGGAGTTGCCTGTCAGTAAGTCGTGCTCGATCGCCCTGTTAGGATAAATGTAGCGACACGTTTTGAATAACATTAAGTTAGTTATTTCAAAGTTGTTCAGATCCAACGATTATGCGAGTCTGCGAGAGTTTAAATCCGATACAGTTGAAATATTGCTTTCGTGTTGTGATGATGTGATGGTTTTTCGAAGCCTTGGAAATGGCTTATTCGTTCTGATTGGAGATCAGAGAGTGGTTGCTTTTTGTAAATATCTAGGAACGATTTATAATCTAGTACTAAATCGATTAAACGCCTACATAATCGGTTGTATTGCCTATTTCCTACAAATATTTTGCGTTTCAATTTTAAACTTATTATTATACACAGCCGGAAGAGAATGTTAATATAATCTATGGCTTATAACTAGTTCAATTGACACAAATAGGTATGCATACACACATACTCTCACGCCTGTATTCCTCGAAGGGTTAGGTAGAGTTGTACTAATGTGCACCAACACTTCGCCTGTATGTTTAAGGAGCCGGTATTTTTAAGATGTTTTTTTTTGCGAGCCTATTGTCATTAACACTAGACTAATGATGCAAACAATTGGAAAAGGAATTGATGATAGTTACAACATAATATAATAAAATATTCCAAGGAGATCGGGAACATTTTCGTCCCAAGGAAGGACAAAAGACCTCTTGTCTCAAATGCAAAGCTATGAGATCCGAGAAACAAGGTAATCTAACATCAAACAACCGCAAATTGATTGTTCTTGAAACTGAGATCTGTACTAAGAGCAATGTCAGCCTAGAAGTTCACATTGAAGATAAAACAGCGACATGGCATCGACACTTTGAATAGATAGCACTAGGATAGGGTTGGCAAACTTATAATATAAAATAATTTAATACCCCACGAATCGCTATCCGGAAACAAAATGACAGATATCAAAGTTATCACATTAATAAGCGTAGATATCCAATGCAAAGTATTTTGTAGTGCTTTCTTTAAAAAAAAATGTATCACTCTAGGATTTATTTACACTCTAGGATATATTAGATAGCAGTTCATTTGCTGAAATTAACACATTGTTATATATAACTTCTAATAATAATAAATAAATGGCTTCACACTTGCATAAATGTTTGTCTCTAGCTTGCACAACTTGAAATATGTTAATATGTTATGTTACAAGCAGTTTTCTGTTCCATTTGTAAAAGTTTCCAAACCTGAGAAATACTTTTTTACTTTACTTTACTTCAGCTTTGAAGAACCACATCATTTTACTGAACAGCTTTGAAGCACCACATCATTTTACTGAACGGTACATTCATATTCTTATCTACACTAAATCTGATGTTACGTAGCATATGTACCTCAGTGTCGAGGTCCCTTCAAACGACTCGCCCACGTTTTAAGTGTGATAACCCTAACCAGGATAATGATGCGAGCCTCGAATGAGGCCGGCCAGTCATTAGGAAGATTTAACTCGTGATTACTGAAGCCTAGATGGTAATGCGAGAAAGGGACGATTAAAACTAGTTTGGGTGTTTAGACTCGAAAATCGTGATTATTTTAGCGCCATTGTTTGGGTTAACAACTAAAAGGCAATGAGTGAATAAAATAGGATTACGAGGACATGAGATGGTCTACTTTTTAGTATAACTAGCTAGGCAACCTTTATGTCCTATGTGCCAAATCATAAATAGCCATGACTATAGGGCAAGAGTAGGCAAGTGGGGATTAGTCGAAATGGGCCTGACATATTATCCTGCTCACCTTCATGACAGATAGCCTAGGTACTTTGTATTCTACAACTACTTTTCTTATTTTCCCACTCCAGGGAACCCGGTCAACTTCCAGACTGACTAGTAGTGTAATTACCAGTGTGGTACCTGATAATATTTTTGTTGTCTTATGAGACATTTTAAAACCTGCAATACAAAGCCGAGGTGTACTTTAACCTGATCCATCTCGGTACTTGACAAAGCTGATTCTCAACAATGAGTCAGGGTTGCCTCAAAGATGAAGATATACCAAAGCAGTAAATTCAAATTTATTCTACCTATCCCAAGTTTATAAACGTTAATTATAACGTTAAAGTCAGCACAAAGAAGGGAATCCTTTCAAGACCCATTCATTAAGATAGTGCGAAAGAGCGTAGGCAGTGCCACTTCCAATTAAGGCATAAATATCGCACAGTAATAGTTCTAGTACGACTAGTTTACAGAGATGACTAACTCATTCAAGTTTACTTGATAATGAACTAGACTTGAATGAAGATATCCCATTAGGCGCATTTGCAATATTTTCTGTCTGATGAAGCAAGCGAACGTTAGATGTATGTTATGATCATGGAAATTTAAGCATAGCTGTCGGTACTTCAGAACTTTCAGTGTCCACTTCGTAGATTATTAGTAGCTTCAGATCACCTATTATTGCAATGATCTATGATTCATAATCTCTTTCTAGTCCTCTATTAGGTGAGACCTAAATATTTTATGTCATAAACTTAATAGGATTTATTAATTTACTTATGGCTTTCTCGGTAAAGATATATCCCTATTACATAGATTCCATTGATCTGTATATAGTAATTCTATATTTGCGATTTAAAGAAAAACTTCAATGTACTTTAAGAAAGTGTTGACATTTGAAACTGTCACGAAAGATCTATATACATATATAATAATAATATTAATATATGCTTACAATAATATCCAGTTAATAAATAAAAACTTGTAATAGAGCAAAAGAAAAATAAAATTAAACCGCGTTAATTTACAGGGAAGAAAAGTTCAGATGAAATTTATCCTATTCCGCATTTCATAAACAAAGTTGAAGAGGATCTGAAAGCGATCTTAAAAGTAAAGTTAAGTTAGAGGCTGACGTATGTATGATTACACAACGCTGTTCGAAGTGTCTGACGACTTCGTCTTTCCTGATGATAAGGAAATTAAGTAGCTTTACCTTCCTTGTATTTTATTTGAAGAATTATTTCAGCACTTTTTATAGTTCAACTCTTTTAGTTTTTTTAATCAAAACATAGCATCTAGCAATGTGTAACAATATTCTGTTTGAAGGGTGAATATTACATACTAATCACTTTTAGCAATATCCCTGTATATACCGAACGGTTAGGCAGAGATGTACCAATACACCCATAGTTCGGCAGTATGTTTTAGGTCCCATTTAATAAGAGCCAAGCTTCTCCGAACTATTTCTTAGACTTTAATAGAAAAATTCAAGAACAATGCTTGACTTGAGAATTGTCCTATTGACCTCTAGAGTAGCAGTCATGCTGACAACCACTAGACTAATGGGAAACTTACCCTGGAATAAGATATTCTTACTAATGATAATAATGTTAGACCCAACAACACCTTATCAATGATAATATTAATCTTCTATTTTTTGAAAGTGAAGTATAGTTTTTTTTTATTTGGCTCACCAACTATTAAATTCACGAACACCATGAAAACTAATGACATAGTGTATCAATCTCGTACAGGTAAGCATAACAAATTCGTTGACATAAATATTACCATCGCTAATCAATTTGAAAATGATACAGATATAAAAAAGATGAAACCTTACGCAGAATCGAACCTCCACCATTATGATTCCATCCAGTTCTACAACACTGCTGTCATCATGTTCGAAGATGGACGAATAATTTCCAAGTTTGGAAGTTTCAAACGACGTTACTTAAAAGTTTTCATCATATTTAATGAATCAACATCGGGAGTTATATTCTCCTTTTTTTAATTTTGAAGGTTTATGTCTCTCTGTGGACTTGGTTTTACTTCCTTGTGCGTTTATTAAATATGAATGGCACAGTTTTCTTTCTTTGGAGCTACTCTAATTTATCCTTAATTCAACATATCAGTTACTGGCTCTATTATTTTTGCAAAAGGTGAAGTAGAGACTTCAGGAGATCCATTTGTTAAGAAATTTAAAAATTAGTTTATATGACTGATATCGATCATAAACGTGATTTTTTTTATCTATGAGAAATTTGCTTTAGAGATTTAATAAAAGATAAAAGAAATGTATAACCTTTTAATGACTTCTTGTCGTAACTTCTTGTCGTCTCTCTGACTTCGAACTCTGACTTCTTGACGTTCTTGTCTGCTTACTTGCATTAGCGATGGACTATACTCTATCGGCATATTGGTCACGCTAGCCAAAAGATCCCTTTTTTGTATAGTATGAAATATCATCATGGATCGTTTGCCACCTAGGGAGGAGGCAGGGTGTGTTGGACTCGTTCCGACTAGAAATCTCAAGTGCCTTCTAGCCACTGCCATAGGATTGATGACATTCGCTACGACCATGACGGGAGCCAAAGGATATCTGCTGATTAGCTTGAGGATCTCTTATATTAAAAGTAAGCCCACCACAGATTTGGGACAACTATTGGCTGATATTTGATGATTTAATTTAGTACTTCTGTACTTAACAAGTTAGGCTTCTCTTAGAACAAGCATTTGTGTGATACATTTGAATAAACCCAATTCAAAAAATGTTCGACATCTGTGTAACGAAAACCTTCTCAATTTGCCAGATTTACGTCCCTTAGTGGACAAGTTAGGGACATTCGCACTGTCCCCGAAAAGATTTTGTGTGTAAAATGTTTCAATATAGAGTGAGATCGGCATCTCAAGAACTTGTAACGCCTGCGGTGTCGACAGAGCAAAAGTTTTTTAATAAAATATGTACCGAACCAAGAAGTGTCGTTTATATTTTATGATGTCATCTCAGTTTTATTATTCGCAATTTGTGTACGTCGTATTTTTAGATCTGCTTTAATTTTATTTTGTAATCTTTTTTTATCTGAACGGAAGAATGTAGCTGTTATAAAAAAACTTTGAGATAAGTGCATAATTAGGCAAGTTGGTTATCTAATCTTTCCTCATCAGACCGATGAAAGATTAGAATCATAACAGATTCAAATCCTAAACAGTTAAAATGTTCCTATATGATTCTTTTGCGGTTTAAATAGTATAACTATTTGATATTAACTACATTATTCATAATATTAATGTTTATACGTGTAACCGTGTGTGTGTAACCTTACCCTGAATAACAATAACTTATCAAAACAGTTTACAATATTAAACAAACAATTTTTATCGTTTACGTGCGTCCTTATAAAACAACTTGAATAAGTTGACATTATATTTCAATTGCTTTCAATTTAAAATAACTCAAGCATTCGAAGGACTTCGGTTGCCAACGCTCAATTTTATATTCTAACTTAATCTGGACCATTAAATCTATATTGTAAATCAATATGTATAATATATCGTTCATTCACGACCATAATTGCTTACGGTTGCGTCAGTATTTCTCTTTAAAATTGTTTATTGCCACCATAATTTAATCAGGATTGAAATATAATACCGGAGAAATTTCGAATAGAGGCGCAGAGCAATAAAGTGTGCTTTACGACAAATTTTGTTCAATATTTGTGTCATAAATCTCATCCATGATCTGTTTTTCTGATGTTCTTCAACGGAAGTTTGATCTGTCTGGCGGGTTGTATCTGTAGAACTTCCAGTTGCTTCGGCTCGTGACATAAAAATAACTCCTTAATCGTTAAAAATAATATGTTCGTGAGTTTCAGCGATAAAAATAATGTCGCTTTGTTGGTTGTTTTGCTTTGATATCGTTTAATTGATCGTTGGTAATAAATAGTTGTGTTGTGTTGATGTTTTAGTTGGTAGTTATGAGGCGTTTAGGTTTTCTCTGTCTGTGGAATTCTTTAGAATACTTTGTTTTGAGTTTATTTATAGCTTTCAACTATTGTGTTATTATTTATATAAATCCTTGCCATTCAAATCTAACTCGTCTCCTATATTTCATTGTCAATAGAAACGAAATTGATAGTGTTATAACGGGTATTCTATACAGTAGGTATAATAACTTGAGACTTATACTTTTTTACTACTTTATATGTTTCTCATATTTTTTATCTCCGAAAAACAAAACCATTTTAAGACCATTAAAATTTTTCAACTCTCACATTATACTTTCCATTAATAAAGGCAATAATGTATTCAACTATACTACTAATCACAACAATCGTAACGATAAACAATTGTTGATTTCCCCTAACCTATCTCCGGCCGATATGCATTAAAATTCCTAATAAGCAAACCCAAATGATCAAAGGACCAAAATTAGAAACTTTCAAAGCTAAAACGCCGGATTGGATAAATGTTTTCGAAATTGTACGTAAACATACATCAGTCGCAGAATATTTGAGTGTGTTTAAATCGTTTATGACCGGAACTTTTTAAATAACTTTTGGATACGACGGTCGTGTAGTGTCGGACAGACACTTATATGGCGATGTCGCAATTATGGAACGAAGGTGTCAATTTTCCAAAAGACGTTTTAACATTTCATTTACTCAATTTGCAACATGTGGAAAGATAATGTGTTTTAAATATAATTATTTTTGTTACAGCTAATTCAAGTGTAAAATACATATTATTTACAACATGGTGTTATCTGTTATATTCTACTAGCTTTTTTTTAACTATGTTGAGATCTGCTTCTAGTTAAGTAGATGCGGCTAAATATCTGTATTTTACACATACAACTGCCATCAGATCTCTAGAACCTAATTTCTGGACAATATCAATATTCTAAAGATGTCTGATTGTCAGACTTTTTGGGATTCTGGCTCCCGCTATTTACACATGCAACTGCCATCAGATCTCTAGAACCTAATTTATGGACAATATTAATATTCTAAAGATTGTGAGGATTTTCGAGATTCTGGCTCCCGCTATATAATAGGTATTATTATGAAAGTTAGAACCAATGACTTAACATTCTCTCCGCGGCACGAATTAGTCTCGATGTGTTTAGATTCACCCATCTAAACTGACCTCGGCAAGTGGAGCTTAACTTAGTAGATCAATTTTTTTAACATTGTTACTTAGCCACAAGTCCCAGACATGATATTAATACTGTACCTATTATTGTAATGTATAATTATTGCAAGACTGCCTCATTAGTCTCGTGGACTGCAGCTACGCTAAATGTCCCAGGTTGAGCAGTGTTATTGTGATTTTCTATAAAATTCTTAGTAACAACCAGGAGTTTGGATTTGTGCCCGGTTAGTGGCAATAGGCTCTCCCCCTATTTGTTGGGATCTAAACATACCGACATTAGTACAGCTCTGCCTAACCCTTCAGAGAATACAGGCTTGATGGTATAAATATTCCATTGCAATATCATTCATTCATGCTGCTGCATGATACACAGGAAAATATCAATTTAATTTTTAAAACTTTTTGATACTTTTTTGAGTATTTTGAAACGCACGGAAATATTTTATGGTGCAGACAGCCAATGACGATTTTAATGAGCGCCTTTGATTTATGGATATTTGAATGGGGGACTTTTTTGTTGAGGTAAAGGTAATTTGGGAACTGTTTTGGGATCATTTTGTTTTTATACTAAAAGTTACTGTTATTTTAGTTTAGATAACATAACATACCATACCGCCTGTAATCTCCGAAGGGTTAGGCAGAGTTGTACTTAATATACACCCACAGTTCGCCGATATATTAAGGTCCCATATAACCTATAGTCCCATGTACATGGGACCTAATCATACCGGCAATCTGTTTGAGCCTCCATTTACTAAGTTCGAGCTGCTACTGAGAATTGCATGGAAAACCCCGATAAAAGGGCCCAGGACCTCCAACGCGGCAGTCGCGCTTGGGACTACAGTAGTCTGCCTGCCTCATTACTCTAGTAACTAGAGTAATGAGGCAGTCAGAATAATATCAATATTATGCCTTAAAATAACAAGGTATTGGTTACGGATAGTAAAACCTTAATAGAAAAACAAAACACTACATTCTATGAAACAATGAGTACAAAGATATTTACAATAAATTTCCTTTTTACATCAATTTGAATTCTAAATGAGGTCAGTAAGAACCCTGGGATACTTTTTAAACATTCGTTAACAAACTTTTCAGTTAATTATCACTTAATTAAGCTAATTAAAATGCTTCATGTAATGTAGTTTGAACGTGTGGTCTTACTGCACCAGCTAACGATCAATTTATTTTATTTATGCGTCGCCATCTTTATTTAGAAGTAATGTTAACTAGATTAGGATATCCTTGAGGAAATTATTTTTATTTTATTTTATTTTTATGGTCCTTGAAGATAGTTAACTATTAGTAAATGACTGCCTCATTAATCTAGTGGTAAGTGCGACTTCTAAGCTAGAGGTCCTGAGTTCAATTCCAAAGTCGAGCAAAGTGTTATTGAGTTTTTCTATGAAATTCTCAGTAGCAGCTCGGAGTCTCGATTTGTGCCCGGTTAATGGCAATAGGCTCGCCCCCTATTACATGGGACATACCGAACACAACAAAGTGTGGGTGTACATTAGTACACCTCTGCGTAATCCTTCGGGAAATACATGCGTGATCGTAGAAATTATTAAAAGAAGCTTATTATTAATACAAAATATTAATTTATTGCGTACAAAAAATCTGTAACAATGTTGTGTAAGTTATAACTTGGACTTCAAATTTTAGTTTTGTATACTGTGGAACTTGATCTTATGAATGGCCTTATAACGTACCTTTTGAAAAAAAAATATATAGGTACCTAGAGTCTAATAAGCAACTCATTCTAATAAGTAGGTGCACTATTATCCAAATCGTATATTTATTGAAGAATTTGAATGAGGAATCTTAAAAAAACAATGCATCTTCTTTGTGGTGAGTTGCGAACTACCTACTTTCTGAGTAGGCAAGCTAGGATTCAATATCATAATTTAGTTGTTTTATTTATTTATTAAGTGTGTGTGTCATCATTGTTAAAGTACTATTAGTTAATGTTTCTAAAACATATAAATATGGAGACCTACTTACTAACCAATTAAATATGGAACAATAAAATGAATTCGACAAAGAAATTATCGCATTTACCAATGACTAAGAAGAAATACATCGTATTGGTATTTACATAAAATCTATCTCCAACAACTTCCCTGCACTTTTCCCCTGTAAAGACAACAAAGAAAAAATAACCAACAGAACTTATTGTTTACATTGAAGTAACAATAGTGATCAACAAAGGATCAGAAGTGCCAATAGAGGCCAACAGCGACACTCAAAGACTATTGTGCTATGTCGCTCAAAAAATCACTTATTGAAAAGCACTAAAGCAAGTTAGTACGGGAAGTGTGCTTGTATTAGTTCCCTTTCACCATTTTATAGTGGATCTTCTCATTAAACCATGGTCTAATGAGATGGTGTTAATTGAAGCTTCCTGTTTGATGTTTATAAACCCTTTTACTGGGTTTTTAGTAATGTTATCGGCTTGCGTATACGGGTCAATGTTTGTTTGCCTTAAATCAATGTTGTTTATTTTGAAATTGAAAGAGTGGTTTTTTTATGTTTCCGATTTCTTATTCTTTTTTTTCAAAATTAAAAGCCTCAAGGGCAACACAAGAAATATTGGATTGCATTCTCAAGTCTGCCTAATCCTTCGGCGAATACAGGCGTGATGGTACCTATGTTATTTTGTCCTGTGTGATCTCATCCAAGCTATAAGAGAAAAATCTAGTGTACAACAATGTTTTTTAAGAAAAATAACATGACTACTTCATTTCCTAGTCTATTGGTCCTAAGCGCGACTGCTATACTAGGATCCTGGGTTTGATGCCCAGATCGAGCAGTGTTATTGGATTTTTTATATGAAATTCTCAGTAGCAGCTCGGAGTCTGGATTTGTGGTTAATGGTAATAGGCTTGCCCCCTATTACATAGGACCTAAATATATCGGTGAAGAGTGGGTGTATATAAGTAGGTACACCTCTGCCTAACCCTTCGGGGGAAACTAGCTTGATGGTATGTATGTATGTATGTATGTTATGTTTTTTTAAACATGTGTATGCATACAGAAATGTTATAAAAAGCATGCAAGATGGTACATATTTTTTTCCAGTTAAACACGTTTGCCACATTGTATGGCGTACAAATATTTAATAAATTTATTGGAATGTCAATGATTAATATTATAAGAATGAGAAAATTGAGGTAGGATTACAGTTATAACATAAGGGTTGTAAATATTGCCCAAAAACGAACAACAGAAGCAACATAGCTTTTATTCTCAATTTACAAAGTAACAACAGCAAGCACTCTAAAATTTGGGGCACCAAAACATTGAACCGAAAAAGCGAAATTGAAACTAAAAACCAATTAAATGGGTCTGATACTTTATACACAGTGAGAGGCAAAAGGAAGTTTTCATTAGAACGTATCTCATTAGAGTATGATAATAATGAACAGTTTTATGGACTACCGTTTATTAGTGCAATGTAAATTTAAATTTCAACTGGTTGAGATTACTAAGCTCCGGAACTTCAACTTGTACGAGAATCTAATTTCATGATATTGAATATCTCTTTCACGATAGTGCATATTATACAAACTCATGTGAGATGAGTGGAAATAAAAATTATTTGAGGGAATAAAATGAGGTGACTAGGACCTATATCTCTGGATATTGTAGTAATTGTTTACATTTTTGTTGTGGTAGCGCCGCCACTGCCGGGTCTGCGGAGGAATGTCACAACGCTCCCGTATTCCCGGCACTGAAGTGGTGACGCGAAACGCCGAGGTTGGTTTTAGTCAGTAGATCGCTCTTTTCAGAGCGGAGTCCGACACACCCCATCGCTCTCCCCAGGGCGGTGGATAGTGCATAAAGCATTTCCAACCCCGACAAAAAAAAAAAAAAAAAAAAAAAAAAGGGCCACGCTGTTCGCAGCATGAATGGGCCGGCTTGACCGGGGAAGTACCACACTCTCGCAGAAGACCGACGTCCGAGTAGTAGCGTTTCGTTACTGCGCTTCGTGCGGTGAGCGAGAGGGCCGGAGGCCCAATTCCTCCCCCAATCCCCTTCCTTCTCCTTTTCTCCTTCCCCTCCCTTTCCCTAAATAGGCTCGGCAACGCATCTGCAACTCCTTTGGTTTTGCAGATGTCCATGGGCGGCGATGACTACTTACCATCAGGTAGCTCGCCTGCTCGTTTGCATTGCGTACTGTGTAAGTGTGCACCCACTGTGAGCCTATATTTTTAGGTCCAATGAAATTGGGGGCGAGCCTGGGCACAGATCCAAACCCCGAGCTGCTACTGAGAATTTCATGGAAACCCCAATAACATGTCTCGACCTATGAATTGAATCTAAGACCTTTAGCATCGTCGTTAGCAGCGACCTTTAGCTCAGTCAAAAACAGAGATAGAAATTGTCAGAAGTGTCATTTTAAAACTGAAAACATTATCTGAAGCAGAGAAATATTTAAATTTCACGCTGTTTGAATAATAAAACTAATGGATATTGTTTTGTTTTCGATTCGTTTAATTTTATTTCGATGTTTCGTTTTCCAATCAGCATTTGAAAGTAAATGTATTAATTAACCCTAATTGGTTTCATATAAATATCTTAATTTACATAATTAAGTAGCTTCCATTTTGTAACGTTACTATTAGTTTTAACACAATCTCAAGGATTGCTTTCCTTATCGTGTTATCTTTCAACAAGATCCTTATCTATGAACCAGTTCTTTGGAGTAAAACTTAGACTAAGTCTAGCTTAGGTTTGTATTTTCTAGCAGACTGCCTTTTATATAGCTAGTATCTTCTTTAGGATACAGTACTATTAAAAGAGTAATTTGGTGCTTTGACGAAACAAGGAACTCGATGATCTTTGTACGTGTGATTTAGAAAAAAACTCTGGGTTATATCCTTTTTTGGGGACCTTTATAGAAACACAACATCAAAATACCATCACGCCTGTATTCCTCGAAGGGTAAGCCAGAAGTGGACTTAATATACACCACAGTTCGCCGGTATGTTTAGGTATCTACCGTGTCATGGGAACAAGCCTATTGCCATTCAGTGGGCACATATCGAAACTCCGAGCTGCTATTGAGAATTTCATAGAAAAACCCAATAACACTTAGCTTGACCTGAATCGAACTCAAGACCTCTAGCGTAGCAGTCGCGCTTGGAAACACAGGGTAATGAGCAATTATGTTAGAACAACTCATTTTTTTGTAACCTATTTTATTACCATACCTTAACCCCACTTGCAATATTAAATGAAAGGTATATGTTCTTAAATGAAAGGGACGGCTAGTGTTCCCTAGCCGTCCATTTCATTTAAGAACATAATTTTTTTGTAGTGCGTTCCTTGATATATTGATCGAATAGTTTTTATGTCGATGGAAAAATCAAACAAGCAAAACCCCATCACTAGTACACTGCCATTTTTAGTGCACATTAGCTTCCAAAACCTCATTTTTCACCATGCACCACAAACCAACAAACAGTCAAAGCTGGAACGTGATCGATCAATCTAGTTTTCGGTTCGCAAAATAATCGAGGGTCGTCAAATGTGGGCTAGCAGTATCTAACTGTTATTGTAGAGATGCGGGCGTAATTACGTGATCGAATTGTTGATCCAATTTGCTATAACGAAACAGGTGATTTTGTAATCATTGTGTGTGAAAGCATTGTAGGCAGGAGTCGGTAAAATTGTGGTTTTGGGTACACTGATTTTTGGATTTGAATGGTGGAAAATTGACACTTTTAAATAGGCTTCGTATTTCGAAAAAATAAATGACCGGTCTTTTGAAAATCGACCTCTTTTAGAAAAAGCTTAATATTTATTTATGAAAAAAGTAAATAAAATACTGCCTATTTCATTGTTTAGTTACAAGTGATGTTGCTTGATTCTAGCTTCATGTCTCAGATTTAGATACGTGCTAGTGGGTTTTTTTACGAAATCCTCAGACAATATTCAAACCTCGCCTCTTGTGACAATTATGACCTAAAAATTACCAGAGAACTGTGAGTGCTATACATAAGCTGATCTCTCATGGTATAGGCTTCTCCTACTATGAGAGATCAGCTTATACTGGCAACATATAGTATGATCAGTAGTCTTGTGTCCGTTAATCATATTATGATTCATCCAAAGCGGTCATTGTAATTTTGAAGCGGCAGTATAGCCTAATGGCTAGGGCGTCGGACTAGCGATCATGTTGTTCCCGGTTCGAAATTCACCCATTGCACTACCGACGTGAATCCACTTGTAATACAAGCATTTAGCTTAGCATGAGGGGTTAAATAGAATACTAATAATATGCGACCCACATTGTTAGTAAGCTTTTCTAAAAATATATATGTACCAACAAAATCATAAAATGTAGTTTAATGATAAGTACTCTTTTTGCTTATACCGCAATTTTCTTACAACTCAGCAATTCTACATCTTCCCTAGTCTTATTAACTAAAGTTTTTCTTCCAACAAAGTTATTTGATCTAATAAAATCTCCTACGGTCACAGAAACAATTTAGCTAACTAAGCCAAGTAAACGTTAGTTCCAGGCTCAGATATCGTAAGTTCTCCGTAATGAACGAGCACACGAGTTACTGTGCATTTACTGTATTTGCATAAAATCTATCTGGTTACGGGTAGGCAGATGCATTAGGGAGCGAACACAGAAATATATTCGCTAGAAGACACGGCAAGTGAAATGGCTGTGATTTTTGCGCTTGAAAATAAACAACATACTATCATGGCTGTAGTCCCACAAGGTGTAGACAGAGACGTACATGTACAATTGTACACCCACAGTTCACCGGTATGTTTAGGTCTCATGTAATGGGGCGTGATTAATGCCATTAACCGGGCACAACTCCAGACTCCGAGTTGCTACTGAGAATTTCATAGAAAAAAAATAACACATTGATTCAACAACTTTGACAACGAAATCATCGATCGTAACAAAATGGTGAGATTTTCTCGATGACTACGTGTGAAGTCTGTCAACCCGCAGTAGGTTAGCATGATAGACTATAGTCTAACCCCTCTCACGCTAAGAGCCGGGACCCGTGCCCAGCAGTGGGACAATTAATGGATTGATGATATAGTCTATTCTAGAAATGTATTACGTCTTCTAGAAACTTCTATGGTTCTTTGTCTACAATATCGTTGCGGGGCTCAGTCGATGCAGGAGATAACATCAGCGTGCTATCACTAGTTACTAGATACATGGTCCAATTTCATGGCTTACTGTAACATGTTAAATTATAGCATGCGAATCTATAACATTAAAGACAGTAGATTTTATGTATGTAATCCCAATACTTATCTATGACAATTGATTCACAAAGAAATACATTTTCTAATGAAATAAAAATAGGATTTCAAGCAGGACTCGAACCTGTCTCCAGTTAGGTACACCGGGTGCTTTAGCAACCAAGCTACCGAGACCATGACTGCCTGTGATATCACATTTCTCTTCCACATTTTACGTCTTAAGGTGCGTCAGCAGGCGTCGTCAAAATTAGTTTAGTAATTTAACAGTGAAAATGTCCATATGCTCATAAAAGTTACCCATCCATAATCTGACCTCGGCACGCGCAGTCTTGCCTTGCAGATCGATTTATCTTAGCCAGAGCCCCTCCATTATTTTGTCTAACCAATTTGAAAAATCTTTCTACAGGTAACGTTGGATACGCTACTTATTGGTAATCTTTTTAAAGAATTCTTATCGAGACACTCATTCGAAATCAAATTGCCTATAAATAAACCAACACAATCAACTTAATAGAAAAAAGGTAATATAATACTCATTGTTATTTACTCACACGATCCAACGTTATGTGAAGATTCGATAAAGCGAAAACGTAGCTAACGTATCGATAAACCTTTGTTACTACCATCCCTACCGTCACTGAGTTTTAATAGTGATGGGCTGTGTGGAATACTCGAGTAAAGATAATTGTATCTTTTACAGAGAAAGATCGGTCTTTAGCATTTTGGAGTATTTTTATATAATTACTAGTCTTTCCTCAGCATCGCTCCTGTGGGATAATAGAAAGAATTTAATCAGTAAACCGCAATCATGATCTGTTTTCTATGGATCTATATACAATAGAAAGGTCAAACATGTACACACGGCTACAGGTCAACCTATACAAATTTAGTTTATGTTCATCTCGCATTGTATAGGATTTCAATACAATAAGAGGCCAGAGTACACTGGATTTGTTTTTAAGTTGTTATGCTTTATAGCAGTGAAAACAAAATGACGAGAGACAAAACAAAAAGACCAATTGATATGATATGATGATATTTTTTCCGTAAATAGTTCTTTTAAAGACACTTTTACAAGTCAATCTTAATTTTTTTTTAAATAGATGGCGTCGGCTTTTCCTCATTAACAACTTTTGAAAAGAATTTGAATTGCCCGTCCTTATTTTTGCAGTCGGATAAAATTGTGTTGTTTGAGTGCAATTCTGGTTTAAAAAGGTATATCTTTATGACTGTGTCCCCTCACTAGTACTTCCTTGAACGACGACGTAAAGTAAATTGCACACATCCTTATCTAAGATGTCGGGCCCTTCACCGCTTCCAAGTAAGTTATGAATTTTCAATACGACCCAAATGATACTGCAATCAGATATCGCTCGCATTAACATTTATCTGCGATATTGTTATTATAGAGTTGAGACGTAAGGATGTTTAAATAAAGTTTTGAGACAAACATGCTAATAGCTTTTTCCTGCAGGCATATGCAGAATCTAAACTAATAATCTAAGGGTAGGAAGAACGTTACTTCCTAAGAACCGAAAAGCGGCGGTAGCCTAATGGCTAGGGCGTCGGACTTGCGATCATGTCGTTACCGGTTCGAAACTGATATTGTACGAGGGGTTAATAAGATTACTAGTAATGTGCGACCTCCATTGCTAGTAACATTTAAAAAAATACTTGTATTTTTTGGTCTCTTTCTTTGTACAGGTTATACAAAAGTAGGTATGTCATTTAAATTTATGTTATGATTTAAATTAGTTATTTTATATTATTTAATAGGCATACATAACCGAATATTATTCTTATGAAATTAGTCTTAGGTATTTGTAACCATTTTTTTCTTCACCATAAAATTTAACTTCTTTATTATGACAACCATATCTGTTACGACCGGAAAAATATTATAAAAATTCTCAGACTCACTTAGTACCGGCTGATTAGGTAGCTAGATAAATAATTATTTACTTAAACAAAGCTTTCGCATTCCAAGCACATATTTGCATAGACGAAGACGTTGTAATCAGTAGGTAGCTATATATACTACTTTTCGTCGCCATAAAATTGGATATTACATTTTGTATATTATATCTTCTAATATTAAACTCGTTGACTCCATAAATTCGATGAACTCTTTGCCCACGTAAAAAAGTTTAATGTCTAGGAAGCCAATAAACTAGGTATCAAGTTTCAAATAAAGATTATGCTGATAATAGTTCAAATATTCACCTTAACTGGATACATTATGGTCTTTAACTAAAAAAAATATTCTTAATAGACATGTTATGAAGACTACATTTTAATCATTATGGAAGGCCAAATAAACATAACATACCATCACGCCTGAATTTCTCGAAGGGTTAGGCAGAGGTGTACTTAATGTTTACCTTCAGATCGCCGGTATATTTAGGTCCCATGTAATTAGAGGCGAGCCTATTGACATTGACATCAAACCCCGGGCTACTACTGAGAATTTTCAAAAACCTAAAATCAAATCCAAGACCTAGGTATAGCGTAGCAGTTAAATAAATAAGAATCGTTACGGTTTTGGGAGAAGGTTACAAAAAAGGGAAGGGTTAGTATGCTAAAGCATCTAATATGGAAGATTTTCATCAAATATTGGCAAGTCTATCTAAAATGGTTATTTCTTATGATTCGTTTCCAAAACCAGTTGTTTTGGATTAGACTTCGTAATGTTGTAGATAAGCTTCCAAATTGAGGAGTCATAGTTTTGTTCATGTTAAATAGGCATTAAAGTTATCTGTTACGATTATCTTTGCTATAAAATGGTATCGATGTTAAACATCACTATATTGATCGTTATCAGAATCAGTTTAAGAGCAATATTATTTACATTTGAATTAGTTTTTGGAATATCTCGTGCTTCTGTTTAACTTGACTTTTTGGTATTATTAAATGAATGAAGCATGATTCTATTCAGTATCGTATTAACGACTTCATGTTCTTGATGAGCATAGTCTTAATAATCTAATACCTGTGCAGCGTCACCAATGGCATCTTCATCCATTTCATCATTCTCTATTGGAACGCCTGTATTTCGCGAAATGTGTGTGTACTTGTTTGTACACAGACTCTACGCCAGTATGTTTAGGTCTCATGCAATAAGAGGCGAGCCTACTGTTATTAGTCGGACACGAGATCAGACTCAGAGCTTCTACTGAGTATTTCATAGAAAAACTCAATACTTAACACTTTGCCGATCTGGGAAACGATAGCGTAGCAGTCGCGCTTAGTACAACCAGATTATAAGGCAAGTCTCAATCAATCCTAGGTGATAGTGAGAAACCCTAAAGCCTGAGAATCACTTAATCATTAGCTTTTAGTGTCTATAACTGGTCCAAAATAAGTAGTCAGGAATATGCCGATAATATCAACAAGAAGGAAGGAGAGCAGGAACCTATTACGTAATACATGATATAAGATAAGCTTTATCTTCAAACTGATTTAGTCCTTTAAAACTTTAACCTACTACTAAACAAGGCTGGTTGATTAACACTACTCCAAATTCTGTTCGCCCCATAAAGGAAAAATCGTGAACTTTCAATTCCTTATTGAACTAAACTAGATCACGTACTAGGCTATCGTGGTGCTTTTATTTTCCGGGCAAGCGTTGCTCCCAGAAACTGAGCGTTTGAAATAATAAAGAAGCTGTGAGATTAACTTAATGTTGTTTACTGCGAGGAAAATATACGAGGACCGCTCTAATTTGGTTGGATTTTATTTATTTTAGCCCTTATTTGATGTTGTTTTTCTTTGGAGGTAGTCAAGAATTTTTGCTTTGTTGTTTTACGGGAAAGTAACTAGGTACATCAACTTTTTGCCTGTAGATTCGTTGCAATCAATATACGAAAGAATAGAAATAAATTGGAAGGAAATGACATTATACTTTCTACAAATAGCGATTTCATAAATGTCTTGTCAGATGTTGAATTTTAACTTGATCTCTGTTACGACATAAAACCAAGCAACAGAATTAATAGTTATTATAATAGCAGATAACGGTCAAAAAGACGATTGATGATATTACCAAATATCAGTAGCCATTAAATATTTACCAAGCAAAATCCCGTCGTGTAAGAAATACAAAGAATCAACTTAGATAGATTCTAATTGCAATACAATTCAGAGACTATATTCCAATAAGTTGAATCTACACGAAACAATTTTAAAAGCAAAGATACATTTCGGTACTATTCCTCTTAAAGCTGCCTGCATGAATCTATGTATAGACATGACTCCGACCTAGACTATGAAATTATTCATAGTGTTGCTACACCATCAATGTTCCCAGTTTGGGCATGTCAAGTTGCTTTTACATTATAGAATGTGTCTGCAGTATGCATAGGTGAGATCAGTTATGAAGTTTTGAAACTGAAATTATAAGCAGTAGTAGGGTTTTCTTCTATTTTCACATTAGACTTTTTGGTAATTCTTCTTTAATAATTATCAGTAAAACTGATGACTTAATGGCAATAGGCTCGTCCCCTATTACATGCGACCTAAACATACCGGCGAAATGTGTGTGTATATTAGTACAACTCTGCCTAACCCTTCGGGATCTACTGGCGTGATGGTATGTTTAGTAAAACTAATGGCTTTACGAGCTCTCTGAGCCACAGAGTGGGCTCGATTGGTAACGAATCACCCATCCACAGAATAACCGCAGCTTAAACTTGCAGATCAGTTTATTACCATAGTTATAACTTAGCTACAGGCTCCTCCTAATCGATTCAAAGTTAATATCGACGTTGTACATATCAAATACATTGAATGAGCTTCGAAAGGTTCAACAACTCACATAACTAGGTTCAAACTTAGTTTGTAAAATAAAAATAACTGCATATTTGGTCCCGCTCCATTTCCATTTTCTGGGCACACACCCAGACGCCTATGATACTTTACAAGCGAACTTCTGCTGCTGCTCTGATTACCTCAAAATATAGGCTTACTATGCTCGTAATTTTAAACTTTGGCAGTTTGCCTCACATAAATTGTGATTATTTTTTATCCAAGCTGTTGTTTCTACTTTTATGTTCCTTATTTACTGAAATATGAATGGAGTCGTTCTTTTTTTGTAACCGGGTTTTTTATTACTATAATTATCTGCTTTATGAATATTTATATTATTTTTGTTGTTCTTGTTTGTGATTGCAAATGTACTTTTGTAAGTGTATTTAAACAGCTACAAGATAACATAGTCTTTACAATCTTTGATAGATTATTGTATGGTCAATTCCTGCTCAATGGTCTAATTGCAAGCGTACATGAGGTCCTAAATACGATTTCATCAAGGTCGAAAGTGAAATTGTAATTCGGGTAATTCTATAAAATTTGTAGTAACAGTTCGAAATCTATTTTTATACCATGGTAATATAAATAGGTTAATTAATACCCTTGTTACATGAGTTTTATGAGAAACATACCAGACAACTCTACAAAGATTTTCTATCTCTGGTACTCTCTGATGAAATACATGCGCGATGGTATCTATAATGGTTCACCACTAAAAATCAACGCAATATTCGTCATTTAAGCGGTGGTGGCCTAATGGCTACGGTGTCGGACTTGCGATCATGTGTTTGCCAGTTCAAAACCCACCCATTGCACAACCGACATGAACACACTCGTAACACAAGCATTTAGCTTAGTACGAGGGGTCAACAAAAATACTAGTAATCTGCGACCCAAATCGCTAGTAAGCTTTTTAAAAAAATTAAAAGCAATTCCAACTTGAAACATATCATGTTTTAATGTCTTATCACTATGTGTCAAACAGATTAAAAAAGCCAAGGAGGCAATTATCCTTACTTATCCACTATTAAGATCATACAACTTTATTACATCCGATCACATTGCAAATGAAGTCATTTACCATTCCCTTAACGTTAGAAAAAATCTAAATCACCTCAATTATTTCCTATAATTTACACCGGACAGACAGCAGCTGGAACATTTAGATAAACGTTTTATTTCCTTTGAAGATTCCCAGAAATCCAATTGTGTGAAAACTGTTCAAAGTTAAACTTGTACAATACAATTTTGAGTACTCCAAAGTACCTTTCAAGAATTAATAAGAGTCTGAAAAGACTAATGGATTGGAAATTATTGAACTCAGAGTAATATTCGAGCGCCCAGCAATTTCTCGTCCATCTTTAAGATGCAATTAAAGTACTTTATTTCTTTCATTAGATCGAAGTTCGAAAGAACGTTTTATTTATGACGGGGAAGTTAAGCAACCTATTAAGGTGGATACATTATTGGAAGGGAAGGGATTTTACGAAATTGGGACGATATTGGAAGATCCGTTGATTTTATCGCGAAGATCGTGATAAGTAAGTAATTTTATTAAAAACCGGAGCCCTTCATGTTAGAAAAAATATAGTCAAATCAGAAAACTTGTTAAACGGAGGTTAATCTAGTACATAAATTGTTCGATACATGAAAGAGAAATTTATTTTATGCGGCAACATAAATAATATCCACTAACATTTTGTTTTATTATTTAACAAGTTGCTTCGTATCTATTTCGTTTTCTCCACAATATTATCAACAATGCTTGCATGGGAACATTAATTCATCTCTTTGAAATCCATTTTCATAATTCTTTGTACTGGCAGCCATATTAGCTTGAAAGTGTTAATTTAATTAAAAATGAAATCCAACTTCTGAATGCCTTTGTATCTTTTGTATTCATTGTCCAAGTTGTTGGTGCAAGCAATATATTTTTTAAGGAATTAACTCTAATTAATTTATGTTACAAATGAAAGTTACTGTATTTTATTTTAAAAATACCTTAAAATGGTTCCCCTAACATTACTATTACATATTTTTAGTAATAAAGAGTCCTATATATAGAGAGTCTTAGGGAATAAAGGTAAATTTAGTAAAATGTTGGGTCCAAGATACGGTTGAGGCAAGGTATGATAAAATAGTAAAGCAATAAAATGTAGGACAGAAAATATTTCCAACCCAACCCAAATATTTAACAATGTACCCACAAAATTTGAATAGCTAAAACATATTGACATACCCAAATAGGACTTAGTCATACCGCTAAGTTGAAACCGCTTCTCTCACACACCATCTGAGCCAACCGATCTCAACCCTCCCTCGAATACTAATAAGTTAATCTTTTATATCACGTTTTCGTGAAACAAAGAGATGAGGGCAAGTATGAGATAAAACATCCAATACAACATGACCTCTCGTTAGCTACACACAGTCGCCTGGTGAAAGAATTTTTTGTACGCAAGAGAGGAGTGCGGTAGCTCTTCAAATCTGGTTTTGAATCGCGGTGGTCGAGTATGAGGCCGTATTAAGCAGCAAGGGAATTATGAAGCATGTGCTCTTTGAATACTAAACGGCTATTTCCAAAGGCGGTGTGGTAGAAATAATCTGCGGCGCTTTGAAAACTAGGGATGTGTATGTGACTAATGTTTTTTTAGTCGTTAGAGGAGAATATTCATATGGTAATCAAGGTGATAGAAATGCAGGAGCTAAAGAGAGAAAGAATAGGTTTGTAATTAAAATAAGTTTTACAGAATTTAAATTTATGGCTCGGCATTGGTCATAAAGGGAAGGTATAAAGGTTTGTTTATAAAAAGGAGCGGATACATTTTACAAATACAAAATATTATGATAAAAAAATGATAATTTTGATTATGATATTTTTATTTATTTCTTTTGATATGATGATTGAAATGAATTGAGAGTCATTTAGTAACCTTTTCAGACTATAAGACGTAAAGTAGTGTCCTTTCGGTCATCTTTGAGTCAAATATCTAAATCGTCATATTATTATATTGTCCTACTGCTGGGCACGTGCCCTTCTCTCAGAATGTAGCCACAATCTGATTTGTTTAATCATTAATCATTTTATTGTCTTATTGCTGGATACGTAGCTCTGCTCAGAATAAGAGTGGTTACTGCGCTGGCCTAGTACGAGCTTGCAAAATTCAAAAAAAGGCAGATTTCCAAGTGATGTTACCTTTCACAGATTAAGGTTGCTTGCATGGAGTTTAAATTTCTTTTATGGAATAAGTCTGTTAATTAACCAAGCAGTTGAGCCACCTGATGATAAATAGTCATCGCCGCCTATGGATATGCAATACAATACAAAGTCAAAGAAAAGGGGGGCCCTTTTCCTTGGCTCGGCAACGCATCCTTTAGTAGAAGGAGAATAAGAGAAGGAAGGGGACTGAGGAAGGCGCTCTACACTCACCGTACGAAACGCAACATACTGCTACTTGACATCGATATTCTGTGGGATAACTCGATCGAGTCCTATGACTTGGCAGCACATATTTATATCATTACTTGACTATGAGTAATACTACTGTTCTCACAAAACTTCTCACCAAAAAAGAAACGACTATCCCAATATAAACTTTCTATTGGATGTTAAAGAAATTCATCCTCATCAATATGGAAACCACGTCTGTAAACTGCTGTTTTGAATAAATCTTTAGCTTAAACACTAACTCAATAAGAGCTCGTTTGCTCGGAGTTAACGCTCTTTGAATTGAAAAAGGTTAAGGTTAACTTAATTTGCATTTGACTTCAAGTATTCTAAGTTCCCCAATTGACCTGTTAAATGTTGGAGTTTGCATTCAATTTTGATTGAGGCTAAGCGTAAGACTTGGGCACGAAATATTTTTTTTCTTGCTTTTTCGCAAATTATTAGGCTATAACACATTGTAGGCATATGGCATTAGAAATCAACAATTACTTATTCACGATTGAGTATTAAATGTCTTGGGTTCGATTTTCAGGTCGAATAAAGTGTTATTGAGGTTTTCTATGAAATTCTCTGTAGCAGCTTGGAGTATGGATTTGTGCCCGGTTAATGGCAATAGGCTTGCCCCTTATTACACGACACCTAAACACACACATGGACATTGGACATTAGAACACCTCTGCCCAACCCTTCGCGGAAGACAGGCGTGATGGTATGTGATATTTTATTTTCTTATGTGTAATAAATAACTTTTCCTTCTTTTTTCACGGGAGCAAAGCCGTAGGCAAAAAATTTTAATTATTCATAATTGGAATCTATACAATGAAACGCTTCAACAATGACGCACAACTATGATTAATAGCTTGACACATCGTTTACTGTATTCAAAAGAAATTCCAATAAAAAGAGACATCACTCGTTAACTCATTGTATAAATAAAAAAGTGTCTGTATACAATAAGAGTAATTTCGAAAACCACAAACGGTAATGAGCGCCAAATTTTTACGGAACAAACGAAGGAAATACCAAATGTATGAGTTTGGCAGTCATAACTATTAACTCATACCATCACGCCTGCACTCCTTGAAGGGTAGGCAGAGGTGTAGGTACATCTACAGTTTGCATAAGTCCCATATAAGAAGGGGTGAGCCTATTGCCTAATGACCGGGCACAAATCCATACTCCGAGCTGCTACTGAAAAAAAAAAACTAATTTTTAAAATATCATAGTGATTTGAATGACAACTGATCATCTCAATAAGCGAAGAATAATCACCAATATCCTAAACGAGGTGACAGCTGTTTAACTTAGTTTTTTAAAGTTTTTTTGTAAAATTTAAAAACTCACATTTAACTGCCTTGTTAGTCTAGTAGTTTAAACTGCTATGCTAGACGTCCTGGGTTAGATTCCCAGGTCAAACAGTGTCATTGTGTTTTTATGAAATTTTCAGTAGCTGATTCTTATTGGTACAGCTGGTTCTGATTTGAATCCAGTCTTGGCAATAGACTCACCTCCTTTTACATTGGACCTAAACGTACCTTCGAACTGTCGTTGTGCATAAGTTTACCTCTGCCTTACCCTTCGGGGACTACAAGCGTGGTGGTAGGTGAAACATGCAAGATTCCATGCTGACTCATACACCACAATAAGTCCTAATGAATTGTCTAATTTCTTTACAACGCTGTCGGCATACTAATAAGTCGAGTTGCCATAGGTAGGTATATGCTTGGAACACATTGTATGTTTGTGTGTGTTTAGAACACTTTTGTTGATCAAGAATGCGAGGTTATTTTGATACTGTTGTTAAAAGATACCATCACGCCTGTATTCCCCAAATTCCCTGAGGGTTAGGCAGAAGTGTACTAATGTCCACTCACATTTCGCCGGTATGTTTAGTTCCCAGGTAATAGGGGGCCTATTTAAAAATAAGGATCTAATTAATGGTTTGACTTTGAAATTATAACTGAATACAATATTAACATCTTGTATTAGTCGACACAAGCACAAACACAAATTACTAAGGAAAAAACAATGATTACCGTTCTCGCCATTCCCCACCGCCATCCTTCGAATAATTCTCAGCCAATCTTCCACTACGGAATCAATCGACCGCCGCCGTAATGAAGACATTACTGTCTATTTCATCTCTATCGACACTCGATCGCAGATAATCGCTACACGATCGCGGGTACCGTTTGTCGAATGACGTTGCTTTTTTTGTACCTATAGTAATGTTATAATGTTTTTATTTCTCATTCCTCCAAAAAGTTTTGACTAGCGATTACGTATTTTTTTTATAATGGTCTTGGTGTTATTATTGTTTTAATCTACAGTTTTTAAATAAATTATCTCTTATAACTAGTAGTCGTAACTGCTACGCTTATCCTGGGTTCGGTGCCCAGGACAAGTTGTCTATTTGTTGACTTGTTGTCAAACGAGAAGCAACATGAAGCTGAGAATTGTGCCCGAGTAATGGCAATAAGTTCGCCCCCTATTATATACAACAACTAAATCAGTATATATCTGCCTAACCTTTTAAGAATACATGCAGGGATGGATATAATATGAGACCTATATGAAAGAGACCGAGATATCAAATTTACCGGCCTATCAGTATATATCTTTGTTTAACCTTTCAAGAATACAGGAGTGATGGATCTTTGTATATGCCTAATGTAATTATATTCCTAATCTAAAATACCTACTCACATTCAAAATACACACAGTCAAACAAATACACACCCACTTTAACACGTTAATGATCCCACTAAACTCAGAAATTTAACCCTTCCTGTGCGGCTGGGCAGATATCCTTTGAACCCATCCCTTTCTAGCGGCTTATTAGTATTCGATACAAACTTTGGGGCCCATATATTTGTATCTAATATATGTACTGTGGTACGTGATTGGAAAATACATTTAATGTACCTGTAAAGGGTTAAGATTGATTTTTTATAATGTATTTCAAATGTTTTATTAATTTTATATGTGGTTTTATTAAAAACTAGCTGACTCGACAGACATTGTTATTCTGTCTTAACTATGAATGTTAAATTCAAATTGGAATAAATAAAATAAAATACGCAAAGCTAAAATAGCAAGTAAGTAAGTAATCTGATATTTTTTTCCAATTTTCTGAGCTGTCTGACTGTCTTCCTTCTACAAAGTATTAGAAATCTTAAAAAAAAAGATAGAGAATAAGAAAGTGGTTCTCAAGTTATAATTATAAAAATAATTTATGCTTACCATCCCACATAATCACAAAAAATGTAGCTGATAATGGATTATATGACTTTATATTTCAGAAATTCTAAACTATTTGATCTTATTGTAGTAAAGAGGTTATGCAACATTTTTGGGTAGGTACCTACCACAAATGTTTTTCTTTTTAAAGAACAAACATCGTTTTAAGCAACCCTCATCCAAAGGTTAGCTGGAAAAAATCGCAAATCACGATAAGGCCGCCCACTGTATGTTATGGTATACCTTTATTAAATAAAATATTACTTGGTGTACAATAAATTAAATGTAGGTAAATAAATAATCATTTACATTTTTTTTCCTTTTCATCTCTTCCCTTTTTTTTGTAATAAGATGTCTAACATGGCATGATGTATACGTATTGAAAAATCTCAAAAAATTAAAAAAACACAATCACCTTGCATGTCCAATAAATAATTAATGTCGATCAAACCCCAACAACCAAAACATCAAAATAAAGTTGCCCGTAACATAACAAAAAGTCATACTGACAAACAGTTTAGCCCCCAAAAACCAAAGACAAAACGGCAATCAACAATAAAATCTTTTTTGTAACACTCCACAACTTTCTGCGTATTGAAAAAAAAAATTCAACATTCCAAATTAACAGACAACTATGACATGTACAAGTGTTTCTGACAATCTTACACATACGCTCAAAAAAAATAAACAAAATTATATTGATACTTAACATCATTGCGATACAGTTCATATTTTAGTCGGCACTGTTTTCGAAACGCAAATCGGAGTTGGTATTCTTAAGGGCCATAGAGACTTGTCCGATGTTACAAAGACAATGAGCTATACAAAAGCTCTCAGCAAGTGGTCAGTATTTCTCGTCTTTCCTAAGACATTGTTACACCGTTATTCTCTGGACATGACTAATGTTGGGCACTTGTTACACAGTACCGTAACGGAATTATCTTTTGATTTTATGAATGCGTTTCCGGTGTCAAGTGGGTTCGGATAAGGAAGGATTTTTTTAAGTACAGTACACGCAACAATTGCAGCAGTGAAGTTCGTGCAAGTCACTGCGCAGAATACAAATGCGTAGGGAGATGTTGCGCTCGCGTCTGGATAATCAATATATAAAAATGTCACAGTGTCTGTTATCGAACTCCTCCGAAACGGCTTGACCGATTTTTGTGAATTTATTTATGTATATTTGGTAGGTCAGAGATTAGGTCGTGTATTCCCGAAGGGTTAGGCAGGAATGTACTAATGTACGTCCACACTTTGCCGGTATTTAGGTCCCATATAATAGAGGGCCTATTGCCATTAACCGGACACAAATCCAGACTCCGAGCTGCTACTGAGCATTTCATAAAAAATCGAATGACCCAATGGCTAGGGCGTCGGGCTTGTGATCATATAGTTGCAGGTTCGAAACCCACCTATTGCTCTACCAACGTGAACCGTCGTAACATAAGGGGTTAACAAGAACACCAGTAATGTGCGAACTTTGCTAAGGAATTCGAAAAAAAAAGTCGTAACGGTATAAAGACACTCCATTGATAGACCAATCTACTAATATTAGTAATAAATATTTAATCTGTCGATTTATAAGAAGGAATCAGCTAATAAACCTTCGTGACTTCTTCTCAGTTAGTATATCACGTTTTGTGATGGCGGTTGGGCGGTCGTGATCTCTTCCTTCGTACACTTTTTATTTAGGGTGCGCGTGCACTAGAGTGTAATTGGGCACAATTGATACACGTTACGAACTATGTATTTGAATCAGAAAAATATTTAACAGTTTTTTTTCTCTCTTATGGTTCAATCTAATCTTATAAGACATAAATACTAATCAGAAAAAAAGGAAAGTTTGATAATGTAATAGGTTTCTACTTAATTTTAACTGTCGACTAAGACGAGACCTCTGACCGCTACGCGTGTGCAAAATAGCGATGACGCATAATTACACCAACACATGGGACAGTATTTTAAATCCCTTCACGCGACTATCTCTGAACCAGGTTTAATGAAAATAATTGTTTGATTGCAAAAAGCTTTTCCAAAACATTTTGCCCATTTGCTACGATTATTAAATGCTGTTTTTATCTCGTCCTCGTGCTTAAAACTTGTCATATACTACTACAACTGACCTTTTTAAAGCGATTTTAGTAATAAAAGTTTGATATGTGTTTCAAGTATAAAATAAAATATTCATGATTCTTGATTGACTCCCGATATTAATTTCGACCGCAACTCATCACTGCAGCCATTAAAGTCGCTACGCTCGTGATGGTTTGGAGAGCAAAGACCCTAATATCGGTTATGATTTATACCAATGGTTCTGTAATGAATTTATTAAGACTGAACTCCACTTGATCCGGGCTTCGTGTAGAAAATTATGCATTGTTTTGAACAAGTTTACTTTGATACAGGCAGGATTTAATTTTTCATTGCTTTTTAGATTTTTCAAATAGGAGAACCTTTATTTTGTAATAAGCATTGAAAGTATTGTATTTTTATTACAAATCGTGAATCTTTTTGTGATATTTTAAAACCTTAAACGGACTTATTTATCATAATCGTATACAATACTCTATTTTATCAATATTTGAATTCAATTATACCTTTCTAAATCTGTGAAAAGCTTATTGAATATCAAAGTTATTTTAGCTTTTCAAATCAGGCTTCTATGTATTTACATTTGCAAATACTTTTTAAATGAGTTTTGGCCACAAATCTACGTTTTATCACACTCAACTACGATTTTGTCAATGTGATATTGTTAGTTTTGCTAGTATTTATTATATTGGTTTTATTGTTGGCAATAGGCTCGCCCCCTATTTCATGGGACCTAAACATACCGGCAAAATTTGGGTGTACATTAAGTAGGTACACCTCTACCTAACCCTTCGGGGAATACGGTGTGATGGTATGACGTGATGGTATATGGTTTTATTGTTGATTCGTTATAAATAAAACAACAAACTTCCTCCTTCCTGGAGAAGGACGGACGCTTCAAGATGTAACCTTTTTGCTGTCAACACAAAAAAATCTCGCATCCCATTTGATAACTCAATACATCAATTAATCCAGCGAAAAAAATCATACGATTATCTCCATTTCTGTTAAATCTTTTTTAACACAAAACAGGTCACGAACCGTTGGAAAAAAAATGAAATAGTTCAAAGGAGTTTTTTATTTCGCAAACCGATTTACCGTGAAAGCGAATTTAACCCCAAACGGATTCGAAGGGTCCTTTTGAGAAACTTGGCCTACCTGAGCCTTTGAATTTTAAAAAACTATTTGTGAATTAAAGATTTAGTGAGTTTATAAACTTTGGAAAAAATATAAAGCCACTTTAGATTTTGTTATATATTTTTTTTCTTTTTGCAGATTTGCTACCCTTGTGCGCTTCGAGAGAAACCTTATGCTCGGTAAGAAATATGAAATAAGTAGAAGTTAGTATTAAATTTATAACTCGGTAGCTATTTCTACTATTAAGTTCAAGAATGTATCCTTAGTTTATCGACATTGTCCAAAAACAGGGGTTGTGGCTGCGGAGGTCTGATGGCAGTCTCTTCGTTTAAAGTACAAATTAATATTCAGTTGCCACTGGATATAACTGAAGCCAACTTTAGTTTAGAAGAGGCTTGACTACGCTATTCTACTCAAATAAATTGTTTGACAGTTAGATAAAAACTTCTGATTTAACTTATGGACTATAAAGACGTTATAATTATAGTTTTAAACAGGCAATTCAAACGAATTGGGTAAAAGACAATATTGGTAATTTCAAAGACCCATTTATGACATTATTCTACATCTTAACAACCACAAAAATGAATATGTACTATTGACGTTATGGATTTAAGAAAAAAATACTTAATTCCTACTTCTCAGATTAAATAAAAAGTTAAGATGGAACTTTGCGAACAAATAAGTGAGGCCGGCTAAAACTACACCTTGCCATGTACAACACACAATTACACGCACACATGTATACCGAATCTACGCCTTATCTTGTCAGTCGAGCTTTCGACAGCTCGATAGCTCGACTGACAAGATAACATAAGGCGTAGATAACTAATAGGTACATGTGTACGTTTTCAACTTTTTATTTGATCTGAGACCTACCTAAGTTTTTCTGGCAATTCTTCTAAAAAGTTTTCAGTTAAAAAACATCGGCATCACGTTAAAAGTGTTGAAAAGTTAGTGTTTACCTAATAATCTTTTGCCTACTATTGACTTGTATAAAAAAAAACTTTAAAGTTTATAATCATATTACCACGCGTGTACGTAAAACCCACATTTCAGCAGTAGTTTTATGTCCCATGTAATAATGGGGCGAGCAATATTAACCGAAAAGAATTCAAAACTTCGAGCTGCTATTGAGAATTTAATCGAAAAACCAAATAACATTTTGCTTTTGAAAGGTTATCTTTGCAGAATTCATAATATTATATCGCAAATTTCTAGAAAAAAAAAGCAGCCTTATTTCATAATCTTGGAATATTGACTTTTAAAGTATACCTACTTCAAAGATGTTTTTGCAGATATAAAGAACATTTTTTCATTTTTTATCAAATTCCATTTACGATTTCACTGCAATCTTTAAAGCTCTATTTCAATAAAGATCTGTTATTTGAGACCAATGCTATTATATCTAGGATAAAAGCACTCGATGGTTAGACAGAATACAATATCGTAATTTGATGCCTGGATCTGCTTGTTTGTTTACGTTGCCCTGTGATGGCCTTTGTTGGCTTGGGGCATCCCATAAATGGATAAAATGGGAATATGGGGGTGAGAAAATGATGGTTTGTTTTTGACAGTACCTATTAAGAATATATTACATTAGTGTAGATATTGAAACCATATGGCTTGCCTAAATATAACCATATTCGTAAATACACCATATAAGTACTAATATAATAATTTAAAATACATACATAACGCTTATTTGTTATTATGATAAGTAAATGTTCTTGGGAGCCAAGTAAAACCGCGGGTGATAGCTAGTTATATTAGAAAATCGTCTGAATTTAAGCTACAGCTAGTAAAATACAGATTAAACATAAAATAGAGACACAAAATACCCCAATACAGCTCTTAATGCCATAACAACATTATCTCTTCAAATAAAAACCTAAAGCTACAAGATTATTCAAATAAGGCCAGTAGTTTCTGAGATTATCTGAGACAAACACAAACAAACAAATTTTTATAATAAAATTTATAGCGTTACTAAGAGTATTTCTTAAATTTATTCAGATTTAAGTAGAATAAACCCAATATTATGTAGACGAGGTCGGCTCGCGAGACGTTAGCGAGATGATCTCGATCGCTTTCTGCCATCGTGATATGAAGTCGAAGTTAGGGGCGGCCTTTGCCCAGCAGTGGGACACAAAAGGGTCTATATAAAAAAAAACAAAGTAAATTCTTGGAACCGGAATACTGAATATTTATACAACGTGTACGTATAGTTGGTGACGTAGACTGCCTCGTTGGTCTAGTGGTCCCAATCGTGACTGCTACACTAGAGGTCTTGGGTTGGATCCCCAGGTCGAGCAAAGTGTTATTGGGGTTTTCTATGAAATTCTCAGTAGCAGCTCGGAGTCTGGATTTGTGCCCGGTGAATGGCAATAGGCTCGCCCTCTATTACATGGGACCTAAACATACCGGTGAATTGTGGGTGTACATTAAGTACACCTCTGCCTAACCCTTCGGGGAATACAGGCGTGATGGTATGTTATGTTATGTGTGTTATGTGTACGTATACGATCTAATAAAGGTCGCCGGGAGTCGTTAGATCCAGGCGGCATATAACGGGTCGTTGTGGAAGTCTATAGGGGGACCCTTTGTTCAGCAGTGGACTTCATTTGGCTGATATGATGATGATGATACAACGTGTAAAATAATAATCACAAGACCTGAAAGTTGTTTATTCAGATGACGGTGAATTTAATAAGAAATTATGCATGTATACCTGAAATTATAGCCTGTTCCATCAGCTGGTAGAGTAATTATGGAAAACTGAACCTTATATCAGAGGAGTAAGACTTAATTTAAACCAATATTAGATTTGCCGTTCGCAGACGCACGCAAAACTTCGATTATAACTCGACCAACTGATGCATCGAGCACAAATCGCAGACTCTGAGCTGCTACTGAGAATTTCATAGAAAAACTCAGATACACTTTCCTTGACCTGGGAATCGAACAGGACCCTAGAGGTCGTATCGTAGCAGTGGTTAGGTAATTATGTTACAAGTATAATAAGTAATTAGATAGTCCTTATATTTTTTAATAAAATCTTAAGAGTTACTTCAATAATCCCTTGAAGAGCTGATATTAAATAAACTTAGGTTTTATTAAGCCCAAAATCTTGATACTTTAATAAAATTGGCTTCGATCACTTAAGTTGATACTATGAAACTTTTAATAAGGTAACTTTTGTGGTCCATATAAATAAAATTCACTTATGACATGTTTGAAAGATCATCATATTATATTTATATAATATGTTGACTGCCTCATTAGTCCTAGGCGTGACTGCTACGCTTGAGGTCCTGAGTTCGATTCCCAGGTTGAGAAAAGTATTATTGAGTTTTTCTATGAAATTCTCAGTAGCAGCTCGGTGTCTGGATTTTTGATTTTATCATACCGGCGAGGCGCGAGTGTCCATCTTCAGTCCACCTCTCGTAACCCTTCATGGAAAACAAACAAATATTGGTACAAATGAATATATTATATTATATTCGACTGCTTTTATCCTAATTTACAAGACGTTAAAACAATGCAATCAACAGATTATCATCTGTCAGTTCTAACTATTTGTCATATTCACACGCCACTTGGCACCATCAAACCCAATCTGGTCCATTGTCCCGCATGATCGCAACTGACTGCCTTTATTGGACGTGCAAGATCCTCTTGTCTTGTTCTACTTATCGCTGATAACATACTTTAATAGTAGTAGTGCCTCGCTGGCATGTCTACATGCCAGCATTAATAGGTTGGCACGTCCCACAGAATATCAACATCTAGTAGCTGTATACTTTTGCGTTTCGTTAGGTAAGTGTGAAGCGCCGGAGGCCCAATTCCTTCCTCAGTCCCCTTCCATCTACTTTTCTCCTTTCCCTCCCTTTTCCTTAAATAGCCTCGGCAACGAGCATCATCATCGTGCTCGTCTGCAACTCATTTGGTATTGTAGATGACTTGGAAAAGTCAGAATTGCGATGCCTATGTTTCGAGCTCAAAACCTTTAACTTGGTAGTTCAATGGTCATTTCACTTGACTATCACTGCACTCAAACTGGGTTCCATATAAAGTCTGATAAGGGGTTCTTTCCAAGGCGTAATGGGGGTTGTAAACGACTCGCCACATGTAACTTGATTCCATGGTGTAATGTTATTTGTGTGCCAACGAAACAGTATGCTTTGTCCTGTTTTGTTCTGTTTGTTGAATGGAGGGTTAGCAAAATATAAGTAGTACCTAACATTTTCTGAAAGTCATTTTAAACGAAAATACTAAGATGAAACTGCTGCCTCGTTGGTCTAGTGGTCCCAATCGTGACTGCTACGCTAGAGGTCTTGGGTTCGATCCCCAGGTCGAGCAAAGTGTTATTGAGTTTTTCTATGAAATTCTCAGTAGCAGCTCGGAGTCTGATATTTGTGCCCGGTGAATGGCAATAGGCTCGCCCCCTATTACATGGGACCCAAACATACCGGCGAACTGTGGGTGTACATTAGGTACACCTCTGCCTAACCGTTCGGGGAATACAGGCGTGATGGTATTGGTATTGGTACTAAGATGAAAATATAATAAATACTGACCGTCTTATTAATTAAATATAAAACATATCAATATAACGCGATAAAATCCGTAAAAAGTAGTTTTATTTCAAAATATAAAACATATTCTAATGGCTTATTAAAAGTTCTCTAAGAATCTTAAGTCATGTCTTTAAGTCTTAGATACTGTAATGTGTTTTGTCCCGTCTTGACACGTGATATTTTGTGACAAGGAAAAGAAGACAAAACATTTATCATAGTTATTAGTTGGCCATTTTTTATATTTTATTAAATGAGACGGTGAATGTTTAATTTGTTTTTAAATATAGATGCAAAAAAAAATTGATTCTTTCCATATTCATGTAATATTAATTAATGAAATTTGTTAGTTTACCGGATAATTTTACCCGTCTTTTTTAAATTATAATAGACAAATGATCTTGTATCTTGTAAGCTTTTTTATTATAATAACATATATGTTAGTGGTGCTAAATAAAAAAGTCTTAGCTTTCACTGTCAGCATTGAAGCCATATTTTATTGAAAAAAAAAAAAAAAAAACAAAATGAAAATCACCTGTCATTATTGAAGCCTCCTCTTATTGAAAAAACAAAAAGAAATACATAAACCTACGCATTATATGCCAGCTGTACTTTCAACCCTCTTAAATATGACACCGACTGAAGTGGATCGCCAACAAAAGCACGCTGATTTTGTTTTGACTAAAATCTTTACTATAGAAATATCTGATTTCAGCAAACCTGTCTTTATTGATAGGTATACAAATAATACTGTTATTATTGCAATTGTGCTGTCTGGCTTTCAAATAAGGATAATGGTACGGTAGAAACTCGAGAAGATAAAACCGAAACCAAAGACTATGTGTGAGATTATTGACGAAAACTTGATAAAACAAAAGATTGACAATGACGCTCTGATTTTAAAATATGAAAACTCCATGGTGTATTATGGTTAACCAACAGTAATGGTTTAAAAAATAAAATAATGTCTCATATAATTTTAATTGTAACGAAGGAGAATGTAAATTGATTATCCAATAAATAATAATATCAACACGAACAATATAATTATATGGATGGATGCGAGCTGCCCAAGACCGGGATGATTGGCGCTCTTTGGGGGAGGCCTACGTTCAGCAGTGGACGGCTATAGGCTGATATGATGATGATGATGAACAATATATATTATGAAAAGTATATTTATTTAGTAGCATGATATAATTTCTGCCTATCCTAAGAAAGGGAGGCCTGATGGTATTTATAAACTAGTCAGAGCATGAGTCTGGTTAAAATCTAGTTGTTTTTAGAATTAAAAAGAAGCTGACAATAAACATTAAGCATTTTGGTAACAGATTAAAATACGGTTAGGGTAAGTAAACAAGAAAATTATGTGAAAGTGTACATTTTTGAAATCCCTGAATAGGCGAAGAAAATCATAATATTCGTTAATCATAATGTGATCTATGATTTTGTAAACCAATAAATTATTAAAGTAAAAAACTAGCATATGTATTTTCAAGCATCTTATTAACATTTTTGTCATCAACAATATTTATGGTATCAAGTTACGTTTTATGGTTAATAGTCCTGGTATTCATTATAGTAAATTTTTGATAACCATCTTTTTTTGGTTCTGTAACATATTTCTGTTTAATGTTGTTACTAAGAACATGTGGAAGCGTTTCAATTAAGTTTTCTTTATCGTCGCCATAACCCCCGTCTCTTCGGTTGGAATTATCTTTATTATTTTAATTGCTTTCGAGTTTTAGTATCAAATCATCTAGAATAATTTAATTATATTTCCCGCTCTTAAAATAAAATAAAAGTAATAGAAATAAGTGAAATCATGTCATACAGATGATAAGCTTTTGGCTTATCAAGTTTGGTGTCTGATTATCCGGTAAAAAAATATTTGCCGACACTAATAATATTTCAAGTAATGCTAAGCTGCATGCTTGCAAAGAAATAAATGATTCGATTTGATGTTTTCCAATCATCATCACGATAGTTCACAGCTTTCATTTCGCAATGCTATGTATGAATTCTGTTTAAATCAATTCTCGATAATCTAATAATGATACTTTCAAAACTCAATAATGTGACCAAAATTCATTTGAGATTTTTAGACGAGCGAGCATTCTATACTAGGTATATCTACAAATCCTAAACATATGTACATTTTCATGAAATTTAAATAGAACTAAAGCCTAACATTTATTTAAAATGTTCGGCATAGTTTAAGCGTCGGTAGCCTAATGGCTAGGGCGTCGGACTTGCGATCATATGGTTGCCGGTTCGAACCCCACCCATTGCACTACCGACGTGAACCCACTCGTAACACAAGCATTTAGCTTAGCACGAGGGGTTAACAAGAATACTAGTAATGTGTGACCCACATTGCTAGTAAACCAAAATTAACGACCATGTATCACAATAAGCCAGGAAACACATGCGTCACAATAAAAACAGATCCTGCAGGAACTTCGCAAATTTGTTTCTAGTGACCCACAATATGTCATTGGTCGCTTACACTACAAATGCGGCGGTGCCTCCGTTGTTGCGGTTGGTTACCTAAACGCAACTCCAGTTGTTATTGTCCGGGTATCTTCGTATTATAATGGTCCGGAAGTCCACGGGACATTCAACATAATCTAAAGACTTCGCATAAAAATCTAAATGACAGCAAATAAAGTTTTACATTGATAACCAACAATGGAGCATGAGAATGCCGCGTTGGGCTCGCCTCGTTTTGTGTAGCGTTTCCTTTGGATAAATCTTTTTGTGTGGGGCCAGGTGATGTTTCCTTTACATGGATTTGTAGCAATTGGTTTATACTTCTTTTTTTTTAAATAAATATGACAGAGGTTGGGTTTTGAAACATGCTTTTATAATGTAGCCATGTTTTGATGTCAATTTCTTCTATTCCGTTAATGTTATTATAATTATTATTGGTATAAAATATATCGGTATAAATATAAGTCTGTTACTACCTACTGTGAATATTAATATAGACTACCAGTTTGGTGTAGTGGTTAAGGTCACATCGCCACTAGTGCTGCGCGCCGGGTGTCGCAAGTGCTATTCCCTTCGTCATCATCATCAACCCATAACATTGTCCCACTGCTACATCTACTTCGGGTTGGCAGACTTCACACGCCGTCAAGAAAATCTCTCAGGCATGCAGGTTTCCTCACGATGTTTTCCTTCACCGTTTAAGCGTGTGATAATTAATTATTAATACGCACATGACTTCGAAAAGTCAGAGGTGCGTGCCTTGGATTCGAAGTCGAGACCTGTGACTTGGCAGTCCAATGGTCATATCAATAGGCTATCACTGCACTTCTATTTTCTATTCTCGCCCGAGACAAATTAATAATATGAGTCCTACGGTTGTTTGTATCCCCCACAACATAAGGATAGTTCTCCAGGCAGGGCACTGTCGTTTAAAAAATAAAATAACTTACTTAGTGCAGGCTTCAATACAGCCATCTTCTGTAATTCAATGCCTTTGATAGAATCCAAGTTGCTTATTTTGATAAGTGTTGGCGCCGTAATCCAACACCCAGACTTAAAGCAGTAGATCGCACTATATGACTTCGAATGCTTCCTTAATGATATTTTCATTGACTGTTAATGTTTCTAGTGTTGTTGCAAACAATGTGCACTTAGGTCAGAAGTAGATCGTATCGGTGCATTATGCGTAGTGTGATCAGTTGAAGGCAACACCTTTCAATTTAGTGAGGTGTAATTATGAGAATTTTGCTGTACACTTGTATTGTCCATTGTTTTTTAAAGCACAGCTATTTTTGGTATTTTCTATTTAAGAATCTTCCTCCTAGCCTCATTTATGTTGGGGTTTGCTTCCAGTTTTTGTAGATGCAGCAGTATTTTACTCAAAGCGACTGCCATCAGATTTCGCCAACTCAATCTATGGGATGGCAGCGGATGGATGCGAGCTGCCCAAGACTGGGATGGTTGGCACTCTTTGGAAGAGGCCAACTTTCATCAGTGGAAAGCGATAGGCTGATATGATGATGATGAATCTCTGGGCAATACCTATATTCAAAAAATATACTGGTTGTTAAGCTGTTTGGGCTTCTGGCTACCACTTACTTATTGTCATAGGTATTCGTATACTACCGGGACCGACGGCTTAACGTGCTTTCTAAGGCACGGAGGGGTCTCGATGTGTTATTTTTTTTTATTTATGTCGTAGCTTAACCTTTAAGATCTATTTATCAGCGTAGTTTACATACCTAATATTTTCGACAAATTGCATGCGGCAGACGGCTACATATCAAAGTATGCCTTTAAAATATTAGCTAACCCCACATCGTATAGGCTTCGTATTATGAGAGTTCAGTTGACAATGTATAAATTGATGCGTAGACGTGTGTATATCAATATAATAATTGATTAACATTAAAACATTTCACTTAATCAAAGTGATTTGACGTTAAGCGATTTCATAGATCGCAACTCTAACTTTGGCTACAACGGAATATATATTAGAATTCAAATCAAAATAAGAATCTATCGTAAAAATAAATTGATTCACCTGTCACGCAACGTATTGAGACGTCTAATTTAATTTATATTGTATCAAATTATAGATTTATCGCAAATCATTGAATTTTAATGTCTAATCCTTCTGTTTTGTTGAATAATCATAAACTTGCTAACCGATTACGGTCGTAAAAGGTTCATTCATCATTTTTATTAAGTATTAGACGCCCACATATAACGGGTATAAACTTAATACGTATTATAAAATAAATACATAAATTCTTGGAATTTATCATTTGATTTTACTCGCTTACATAGAAACATTTAATTTCTCTGCAAAGCCGTAAACGTACTCGTTGAAATGGAAATAAAATTTATATTATTATTGATTATATCTTTGTATTATTCATAACACTACCATCACGCCTGTATTCCCCGAAGTGCGTTAGAGGTGTACTTAATGAACACTCACGGTTATGTTTTTCAATGAATTTCTCGATAGCAGCTCGGAGTTTGGATTTGTGCCCGGTTAGTGGCAATAAGCTCAAAATTTGAGTTGCATTAGTAGACACGGTCAACTTATACAAATCTAGTTTAAGTTGATCTCGTATTGTATATGTTTCCCATATAGTAGGAGGCCAGCGTAAACTGGATTTGTATAGCTTGATGTGTAGCCGTGCGTACATGTCTGCCTAACCCTTCGGAGAATATCGAAATGTTGGTAAAATTATTCTTGAAAGATTATCATGAATGATTAAGTACCTATCTATCTCTCTGAATAAAATGCGTTAAAGAAATCCACTATATTTGCCTTGCTTGGGCTCACAGATATACTTTTATTTATATTTCTATGCTTGGGCTGGTAGATTTCATAGAACCTCGAGAGTATCTCTCACTAAGATGAAACTATAACACCGATGACGCAGCCAGATTTAAAAAACTCATGTTGAATTGAATTTATAATATTTTAAACTTAAACTACAAAGATGAAGGGGCCGCTTCCAGTTCAAACCACCTGCTTGCTACTTGAACTAACCAGTACATAATTGAGTATGATTTATTATTGAAGATATTTTCTATTCACTTCAAGTGGTTTCATAACAGATGCTTCTAATAGCTTCTGTCTTGTTAGAGTTTTTAGATAACAGTGTAAAGAATGTTAAAAAGTATCGTCAAGCTGAAAATATTCCTTTTAGTTTATACAAGGATATACACAGACACCAACAGAGACGGACAGACAGACAGAAATATGTTACTAGGGAGTTTGTTGCGCTGGTTCATCTTCCTAGCGAAAATACTACGAGGCGGTGAAGGGAGGGAGTTATGGGGGCTGGCTACTTATAATATAAAAAGAAAATAACGTTAAAAGTACTAACAAGTACTTTTTCTTAAATAAATGTATTGACTTTGATTTTATGAGCTTCATTTTTACAGTCAACAGAATAGTTATATGTAGCTAACAAGATATTGATTTTATCTTTAATTGCCTGTGTGCTTAACTCTATTGTCGATAGTACTACATAAAATCTAGTGTTGGGATTTTGTTGCCAGTCTTCACCAACTTTAAGGTCATCAGCGAACAAAAGCTTATTTCATTCATTTTTATGTAAGTATATAGGTATAAATATATATTTTTTTTTGTTAAAAAAAAGCTTACTAGCAATGTGGGTCACACATTACTAGTATTCTTGTTAACACCTCGTGCTAAGCTAAATACTTGTGTTACGAGTGGGTTCACGTCGGTAGTGCAATGGGTGGGGTTCGAACCGGCAACCATATGATCGCAAGTCCGACGCCCTAGCCATTAGGCTACCGACGCTTCAATATAGCATCACGCCTGCTTTCCCCGAAGTGAGAGATGTACTCACATAGTACACCCCTGCTTATCCCTTCGGGAAAAACATACAGCCACAGTTAGCCGGGTATGTTTAGGTTTCACGCAATAAGGTGTGAGCTTATTGCCATTCACCGGGTACAAACCAAAATCCGAGCTGCTACCATAAATACTGCATACGACCTCCGACCTCTATCGTAGCAGTCGCGCTTGGGACCACTAGACTAATAATATTAATAATGAATATAATTTCGATAAATGGTCAACCTTCCCAGCTTATTCCAACTGACTTCGAAAGTAAAATTACGCGGCTCTTCGGAGCTGCTAACATGACATCTTTGAAACTGTACAATCAAAAAGATGCTAACGTTAATATCCTGTCTCTAAACAAGAATTAATTTCTAGTTTAATTTATAAATTAATTCACATTTCCGTTCTTTGTGTCAGGATAGATAAACAATTGAACATGTGCCAAGTGGAACAGTTTGTGTCAAAATAGAAAACTGGTTGGACGGTCAGACGTTATGTTTGATAAACTCTTAGAGCAAATTGATGGAATTAGAAATATCTACAAGGATATGAAATTTTTAAAGACAGATATATACGATAACATCAGACAAAAGTTGAGTCTTAGTGGCTAAAGCATGCGTTGTACCTATCCGGGGGGACGCAGGTTCAACTTCTGCCTGAGATGGATTTTTTCTTTTACTAGAAAATGTATATCTACGTAGACATTTAGCATTACTTAATGCTCGACCTGGAAATCGAACCCAGGACCATAGCAGTCGCGCTTAGGACCACTAGACTCATGAAGGAATCGATAATATTAATGTCATAAAAACTATTTACACCACTAGAAGCGAACAAGCTGTCACGAAAGGTTAAGCAGCAATATATTACTGTAAAACATATTGATAACCGATATGTTTAAGGACTGATGTAATAGAAGGGAAACCTATTGCCTAGGATTAAATCCACAGTCGGAGCTATGACTAAGATTTTTCTATAAATAAACCTAATAATACTATACTTGACTTGATTAAGGAACCTAGCACCTTATGCGCAGCCGTCGTGCTTACAACCACTAGAACAATGGGCCATATTAGTAATAAAACTTTTTTCGAAAGGTTATTTAAATTTTAAAGAAAAAAATACTAATTCCTCAACATTAAATCCTCCTTTCACCCAATAGAGCACCCGCCGATGGAATTTAAGAATAAATCCTCATTCGTATCACCTACTTAGTTTATTTTTATTGAAACAAATCCTTTTGTTACCAGTACAGCTACTCTACACACTGTCCCAAACAATTGTACCTACCTGGGAATGTCGTTTGTATCCAAAAATATATCATGCATCAATGTGTCAACAGCTGAGTAGGGACTGAATGGGGTAAAAAAATGACGTTCACTCCGCCTTGACAATTTGCTCCGGTCAAATATGACGGATGGAATCGATCTACCATTGTTACTTTACGCACGGTTAGCTCGTGTGGAATGGGGTTTATGCCGAATGTGGGTGAGGCAAAGAATAAAGAGAAGGTCACTCTTCATCCCATCAAGAGCGGTGGTGGCCCAGTGGTAACAGCCATGACTTACGAGTCGTAGGTTCGAACCCAGACAGGCGCTTTAATTTGTGTAAATTATTTCATCACCACTGCTCCCAAAATTGTGAAGGAAAACATCGTGGCAGGCCCAGGCGGAGATGGCGGGATGAGTTGGACTCTTATCAAAAAGACTGGTCCTGCACTGCAACGGACAAAAAGAAGTAGAAGAAGAGTGGAGAGGCCTTTGCCTTGTAGTGGGGCAATACAGGCTCATAATAATAATAGTATATTACCCAAATTTATCTATTTTAACCTTCCACGTACCCTGGTACAAGCGGGTTTTCCATTACGAGTTAGGTTATTTTAGAGTATCTTGAATAAAGGTCACTTTAAGTATGTCTATAGACTATTATTTGAGCTGAACTAACATAATATTATATGAAGTGTTCTAAGCTTTTGCACATAAATCTAAGTTAGCACAGCTCTTGGTAAACAACCCGCTTTGATTTTGAATTCGACACTAGTACAATATTGGTTTCGCGCATATAGCATTTATACTAGGTTGAACTGAAACAACTTTGAACTTGGTATCACGGAAGATGCTATATATAGATTAGGTAGGTTTTATATACATCGACGTTTAAGAAACATACAGGCAAAGGTATATTAATTTTGTTACATTAGAACACTATTTTTCGCCGATATATTCAATACTCAATACTCAATACTTTATTGCATTCCATAATGTGTACATTAGTTGGTAAGTATGTTAAACATTGGATCAATTATGGACCCTGTCGGGCACAGCAAAGATATATATCTAAATATCATGTAGCAGGGAGCGCGCCTATTGCTATTAACCGGGCACGAATTAAAACTATGAGTTACTACTGGGAATGGTACAAAACAACCCAATAACACTTTGAAACATACACTTTTTTGGCATAAAATCTTTAGAGATTATAATTCTCGGCGAAAGAAAAATTCTTCCTCAGGTAGGATTCGAACTTGCGTTATGTCAACTAAGCTACCTAGACATTCAGGATTGCAAAATATGTAGAGCTAAGTAATATTATTTCTGTATTAAGATCACGCATGCAAACAATTTTTTTATCTTGTATTGCATGTTTTTGTCATCATAAAATTATATTTATCTTTTCACCACACACTGCCTGTGTTGTCTTTGAAACATTTCAAATGTAAGAGTCAGAAAGTAATAATAACAAGACACGAACCTCAAGTATAACTAGGTATGTTATTAAAAAAAAACTAAGTAGATAAATCAAAGTAAAATAAAACTCTTTGTACAAGAAAATTTATTCCGCAAGCATCGAACCTCGGAGATAGGGTTAAACAGTTTCTGAAATCAGAAGTTGAAAAAGGGAACGTTTCTAACTGATAGTCAATCAGATAAAACTGTCAATAGCAACCCTAAGAGTTCGATCAGATGAAATGGAATGCTTTAGGAGGGGCTAAATTTGTGTAAGATGAGATAGGTTGTTTTTTTTAAGATACATGCACGCCTGTATTTCCCGAAGGGTACGGTAGAGGTGTACTTAATCTACACTCATAATTCACCAGTATGTTCAGGTCCCATGTCATCACCATCATCATCATGTCAGCCTATTGCCGTCCATGTAATAACTCATAATGATGAGTTTATGATAAGTTTTTACATTGAAGTTTTTTTTAGATTTTATCCCGTCAAGCGCCGCATTGTAGACACAATGCAAAATATATTGTTTTGCGCTCATGTGACCGCTACGTGCGTCAGTCAATTAAGTAAGCACTCCAGCATTACAACTGTGACAACCTCATCCAATTTCGTGCAGTAGTTTTTACGTGATGCGTTTACAGTCATAAATACAGAGAAACAGTAAAAAAATCGTATACATATTTTGCTTATTAAAGTCATTTAATAATAATAATACTTTAATAAACACCCTTATAGGTAACATTTTTCTTCAAACAAAACAGTCATCAATTTAAATCAGATATTTCAAAAATAGCTATCCCATTGCTTCAGTGGTTAGCATGACGACTAAGTTTGAGGTCGTGAATTCGATTCCATTGGATACTATCCTCTCTAAATTCTCAGTACCAGCTCGAAATTTGGATTTATGCCCGGTTAATGGCAATAGGTTCGTTCCTTATTACTTGGGACTTTAACATAGCTACGTAAATGTGGGTACAAAGCTACTGTTCCTAATTGAAAAACTCATTAATGCTTTGCCTGACTTGATAATTGGACCCAGGATCTCACGATCAGTGCCTGCAAGCACTAGATGACCGTAAATTGCACTTACAAACTCAAAATTCATCAAAATGTATTTAATGAAGCGCAACATATTTCACTCCGACCCATTACTAGCGGATATTGACAGTATTTGAGTTCACTTAAATGAAACTAACGTTCAATATTTGTACAACATAGCAAGCTGATCAAATAATGTGTCACCATAGGCCCCATTGAACGCAGTAATGGTTTCCTATAAACTATGTATCGAGTCTTTGACATTTTTTTTTATCATATTTTTTTTTACTTCGAACAGCTTTCAAAAGCTTATAAAGCTACTAAAAACTTATATATTTTTGTTGTATTTATTATAATCGGACTATAATGTTCCCACTGCTCGCACATAGTCCTCCTCTTATTGAAAGGGAGTGAACCGATATCACAGTGTCACATAGTTATCTTCGAAATTTTGGTTCTAGGTCATGCCGGTTTCACTGTTGTCCTTGGCCGTTTTTTGAAGCAGGAAAGCGCCTGACTGGCTTCGAACCTACGACCTACAATCCATAAGTCGCAGCCGTTGTTACTGGGCCACCATTCAAATCGTCATTACATCGTCTTTAAGTGGAACTTTTACTATTTTATCCTTACTCGTAACTCGAATTATCATTTTAAGAACTGCATTTTAAAAAATAAAGAAAAATCAGCCACATTCAATTGTGGAATCAAGATGAGAAGAAAATGCAAATGATAAAAAACATACTTTTGTTTCACTCAACATGAAAATTAGAGTCAAAACAGCGCCTAGGGATGTGAAAATTTGCATCGATATTTTTTATCGTCGGCTCTCGGGACGACGAAATGGGTAATTCGCGCGTTATCCGGGCACTTTATCTCTGTTAAGTGCGTGACAACTGTCGTTTACTTTCAGATGGAGTTGTGAGAAAATTTCGTGTTTATTTCCGGAAATTAGGCGAATATTATGCGTGTTGGAGATCCAAGCGATTGTGTTGGTGTTGATAATTTTTATTGCTCCTCCATTAACATTGGTTTTGTGATAATGGTTCTAACGTAACTTGTTTGCTTTTGATAAGAATGCGGAAAACTGCTCACTATCTGACAATATTGTTAGGGTATATATTGAAAGTAAGTATTTAATTAAATATAACATATCATCATGCCTGCATTCCTCGAAGGGTTAGATAGAGGTGTACTTAACGTACACCAACAGTTTCATCATCATTATCATATCAGCCAGATGAAGTCCACCGCTGAACAAAGGCCTCCCCCATAGACTTCCACAACTACCGGTCATATGCCGCCCGCATCCAACAGTTAGCCGGGATGTTTTGGTCCCATGTAATAGAAGCCCATATCCAAAGTTCGAAATAGTACTGAGAATTTCATAGAAAAATAACATTGTACTCGACCTGGGAATCGAACCCAAGACCAATGAGTAAAGACATTGGAATAATGAGGCAGTTGCAAGAGATAAATGCTTTTATAATGTGATAGATTGTACTTACTGAATCATGGAGAGCGATACAAGTTCAAATATTTTCTATCACTTTAAATTACAATTTAATGATTTCATTCCTCATCATAGTAAGCATCGGAACACTAAACTAATTGCCTTTTCAATTATCATTAAAGAAAACAACAATTACCTGCTTCCTAATTTTAATCGTATATAAAACGGCATCCATCTAATAAAGCAATTACAAGACGAATAAAAATTAAAGAGTAAATAATTAAAAAACAATCGACATTTCTAATGAACATCCCTAAACGCGTTTAACAGTAATTATCGTAAGAACTGGTCTCAATTGGAACCGAAGGAATATAAATATAGCAATTAACGACTTTACTCTGGTCGCTGTACGGATCCTTGAATACTTTTCCATAATTACAAAGGCAGAACGTATAAATTATCACTGCGAAATTACTTAATTAACGGATTTTAGTATTTATCGATATCAACTTCGGTATTTCTGTCCTACACTAACTTGAATCTTTACTTCCATACTTAAATTATTATAATTACAAAATTAACTGTCTGCTTGTCTGTTAAGTTTCCACACTCAACCACTGAAAAGATTACTATAAAATTTGGCAAGGGATAGATTATATCTGACCCCTGTGGTTCAGACATCATGTAAAGCCAAGCCAATAACAATCATTGGTTTTAGTTAGAAACCCAAAAGGCCCGATAATTATTGCTTTACGGTTTATTATCATCAACCCATATATTGTCGCACTGGGCTCGGGTCTCCTCTCATAATCAGAGGGATTAAGCTATAGTCCATCACGCTGCAGTGCAGTGATAGCCTAGTGATATGACCATTGGACTGCCAAGTCAAAGGTCTCGAGTTCGAATCCAAGGCACGCACCTCTAACTTTTCGAAGTTATGTGTGTATTAATAATTAATTATCACGCGCTTAAACGGTGAAGGAAAACATCGTGAGGAAACCTGCATGCCTGAGAGATTTTCTTGACGGCATGTGAAGTCTGCCAACCCGCAGTAGGCTAGCGTGGCGGACTATAGCCTAATCCGTGGGCAATGTAATGGGTTGATGAATAATAACCATCACGCTAGCCTACTGATTCATCATCATCATCATACCAGCCTATTGCCGTTCACTGCTGAACGTAGGCCTCCTCTAAAGAGCGCCTACCATCCCGGTCTTGGGCAGTTCAAATTTATCCACTGCCAGCCTACTTCTTCAACTTTTCAGCCTTCTGATTGCTTAGGGGTAAAAAATACTCCATATATTTATTACACTCCACAATGTTAACAGATGTTAAGTAAGGATAGTAATATAGTTCTTCTTCTTCTTCTTCGTGTCAAGGGTACGATTTTGTTTTACCCAAAACTTAGCCAACTCTAAAGCGTTGTCAGGGGCAGCGCAGTGGTCGTCTATACTGCAGGTTGTAATATAGTATCAATCATGGACCCTATCGGGAATATTATTATTACTACGGCTTCAAATAGTGGAATAAAGATGAGCTTATACGACACTTAAATAAACATATCACATCCACAATGTCAAAACACAACACCATCGCCAAACAAAATGATAAAACTCACAATCAATCTTCGTATGAGCCGACTCATAACATCCTCTCCTTAATAAGTCGTGTCTGCCCTTATTTACAAAATGATAAGTGAAGTTACAGGCTACTTGTGACAGGGTGATAAGAAGGCGTCATGATGTCGCGGTGATCAGTCTATTTTTTTATGGTTATTAATTAAGTTGGGACTACCTCAAGCTTCTGATAGTGAAAGGAATCGTGTCACCTGGTTATCGAAGTGGGAAGGATGATAAAGATTTGTTTTTAGTTAATGGAACTTTATTTCTGAGTTATTTTGGCCTCGTACCACCGCATTGCTGAATATTTTTGGGGCAATTCCTCCCATAATCCTCTTCCTTTTTTTATGCAACGAAGGTGGCAAACAAGCATACAGCCCACCTGATGGTAAGCTGTGACAGAAGCCTATGGACGCTTGCGCAACACCAGGGGTATCACTCGTGCTTTGCCTAAGCTGTGGAAAAGGAAGGAGTTGTGTTTTCTTCGGATGTTAACACATTGACTGCCTCGTTGGTCTAGTGGTCCCAATCGCGACTGCTACGCTAGAGGTGTTGGGTTCGATCCCCAGGTCGAGCAAAGTGTTATTGAGTTTTTCTATAAAATTCTCAGTAGCAGCTCGGAGTCTGGATTTGTGCCCGGTGAATGGCAATAGGCTCGCCCCCTATTACATGGGACCCAAACATACCGGCGAACTGTGGGTGTACATTAAGTGCACCTCTGCCTAACCCTTCGGGGAATACAGGCGTGATGGTATGTTATGTTATGTTAACATAATGAACACAGCCAGTCAACTTGTGGTGGTTGACACATACCATCGGTGAGCCACTTGCTTCTCTGCAAGTTCACAGTTGATAGGCTCGGTAACGCATCTGCGACTCCTTTGGTATTGCATGTTGCAGGTGACCAGGGGCAGCGATGACTACTTCCCATCAAATGGCTCGTCGATTTCAACTCTACATTAAATCTAGACTCCTTTTGAGTATTTTCCATAATACAATAACCATAATATCTACACAATAGTACAACCTGACCTGGAAGCGAAAACCAGCAGCTCGGAGTTTTGATAAGCCCGGTGAATGCAAATAGGTGAAGGAAAACATCGTGAGGAAACCTGCATGCCTGAGAGATTTTCTTGACAGCGTGTGAAGTCTGCCAACCCGCAGTAGGCTAGCGTGGAGGACTATAGCCTTATCCCTCTCGTACTGAGAGGAGACTCGTGCCCAGAAGTGGGACAATGTAATGGGTTGATGATGATAGATGATAGATTATACATGGGACCTAAATATACCAGCGAACTGTGGGTATACAATTTGGTACAGCTCTGCCTAACCGTTCAGGAATACTGGCATGATGGTATGTAATAACATGCACAACAGTAATACTACTCTTCCGTAATAACTTTTTTCCAACCCCTTTAAGCATTTCTTCTTCTTCTAGTTTAAATCTTTTAAAAATCTGAAATGTCAATAGAATTGGAACAAAGCGAGTCATTACTTGGAAACCATATTTTGAAGTTAATAAAGTCGCCGACTTCGGTCCGTAAAAGCATCAAATCACGAGCAATCTATCTGAGAACCGCGGACTATAAAAATAATAATTCGTCTTAACCTGGTATGGTATGAGTGACAAGCTAGTAGCGAGATAAACAAAACATAGAAAATGTTATAGTAACTTTTTGCTGGCCGATGTAACTTATTGCAATCTTGCCTCTATAGGCCGACCGTTTAACTCGCGTATCGCCTGCACGGTAAGAAGGGAGCGGGGGCGGGTAACGCTACACACGGAGTCAATAATCCAAAGATTTATCTCGAGATAGACATTGTTGGTAAAGAATAAAATAATAAGTATCTTTTTTAAGTATTTATTTTTCCTTCCTCGCTCCCTTCTTACCGCGCAGGCGATATGCGAGTTAAACGTTCGGCCTATAGATAACACGACAACACGTCGAGCTTTTCAACATGCAAGGGATAGACAATTTATCAGTTATTAAAAAAATATTGCAAGATAGAATAAAGAAATCATTACTTAAAGTAAGCACTATTCTTCTCAAGTTATTCTTATTTATTCTCATATGCATTATGAAATTCAATAAATTATGAGAGGTGTGGCCCAGTGTTATCAGCCGCGACTTGCAAACTGTAGGTCGTAACTTCGAACCATTTGATCGTTTGTGTAAATTATTTCATTACTACTGCTCCCAAAAACGATAAAGGAAACCAGCATGTCCTAGAACCAAAAATTCGAAGAAATGTGACAACTGCTAACCCGCACTGGGCCCGCGTAATGGATTATGGCCTACTCCCTCTCACCGAGAGGAGGCCTGTGTCCCAGCAGTGGGAACATAATAGGCCGATTATGCTTACCAATGGAACTAACCGTCATAAATTCAATGGTAGGTATATAATTAAAAGTAGATAAGAAATAAGAGGACTGCCTCGTTAGTCTACTCGTCCCTAGCGCAACTGCTACGCTATAGGTCCTGGGCTCGAATCCCAGGAGGAGCGAACTGCTATTGGGTATTTCTACAAAAGATTTGTGCCGTAACCATACCGGCGAAGTGTAACATACCATAATATACCATGACGCCTGTATTCCCCGAAGGGTTAGGCAGAGGTGTACTTAATGTACACCCACAGTTCGCCGGTATGTTTGGGTCCCATGTAATAGGGGGCGAGCCTATTGCCATTCACCGGGCACAAATCCAGACTCCGAGCTGCTACTGAGAATTTCATAGAGAAACTCAATAACACTTTGCTCGACCTGGGGATCGAACCCAAGACCTCTAGCGTAGCAGTCGCGATTGGGATCACTAGAGCAACGAGGCGAAGTGTAGGAGTATATTATTACGATTCTGCCTAACCCTTCGGGAACACAGGCGTGATGATATGATAAATAAAAGTAAATCTCTTGATTGAAAATGTTATTTCTCTAACCTCTCCTAGCTTATAGTTTGTACCAACCATGGCTCGTGATCCAGTGTGAGCGAGTGGCGACCCAATATCGCTGTGAGAGCACGCTGCCGACTTATCGCCGTGCTAGACAATATAATTCATGGCTGATGTATAATTTTGCACCTTTGACTAATGTTTTAAGAACATTGAATGTAACATTCACCATGATACGGCTATCTTTCTTAGGGACCGTAATAAAGTTTAGTTTTTTTTAAGTTTATTAAAAATTGGAATAAAAAAATTGGATATTTTCATACAATTGCAGTGTATAAAAAAAAAGTGCAGTGATAGCCTTGTGATATGACCATTGGACTGCTAAGTCAAAGGTCTCGAGTTCGAATCCAAATCCACGCACCTCTGACTTTTCGAAGTTATGTGCGTGTTAATAATTAATTGCCACGCGCTTAAACGGTGAAGGAAAACATCGTGAGGAAACCCGCATGCCTGAGAGATTTTCTTGAGGGCGTGTGAAGTCTGCCAACCCGCAGTAGGCTAGCGTGGCGGACTATAGCCTAATCCGTAATGAGAGGAGACCCGTGCCCAGCAGTGGGACAATATATGGGTTGATGATGATATTTTCATACTAATCCCTCATTGCACCGTTGCATCTGATGATTAAAATCTCATGTAGCTTTCGTTACATAATATAAAATACTAATGTTACTACTGCCTCAATAGTCCAACTCGGCTCAACTGCTACACAAGAGCTCATAGGTTCGATATTTAGGTTATTGTTATTAACCGATCAAAGTGTTATTGCGTTTTTCTGCGTCATTCTTAGTATCAGCTTGGAATTTTAATTTGTGCCCGGTTAATGGCAATAGGCTCGCCCCCCTATACATGGGACCTAATCATACCAGTATATTAGTACATTTCTGCCTTCATTAGTACACTAGTTCACTTCGGGGAATGCAGGCGTAATTGTATATGTGTACATTAAGCTAATATAACAGCCCTTCACACCTGCATTACCCGAAGGGTTAGGCAGAGGTGTACTTAATGTACACCTCAGTTCGCCGGTATGTTTAGGTCACATGTAATATCGGGCGATCTTTCGCCATTCACCGGGCACAAATCAAAACTTCGAACTGTTACTGAAAAATTCATACAAAAATCATATAAGATAGGTAGATTTAACCTAATATACTATCATACCTGCATTATCTGAAGGGTTAGGCAGAGGTGTACTTAATGAACACCCACAGTTTCTGGTATGTTCACATCCCATGAGATAACGGGCGAGCCCATTGCTATTCACCGGGCATATTATTATATCCAAACTCTGAGTTGTCACTGAGAATTTTATAGAAAAACATTATAAGATAGGTAGATTTATTACTGAAATTTCAGAATTAATCTTCAAAAATTCTGTATCAGTCTAGAAAATATACTTTATAAACGAAATTTGCAAATATATTACACAATACATGACACGGCACTGTGTCAAACAGCTATCCTTACTTTTCATTCCATCTAAAAGCCTTAACCACGTAAAATATTACTGTAACATTGTCAAGAAACCAATTTTAAGATACATAATTCAAAATGTTAAGTGAAAGTTACAAAAATCTGTCTCTGTTAATGTATTAGTCCCCTCACGTATTTCTGTGTTCTTCAGACGTACTAAATATCATCTTGAGGTGGCTTTCTTAGGTTTATTTTGTAACTTTTTGTATTCCTTTTATATTGGATTGGATTTTGCCATACACAAACTATGTCACAGTTTTTTTTAGTTTTTATTTTTTTTAGATAACTCGGAAATTGAACAGGCGAGCTACCTGAGTGTAAGTAGTCATCGCCGCCCATAAACATATGCAATACAAAAGGAGATGCAAATGCAAAACTCAAACTTCGACTTCCAAATAATTGTGCCACTGCTGGGCAAGGGTCTCCTCTCAGATTGAGAGGGATTAGGCTATAGGCTAGCCTACAGGGTGTTACTAGACTTCATACCCCATCGAGATCTTTGTTATCTATATTTCCCTTCACAATTGAAGCTCGTGATAATTAGGTATTAATACGCAAAAGTGCGCGCCTTGGATTAGAACTCAAGATCTTTGACTTGGGAGTCCAATGATCATATCGCTATCCCTGCACTTACAACTATAATAATATGAAAGGGTGGAAGCCCCAATTGCTCAACAAGCATTCATACGAAAAAATTATGACACAAAAATCACAAACGAGCAAGCGTGTTTTATGATACACGCATCAAAAACAATCACCACGGTTCGGCATCACAAACAACCCGCCTTGACCTCACCGGACCGGTTTCCAAGCCCACGATTAAGTTATCTCAAGACTGTTTCACCGATTCCCAGTTAATTTCTTCATTTTGTTGCTTCTCCGCTACGTTTATTTTTTTTTCTTTTTCCAACGGCCGTCAGAAATGGAACGAGCAATTTTTCTAATGGTTCGTCCGTCGATCGATCAAACTTCTCGATTTCTTGTTTTTGGGATATTTGATAGATGTGACAAACATTAATTTGGGGTTTTGGTAAATATTGTTTACGTTTTCAATGGTAATTCATATCTGTTATGGCAGTAGTTATGTAGGTACAGTTAGTTCGACATAAATTTGCGTGTAAAGTCCGCAGGTAGTAAATTTTAATAGAAAGAGTCGGTGTAAAGTCAATTGGGGTCGTAAAGTTTCGCATTCGTGATTATTTTATTTACCAATTTAAAGAAAGAAAGAAAAGAAAAACTATTTATTTCCTGCAAAACAAGATGAGACTTAAATTACAACACTATTACAAAACTTAAAACAAAAAAAAAACAAAAATATCTAAACACGATTAAAAAAATAAAATAAAAATTATGTGCACATAGTCTGTCCCATCCGCCGCAAGGAAAAAGGGTGGCGCTCAGCTTGATGCTGTTCTGCGTTACAAAAACTGGCAACACAGCGCAGCGCTGATTTTCAGTGCCAATTTAGATTTTTATGTATAAAAATACTTAATTAAGCGATTTTGGCTGTGTGGCAGTTTGGACGGCTAACTTTACACGCGCGTAGTTCGAATTAATTGTGTCTTGCATATTAAAAATGTAGGTTTTTGTATTACTAGTTTTTCGGGAATTCGGGATTGGATTTGATCTCCAATGGTATAATGTTTGTTTTAAACTGTGAAGCTTTAAACCATGCCAATCATCTGTTTACACGGGATGTATTAAATAACACTAAACAAGGTTTAATGAGGACTGGTCATATTTTCTAGCTGTTGCATGCGATTTCACTCACATTTTGTAGAACTTTTTATTACAAAAGTGCTTTAAATCTTCTTCTCCGAGGTCATTTAATATCTCTATGACAAAATTCATCAAACTTGATTCAGCGGTTTCGGCGTGAAAAACATTACTTTATTATCATCGTCAACTGATTACATTGTCCCACTGCTGAGCACGGGTCTCCTCTTAGAACGAGAGGGAATAGGCTATAGTCCACCACGCTAGCCAAATGCGGGTTGGCAGATTTCACACGTCATCAAGAAAATCTATCAGGCATGCAGGTTTCCTGAAGTAAGATTACAACGTATTATTTATAATATTAGTTTATATTCACACCTGTATTCATTTATTTTATTTGCCACAACAAAGTTAACTTACATTTCAAAATATTCCTGCAATTTCAAAGTATCTAGTTACAAAAAAAAAAACGTTTTTGCACTTCAATCAACAGGTTTCCGAGTGCTAGTAATTAGCTCTTTCACCTTACTTTGTATCAAAGTAAGATAAGTTTACATTACATAGTAACATTTTGTAAACATGACATAGTTGCTCATGTTGTAGCAAAGTAATCATTATAAGACACATATAAGGTGTAAGCTATATTATTGAAGACAAAAAATTGCCGATTTGACAAATCGGGCAATATACATTTTTTTTTTAAAAGAAGCTTACTAGTAATGTGGGTCACACATTACTAGTAATCTTGTTAACCCCTCGTGCTAAGCTAAATGCTTGTGTTATGAGTGGGTTCACGTCGGTATTGCAATGGGTAGGTTTAGAACCGGCAACCACATGATTGCAAGTCCGACGCGCTAGCCATTAGGCTACCGCCGCTTCGAATATATTATAATAATCTATAAGTACTAATATTATAAAGAGCCAAGATTTGTTTGTTTGTAATCGATAGGCGAAACTACTGTAAAGATTTTAATAATTCTTTCTCCTTTAGTAAGCTACATTATTCCCCACCAACATAAGCTACGAGAATTAACAAATTAGCTTTTGCGAACTTAGCCTCCGTTCCGTCTCCATTTCCGTGCCTTGAAGGTAGTCGGAAGCCCAAAAAGCCAGACAACCAGTCAATCCTTGGAATACCGGTGTTGGGCTTGCGGAGGTTAAATAATGATATTCAGCAGCGTCTTGTAAGATCGGAAACCGAGTCCAATATTGAGAAAAAGCTAATAAGGATGATGAATTTGGCGAAGTGATAGCCTCAGCTTTAACCTCGTACCTTTTGTTTAGAACTGTTGTTGCAAAACATAATTGTATGTCGTCATTTCCTTTGTTCTTTCGTTTTGTTTACGATATGAACTAGTAATGACAAACTTAATATAACTTAATAAGGAGTAGTGAGTTTGTTATGGATAGTGTTTTGTTTTTGCTAATGAATGTTAAATTCATTTTAAAGAAATTATGGTCTAAATGGATTCTTCAACAAAAAGTTATACAAGAACATAAGCATAAAAGCGAGACCTGCTTTATTAAAACCGATTAAATATTTAAAAAAGCTCATAATAGATTATTTTTAAGCTTCGTTCAAATTAATTGAAATTTAAAATATAAAATTAATCATTTGATTTTAGTTTTAAGTTATTGCGTGCCCTTGCAAGATAAGTCCTTTAATAGAAATGATTTATTGTTCACCTCAGATGACTTTTAAAATCTTAAGCCGTACTAACATTAAGTGATTAATTCATCTTTAGAAGATATAGTTATAGATTTTTGAGCTGCAGGTCTATTTTATACGACTGTATTTACCTACAATCTCTTACCAAAGATCCGTTTAAACGCTGTTATGCCTTTTGAAATGAGAGCTCTCTTCAAAAGACCTGTTCAGATTTTGCCCTACATTGTAAAACTCGCATATCTATGATATAACTATTGTCTGGACTTTAAAAGGCACCATGATTCTCTGAGTTTGTTTCAACATTTCTTCTCAGAGGTCGTCAGATACCAAATGTAGGTGTCATCAATATTTAAAAAAAAGAATCCACTTGTAGAAGTGACTTTAAAAGATCTTTTCACAGAAATAAATATCATTTAATTACATTTTAAACTATTAAGCTTGACCCGTTACATATAAAATGACCTTGTCATGTTCGAGTCGGTTAGATCACCATCTCATTCCTAAACGATCGTGAGTCAGATGTCACTGCTTATCTATAGAGGTCGGGTTATCGTGTCACATTTTTTTTAAAGATCGTGTTAACATTTTTAGTTGACTGGGAATTTTGATGACGACGTTTGAGTAATGCTAGTTTTGCCGTTTCATTTAAAAAAAATACACATAAACTTAAGACAGATAATGTTGTGGTACTAATTTACCGTGATTTTGATGGGTTAGAATACAATTCCTTACTGTCATTCGTATGAACATAATAGTACTGCCTGCTCGCATGTCTACATGCCAGCATGAATGGGTCCGCACAACCGGGGAAGAACTACCCACAGAATATCGACGACAAATAGCATTATGCATACTTTTGCGTTTCGTACGGTGAGTGTGGAGAGCCGGAGGCCCAATTTCTCCCACAGTCCCCTTTATTCTTCTTCTCCCTTTTCCTTAAAACGCTCGGCAACGCATCTGCAACTCCTTTGGTTTTGCAGATGTCCAGCGGTGGCAATGACTACTTACCATCGGGTAGCTCGCCTGCTCGTTTGCTGAGTAATCCCATAAAAAAATATCATAATCCTCCTCTGTTTGTTATAAATATTATAATTTTGACCATACCTAATTCGCTCGTTTCAATAATTTACAAGTGTTAATGTATTTCAATTTCTGCACCTCGGACATTCGTGTCTTTGACATAAAATATTATCTATTCATAGATTCATACCTTTGCTATTGAAATGTTCCGATTTCAGAGGAACATGACCCTTTGATTTCATTTCTTATTCATATCTGTTTATTTATAGTCGGTAGTAGCTAGGTAGATTTGAGGCTGCGCTTAAAATAACAACAACAACATACCTGTATTCCCAATAGGGTTAGGCAGAGATGTACTTAATTAACACCCACAGTTCACGCGTACTTTTTTAGGTCCCATGTAATAGGGGGCTAGCCTATTGCCATTCACCGGGTACTAACCCAGATTCCGAGACGAGAATTTCATTTCTTTAATTTCATTTCTTTAATTTTTTTTTAATTTCTACTGAGAATTTCATAGTGAAACTCAAGAACGTTTTGCGCGGTAATCGGACCCAAGACCTCTAGCGTAACAAGCGCGCTTAGGACCATAAGCCTAAGAAGGCAGTTACTTAAGATAACATAGGAAAACTCAGTATACCTTTTCTTAACTTGGACACAGAACCCAGGACGTCATTTAGGAGTAGCGCTTGCAATGCGAGCCTATGAGATTTCTAGTCATCGATAATCTGAATCTAAATTCAAATAATACTATGACAGTAAATGCATTTTATGTTAGGAAACCATATCGCACTATTCCGTTAACACCATGCATCAACGTCAACAACTTAACTGTCAAATGCTAACGAACACTTATGAGCAAGCGCATACGAGTGTATTGTGAAATATTTACAAAGTGAATGTTGATATCCGTGAGATTATGTGGCTTTTGGGTTTTAATGTTTATGACAAAAGCATTACGGAGAGATTTTTATTAAACTTAGTAATGAATGGTTTGATGCAATAACACTAGATTTGGTGCCATCTCTGTCTTGCTGAGTACTGCACTGTTTCTACAGCGAAAGAGATGGCACGAGTTCTGTGTTTGCTAGTATGAGCAAAATAGTTTTTAATTACCGTTCCTTATGAGCATTTTCTACCTTTCATTTTGGACAAACGACCTGACAATGGTCGTTGGGAGTCGTAGGATGCAATCGGCATATTATCTGACCTGTGGAAAACAATGAGAGAGGCTCATGTTTGATGTTTGACGATGATCATGAAGAGAATGACTTCTGTAGGTTGTCGTGTGCGTTTGAGGACCCACTTCCCTATTCCCACTGGGTTAAAATTTCGTCATAATGATGGATAATACGCAGTCTCTAAGCTGAATTAAATACTACGACAAAAAAAAGAAGCTAGGATGTCTTTAGATTTATGGGAATTATTTTATCCACCTAGCTAGTTAATCCAGGCTGGCGCCAAAGTTATACTTTCATCTGTCGTATGTATGTGAAAGTTAGAGCTGAAAGTGTATTTACTTGAATGGCTCGTGCTATATCTCAAAATAATAATGTTTTTACTTTCTAGGTAAGACTAGGGTCAAACACATTCAAATCAATTAAAAAAGTTGTACATTCTATAAAGTTCAAATCTGTTGGCTGAGGCAAAGTAATTTCAAGGCTTATTATTTGATTAGTTAAGTTGACATCCGAGTAGACAAGCTGCCTGATGGTAATTATTCAGCGCTGGCCAACTTCACCTGCTACACCAAAGGTGTTGCTGATGTTTTGCTGAATTATAAGAACGTACTGCGTCTTAGAGACTTAGAGACATCTGTCAGAGCCGTAGCTGAAGGGAAACTGGTTCTCACGCGCAAAAGTCGAATGTCCGAAGGGTTCATTTATTTGTTCTATTTCTCCTATTCTGAGCAGGGCCTACAGCCAATTTACTAACTAGGTATGTTAGTTTGGAACAGTAATAAACTGAATTATCATAAGCATAACTATGAACAAAACTAATCGTATACTTTACACTTTAATCCTATATCCTAAATTTTGTTATGCTACGCCGCTTTTAGTAATAAACGAGGTGGCAGCTCGTAAAGGTTCTTTGTTCACGAGGCTCCAGTGAGAGCGGGGAGCGGTAAATTTAATGTAATTTGAAGTGTGTTGTCAATTTAAGCGGCGGTAGCCTAATGGCTAGGGCATCGGACTTGCGATCATGTGGTTACCGGTTCGAACCCCACCCATTGCACTACGGACTTGAACCCACTCGTAACACAAGCATTTAGCTTAGCACGAGGGGTTAACAAGAATACTAGTAATGTGTGACCCATATTGCTAGTAAGCTTTTTTATAAAAAAAATATATATATTAGCCCATTGCAATCGATATACTTTTGAAGAATTTTATTTCTTTGATTTAAATCTAAACTCTAGTGGTCAGTAAACGTTTTTGAATTATCCAATGTTGTGTAGTCTAAGAAGTGACATATTTTATGAATGCCTAATTGATTGAAACCTTGTGTCATTTCCATACATTTTGCTTAGATTCCTTCGTGAATTCGAATTTTAAATTGTGCTCCATTGTCAAAATTGATCCCTAGTTAAGTGCTATAATTAAATCCGCTCCGAAAAACACAAGAACATTAAAATTCAAAATTCAAATAATAATTCCATTTGTATTGGCTGCAATGAACCGATACGCTAATCTTTCTCTCGACCCGCTTGCATTAGGACCTGAACCCACAGAGATTGTTTACGACCGAACAGGATTACATTTTGTGATTGATACGAATTCCTCTTAATAAATTTCCTTAAGGATTACAACTACAGTACTTTGTCAGTCTGTTTGTTTTATATCCCAGTATTAAATTTTGAACAGATCTGGTTTGGATTTATGAGTTCGATCGTCTCAGATAAAGGAACTTATTAAATAAAATTTATCTTTTCCTTTACAGTTTTAATTTCAATTTTACGACTTATATTATCTGTTATATCGGAGGAGGCTTTATGAAAGAATTTAAATTCAACATGTATCACAATAAAGCATGTTGTGGTGTTATTTATAAAAATAAGGTCTAATCAAATCAGCCCGAAGCAAATGGATATTGGTTGCCGGCGCAACACATGTAAAGGGACCGGTACTTATGAACTTTAAACGATACACGATCACAAATTGATCATATCAACTTCTTCATTCTAAAGTCGACTCAGGTTATATCAGCTTAGAGTTTTATTTTGACTATAAAAATTCTGGCTCGTTAAACTCATAGGTGGAACGCATGAGTTTCATAGTACGGGGTTCTCTCTCGCTTAGTTAATTAAGACATAGATTATCAAACGTTTTTGAGTAGTAAATAAAATTTTAATCTTTACCGTATGGAATAGGCGTCTATAGCGTCACTATCTTCATAAGAGAAACGCATAATGTTCCCTTTGATCCCACACACCTACGCTTAAAATCCTATAAATACTGATGTACCTACTGTCAATTCTTAATGTACTGATAGGGGAATGATGTTTTTTTTATAATTGTTTTTAAATGTCATTTTGTCTTTACAGGTAAGTTGGAGGTTCTGTCTTCTATGGCGTTCAGTGAGTGTCTTAATGTCTAAAGAAGCTTCAGTAGAAATATAAGTATTTTGAAATTGTTTACAATTATTGATAATCTTTTGTCAACTTATAAGGGTTGGCTTCCAATCTCAGTATCAGTATTTAACACAAGTCTCCATTAGATCTCCGAATAAACTAGTTTTTTTGGTTTTTGGGATTCTGACTACTGCTAAAGATTGTAAAAGTGTTTGTAGGAATGAGACCGACGGATGACGTGAGCTTCGATGCACAGAGGGATCTCGATGTGTTGGAGTTGTTACCCAACCACAACCTGACTTTGGCAAGCGTAGATTTATAATGTAAATCAATTGATTAACATAGTTGTTACTTAGCCACGGAGGCCCTTTATTATTGATGCATGATCTCATCCTCATCCAGTCACTTCCGTCTTGAAATCTGATTTTGCAGACCATTGCCAAAAAATTACTTTCCTTCGCCCCGAAATTTGAATAAAATATGTTTACAAATACATGTTAACTTTCCTCTTATTTGTGGTCAAACTTTGGAGACTTTAATTTGTTTTTCCTTTCTTAAATTTCCCTTATTTCTCTTAACGTTAATTTAACTAAAACTTCACAAGATATAAGTCATGTCGAAACTTTTAAAACAAGGAGAACCAACAGATTAAATACTTTAATCTTTATTTACTCTTCGTTTGTTTTGTTTTAAAATTTATTGTGCTTTTAACTTTCGGGACGTGCAAGTCTGTTGTTGGCAGTGCTGTTGAAGTGTTCCTAATTATATAAGTGTTGATGAAAGACTTTAAATTAGTCTTAACTTTCTTGGAAATGTTCGTCGATTGCAAAAGGTTGTTGTCTTTTACTGTAGCTATATCTGAAATTAAAGTAGCACCCAGTATCAATTTTATTTTTATTATTATACACAAACTCATTTCTTTTCTACTTAATTTACACAATTTTACGGCTTTATTAATAGTTTTTGTCATTTGAAAACCAAATTTAATTTTCTGTCGTTAAAGTTTATATTAGAGAGGGTATACTTAATTAAACATGGAGAATGTATGAAAAAGATAACAAATTCATTGTTTATTCTTCATTTGTTTGTTTACCTATAGTTATATTTAGAATTAGTATATAATTTAGTATATTTAGAATTTTATAGCTATCATAAATGTGCTTCACAGTTCGCAGATTTTCTTTATAAACCTACCTATTGAAGTTTTATTACTTGCAGTAATATTTTCGAAACCATACAGTAATTTAGTTACTATTTCTTAAGCACAGCTTAATGAAGTTATTAAGTGTTCTTTTTAAAGCATTTTATTGAGGTCAAAAGTTAATTTGTCACTATACGAATTCCCATTTACTTTGAAATGTACTCTCAAACCAAATGATTCCAATGCGTCTACTTAAGCTTCTTCCATAAAAATATCTATTATATCGACCTCAACGAAATCATTACCAAAGACATTTCCAACGTCATCTTTTTTTATTTTTAATACTCAAAGCGATGCCTAATGGATCAAGTAGTCAATCGGGCACACATACACCACCAACATCATTAAGAATTATCAACTCTATCATTGGGATATTAGAGTTCAATTTTGTTTTTTTACAAAAGTTGACTGTAAAATTGTCTTAGTAAAGTGAAGAAGTCATTTTGTCGTTGTCACTGATGGGTTTTCAAATATTGACTGGGTTGGCCATTATCTGGGCGAGTGTGTCGGCGGCCTAACACCGCGTTGATAACATTGGATGCGTCGCCGGCCTAAAAAAAGGTTTGTTTGTTTTCTGTCTGTGTTTGTATGGGCATATTATATGCGGGTCTTTTTGTAATTAAAAATGGACATTGGGGTCGAATTTCTGTAGAGGGTGGGCTGGTGTAAATGTATATGGGCAATATTGCTTATTGTACTTTTACCTTTCGTTTGTACTGCATACCACTGTGGACAAAACTGTATGCTGTCGGTTAGTATTAACTGTAGAATTGCAAGATTTCTAAATTTTTTAACGTGTGGTAATGTCCCAAATTTAAAACTATTTGTCTTAAGATTCTTTGTTATTGGCAACATTTTGACATGCTTCATGTGTCTTAAACTATAAACAAAAATATTTCTTTCTAAGAAAAGTGTAACTTTTATATTTTTACTATACTACACATATTGTCTTGATCCTCCATTGGTGAGGTAGTATTTTTTGACATATATATTATAAACTGGCAATTGTGATATTGAATAAGGACAGTATTTTCACATAGGTATGATTTTTTGGTGTCGGTAGGGAAGAAATAAGCCGTAATTCAATTTTTTATTCTTCGCATGTCACACCTCCTCCTCACCAGATGTCAGCAATGACCCCATAATTTCAATTACAGATAATAATTTCAATCGCAAGAATTTTTGTTTACTGGTCTCCAAATTTCATTATGAAGACGATGATCCTAATTCACCTTGAAATTTCAACTTGGATCTTATTTCTCACAGAACCCGTTCTTCACCGACATCTCTATTAGGCCACTTCCTAAGAGGGTTTGCTTAATCTCTTATCAAGACCCCATAAAATTACTGATAAACACTGTTAAATAATTAACATAAAACACCATGGTTGCCGACAGTCTGCTTGTGGGCCACTTGATAAACACTTAGAGGGCTTACTTTGTATCTTCATTTGATCCTTCCCGAGTCGGGTCTCTGTCTTTCTATTCATCTCCCTTCGTTATGCCAGTTAGTTCTCTTTTAAAATCTAGCAATAACATTACTTATATGTACCTCGACAGAAAATGCTTCTTATATTTTATTTTATCCGGACGTAGTTTTATTTCTGCTGCATTGTGACTGAGATCATAAAAAGCTAAAATGTCACTTTTTTTTTAAGTTTTGCAAACTTAAAAAAAAAGGGCCAAAATTATTTAATACCAAGTAAAATGTAGAAGTAGCAGTAGGTATTATTAATACTATTTTTTTAAAAGCTTACTTTAAATGTGGTTCGCACATTACTAGTAATTTTGTTGAACCCCTCGTGCTAAGCTAAATGCTTGTATAAAGAATGGGTTCACGGCGGTAGGGCAATGGGTGAGTTTCGAACTGGCAACCACATGATCGCAAGTCCGCCGCCCTAGCCAGTAGGCTACCGCCGCTTCTAAATTCACTCAGTAATGGCATATAATATTATGCCATTACTTTAGTAAGAAATTGTTGTCATATCTCACGAAAGAAATTATTCACCATTTAGCAAGACTTTCAACGGGATATGAACCCCCATTCATCACTGGTGACAGGGAGCTAGGCAGCAAAAAAACAAGTTATGCAATAAATCCGATACCCACATGTGTTGAAAGAACGTTCAGGAGATATTAATTACCAGACAGACAGACATCCGTACGATACACTGTGTATATCAACGATATAATTGGGAACAAATGTGCGATGATTCGAAAATGTTTTGAGCGCTATGTGAGAATTTATTTTGACTAGCGGTCGTAAACGAGGGGTGCTTTTTGATGGGATAGTAAACACTTAAGATCAAAGGGTTGGTTTATTTTGAATGAACTGGTAAGCTAATTGCGACTTCCTAAAAATAAGATCTTTATTTTGTTGGTGTCTACACTGAAAATTGATGATTCCTGACGTGTTGGAGGATTAAAAATGTATTCAATGAGATACATATACAAAACTCTTTCATTCTATTTGTTACCTTATCCGCTGAAGCAGTTTTGTTTCACTGTGGTATAGAAATAGATTAAACCTTGGGGAAAGTCATAGGCTATATATCTTTTGGAATCCATTTTAGATTAATGATGGAATTAAGTGTCACGATGATTATTATCATAAATTAAAATTCTATCACACCTGTATTCTTGAAGGAATGGTACACCCCTGGACAAGGTAAGAAAGAACGAAATAATCTAAATAATACCAATGATACATGCTTTGAGGAATATAGGGAAAAAAATTAACAAGATAATATTATTAAATCTATGTAAATCTGTGATATGACCATCGGACTGCCAATCCAAGTTTGAGTTTTCGAAGTCATGAGCTTATTAATAATATTTTATTAATTAACCAAGAAGTTGAGGAAGCTGTATGCCTGAGATAATTTTTTGACGGCGTGTGAAGTCTGCCAACGGAGCAGACGGATTGGCAGACCATATAGATAGAGGAACTATAGAAAGACACTATGAGATAATACTCCTCTCATTCTGGAGGAGACCCGTACCCAGCAGTGGGACAATGGCTAATGATGATACTTATATCTTGCGTGTCTCCATCGTGCCAATAAGTATAAGTATTCTGTATCCAACAACGAGCTAGACCAAAAAAAGCTAAATACCTTAAACAAATGATGACACGCTTTTTCCACCTGCAACTCAATGAATTCCGTAAAATACTTTTAGTTTTTGTTTATTTATTAAATAGTGCAACCACAGAGTCTCACATCTGATATGTATGACACTTAAAAGTAAATAATTCTGCTATCAACATGTCAAATACTGAAAAGTATAGAAATAAAATCATAAAGATATAATATTTTATGTTATTGAGTTTGTTAAATTAAAAGGAAATACAGTTGATAAAGCCGATGGCAGTAGCGGCGACAGTGTTGCGAGCGTAACAGCGCAGTTATGTAACGTTATACCAAGTGTTGGGCTATAGGAGCAACTGCCAAGCGAGTTAAGAAAATAATAATTTTAAAGACAGAAATAAGATCGATTAATGACAATGGATTGTGGCACTGTTCCCAAAAAAATCAATTATTTTCAATTTATTCCTGTCCATCTAAAGGTTTCCTGGAACATATTGCTATTAGAAATAAGATTGTACGCTGTAATCATAGTTTTGTTATTTATGTTGGCACTTATTTAATATTTTATTATCTAATATTTATTAACTAAAATTCTGCTGCTGCTGCAGAACTAAATTTTTGTTTCGCAAAAAAAATATTTATAAAAAATAATAACAATTATAAAGAGGGAAGATTTGATTTTTTATTTCCATTGAAGGGGATCTGAAAGTACTGAACCGATTTGAAAAATTCTTTCACCAATAGAAAGCTACATTATTCCTGAGTGACATAGGCTATATACTATCGGAAAGCGAGTCCAGAATAAAACAAAACTCGCTGTTTTTGTAGCCAAATCTCTGTCGCTCGTCTTACATCCCATCGGCTCAGTGCTACTGCATTCTTAAGTGTGGGCCCTGCATTCAGGACGGGTTCGACGCAAAAACTAAGTTCAGTCCGGCATTCATAACAGTTTTTGTCACCTGTCGCCAACCTCCGGGCATTATGTTCATAATAATACCTGCGTGCTTTGTGAGACGAGAATTCTACGCGTTTTTCAATTGAAATCATATCTGTTGGTCGTTGTCTAGTTATGTTTGTATTAATTGGTTCAGCTTTTTGATTTTCTTATCTAACTGTCAATGTTTCATTGGTGGTGTTTTAATTAACAGCTGATAGAAATGTACCAAGTAGCGGTTGCTCATGGTATCTCGCGAGAGAAAATTTCAGTACCATAACTGGACTTCTTAGCAGCGTACTAAGATACACCATAAACACGATTTTAAATGACACCTCCAGCAATATAACTATGGACCGTGCATCCAAGTTTGTGCAGTAATTTTTGCGTTATACGCAAAAAACATACAGATACACCGACAAAAATTATTCCATGGCAACTTAATTTAAAATTTAAAAAAAACCTTGGTTTCTACATAAATTTTAGTATCCACAAAGGATGCTAATTTATAAACCGAACACACTTCAACTTCAATAAAGATATTAGCTTCTTATTAAAGAACATCAGTCCCTATTTTTCTGTGTGGACTATTAAGATAATTAATATTGTCAGGTTGTGCTGTCATGTTTGTGAAGCCAATTTAATAACACACCAAGACAAGCTCAGGTTTCATATAATTACATTTTTTAACTCAATCTTTAAGATAATGGTCATTCCATGAACATTTTCAAGTACAATACCATCGCCACCATTAAAAATCAAGTTCTCTTGATATTTTAATACAAGTAAAATAAAAGATCATAAAAATTATAATGACCTAGTACTGGAACATGCTTCAGCAAAAACAAAAGATCTTATACTCGTAGTCCAGTTATAATGACTTTATTAAAATTCATAACTCAATTTAAAAATAATAACTGACGCTCCTCTAGTAACACGCTCCTTACTAACTCAATGACTTGATCTAAAAACGTCTGAGAGCTTTAATTATTCGTAACAACATAATCATTTGAATCGTGAGTGTTCAACGAACATAGGTATTGATGGCAACGGCAAATTAATCTTGACCTCTATCTTCAAATTCATTGTTCCAATCTCCTCTATTAATAAGTTCCTTGTTATCTTGGTCGTTAATACTAAGATTATTACGTTACCCTCACTGCGAGATACTAGTTTACTTGTCGGAACCACCCGCTGCGCTTGATGTGAGGCGTATATCCATCCACGCAAGTTTCACCATCATTCACAAAACCATTTAAATTAGCAACTTTATTAACTACACAATAAGATTCAAATTTATCATCAGTTACTTAAGTAGTAGGTTGTACACCTCATGCCGTTTCATTACAATCCTTACCATCGTTTATCATACTTTACATTGCTATAATTTATTCACAGAAAGCGATCTTATTTTATATCGGCCAAGATTATTTTACATGTTGTTCTCAAATTTCTCAATACGTGACAAGATTCAGTATAAAGTTATTCTGCTCTTTGAATTATTGTAGTTTTATTATCGATAACAATATTTTACACGTCGCCAAGTCGTTGTAAGATGAGACCATCGCTTATTTATGTGAGGATTGTAGTTGTCTTTATCATGTATGCGAGGTTTTATTAATTTTTTATATCACCGGGGTCGGATCTTGTGTCCCGCACTTTATTTTCATGGCACTCATACTTAGGTTTCATTTTATGAATTTCATCATTACTTTCGAGTGTGGAAACAATATAATTTGCATTATACAAATGATTTCAACATGTTTATGGATTGTTGTTAATTAAGTAAACAATATACTGATTGTTGAAGACGTTAGTCATGTTTATAAAGAACGTGGTATTAATTTATCCATGCAAGATAAACTGTCCTAAATATTCAGAAAATGAAAAAACAAGTTTAGTCATAAATTATTATAGGCTTCAAATTAAATATCAATGACAGATGCGGAGCTATTGGCAACAATGGAAACATTTTTTAAATGACGTGTTTTTACGCTATGAATGGAAATGACGTCATTTTACTTTCTTTTGATGTAATGTTACCTGCTCATTAATTCGATATGAACATGTTACCGATGCCAATTGTTTATTAAGTCGATAAAGAATGTGATTTTATAATCAGTAACTGGAAAAAATTGAATAATTATTCATCGTTCGTTATCATTTCCATCTTTAATTTTTGCCTAAAGGCGAACTAAAGAGGCATATATTATGTCGGAATGACTATTTGTCGATTTGCGCTTTCAAATGTTAAGGTGTAGTATTAATTGCTTCTCACGGCCTTCTTGTGAATACTATCAACGTCATCACAATCAAAATGTAAAGTTTGTTTGTTAAAACATTAAAGAAAATTATGTCTTACATAATAAAAGAAATCTTGGTAGATCTTTCAATGAATATCAAATTATAAGAATTCTTTGTTATTGGTGGTGGTACGAAAGAAAACATTTCCTTTTGTGTTATGCCATTTCTATTTGCCATTAGCAATTTTTGCTGATTATTTTTATAGATAGCAACACATCGTCACTCCTGAAGAGTTAGGTAGAGGTAGAATATGACTCATACAATAGCTACTAGCTAGCGAGATTATATTCATAGTTGTTAATAGTATATGTATATCAAGTTACATAATCATGCATGTAGGTTACGTTGTAGGTGCAACTTAACCTGCTCGGAAGTCTCGTAATGGTAATAATGGCACCCATCCATAAAATGACCGCGCCAAGAAACTCATACAGTTTATACTCAGGTCGTTTATGAATGTAGCAATTGTTGTATGGCCAACCGAATTAATAACTAAATATGGATGTTTCTGCTTGGAATTATTAATATCACCATAACAACAACTCTAGAATAAGCATAATCGGCCTATAATGTTCCCACTGTTGGGACACTGGCATTTTCTCGGTAAGAGGGAGTGAGCTGTAGCCTGTAATCCACCACGCGGGCCCAGTGCGATTTGGTAGATGTCTTAAGGACATGTCGGTTTCCTTACGATATTAACCTTCATCGTTTCTGGAAGTGGTGGAAATAATTTACACAAAATAAAGCGCATTTCGTAAGTCACGGCCGTTACCACTGGGTCTCCACCGCTTCTAAAAAAAACAGAAACTCTAGTTATGGTCCAATTCTTCATCCTCCTTCCATCTCTCAAAGCTTTCTAACCATCGGAAATATATATAAAGACCAAAAGAAATCAAGTTGTAACTAAATATTGTACAGACGTTTCCGGCTCACCTTTATTAGTCGCTCCCAAATGATTAATATATATTAATGCGTCCACCTCATAAACTGACACGTCACATTAATGTCCACGTTGCCTTCAGATATGTTATCTATTTGTTTTAATACAGGTATCAGTTTTATTAGAGCTAGGTGTAACTTGTGATTGGAATATCAGGTTCTCATTTTATTTGACAGTTTGTCTATCGTAAACGGTGTGAAAAGACATTTTGGTGCGATAGTGTTTAACTGGTTCTGGATTATTTTGATTTATTAAGGGTTAGATAAACAATTAGAAATATTTTATTAAGGGTTAGGTTAATTACACTTACCAAAATGTTCTGATAGAAACTTCTCGATCATCTACTATGAAAATAAGATTGTCAGTCAAGAGTCTGTAGTTTGGCCCACTTTACACACGATTGATGATATCACTAGAAAGTACTTCTACTGTTATAATTCGTTTAATACTTAGGTACCTACTTAAAAAACTGTTTCATTATGTACTCCTATATCTGGGCTTAAAATAATGTCCGCTGTAAAACTAAAAAACACATAAGTTAAAATGATTACTACAAATACTCAAACCTCGATACGTTTATAGTTCAGCTGCAGTACGCTTAAACACGTACACTAATTGAATTTAATGCACTTCATAATCACGTTTACTAAATAAAAACTTCAATAATTTCGTCGGAATTGCACCTGTCACCCATCGTAGCAATATTTTTTTGTATTGTAATGAATAATATTAGTGTATCATATAATTTCATCATCACCATTATCTTGAGGCTAATTATTATCCATTGCTGGGGATATGTCCCCTTCCTTTGTCTGTAATCATAATTATGATTTAACTGTATAGTTCTTTTGGCCTCATTAATAAGATTTGCTTTAAATAGAGTCGATCACCATCAATTCCGTAATATTAGAAATGCTAACGATAGCATTGTATTTCAGTTTTCGGAATGGGCACATTTTTTTACCATAGAATTAAATATTTGAATAGATTTTCTTATTGTATAGTCTCATTTGCTTTATAATTTCATTAGTTTTTTTTTTCCTTTCTCTTTAAACCGGAATACAATAGTGTTTTTACATTTATGGAAATATAAGATAGTGCGCTAGTAGCACCTCAGACGAAATCAGCAGCGAAGTTCTTCTACTTGTACAAATAAATATTGTCTATTTCTTATTTGTAGCTTTAAATATTATCATCATCTACGAAGCGCGTTTTAGATTCAAAACCCACCCACACAATTTCCATTACCACAAAATTAACAAGTGCGTGTCTCCAATCAAGATCTTCTCCAACGTCGTCTAAACCTAGCCCATACAGGCTATCTATTTCTGTAATAGATACTAATATTCTAGAGTTGCCTGTTTAACTCAATTTATTGGTCACGCGAATTCGGAACGGTACATTGCAAATGTCGTATTAAATGTTTCGGTCATTTCCTGGAATTAATGTCAGGTTGTAAGGGATTTAAATGAATATTGTTTTACAGGTTATCATAATATGCAATTGAATCCTATTGTATATATTATAAGGCAATCGTAAAGAAAGAAAGAAGAAGGATTTATTTGACACAGACAACATCCATAATAAGTTAAAAATTATCGAAAATTAATTAGTCTAGTGGTCCCAAACGCGACTGTTACGGTAGAGATTCTGGGTCCGATTCCCGGGTCTAGCAAAGTGTTGTTAAGTTTTTCTATAAAATTCTCTGTAGCAGCTCAGAGTTTGGAATTGTGCCTGGTTAATGGCAATAGGCTCGCCCCTTAAGACCTACACATACCGGCAAACTGTGGGTGTACATTAGAACACGCTGCCTAACCCTTCGGGGAAAACAGGCATGGTACTGGATAAAAAAAATAAAGTATTGTATGTTGCTATGCCAAATAGGCCCAGCTCAGCTAAATCCCATACTATAGGTCTGGTCTGGTCTGAATATATTCTGTCTGGCACTGGTTTGGACCTTAAAAGTAAGTGAACGTCTGTTTTCCTTGAATATTTATACGGATGAACACCTTCAACTCGCCGATATTTTTTGGTCTCTAGGTGCATAAATCCAAACTACGAGCTTCAACTGATAATTTCTTAGTAGATAAACCCATAACACTGCTACCGCTGACAATTTAACAAGCGAAGTATCTACTTTCTACCTAACCCTATCGTAAAAGGCATATATTTTTTACATCGTATGTAACCAACTCATATTGTATGTGACATTTCAGTGGGCAAGCATATTATTCAGAATGGTAATAAGTTCTGGCCAGCTCAGACATAAAATTTTCTGAAAACTACTGGGGCTGAAAATTGTGTAATGGACTTTGTAAATATTATGATATATAGTACCTGTTATTTATTCACGTTTATACGTAGAATTTTTGGCTGAGTTTATTTTCTGAATCCATTATTCACTCTAAGAGTTTAATCAAATTTAACAAGTTTTGGCGACGCGAAAGTATAGACCACGCCAATATCTTGGGCAATAATATGAAATTTCAAAAATTATGCAAACGTGCGGATAATGCGTGGTCAATTAGAACTAAGTACCTAACATAACATACCATCACGCCTGTATTCCTCGAAGGGTTAGGCAGAGGAGTACCAACATACAACCTCGCTTTGCCGGTATGTTCAGGGCCCAGGTAGGTATAAGATATAAGAGGCGAACCTATTGTCATTCACCGGGCATTCATATCCCAACTCCGAGCTGCTACTGAGAATTTCATAAAAAAAACCCAATAACGCTTTGCTCGATCTGAGGATCGAACCCAGGACCGCTTGCGGAGCAGTCACGCTTAGGACCACTAAACTAATAAGGCAGACAAATTATGCAACCGCGTGGACAATGCATGGTCAATTCAAACTAAGTGAAGGCTATTAAAAAATTATGATTGTGCAATAATAGTTTTTCAAAGAAGACTCTCCAAGCACCATTCATTTAGTTAAACTCAATTCTCAGAGTAGTAACCATCACACAGAATTAATAAACCCATCACATGCTAACCCATCCAAAACAAACAGCATCTGCAGTTCATTTCGCATTGAAACGAAGCATCGTCGAATAAGACTTTTGAGATTACACACCATTAATTGAGATGTCAGGGACTAAAAAAAAAGATAGGGATTACTAATTTAGATATCAAGCGAACGAGCAGGACAAATTGTAAGAACGTTTCGGGGAACTGCGCCCTGTCGGCGGCTTTGTGTTGAGTTATTTTGGCCCGGACAACCGAAGTGGTGTGAAGTATAGGGTTAGGTTATTGTTGAGACAAAATTAAGTATTTTCACGGTTGGGCAATAAGTAAAAAACTGTACGTTCGACGAGGGCTGTTAAAACATGGCGAAAACATAGTCTTAAAGTTGAGACATTGCACATTGGCACAGCACCGCTACCGAAATTTTGACGCCATCTAGTCTAAACATAAGACTTACAAGAACTATTTACAAGAACATATACATACCATCACGCCTGTATTCCTCGAAGGGTTAGGCAGAGATGTACTTAATGTACACCCACAGTTCTCTAGTATGTTTAGGTCCCATGTATTAGGAGGCGAGCCTATTGTCATTCACCGGGCCCATATCCAAATTTGGAGGTGCTACTGAGAATTTCATAGAAAATCCCAATAACACTGCTCTGCCTGTGAATCGAACTCGAGACTTCTAGCGTAGCAGTCGCGCTGAGGACCATTAGGTTAATGAGGCAGTTAGCAGAACTATTTCTAGAAATAATTGTAATTAATCTTATCCCATTGCAATAAGTAATTAACGTATTATGTACTTATATCAATAAAATAAACTCAGCTTATCATAGTCGGCCATTGGATGAAAGCCAAGTTAACGTATATATCTCAGTAAGTATTCCTGGGTCTCATAGGATCATAGGCTTGACAAGGGATCAAAGGCTGAGACTGGTTTATACCTAGGATATTCTTAATCCTTATCTAGAGTAGGAGGTAACAATGGAAGATTTGCAGAATATGTGCATACCATCACACCTGTATTTCCCGAAGACTTAGGCATAGGTATACATCAACACTTCATCGGTATGTTAAGGTCACCATGTAATAGGGGGCGAGCCTATTGCCATTAACTGGGCACAAATCCAGACTTCGAGCTGCGACAAAAAATTTAATACTTAGAATGTTTTCTTTGTAGAATATTTTCTTCTTTCACTAACAGAGAAATCATTTATCAAATTCAAATTAACTTTGTCCGCTCATTCTATTAATGTACCGGTTAATTACTCTAACTTTAGCTAAATACTTCAGACTATAAAATCGTGAGAAAATTATTTAATAGAAATAGTTGTATTCAATAGAATTTTCTGAATGTGCGTTGGGTAACAGCGTCTCTTGTATGGCGAAGGTGATTGAACTTCAAAAGAGAATGAATGTATAGTTTGTATGGTTTCTTGTGATGCAAAGTTTGGTTCCGGAGTCTTGTCGAGTTCCAAGTATAATAATATCTAAACTGACATTTGATTATCTCAGCGTAGTGAAGAATGTAAAAATGAAATAGAAGAAACACGGAGTAAAAAATAATCTACGTTTGGTATGATTATTAAAAGATCTACACGGTAGTAATTCAAAGAAAAACTACATGTTTTTATAGGTGTTACGAGGTCTGATGGTAAGGTAAAAAAGTTATACTGTGGTTTGGTTGATGTAAATAGTACAGTAAAAACTGTCAATCAGCCGTAACATTAATCACTGATTGTTAATTATATAACGATACCTGACAATCAGATACATAAAGCAATAATATAGACCAATCATCTATTTAAAGATCTACTTACACCAAAATGGTTGATGAACAAAAAATTCGAACTAAACATAACGTCAAAATTATTAATTGAATCAGTCTCAATTTCTAGCGCACTATAGAAAAAACAGTCGACCATATTCAAACGACCATAATTTACGATCTCGAAACGTATTAATATGTTAATGTTACCCACGTACAAGGGTTAATTGATGTAAATAATAAATAACAAAAAGATATATACGTTAAAGATTATAGAAATATATTTTACACCTGTACTAACGGAATCGAGAATCAATTCAAATCGAATGGATGAAATGTAGTTTCAATCGATTAATAATCGTTCCAAACGACATTTAGAATGCGTTTTAGGTAATTGAGTCGCGATAGTATGGCGATTTACAACTAATTTTGTGTTGAAACGTGTTCATGATAATTTTATGAAAATGTACCACAGACACATTCACATAGCAACTTGATTAATCGTGGAAACTTATGGCTTCTCAGATTAATGGAGATTCTTGCATATTAGAGTAGTTTAAGAGAATTATGGCTGACTTTGATTTAGGGAAATAGAACTCTATTATAATTGGACTTACAGTAAGTTTTTGATAATTTGGTTAGATGTATAAAGGTTATCATTTTTCAGAGCAATGTTATCTAGAGTAGTGAAATAAAAGCCAAAACAAACCCAAATCTCAAAGGTACAAAAATGTTTAAAATATTTATTCTCGAGCACAAAGTTCTCAAGAGATGTCAGAACCATTTCAACGAAGAAACTACCAAACATTTTACAGTAAACACCCAAAGGAAAGGCAAGGCAGACAAAACAAAACCACTGTTTTCCTGTTTCCGTATTGTTTTCTACTCAGATGAAGTCTGGACTTTGAAGACGTCGACCACAAACACAAAGAAATAAAAAATTAAGTATACTAATTAAAAATTTAAAAAAATCTACCGACTCCGGTCGAAAGTATGCTTTGTCAAAAATAAATGCAAAATAATACAATTTGGTTGAAAGCATTCGCAAGCGGAGGCACAGATTGTAAAAACCTTTAGGGACTTAGCACACTGAGAGAAGTGCCGTCACGTTTTAAAGAATCGGTATGTTCACTTTCTTAAATATGTAGTATTTAGACTTGTACTACAGTTGTACCTTACTTTTGACCTTTACAACGATTATTTTATGAGTATGTTAAAATTTTTCACTTAAAAAAAACTATGATAATTTATCTCTCATTCAGTCTGGAATATAAAAGACTTTTAGAACATTTTTGAAAAAATATTAGTCAACCCATTTGCCTAAAAGGGTTGGAGTATCAACGAGTATAAATTCACGTTGTGTATTTGTGCCGAGCTGAAAAATAAACACGCGAAAGGGTTACTGTAAAAAGTTGCTCGAAATGCGAATGCACCTGTATGCAACTAGTTTATTTAAAATGTAGCACTACAGGCACAGCAGTTACCGCGTGAAATCGAGCCCCATAGAGAGAGCACTTGTTTATTTAAGTGAAGCATTAGACGCTTGTGTAGGCATTGCTGATCACCCTTCGGGGATAACCGTGACGCTACAAACAAATAGGGTTGCTATCAGAGAAATTATTTGTTTACACAAATATATCGGGAATTTCAAAACTTTACACCTATAACACCGGTCTTGCAATGAAGCTAAAGTTTTTATTAATTCAGGCAACGTTTACAATAGTTCTATTTGACGTTCTAAAGCTTAGAACAAGGATAGAGAAGCGAGGACAGCAACCCTATTACACATAAAACAGAAAATATCTTGGCACTTTTGCTGCGTGAAATCGCGGTCTGTCGCGCTTTCTCAGTGTGACCAACACCTTAAGTTGCCTAGCCTCGTCGTATTTATTTTAGAGCCTAATTTAAATAAGACAGGGCTTAAGTTCTTTGTGACTTCGTCGGCATTCGTAAACGAATTAGCTACAACGAAAAGGATATTTTTATTCGCCACATTATCATATTCTTTGAGGGATTGTTTCGTTGGCAAAAGGGGTTGTAACTCGTAGTTTTAACATTATGAATTTGTAGTGACAAAACTTTATTAAGATTTTTTTTTGTTACTTATGTAGTTTTTATACTGTTACGGAGGTCTGATGGCAGTTCCTGCTAGTATTATTAACCGTATCTGATAAGACTAGATGCCGATTTCAACATAGATGAGAAAAGGCTTTGATTATGAATGCATTGAGTTTTTTTAAACAATAGCGGCGATTGAAACAACGGTTATTGTCAAAATATTATCTTCTTCTATCTTTAAAAGGCTGCACGGTTTTGCAATTTTTATTAATCACTGTTTCTGTTTTAACCATTCTGTTTGTGTTCCTGTTTTTATTGACAAAATGTATCCCAAAATATTTTCTTTTTCATTATGTACAAATCTGTTAGAAGTCTCGATTGCAAAAGCGACTTTAAAGGATAAATATACTCTAATAGTACAACAATAGAAGACCAAAACGGTACAACACTTTTTCTTCTCATTATAACAGTAAAAAGAAAATTCCTTACCTAATAATGTACCCAGGTTAATGTTCCAAAACCCCTCCAAGCGTTAAAAAGTAGCCGGTGAGAATATACCCACAAAAACTTGGACAATTCATCATAATAGTGCCAGGCAATTACTGTGTATAGCGTTAATGACTGACATACGTTATTAATCTGGACGAAACCAGTTTTGACAAGACTTAGCGATTCCGATAATAATCTTGTTTTAATAATTACTCACTCATTCTTCCTACAATCTTGATCGTCTATTTGTACATTATTTTTCTTGGTTGGACTTAATTTGGTCGACAACTCCTTTAGTAGTGCTTCATTCTGGTTATTTTTCTACGGTGACGTTATCGGGGGATCGGGGCGTTTTCTCAGAAATTTTCTTGTTTCTTTTTTTTTACTGGTTTGTGTACTTACTAGCCAATTTGTCTCTGTTATTTTGACTGGTTGCCTTCTCGTGTATTTGTTTAGTGTGTTAATGTTTGCAGTAGCATTATTTTTTAAGAAGTCATTTTAATTATATACTAAGTACAATGACTAGATAGTTGAAGGGACAGGTATTTGATTGATCTACTAGAATTCATTCCCGTTGTATATTACTTCTTTAATACAATTTCGCATATGTCAAATGAGACATTCTTACTCCTTTATAATATTTATGACTTTTGATGTCAAATTGTGTATTACACCTTATTAAATACGAAACAACATACATCCTCCCTATTATAATATAATAATATTTAATCCTACTAAGGTAAACGTGACAATAGTCTGTTTCGATGTTTGTTGCTCAATCACATCTAAACAGATTCAAAACTGAACAGATTTTGATGAAATTTGGTACGTAGATAGATTAGGATTTATACTACAACATAGGATATTTTGGACGTTGGGCTCAATTCTGATGACCACGCAGATGAACTCAGGTGTAGAAGCTAGTTATCTATCTGGAAGCACGGTAGTTCCACCGCCAAGATAAGCCAACAACTCAGGCCACAACCTACTTTTCTCAAAGCGTTTCGTTGTATTTTGGAACCTAAATATTTGTGTAATAAGAACCCGAATTTCATATTAATAAATTTCTTGCAGTTCTCTCGGAGTGTATTTTATGGACTAGGTCGCACGTGTTAACCCTCCAGTGCTTACAATGCACGGCATGAACTGAGAAGATAAAACGTAATTTTAATATACTCCCCAGTGACACTATCCAAGTAGTTTTTACCGACGAAATTTATTCACAAAATTACCATTTCCCCGACCGTTCTCCATACTAACGTACTCCTAGTTTACTAATAAATGATAATCACTAACTCACGGTTAAATGTTTCCTGCTACTGTCGCGGCCAAGTTAATTCTTTTAAGCCTCATTATCATATAAGAGGGAGTCTTGAGTCTTGACTGATTATTTTGGACTTCTTGTTTGGGATAATTGGGGTATCACGAGTTGAATCTTCATTCTATTGTTCGTATATGGGGTGAGTAATGTTTACGCTAGATTCACAGTCAAGTATTAAACCGAGATTAAAAATGCACGTTGATAACAAATTAGTTGGCTTTTGGGCAATCTAATAAAGATACGCGAATTATAACCATTATTGTCTAGGAATTATTATTGTTAGTTTACCAGAGAGACGCAAGTTCCAACCCTGCCTGAGATATTTTTTTTCTTTCACTAGAAATTTTCTTTCATTAGAAAATTCATATCTTTGTAATTATTTTGGTCATTTGAAAAATGGTGCAGTTGAATGTAGGTATGTAGTGAGAGTTGTAGTAGTAGTATCTCGCTGGCATGTCTACGTGCCAGAATGAATTGGTCGGCACGATCGGGGGAGTACTAACCTGCCACAGAATAAGCATAGGTAATTCTGCGTTCGGTGCGTGTGGAGCGCCGGAAGCCCAACTCTTCCCTCAGTCCTTTTCCTTATCCTTTCCCTTCCTTTTTCCAAACGGTAGGCAGCAGCTCGGTTGTGTTTTTTCTGCATTTTACTTGTGATTTAACACATAAATAAGAAAGTTTTTGATTAGATACATATACAAAAAAAAAACAAACAAAACAACAATCTCTTTCCGATCCTCTAGAAAAAAAAAACACTATGAATATACAATTTATGACTACACTGAAATGAGTGTGTAAGAGTACCTACTGATATAGGAAGAGTGACAGAAGTGCCAGAATAATCGTGCAAAAACTTACCCGCCAAACACAGACATTTTAATTATTATTTTTTACAAAATACATATTACCATGTACTGGCTTAACATCAAGTAGTAATTCTTTAAAACGCGCGAGTATTACAAGTAGTGACGGGTATAACACCTGTCAAGCATGAATAAAACCTGGTTCATCTCCAACTAATAATAGCCAAGCGTAAACCTAACACATAATTTCAATATCCGTATCCATCATTCAAACATCAACTTATTAAGCCTACACCTTTAAAAAAAAAAACAAAATTGGCGGCCATTTTGCTTAAGCTCGTTACATCTCGACGCACGCCACTGGCGCTCGTAATTATGATGTTGAGACTCGTGTGTGTAACAGGCTTTAATAACGCGAATAAAGTTTATGCATGTGTGTGTAATACGTCAGTGCGTATGCGCCACATCGAGCTTGAAATTGCATTTGTGTGAGTGAAAGATTGTAAGGGTGTGTGTTATTTTGTAAATGTGTGTGTGTTAGTTTCTGTGTGTGCATGTGTGTTGATTTGTCGGCGTTTTTGAGTGCGATGCTTGTCTAACAATAATTATTATATACGTGCTGAGCCCGCGGCGTGAACGTCCCTTCATGTTTAGGGTTCCGCGATAAGATAGCGAACCCCTATGTAATTTGTTGTTTGTTTTATGTGAAGGTTTGTTATGGTTTAATTTTTTGCCCCTAGATTAATGAAGGTAGCACTAAAAATAAAATGTAAAGCTTTCATCTTCTAAGCTCAAAATACTTATCATAAATATTTTTTTTAATTGTTTATAATAACACTACCCCACACAAGGTTTCGTTTGGGTACATTATTATTATATTGTGGATACGTCAGCTTAGATAACTCAAACACCTAGACGATGAGCATTGAAATACTACCTAGAAAAGACAAAATATGTTCTGTTCGGGAATTGCAAAAGCTAAACTTCTGGCGACCCCTAAACATCGATTTAAGACATTACAGGTAATATTTCGTAAAAACTTTTTGCTCTACTTAATATAAAAAACAATAGCACAATATCATGAAAATAAATAAATAAATAGTCATATCCAAAACCGCGTGTGGTCCCAGAAAGTAAAAATTATGTCATTTTGTTTAAAGTTAACATTGCAGCTGCTTGCAACAAAAAATAAATGGAACTCGACCAATTTGGTTACTAAACGCACTTGACTGAATTTATTTTTTTTTTCTCTCAATGTAATGAAAACGATATGCATTAGCAAAAGACCGCTTGTTTGTTCAGTGAACCTTAAAAAACGTTGTAATTTTATAATTTTTAGTTGTGTTAGTGTCTCGCTGGCGTGTCCACATACCAACATGAATGGGACGGCACGACCCGGGAAGTACTACCCCCACAAAATATTGACGAGAAGTAGCAGTATGCATACTGTTGCATTTCGTTCGGTGAGCGTGGGGCGGGCTTATTCCCCTCCCTTCTCCTTTCCCTACCTTTTCCGTAACGGTAAGCTTTGTTGTGTCTTCTTTGTATTGCAAGGAATGCAATTAAACCACTCTACGGATGGCGGTTTCGTCTTACTATCAGGCTGTTCCATTTCCTCGTCTGCCATCTGTTAACAGGCTCAGCGCACAAGACAGTATCAGTGTCCTTGCAATTTCACTCACTAGATTCATTACGCTTTCAAATACTACCGCTTCATCATCATCAGCCTATACTGCTGGACGTAGGCCTCTCCTACTGAACGCCACAGAGTCCGATCTTTGGCTTTCCTCATCCAGTCACTGCCAGCTGCATTTCGCAAGTCATCACTCCATCTGACTGCTCCATTACTGCTTGGTGGAAGAATAATTAGTTGTATGTGTTCAATGTATTGGTACCGACCAAGACAAACTCAGCACCATCATGAGACCAACATAACCTTTCTGAAATAATATAACATAACATACACGCCTGTATTCCCCGAAGGGTTAAAAGCAGAGGTGTATTTAATGTACACCCATAGTTTGCCGGTATGTTTAGGTCCCATATAATAGGGGGCAAGCCTATTGCCGTTTGCCGGGCACAAATCCAAACTCCAAGCTGATATTGAAGATTTCATAGATCGTCGGTGGAGCAAACAGTTATTGGGTTTAATAACAGTTTGCTCGACCTTTGCAACGAACCCAAGACCTCTAGCGTAGCCGTCGCGCTTAGGACCACCATACTTAAGAGGCAGTTTTTCAAAATCCAATTTTTTTTGTTGTTGTATCTAAATCAAAGCGTTGTTTGGCCCGAACCCAATAGATTGCTGCAGATTGTTAATTACCTTTGTTATTCAATAACAAGGTTGTACACGATATTGGGAAAGCTTGTTTTGTTAAGTTTAGCTCCAGTGTTAGTGTTTTGTTTTACATCATCCTTGAAGCTGTTTTGTCTATAGTATGTAGTATATTAAGAGTATTATTATTTCCGGACCTCTGTGATGGTATTACTATTTTGATATTTGTTTTCAAAGCTGTTGCATTATTAAATAAAAATGTTAATGTCTTTTGTTTTTAAATAATTCGTTCGTTCTCAGCCTGAATACTCTGCCTTACCAATCACATACTACGATTCTTGCATACGATTCTGGTCAACGTCCATACATCTTGGCATACAGACTTGGTTGCATGTATTATGCACATGACCTTTTTGAAGGACCTTGCAAATAGGTTATGTCTTTCGAGAGCGTCCTTTTCCAAAATTCCTTTCCTATATTGTCGTTTAAAATATTGTCTTTAATGTGCCTAAGCTTTTCGCTTTTACTCGTATTTACTAGTAATAAATAATTTAAGTTAGAAAATATAGTATCGTTAAAATAAAACAAAAATGTCAGGATCGCTGCAACAACAAATTAACGATTATTCTCATACAAAGTTAAACTTTTAAACCTAAAAAAGGTGAAGTAAAAACAGCCATTATAGTTGAGGACTAAAAAGAAATAAAACATCAGACCCTACAGGTTGCAAGATGAACTAACGTCTCAATCCACATCCATCTGTTTCACACAGGGTTGCCTCAACTATACATTTTATCTAAAACTAACTTTGGAACAAATAGTTTTTTTTTGTTATATCTTTAGCATAATGATTTTCAAGCAGCCAGAAATAAATTTATAACGTGATAATTATATAAATTTGAATAACAACATACAATTTTCGATTTCTATTTTCAAGTTATTTTACTAGACAGTTTTTTTTATAAGCGTTTTAATACGGATGTTATCCTGACAGCCCTAAGTTGAAGTTGGAACAAGTTATCCAACTAAGCAAACGAAATGTAAATGTTGTGTAACGAACGCAAATACTATGAAATTGTTAAGTTACTTAGATAAATACGTGAGGCTAAGCTGGGTCCTCGATGGGCTGGACTTTAATGATGACGTCACGACTTTCAATTGCCGCAAAATATGTGAACATACTAACTGCTACTTCGATTACATCTTATTCAAAAAGCAAATAAATTCCCTTTTCAATGAAAATGTCCCTAAAGAAACATTTTGTATTTCTTAGTTAACGATAGAAATATAAAACACGCTTTATGTTAAATGTAACTTTTAACAAATTTTGTCTTAATAAAGATTAAATTTGAAATATTTTGAGCGCTGCCAATTAAAAACTTATTCTTTCGTTACAACAAAAACTTAATAACTGCTGCGAACTATCAAAATTAAAAACAAGACTACAGGCAATTTGCGAGCTAAAATCGACTTGAAATGATTCAATCAGTTTTTTGCTAGATGAATACGCTATATTAAGACCATGTATAAACATGACTAGAGAAGGCTGGAGGCTACAAAAAACTGTATGCAAAACTTGCACCCATACCAAATGGACGTATGAAATTAAGTCATCATGCTTCCCCACAAGGGGTCTTCATGCTTCTTTGGTATATTTCAAGCTACGCCATCCTAACCAAAATCCAACTCTAACACTCCATATCAAAGCTCCTAATCCTTTGCTAAAAGGTTTATATTCGTTTTAATGGCGGAAAAAATCGCGTCGTCATAGCGACGACGGTAAAGCGTGACGAATCGCGATGAAGACGTCAATTCCTTTACATTCTTAACAAAACCAACAAGTGAAGTACAACAAAAAAGAGGAATAAAGGGAACTAAAAAAGGAATGGATGTATAGCTACTGAGTGACGCCGGTTGTAGTTGACGCTTTCTTTTAGTAGAAGGGTGGGTTGAAGTGCTATTGAAAGAATAGTAAAAGTGCGTTGTTTGGGATTTAGGTGTTGATTTGGAGGATTCTATTTGGGGCATTGTATTCGTTTTTTCTGTTGCTGTGCCAGGTTAAGAAACGATTTCTGGTATTTATTTTGCGAATTCCTTTAGGAGTTACTTTAGAATAACCTTGATATCAAATATTTGGGGTATTTTCGGAAGCGTTGGGACCCAAACCAGATTTTTATGGGACCAACTAGGAACGTCGGTTTAGGATAGAAGATAACGCGCAAAAAATATACAGTTGTATCGAGAACGTTATTCGTTAAAAAGATAATATCTGTGTCACCAGTTTATATGTTTCACTAAACTCTTGGAAGAGGCACTTACTATGTGAACTCAGACTTTCAAAATAGCCCTTGGTAATGCTACTTCTGCTAGACAACATTATTTTGCAACAATATTTGGTGAGTAAAGCAGCAAATGCTTTCATTGTTTAATTTAATACAATGATAACCCTTTCTAGAATCATAAGTGAAAACATTACAAGTATTAAAATGAATACACAAAAAACAATAAAACAATTGAATGCAATTGCTTAAAGACAAAACAAGGAAAACATCCCTTTTGTTTGTTTAAATAACATTCCTTGGAATTATCAGGTCAACAACGAAATAACTCAAGAAGGACTGCCAGTACAGGATTCTGCAAGATTATATCTAGAGCCGACCACATAAATTACACTTACAACGTCTTGTGGTACGACGCATTTATTGTTTTTTTTTTTCTCACCAAATATTGCGTCGGCAGAGGCGAGGATGTCAGCCCAAATGAATGAATTGTTCACGATGAATAACATTATATTCGAGCTGTAGATTCGGAATTTAAAATCGGAATTCCAATGCCAAATCGATTTTAGGATATGGAAATGTTTTATTATTTCGGTGATATAATAAATCCTTAATACTGTTTTTACAATTTAAAATTTAGGTTCAAATTCTAAGATAATACGAAATATGATTATGTTAGACTGACTTATTATGATATTTTTAGTTTTTTTTTTTTCAGTCATTCCAATTTAATTTGGCTGTGGTAGCGAATTATACATAAATTAAATTTATTATAAATATTACGTTTAATTATTATTATAACACAGATTATAAATTAAGTAACCATGTTTATAAAACAAATCAATTACTACACATAGTAATTATCAGATAATTTAAATGAGCTGCAGGCACACCAATCGACTTTGCAAATAATAATTATACTGATTGTGTAGATAATTTACATAAAATTGCAATAATTTTACAAAAGGACAGGTTTATTGTTTGGTGTAGGTAATTACGGACTGGTTCAATTACGTATGATATATAATTATTATGAATAGAAATTATCTGCAAGGCAATTATCAATTATTAAGATTACTGTGCCATCAGGGCTACTATAGATAACATCAGTACAAAGAGGTCTAGTATTATATTTAAAGGATACAAATTCAATGTCAGTGGAAGCATTGGAAGGACGCCCTACACCGACCTTATTGTAGAAGTCCATCAAAAAGGTCATAAATATATTACTCTCAGCCGGCACAAGTATAAGACAAGATGTATGAATGTGAAGCAAAAGAAGTACTTATGCAACAATCGTAGCGAGTGACGATCTATAGTTTCTGCCTATCTCAAAAGAAAGAAAGTGTAAGTGTATGTAGATTGAAAGTGAAGATATAGTTATTTAATGGTTTTGGCAGATCCTAATTCGCCATCTAATGTCTATCGGTCTTATGTACCTAAAAGAGTCAAAACAATTGCTATTGATCGGTCGGGTTATAAAAATAAAACAAAATTTTGCTTCTGTTTATTTGTAGTATAAAAATCATCAAGACACACTTTGAACAAATTGAGAACTTGGCCTCGTTCCGTTAATAGCGCCGGTATTATTGAATATCATTTTATAGCACCTTAATGATCAAAATCAAATAAATTTCCTTCTGCCCTAGTTTCCATCTAAAACTAAACACTACGCCAATACGATATTAATAATGAACGACATCCATTTCCGTCGCTATTATGACAATTTGCATTCTAACAAACGTAAATTGCGCAATGTACAACATACTAACTATTTTGAACGTTAATAGACTCGCTAAATTAATAATTGTCGAGTTCGAATTTGCATATTTAATCATGTTATTTAGGAGTTGTTCGACGCTCATTAAGATAATTGGGACTGAAATGCGGGAAAACAATAATTTTCAATATTAGGGCTCGAGGGAAATCATTGTGTTTTTGATCTAAAAATAAATACAAATCTGTGGTTGTCTTGAAAGCCGATTTAGGTATGTCAACAGCATTTTAAATGTAATCATGCTAATTTTGACGAGAATCTTTGTCCTGTTAATGGGCTGGTTTGGGAGATTTAAGTAAGTACTTTCGTATATTCGTATTTTAGATTTGGACCATGTCATGTTTAACATTCCATATATGGCAAAAAGTTCAGAATAATTAAAATAAAATCATCATCAATAAAGTCCTATTGCTGGATACGAGTTTCCTCTCAGACTGAGGGAGTTTAGCCTATAGTCCAACACGCTAGGCATTGCTATTGGTAGACTTCACACGCCGTTGAGAAAGACTCGCAGTCGTGCAGGTTTCGATGATTTCCTTTACCATTTTAAGCATAATATTTCTTCAATGCGCACGTGATCATAGAACGTCGGAGATCAGCGCCTTGGTTACGAACTCAAGACCTATGAGTTGACAATGCAATATTACTAGGCTGTCACTACTCTTTGTAAATTTAAAAGCTGGTAAAATACAAACTTCATTTATTATATGTAACAACATTGCCTCCTAAGTCAACAAGCTTTATTAAAAAGAATACCGAATAATACTACTACTGTACAGAAAAATACTAACATTAAAAAAATACAAAATATATGTGAAATTATTGAATTGAATTACTGTAAGAAAACATAACTCAAAACGAAAGGATTAGATGTCAATACAAGGCACCCAACAAATCATAGATGAAAAAATAAGTCATGCGAACAAACTTGTCGCTAACAGAAGCCATAATATTTTTTGAATAAAGAAGAATATCTAAAACATACTGATGGGTCTTATATACTTACTCATGATATGATATCCTTAGATGATAAATATTTTCATGAAGTTGATATGAATCGAAATAGAAATATCGAACCTATGGTAAAAGACGATTTAGAAATAAAATAGGTTGGTAATGAAAATAGGTCAAAAGCACTAACGGAAACAAAAAACGAGATGAACACTTAAGAAAGTATCAGCAGGCATTTACATATTTTTTATTCGATAATCTAACATATTAAAAGCGCTTGTAAGTTACGTACTAATTCGAAAGCGGTCAACTGAGATTGAATGATATTGAATATTATGATAAATAAAAATCAAAAACGTTACGTGATTATAGACAATCAGAAAATTATTAAATTTAAACTGCATTTGATGTATCATATTTAAGTTCACCCACGCATAAAACCTAAAATATTAACACAAAATGTCCGATCAAATATAATACAAATTACATGAACATTAAATATAGCCATTTCCTTTTTAAAACACGATACAGAATTTTAAACCAAAATTATGAATGCCAGTCGCGATTTATTTCAGTTGTAAAATCTAAAATTGGTTTCAATTAATCAAATTGAAACATTAATTCAATTAAGTGTTGCCGGTTCTATAAATTAACTTAAAGCATGCTCTTCTAATTTAGTACCATTCGTTTTACTGTGAGGTTATTTATTTGAATTTAAATTTTAATGTGTTAGAGTTAGCGTTTAAATTCTATTGTTGAGTTACTATTTCAATATTGTTGAATGCTTAAAATTGGTGCAAGAGCTAATGCATAACAATTATGGGTAGACTTTGATGCTTTTAAATCTTTAGATAACTTGACATTTTGATAAAGCTGTTCGTAGCGTGACATAATGTATCTATTTCTTTCTAAGCAGCTATTAAAACTTCCAGGTTCTCATAAAGCAATCGTGTTTGATAGTTACGTAGTCAAATGTACAAAAGATCTAACCTAACTTTTCTGGGAGGCGACTATCAAAGGTTATAATTTACACACAATTGATAGAGTGGTGATTGTAGCTAATGTTTTCGAAGTGTTTCTATTAATTTTTCATGTTCGTCTATAATTTCAAATAATTAATTAGTCGAACCTAAAATTAAATTGTTCCACATTAACCTTCAATTTCAGTCACAAAACGACGTCGAACATCTTAATGTAGTATACAGTTATTGGATCCCATATTACCCCATTCATCATTGGCGCCGTTACCGACAGTTTCTCTTTCAAACGTTAGCACAATATTAATCAGTGGAAGTCTCTGTTCATGCAAAGTGAACTTAGCAGGCAGAATCAATAAACCATCGACTAATATTACCTGAGCATCAAAATTTGCATATCAAACGGCCTCCCTTAGGACTGTATGGGTAATGTATAGAGAGAGACAGAAATTTGGCTGTATTAGTTCTGCCGCGCCGTTTATCAAACTTTTGGAACTATGTTATCAGCTATAGCGATTTTTCAAATTTATATTGTTAGGATTCGACTGTGTGTGGCTGGAGCATTTATTTACCACGTTCGATTGTCCACATTCTTGAATTGATGTAGACTGTTCAAACTTTTCAAAGTCATGTGCAGATTAGAACTTTATTTAGCTAAAGCTAGGGGCTTTATCTGAACGCTCAAGTATTCCACAAAGTTCATAAAGGTATGTAGAGTTTGAAAACTCCACGTGAATAATAATCTCGATGAATTTAAGCTTTAGGAAAGTGCAGGACAGTCTACAATCCTTTATGATGACACTTATCAAGAACAGCTCTATCAGAGTTTCAGGTCTTAAACCTGCCGTGTAATGCTCCTAATTAAAAACAATTAGTTGAATTTCATATTCTATCGACTCTCTTATCAGGTACGTTTGTGTAGGATACAAATTTCTATTTTGAAATCACTCATACCTTGAACCCCGAAAACCATGCACCGTAGCGCACAGTGATAATTCATCAAGACATGATAAGGCACAGTGTTGTGACTTGTGACACAAATGTATTATATTACACCCACATTACTGTGTTTAATGTTAGAACTGACGGAGTGACGGGCTTTATTAATAATGATATTTTGGATGTGGTATGACGTTTTAGGGGTGAATTAGTGTGATATTACTGTATTATTGTTCATGGCTCGTGTATTTTCTTGAGCCAAAAATAAATGATGTATGTGTTTATTTAAACAGTTATTGCAATCTTAGCCTTAGCATTACCTTAAGACAAATTGATTGACACAAGAAGAATTTCATCAGATAGTAATATACAATATTGCTTAGGAATGTGATGAGCTCAAGGCTCAAGTAATGTTAACTTATGATGAAAACTGTAATTGGGATACATACCTAGAACTAGAAATAGAAATGATTATTATTAAAAAGTCAACAGAACTGTCAAATATTTTATCAGGTATCAACTGAGCTGTGGCTCCAACGATTTCGTTAAGATATTATGACCATTTAAACCCTACAAAATCTAATAATGTTTTTGAAGCAACCTTTCACAAAACAAGAAAACTAACAGATACATGAATCCACAGAAAATTTTGGGCTTGCTTTAGAAAATAATACCTTAAGAGCTGCAATTTAACTTGGCATGTACTTTTCACCGTTTACGCGAAGAAACATACATTAACGTTGAAGGTACGTTGTTAAAATATATGTATAACATGGTAAATTTTCTAACTAAGGCAATAACATGGATTCAGCACCAGCTAATTCCACTTGCTTCATAAACATAAACTGTTTTGCAATATACATATCTACATCAAAGTCAGAGACAATATTTTCGATCATAGCCTTTTCTTAAACGTACGTCGGAATCCGCTTCCAGTTAAATCAGTGAATGAACTTGCTGAATGTCAGTATTTTATACAGTGGCTTCTATCGGATTTCTCCTTCTTGGTGATACCGTTATCTCTTCTAGATTAAGTCAGTTTTACTTAATCTAGAAGAGATATCGGTATCACCCTGACTGAGAAATCCGATAGAAGCCACTGTATTTTTTTTTGTATAACTCGGCAAACGAGCAGGCGAGCTACCTGATGGTAAGTATTCATAGTCGCCCATGGACATCTGCAAAACATAAGGAGTTGCACATGCGTTGCTGAGCCTATTTAAGGAAACTGGAGGGGAAGGAGAAAACGAGAAGGAAGGGGACTGAGGGAGAAATTGGGCCTCCTTCGCTCCACACCACCGTACGAAACGCAACAGTATGCATACTGCTACTTGACGTCGCTATTCTGTGGGAGGGTAGTACTTCCCCTTGAATGGGTCGCACGACCGACCCATTCGGGGAATACAGGCGTGATGGTATGTTTAGGTTTAGGTATTTTATTGTGAAACCTGTTTACCTAATAAGTTTGATATTTCAAGTCTGCCAATTAGCTTTAGGTTAAAACGGCTTAATTTTCTGCACTTTGGCTTAATTCTAATTATTATGAAAATTCCGTCAGTAGCGTACTTTTATAATATTTAACGCTAATTTTGTAGTGACCCGTTATAAAAGTCACCCTAACCTTGCGTTAACACTTCGCATTTCGTCGCAAAAATATTATTAAAAATGCACTTCCTGTTCCCAATGCACCGCAAATCCAATTATTCTTAATTCAAAACACGCACATTTCACCCCACATTCACACAAAACACTTATTTAATTCGAAAACTGAATTCCAAACAATTATGCCTCGCCGGAAACTTGGCTGGTTGGCGTGATAACAATCTATGATTTTTAATTACACCCAATAGGCCCCGCCTTGCCTTGTAATATATACGAAAACGTCCAATCAAATTAGGCAACGTTGACGTAAAGTGTCATTGGAACAAACCCAGGGAACATTAATCACACCATTTATGATTTAAAATTGGTACTGGCCGTTGGAGTGTTAATATTCTTTTTATTTTAAAATTTCAACGTCGAAAAATTTAAATTCGAATTGACAACGGTTTCGAATGAACGATTGAACGATCCAATGATTGATGACTGAGAGGATTCTTGATGGATTTTGATTTTGTGTAAGTGCTCCATAAGACAAAATTTTACTATTTTGGAACGGTTCTGGTTTTTCATTTGTTTCTAATTACTTTTTGAGTTTTGTCTGCGCTAGCAATTTGAGAATTGCTTTTGGAGTTATATTTAAGGGTTTCTTCATTGTGAATGACAACGATGAAACAAAATTTGAAATAGAACGTTTTGTAACCCTCCATGCTAAAAAAACTGACTCGTTTTTATAACAAAGCAGTCGTCACTTTCTTTGAGAACGCTCTTCAGTGAGTTGACGGAGTAAAACAGGTCACTAAGGTGCTCACAGGAGACAAATTGCTTCTCTTACATCAACATAATATTTAAACTCAATAAAGTTGCTGCTTCGTAAATTGGAAGCTATGCACAAACGTATAATTTTAAAAACTTGCAAGGATGAAAAGCTTTTGACATAAAGAACGTATAAGCTGCAATTAACTCCAAACAAGCATCCTTCGTTAGCACAGAACATTTTAATTCGCCGAGTTTTTTCAACCTAACGTTCTATTTCATATAACTGTCTAACGAATTAAATAATAGATAGAAAAAAGAAATAACGAATATATTACACGTACAGCATATAATTCACAGCTGCTCAAGCGGATGCCTTCACACAAATTATGATACAAAATAACACATTTCTCTCGCCGACACGACTCAACATAATATGGGGAGCCTCGAAATTAACCATAATTGCTTAATTCAGAAATGGACACACTACAACCTTGGTCAGAAGTTCAAGTCGTAGGTGATGTACCCACACATACGCAGTATCTTCTGTTGTATGCTCGTTTCTATGTGTGCGTGTTGTTGTTAGCGCACCGGCAAGACGCGGGCAGTAAGCGATGAAGCTTCGCTGCGTGCGGTCGTCCGCTCGGTCTTGTCGTGTAGTGCCGTGTTTTGTTGTGATTCGAGTCCGTGTTTTGAAGTTTTGTGACGATTTATGAATGAAGTTTTTGTTGAATTATGATTTAGATCGTTCGCCTAGTGATTTGTTATAAACTGAGTTTGTGTTTCGGATTTTCTCATAATTTATATTGTAAGTAAACAATTGAGTACTAAGTTTGATATTTGGTTGACATTATTTAAAGAATATTCCTTACCTGTATATTATTTTTTTAATTAACCTTACTAAGTTTAAAAAAAGTTCTTTTAAACATGTTTCTTAAAATTCAGTAAGATAAAATAGTTATACCACTTAAATATTTGTGCTCACTGCAATAAAACATAATGAAGGGTTTTTCAAAACAAGAGCAGCTTATATTCTAATTAATTTTACTACAACTAAATATTTTCTTTGCATAAGAACGGTATTTCTGATATATTTTGTACATGAACATTGTTAAGCAACATCTTCGCGGCAAAGCTTTATACAAAGAAAGAGGATGAAAATATCAAGATTTACTACACAGAAAGAGATGGAAATAAAAAATTCACCGGCCATCTTCCAGGTAATGGGAATAACGTGTGAAGGGAATCCAAGTGGGTATCATTAGAGGATGTTTTTGTCTATTCTTAATCACGAAAAATGCTGCGTCATTGATACCAACTATATTTTCGGATTGTTGAGAAAATTTTCCCTTTAACTCTGCTGCAGTCACAAAGACACGACACCTGATGATCAAAAAAATAAATCGTGTGAAGATAATTCATTATGTTTATGAGTCTTTAAATATTTAGCTCTACTAATTTCAACCCAAATAAATAGTTATAAAGTATAGAACATATATAAATATGCTAGCATATATAGGTAGCTGAGCATGTTATCTCATGCATCGTCATCGTCCTATTTTTAAATAAACTGAAATGAAATTACTACCACACCAGAGTACAGAAACTTTTACAATAAGAAATAACAAATAAACAGCTAAACCAATTGAAGTTGAAAATACTTTCATCCTATGGGATTCAGTGTTCTCCTAGGAACTTGTAAACTTTAAACCGAGTATTGTGGTTTTTACAGTGCAACGATGGCCGAGCTTATCATCAGTAACTTGAACACAATAATTTTATTGTGGTCAAGCAAAACACATTGAAGCAAACCTTTGAGAAATAAGATCTTAAAATAAATCCAATTGCAAGAGAAGAGTAGCTGTAATCTTGTTAAAAAATATAACAAGTTAAGAATGCTAATTAATTCTGAACTATGCAATATTAAAATAACATAAAAAAAATACAATCAACAATATTGAAGTCATTTAGGATTTATGATGCTTCCCTGAAAATCACCTTCGTTTGTCGTGTTGAGAATCGACATAAAAAAACTATTCAGCAGCTTAGTAGCGACGCTGACCGACAATCATTTATACATTCGAAATAACTCCTGGTAAATTTTATTAAAACCTCTTCAGTGGTTTAAACATGAAATGGTAAAAGAAAAAGTAATTAAATTTAAAATATTGGATAATACAATATTACTACAACGTTTACGGGCAAATATTTTCGAGGACTAAGTAATCACATTGATCATAGATCTTTTAAAGCTAAAATAGACTATTAGAATAACAATACATAGTACTAGAAAATGTTAATAAGTGTATTTCTGATCTGAGTGATCTGAATAAGAATAAGACAAGTACGGATGTTAATAATAAATAACAATTTCGAAATAAGCGCTCTTTGAGTACCTACATTTGTGTTTCCAAAAAAGAATAAAGATGTCTATTTAAGGAAAAATGCTTTAACTGTCCATTCTCTTTTCAGATGCCGTCGCATTTCGGGATACATCGTTAAAGGTTCGTTAGTCTATATACAATTTATTTTATAGCACTTGATAGCATTATTTAAAAGTAATAAGCACAATTTATTTCAAATAATTAGGCTTTATAGGACTTCACTAACTATGTGAACGCTTTAAGAATTCTAATGATCTTGATGAGAGCAGTATTATAATCAACATCCAAAACAGTTTCGATAATCGTGTATAATAGTATCACAAACATCTGAATTTGTACCTTTTGTTGTGAGTTGTGAAAGTGTTACCCGTCATTAATAATTTTAATTTGCAATCCTATAATTTTGTGCGCATTTATTGGCAATAGGTTCCTCGCAAATAGCAAACTGTTTAAACACCGCACCGTTTATATGTATATCATAATGACATCGGGTACCCTTTTGCCGGATACAGGCATGAAAGTATATTATGTTCCCGATCCTACAACTTATATGCTTTTAATTTACATAATTTTGTCATCCATATAATATTGGGAATTAGTTTTCCGTAACCGATTCATGGCCCTACAGCCAGTTTCGTTTCCAAGTAATTTCCTCTTTGTTCAATTTGAACAATCTTAGTATCGGCTCCATTATTTCGAAACTCCCCTCATAAGAGAGAAACATTCACCCATAACAAGAGGCCAGACTAACCCAAATTTTTATTAGTAGCCGGCGAAATTATCATAAATCCAATTTTTTCCACCCAGCTTATTTTACAGGCCATAAAATTTTGTATTCTCATCTAACGTATTTTTATTCATACGTTTTTGAACGTTAAATTTGCGGGGTTTAATGGCTCAGTGTAATTCTACTCGAGTATTAAAGTAGTAAAAATGTTTGTTTACCCTGCCTAGAAGTTCTTTTTTAGTACTCTTACTGGAGTTTTAATCTTTTTCGTTTAAGAGTCTGGGATTTACTTTAGTTATATTTATTTATTTATACTTTATGCACAAACAGTACAGAGGCGGACTTAATGCCTAAGGCATTCTCTACCAGTCGACCTTAGGGTGATGCAGAGACAGAAATTGGTAGGTGCACATACCGTTAAGTAAATAAAACACTGAAAACAATACAATTAAATACATAAGAAAGAAAAAAAAGAAACCTAATAATTATATAAATATTTTCTATTTTATATAAAATAATAATACATACATAAAATATAATGTATTAGTAATAAATGTTATCTCTGTATCTGTTCTTTAATTCGTTGTCCAATTTTATAACTTCAGACAGTATTTTTTCCAGTTTTAAAAAGATGTAGTTAAGTTGACATTGCATTAGCATTATCTAAATAAACAGTATAATAATATACAAACATTATAAAATACAAACTAAGATAAAATTCATAGGAAAAGGCAAGTTACGAAATAATTACACATGTACCCTTAGCACATAATATATTATTGATTACTTAGCCCAAGGGATCAATCTATTATTTAAACTTGTTAGGCAGTTGGCGTTTAAGTTTAGGTAATAGGTAGGTAATCAAATAGAAACTTTTTTAATAATTATTGTTCAATTATGTATCAATTTGGACAGACTTTTGGAGCTCTCACAGCCGATAGCAATGCAGAGTGATTTTAACCGACGGAAAAAGTAGGAGGCTCACAACTCAATGCGTATATTTTTTTGTTTTGATGCTGATTTAGTTTAGTCTCGTATTTTTGTATTTGTTTCAATTAAGTACCAATTTGTTTATTATGTTTGTTTGTATAAATTAATCGACGTAATTATATATAATCAGACTTTTTATAACATTATTATTTCCAATTCTATTCAGACTGCCTCATTAGTCTAGTGGTCCTAAGCGCAACTGCTACACTTGAGGGCCTGGGTTCGATCCCCAGGTCGAGCAAAGTATTATTGGGATTTTCTATGAAATTCTCAGTAGCAGCTCGAAGTCTGGATTTGTGCCCGGTTAATGGCAATAGGCTCGCCCCATATTACATGGGACACAAACATACCGACTGAAGTGTGGGTGTACCTTAGTACCCCTATGCCTAACTCTTCAGGGAATACAGGCGTGATGGTATGTTATGTTATGTCTATTTTGAGTTGAATGACCTGGAAGTTTTCTGTTAACATGAGTCTTGATTCTCACGTAGTATAATTATTTATCATCTTCATCGACTTTATAAAAGTATGACCCATTAATCAACAAAACATTCATAGGACCAGATTTAAGGGGACATACTACACTAGTTACTACTATACTAGTTAACCTAAATTACTCCACAGGCCGATTCGCAAAACGTCCGGAATACGTTGTCAGAAGTAATAGAAGTAATGACCCGTCAATGCATACAGTTTCCTCATGAGGACATAACAATAGATTTTGCATTGTGTCTACAATATGGCGCTTGACGGGTTAAAAAAAAAGAGGTATTTAAATCATTTAATTATTCTAGCTGTAAAATGGGTCGTATTGTATACGAAATATTTTGCGATGTAAACGTGCTTAAGCGGTGATGATCAATCGAATTTGCTCACGAATATATCTTGAGTTTTGGCAGAAGACATTGAGCAAGCGGAAATTAAGAGTCGTCTGCTCAGTCCATTTGAGCATTGTTTTAACTTTATGACTTATGAATATTAAAGATGATTGATTCTTTTCCGTGGAAACTTAACGGAGCTTTTTTTATTTGTACAATTAACTACATCAATAATTATTTATTACTCAATGTTCATGTTGTTGTTTATTTACATATTTTCCCTTTAATCTTTTTAGATTATATAACAATAATCTACAAAAAAAAATGTTTTAATTTTTTATTGTTCAACACAAACGACAAATCCTACTGCTGAACATTTTTTGCCAATCTAAGACGAAATGTTACCACTGTGGGCGTACAGTTTAGGCTTATCAATTATGAGAACAAAAAAATTGGTGACAGCACATCATCGTAAAACTCTTAAGTTTCTGGGAACTAATTCTTAAGTGAGGAAAAAAATGTCCCCTGAGTCCTGACGTGCGGTGTTGCAAGCGAACCCGGATGGAATGATGAGATGTTTTTTGCTTTAAAATGGATTCTTAAATTTGCCAGTTACCAGCGAAAATAAAAAGTCATAAACTTTTTTTTCATCCCATATATTGTTTATTCAATAAATGATAAAGGATTTAATAAAAAAAATTAAGTAAGAGGGGAACCTTAGATAATAATTACCTTTTAAACACGAAAATAAATTTAAAGATACTTTGCTGCATTTTTCGTGTAAATAAAAAATAAAATTTCAATCTACTAATCCTTTGTAACAGACAGCGTTTATTCTTTCCGAAAAAATAAAAATGTTCTAAATTCGAGAGCGCTTATTACCCGCCAGTCGGACATGTTAAAACAGATGTTTCGTGCTTGACGTATGGGTCAGGTTAGGTCGCCATCTTGGAAGTTCCCGCCAATCGAGTCCCTGTCAGGGGCGGGTATAATAATCACCGACTATGAGCCGATGTGATTTTTAGTAGAAAAACATTACACTATTTTATTGACTGTACAAAAAATGTTCATCTACAAAAATCAGAATGTTAATGTTAAATTGTTCAAAATCATGTCTCCAAAAATTCATCATCGATTTAATTATATACAACATTGCATCCGAAAACGCGTGTTTTTTCATACTCTCTGAGCTATAGCATCACATAGCCAGATTTTAAATACTTAGTAAAATTTGATAAAATGATGGGTAAAAATTGAAATTCTTTTTGTTGTTTATTTCTAGCCAGTTTTCAGTATTTTTCGTTTTTTAATTACGTTTAGAGCAGATGTTTTCAGGTCTGCCTGACGTTTAGGTCAGTCAGGTCGCCATCTTGCATCTTTCCTGGCATCCCTGTCAACAGCAGCGAAGTAATTACCGCCGATGGCTTCGTAGTAATACGAGATCTGTTTTGAAAAGAGAGAACTGGATTAAATTTGTTTTGACTCTTTAGTGGGATTGATTTCGAGTCGGCTATGTAAAGGTACCTTTATTTACTGCTGCTACTGTAAATAAATAAATTGAACCTTTAAGTGACTGAATAACTATTTCACTAGTAAATATTACAGTTTTAAGCACACCTTATGAAAACACGTCTAAAGTTGAAATAAAACTACTTTTTACGGATTTTATCGCGTTATATTGATATTTTTAAAATTCCCGACGTTTCGGATCCTTTACAGCATCCATGGTCACGGGTATACTGAGGTGTTGGTCGTCCTAATGTCAAAATTATCAACAGCTACCCTACATTATGTTGATTATTATTTATGCCGGTCACGCAGAATGAGCTCACCGTATCCTTAGGTCTCGCAGTCTTGTGCTTGGATTTAATGGAATCTATGATGGGGTTCCAAGCAGATGGTAAGACCCAGCCATCTTCTCTATTGAAATTTGGATGTTTTTTAATTTCGATAAAATCCGTAGTTTTATTAATTTCAATGTCGAATATTTGCATAAGTGTTAGAAACCAGTACGTCAAAAGTTTTTAAGAAAGCTAATTTGAATTTATTATTATTTTTCGGTCGTTATCGGTCCACTGCAGGGTAAAAGGCTTCCTCCATGATCGAAGGCTATTTTGATCCACACCTAACAGAAAATATCAACCTTATTGCCATCTCCGTATAGACATGTCACGTTTTCGTCAACTATTTTGTTAAACCCTTGCAATACTTTATGCAGCCTGTTTTATTTATAAGCTTACACATAGAGACCCCTTCATGCCTCGGAGAGGCATGTCAGCAGTAATTCATTAGTAAAATTAAAATAGCACTTATATCAAATATACGTTGAATTAATGTCATAGTTAAATGCACAACTTATATGTATTTAATTCTATAATTTCTCAGATTTATGTTATTAATTACCAGAAATATTTTTTTTTTTATGTATTGCCAATCGTCACGAATTAAGACTTGTTAATGTTTTTATTTTACAATATTCATGGATTCTAGCGATCGTTAAACGAATTCTATTACCATATAAAATTTATTGCAGGATTTTTACTAATAGCACAGCCAATAAAGGTGTTTATATTAGAAAATGCTAATAATGGACATAAATTATATGGTCGGTAATCACTTGCTAATAGTCCATCTAAATTGGGAAAAATAAAAGACTTAACAGCTTATATGTAATTATCATTTAAGACTAAACCAGTTACTATACTATTGATCTTTAACTTCAAAGCATTAGTCGTTGGTGTAAAAAAATAAGTATACAAAGGCGAAATACTCATTCGCTGATCTATTATGAAATCTTAAGCAGTAGGTAAAAAACTGATTATTCGACGACGTGTGAAGTCTACTGACTATACTATTCTAATATGATGGACTAACAATTCTTTTTTTCTGAGAAGATTCTCGTAATACCTATGTAGCTCGTTCCTAATTTAGAGGAAACGAACAAAATTTAAGCGACTACCTCTACTGACCTATGTTATGATGTTTAAAGAATCCACAAACTAATTTGTCAAGATTAAAGAAAATAGCATTCCATCTCGTACAGCACAGTATATTACAACATAATATAGTTTATCTTCTTCTATATATTTATCACTACTTACCTTTGCAATTGCTATAGCTCTCACACTAACAAGATCTCCGTTTACTTTTACACTTATAGCTTAGCTAAGCCTCGTTACTGATGGATAAATAAATACCTTAATGTTCTTTTCCCTTATACGGCGAACACATCATAAAGTACCTACAAGTCGGCACCTTTCAAAGGCCTATAAACTAGTTACGGACAACCCACTACGTTGTTTTCAAATACGTCATCTCTTTCGAGAACTTCTTAGACATCGAATTCAAATTGTATCAAAGTATCGATAAGTATTTCATGGATCTTGGGATGTGGGTCACGGCTTTTCTTACCTACTTCGCGGTATTATTTTAGTGTTCAGATAACTGAGAAAATAATTTTAATTTTCACAGTTATCTGCAAAGGAACTGTGAAAATAAATATTTTCACAAATTGTATAAATAGTATTATGTATTTTGAATAAAATCATAAATAATATAAACTGCAAGATTTTCTCTAAGACAACGATTTCTTTATCATTGTAGAAACATGATTGTAAGTAGAAATTTTTCTACAGCGTTCTTCATCACATTAGGATCCCAGGGCGTAGAACCGAGACCAATAGATGTTTCTAATATATTCGTATTTTTCTTATAGTGAGTTATTTATTTTTCAACGACTTAAATGTCGATTTAAACCATTATTTTATATCATATTGCTGAGATAGTCCCATATTAATATCACCGGTTTCTTACCATTGGTTTTAGGGAAACACTCCACAAATATCTGTGACTTGACATAAGACAAATCTAGTGGACAGATTTTTTACTTCTCAGAAGCTAACAAGTGAGAAATACAAAGCAACAAATAAAAACAGACGTGTCACTTTGTAAACATAGATACAGTATAAACCAACAAGGAGATACATGAGTTCGGATCGACAGACGTAGCGGATTTCGAAGCACAAATCAAGGCACCTGTTCCGTGTCCCTATTTCATTTTTAATGAAGACGTTACATCCGCAGGTGTTCGATCTTATTATGTTGTTTAATTCATTCTGCCCTTTGTTTTCTTATAAAACCTTTTTTTTCAGTCGACCGCAAAACTTTTATTCCTTTAAAATTTATTACATCACAAAGGTGCATTGTAAATTGTGTCTGTGAGGCTTAACAGATGTAGGCAATTAAGCTGTAAAGTTTCAACAGTGTTTTTATTGGTATCAGGGGATTGTTGTCTATGATCTGTGGACCTTTTAATGACGAATTAAACAATAGGAGCTTGATTGTGGTAACAATGTTATTAGTAGTAATAAATCTTTAAGTGTAGCATTAAGTTTTTTTCATGGCAATGTCATTTTGTAGTGGTTCGTGCTTAAAAATAAGTGTATTAATAGCCTTTTATGGATTAACAATAGTAAGGGCAAATTTTGGTCATCAAATGATTTGAGTTGCATTTAAGTTTGTTTATACTAGTCATTATATTGTTTTAAATTATTTACTGGCTGTTGCCAGCTTGTGGAAGTCTAAGGGGAAACCTTCACTCAGCAGTGGACCTCTTTCGGCTGATATGATGATGCACATAATAAGGATTAATGTGACATATTCTTAGTAGTAGTAGTCTTAGATCGTTTTGTGACTTTATTATTAATATAGTCTGAGTTTACTGACAAGAATTATCAATTCTTTATGTCGATACAGGAGAAACAGCAAGTCTATGCTTTACACACAGCAACAGATATATTATCGTCACAAATAACCCTTCAATGACAGAATCGGGTACAAGACACAAAAATCACTGTTAATTATGACTGAGGGCCATTAAAAATAAAAAGAACAAAGTACACATATCCGAAGGTACTGCATCTTTATTTAACTGACATCTCTCCGAAGCACCGTCTCGACATCGACATCGCTTTGCGTTCGAATTTCGAATCCGTAGACGTTTTCCGTGTTCCTATCAAAACACGAACGTCATTTCAACCCTTTCAGTATCAAACTGAAACGAACTTTACTTTGATAGAGATAAATGTCAAATTCGATTGCTTATGTTCCTTAAGCAGTGACACATTGAAAACGGAACGAACTTGAGATAACACTCTGAATTCGATTTGAAGATTCTGGTTGCACCTACACTGTATTTTTAACTTTATAGCAACACGGCTAAAGTTTAATTTTGACTGCAGTTGTACATCTGATCGGCTTGGAATAAAAGTTATTGAATGATCTCTGATTAGATGATTATCAGCACAGACGCAATGGGTCTTGCTCCGCGGTTGTAAGCACATTTTATATGGTAATTGAAATGTAATATAAGCATTGGATTTTGAGTTGCTTATCGAGCAGTTTACGATCGTATCTGTACGCGACAAGAGCGAACATTGTTTTCGATAATTACGATAGTAGGTATCGATTTCTCGTATGGTAATGAGCGAATCTGATACATTGTTTCATGTAAACACGGAGCGATAATTACAGAGGTAAAATACAAAGAGATAATGGACGTATCAGAAAAACAGGTTGATATAGTGGTTGGGAATTTTGGGAGCTTTCACCTTTCTACCTTTCTGTTATGGGATTAACGAAACTAAGAATGTGAAGAAGATTTCAGTAAATGTGAGTAGTGAGTGCAACAATACTGATGATGGAGTAGCAGTAACGAAGTTAATCCATGGACAATAGCTTGTAGTAAATAATGTTAAAAATGATTATGCAATGAAACGGAAAAGCGTGGCTTCACTCAAAATATTAATTCCGTTTCTCGGAACTCTAAGCTATATGAAAGGAAGCCTGGCTTTTAGCCACACCCAAGCATGTGTTGGCAAAATTGTGCATAAATGTTTATGGCACGTTCCGTGGGCTTAAGTTTATTATGCTTGGTGTGAGAATACCTACTAATCAGCAAAAAGTACTATTGAACCACGACGCAGTTCAGGCTTTGAGAATTTCCGGCATAAACAAGTAAAATCTTGGGAAAACATGTAATGGAAACTGAAAACGAAAACTTTAAGCTCTTTACGCGCTGTGCAATGGAACGTGGGTATAACAGAATTAGGGAATGGAACTACAAATGGCAAAGCTATGTAGTTTTCAGCTTCCGCAATATGTGGCATTGTTTATTTTAAACATTGATCCACATTGAGTATTATTGTGATTGAAGAATCAATTTTTACATTTACTCAAATACGTAGACTTGGCATAGTCAGATTACACATTCATGACAAGATTTATGAACGAAACAATATTTTAAGTACCTATTTATGCAAGAATCGTGTATGGAGAAAAGACTTGCTAGGTTCTCGCTTAATATACATTTTATGCCTATGCTTAATTTAATATAAACTTTATAAATAAAAAAAATGCTTCAACCTTTTGTTAAAGCTTCAAGCTCTGCCGGCATACATAACAAAGTATCAGACAGACAGTGACTATCGCATTATATATCGCAAAATTATGACCACGGGCCAGACTTATAGGTAAGAGCTCTATTTAAGTTCATATCATGTTGGATAATCCCAAAATATGTTCCGTTCTTGTTCAAGACTTTCAAAATAAAATTTTTGTTCTTACTGCAGTTATGCAGAAAAAATTTGTTTGAACAAGATAAAATCCAAACCATCATTCTCTTCGTAATAAAGATATAACCTTGCCAAAACTAGTAGCTCACCCTAACCAACCTGACCACTGCTCAACATAAAAAAAGGACAATAGGTCGGCAGATGTTAAACACAATTAATTGTATACATCTCTATTCGAAGGAAGCCATCTTTAAGATTTGACGCGTTATAAATTTTTGAATGGTTTTGTTCGCCACATACCGTTTTATTCTGTGTGACCATTGAGTATAAATAAAACAACGTAGTATAGGTATTTATAGATTGTAAGTGAATTAGAGAAAACTGTATAGGTTTAAGTTTTGGTATTGGAAAAATTTAATAAAGTAATTTTTTAACGATATTTACGATTTTTATAGGTATATTATCAAAATGTTAATTTAAATAACATTAAGTATTGTTATGAAAATGAATATAAACATTTTACTATTTCAAAACTCCGCCCAATCAATAAACTCGAAAGTTTAAGCGTTTATTAACACAATACCTTCATTAACAGCGATATTTTATTCAACACTAAAATGTCATTAAAGTTCATAACTCCAAACAAAAATACGACAGATGGTCTAACGTACCCTGCAGCAATATTTCTATTGTATATCGCTATTCAAGTTTTAGGGTCAATTTACTTTAATTTAGGTTAACACCTTATGCACTTGTAATACGAGTCATACTTGATTGTATTTTGTATTTAATAGCATTCACAATAAAACGATTTGCGTGTCGTGTATTTGTGCAAAATAATGAGGATCACAATAAAGTGTATTGAATTTAATGTACTTCATTCGAGCAAAAACGGGCACTTTGTAAAGATTTATTAATCTCATCATTCTATAACAGAATTAAGCTTTTATTATTTGTGGATTAAAATCAATACAAATATTTAATGGAAAAAGCACATAAGATAAAGGATTAAGGAAAACGAAGAAATAGAACATTATACTGTGATGATTTTTCTGATAAAAGAATTCAATTTATCCAAATTAGTTATTTTAAATTTGACCATTAAACACATACGAGGATTAACAATAATTTCATTGTGCTACCAACACACGTAACAAAAAAATAATGACCAACAAAACTTTTCAGCAAAAGCAATATCCACACTATACCGTGGCGCTTAACATTATTATTTTAGGAGCATGGCGCCTAGCATATGTTGCTAAACAAGCTGGTAACGTTTCAATAGTCCCCTGTTTATGACGGTACTAAAAAAACTTAGCTACTGAGTCTGGTGTTTCGGTCGATGGTTCTGTGAAGAAGAGAATTAACGAAAAAATATTATTTGGTAGATACTTCGGTTACTTTTAAAAACAGTAGTAAAGTAGATGAGAACATTGAATATACTGAAGATAGTAGGTAATTTTGTTGGTTACGAACAAGATAATCAAGATAAACAGAAAAGTTTCCTGGTTATTAATTATTAATAACCTGCATGCACAAGACATGGAAATAAGATTTCTATCAAAATTTGATTATAATCTGTATAAAACAAAAGGTACAGTAGAAATCGGTCTTTCACTTTTGATAAATTGAACAATAGGTGATTCAGAAACTGTTTAATAATTTAACTGTGAAACAATACGCAATGTTTATAATAATATTGCTGCTAACACTAAACACGAACTATAACCTCATTTAGAAGTTCATGGAACCCTTAAAAATGAATAGTAAAATTTACCCCTCCGAAACATAAAAGTGTTTACCATCGCCACTTGTCAGGATGACTGTAAGAAAACAGTTTTGCTACCATTTTATTATCTTTTTTAAGGGCCTTTAACTGAGATTAAAAGTATTGTACGTTTTTATTGTTGTCAGAATTGATTCATTAGTCGACATGTGTTAAGGTAGGTCGGTATGCTTGGCTGCTGTTGATATGGTATAGTTGATTTTTATTTGGACATGTAGGAATGTTGAACACCTTAACATGGATTAAAAAAAGAAAGAAAAATAAATTGTTATAAATTGAATTAAGCTGAAGTACTTCCTCACAAAAAGCCTGGGAAGACCCAAAAGCTGGTGAGAAAAATAACTGAATTTTAGACCAATCATTATTAACGCGCTAAGATGAAAAGTTAACTGCAGTCCTGTTTTGAAGCGAATATTTTTCCTTACTAGATGATCAAAGGGAAGTAATTTTCTTGACGTTTTATTAATTGCGTTAATAGCAACTTCTACATCTTACAATGAAAAAGAAATATTTTTGCTTTAACTGCTACTTTCATTTGACACGTGTCTTATTCATACATAACATAACATACCATCACGCCTGTATTCCCCGAAGGGTTAGGCAGAGGTGCACTTAATGTACACCCACAGTTCGCCGGTATGTTTGGGTCCCATGTAATAGGGGGCGAGCCTATTGCCATTCACCGGGCACAAATCCAGACTCCGAGCTGCTACTGAGAATTTCATAGAAAAACTCAATAACACTTTGCTCGACCTGGGGATCGAACCCAAGACCTCTAGCGTAGCAGTCGCGATTGGGACCACTAGACCAACGAGGCAGTCATATTCATAGTTGAAGTTATGCATTGAAACCAACAAAAGATACATTTTGTTAAGAATGTGTGTTAAAATAGAAAGGTCTGTCACCTTCACCAAGTGTTCAAAATTCATTTGCACCTTAAGATATAAAACCTTGGTACTTTCATCCTCACACCATCATGGGTCATAAAACCAACTTTGCCGTTTTAAATGTTCAAACACCATACATACTTTTCATCTTAACATTTCACTGAAGTATACAAAATAATATGCTATTGTTTTGTCAATAAGTGTTTTAAAAGACGAGGCTTAAGTATTTATGATAATTGTAGGCATAATAGTGAAATGGATGAGTACGTCTAAATACAATGAATGCTTAAAATGAAATGTCGTGAAATGGAAGGTTCAAAGAACGTATTTGAATACACACAGACGGGCCATTTTAGAGCAACGGTCATGCTGCAAAACATTTTTATAACGATTATTATTTTCTTTTACAATAAAGCAGAGCTTATTTAAAAATGATGAGTAGAATTTATCATTAAGGATATTCCTAAATTGGGACAAGTAATAGGCCTTTTACAAACAGCATTTCTGCTAGTTAATGTGCAATTTTATAATTGCTTTTCTCAAAATATATGATTTCTTGACTATCTGCAAGTTATTTTCATTGGGTTTCATGTAGTTATTGCATTGTAGCTGTAACAGCACATCTTCGGTTACAAGCATGGCAAGTCCAACAGATTCCATAAAAGGAAAAATCCCAATAAAGGTTGCAGTGACACCTTTCCTTATTACGACTATAACCGCAGAAATGTTGCCTCGTCTGTACTTGATTCTCTCGTATCGTAAAATACTAACAATAGGAATAAAACCGTTTAATTTATCTCCAAAGAGAAGGTTCCCGCTGTCAAGTTTCTTTTGTGTGGATCATTGTCTCTAGTGGAACCGCCATTCGTAAAATATCTAGGTACATTTTACATTTCGTATCGTAAAACAAGATATTTATAGGAACCCTTTCATTTTTTTATATTCATTTCAAAATTCAATAAGAATAAATGTCAATGTTAATGGAATTGTAAATTATGTAAGGTGCAATTGTCTATTAAATCTGGAGGTTGTATTAAAAACATTACCTATTGGAAAGAAAAATGCAACAAAAAAAAATATTATGATAGGTACATAAACATAAAATATGGACATATTTTGTTTATAAACAGTGTAGTGTCTAAAAGCAGGTAATAATAATAGTTTAATGTTTAATAGTGGTGGTGTTTCATCTACTTATGTTTGTAGTTTCTCTATAAACACCACAAACCTTTACGACATTATTACTTTCTGCTCCATCTACTAATAATATCATTACCGACATAATCATCTGACGTGTATCATATTTAAACAGATCATCAACACTTCCATCCGTTTTTTGTACAGACTCCATCGATTTACTAATTTTAAACTCCATCAATCATTTTCGTAAGAAACGCAATCTACACCACATGCTATGGGCGAGATTTTACCTGAACCAAAAAAAAAGGTGACAATAACTCGAACGCTAGTAAAATAGTGAGACATCTCAATTTATTGGATACAACCCTCGATTTTAAAGGAACCTATTTGTAGTTGGATATTGACAAAAGTTTTCGGAATTGTGTATCTGTTATATTTTTTGATACTGCCGGTCGAGCGAAAATTTTGGAATTTCTATCACATTCGCGATTCTGTGATAAAGCCATAAAATCTGATTGTGTGACATCAGTGTATAGAAACACAATACAAGATTAAGAATATCTGTATCTCCTTTTCTATGTCAACTAACAATAAGCTAAACATTAGAATGCGTATGTTGATGGAAACCTCTTTAACGTGGGTCCTTCTGTAGAAATTTCAATAGAAACTCTTTAATGTGGTGGAACGAAAAGAAATAAAAATGCTCAATACAAATTTCAGCCTAATTCAACCGCTATTTTATATGGCATATTTTCTCATAATTCAAACATTGCTTAATTAAGCGAAACCAGTAGTTCAAATAAACTTCACCGAAATTTAAGTGCTTACATGGCTCATTTGCATCCGCTCCTCCGTATTTCCAAATACTTGCATACAAAACGAACTATAATTCACTTTATCGGTAATCTAGAAGCCGTCAAATGGTCTTGACAACTCATTCTAACGACCCGGAGTGTGAACAGTAAAGGATAAATTATGCGTCGGTAACCAAAAATTTCATCGCTTCAAGTCACCCGTGACTTCTTAGAAATGATATAGATTCGTATCAGTTTTTTCGCTTTGAGTTTCCGTACCGCTAACGAACGCTGTACCTGTTCATTTTTTTTGAGACATCCTCAGAAACGTTGGGTGTGTATCGCCCATGTCTGTGAGGGACAGTTTTATCATTGACCACCGCATGTCGTTTCGTTCGGTCACAGTGTTTAATTTTTCAACTGTCAATTGTACATGTTTCTTAGATTAGAACTCAAGTTTAATATTTTAAATTCCTTTGGGGTGAACACTTTTAGGGATAAGCAAATGGTTTTACGTCAAGCTCACAATGAAGTAACGCTACCGGAACATAAATCTAATAAAAAAGACCAAGTCAATTGGAATAATGGAGAAAGTAGGTAAATTAATAAAGTATAGATATTTATTTAAACAAAGCCTTTCGTAAATAGAAAGGCATAAAATGTAAACAAATGTCATACTATAGCTATGCAAATCACTGATTGATCATTAAATTTTAAGGACCATTCACATTTCTCACTGCAACCAAATGAAGATATAAACTAATCCGAATCAAAATATACCCTTATCTGCCCTTCATGGTCAATATAAATTGCCCGAAAAAAATGATGATAAAATGCTATCTATAAGCCGTAGCCGTTACAACACATATGTCGCGAGTTAACACTGTTTTGTAGCGCATATCAAAATTAAGATAATTCGTAATGTCCGTTCTCTACCTTATACCGATCCCCATCTGTCGTTTTTTTTTTCGTAAATGTGGACAGCGGCCTTAGATCGGTCGGTCGGTCCCATAAAAGAAAACAGGTAATGAGCCTCAGAAATTGGTAATGACTAAATAAAGTCGGCCACGTCTGTGCTAGCTTGTAGTAATTTTGAATTATGACTTCATATCCTTCGCTTGTTTTATGATACGGAACGTGTATAAATGTTTATAATTAGCTGGTAACGTAAATTATTGGTTATTGATTGCCTTGTATTTTTTGATATAGAATGGACGAAGAGTTGATGTGTTTTACAAAATCCTGTGATATTTTGTCATAGTTAGAAACTTGTAAATGATCTCGTTTATTTTAACTTTTTGGTTTGTAATTAATGAATTTGAAATGAAAATGAAACTACACATTAAATAGCTAGTAGTTTTTTTCTCATCGATGTTTTTATTTATTTATAGGTAAAGAAGCAAAGAGAATTGTAAAGAAGTTACGAATGAAATTTTATTCTACAAACGTAAAATTCAGCAGGTAAGTCTTTATAGGCATAAGCTATGAAAGGATTTATGAAAATTCCCATAACACTGGAAAAATAAAATCAGTACGAGACACATCTAGCGGTTCATAAAATAATGTATTCTGTATTTAAATTCGTAATAGGATAATGGATAAAAACCCGATCGAAGTTCTCACGGCACATAAATATCACAAATCCTCTCCTGTTTACTCATTCTGTTTTTGAATACGTTTCTATAGGAACAGTGAAGAATATTTCAAACATTTTACATTGTTAATGTGGACCGACACGGTCGCAGCTGACACATGTCATAACACCCTCGTATTCAGACATATTTGTGTCCTCAACGTGTTTAGAATTAGTGTTTCGTACCCTTAATTTTGTTAAAGCCGTTATGAGAATTTTGTAGAACGGTAAAACGTATATACTTGACATTCAAGAGAATAAATGAATGATTAGCACCAACTGAAGAATTTTGAACGTAAGAGACAAGAGTAAGAGTTAAGAGTACCTGCTCAAACTTCACATTTTAGAGAAATAACCCATCCAACGCTACGTTTAAATTATATAAACCTTCCTGAGGTTGAATTCTTCAATAAAGAAGATCTAAATGTTATTGTGTCATTACTATTATAATCATTATTGACCAAAAACACTAATTGCTGATTACTTTCACCTACGTTATGTTTACCCAAATTAGCAGCGCTGAAATCCTCTCTCATTAAAGCTAGGGTGTGTCATTGCTAGTCCCTCATTGAGTTTCATTTGTCTAATTGAGCAACCATATATTTGCTGTTCTATCGTTAGTTTTGTCCCCGTCCTGACAATACAACATAAAGCCTAGTATTGTGATCCGATTTTGATCATTATTTCGTTGATATAGAGTTCAGTTTAGTTACCGCCATTTGGGAATAAAACACAACTACAATTGTCGCTGATCAATACGGGCTTAATATTGTTGCTAAATTCTGTTGTCGCACTGTTGTTGCTAATAACTGTGTGTTCGACTAATTTTCGGGTAGGTAAGTTGGGTTTTGCGATTTATTCGAGCAACGAAATGGTTCGTTTGTTTTGTTTTTGTGTACTATAATAAAGTATTAAGAAATTGTGTATAAATCCTTACAAGAATATAATTTAAAACAGAATATAGTATTCTGTTTGTTTGTCTTAAAAATTAGTAATTTTTGTGAGCATTGGAACGTTAGAACTTTGAGAGAACAGAAACTTATGTTTAAGTATTCATTTAAATCAGTATTTCGTTAATACAAAATGTAGGAGCAATTCCGATAATATTAAAGTAACAAAATAAATATTAGAATTGAGAAAGACATTTTCATTATTTTTTCGTTTCTATCTAAATAAAATCCTAACAGAAAATGAATCGTTCTCAAGAGAGTAACGGACAGGCAGTATGCCCAAAGCAATTTCAACATCAATTTAGTATAGAATTATGTATTAAATTATTTAGTTTTCCATTAAAATTTCTTTGAATACTATAATCAAGAAAATAATAGAAGTGTTGATAATAATCGATAAATCTGTATACACTAAGTCCACTCAAATCAATGTCAGAAGTGTTTGAATAAATCACAATCGAAATCCAATTTAATTGTTTCAACAAGTATTTCAACGGAATTTGCCTCAGCAAATAAATTTAATCCCTTTTCATGTATCTAGCTGTAAAAATTTTATTGTACTGTTTTATGTTTGACATGGTGTCTGAAAGTTTAGTGGTCATTTTATGTGATCGTGTTCTGAGCATTGAACATGCCTTTGGAGCTAAAAGAAACTAAAATAGTACTAAAAGAAAAACGAAGTGACATCGGAACCTTTATAGGTAGAAGATTTAAAAGCTACAAAGAAAATAGATTTGTCCCGACAATAAAAGCAAAGTTACTTATTGAAAATATCAGCTATACGAATTGCAATATCAACCTATAAAATTAAATCTTTGAATTCCACTTTAGAAGAAGGAATATCATTTATTTATTCATGATTATCAAAGAAATGAGACATTCCTGTATTCACAAATAAATTCCAAATATCTATTTTAGGGCAATTCTCTGTAAAATACTTCCTTCATTTTCACAAAGAAATGAATTTTCTAATTAAAGAAAATTTCTAGTGAAAGAAAAATTCGATCTCAGGCAGGGTTTGAACCTGCGTCCCTCTGGTTAAGTACACCAGACGCTCGAATTTTTCTTTCACTAGAAATTTTCTTTAATTAGAAAATTCATTTCTTTGTGAAAATTTCGCAATATTTAATGCTAAAAAATAATAAAAAATAAGCATAATACGGTAAGGCAACATCGTTCGACATTGAACTACCTGTAAAGGCAGTCGTGTCGGTTGAAAGACATAGTAATGTCTTCAATAGATGGTGCCGACGTCGCCTCAAGACGTAGAAGGTGGAAGAGAAATTCGACATCACAGGCAGTGGTCTCGGTAGCTTAGTTGGTAAAGCGTCTGGTGTACTTAACCAGAGGGACGCAGGTTCAAACCCTGCCTGAGATCGAATTTTTCTTTCACTAGAAATTTTCTTTAATTAGAAAATTCATTTCTTTGTGAAAATTTCGCAATATTTAATGCTAAAAAATAATAAAAAATAAGCATAATACGGTAAGGCAACATCGTTCGACATTGAACTACCTGTAAAGGCAGTCGTGTCGGTTGAAAGACATAGTAATGTCTTCAATAGATGGTGCCGACGTCGCCTCAAGACGTAGAAGGTGGAAGAGAAATTCGACATCACAGGCAGTGGTCTCGGTAGCTTAGTTGGTAAAGCGTCTGGTGTACTTAACCAGAGGGACGCAGGTTCAAACCCTGCCTGAGATCGAATTTTTCTTTCACTAGAAATTTTCTTTAATTAGAAAATTCATTTCTTTGTGAAAATTTCGCAATATTTAATGCTAAAAAATAATAAAAAATAAGCATAATACGGTAAGGCAACATCGTTCGACATTGAACTACCTGTAAAGGCAGTCGTGTCGGTTGAAAGACATAGTAATGTCTTCAATAGATGGTGCCGACGTCGCCTCAAGACGTAGAAGGTGGAAGAGAAATTCGACATCACAGGCAGTGGTCTCGGTAGCTTAGTTGGTAAAGCGTCTGGTGTACTTAACCAGAGGGACGCAGGTTCAAACCCTGCCTGAGATCGAATTTTTCTTTCACTAGAAATTTTCTTTAATTAGAAAATTCATTTCTTTGTGAAAATTTCGCAATATTTAATGCTAAAAAATAATAAAAAATAAGCATAATACGGTAAGGCAACATCGTTCGACATTGAACTACCTGTAAAGGCAGTCGTGTCGGTTGAAAGACATAGTAATGTCTTCAATAGATGGTGCCGACGTCGCCTCAAGACGTAGAAGGTGGAAGAGAAATTCGACATCACAGGCAGTGGTCTCGGTAGCTTAGTTGGTAAAGCGTCTGGTGTACTTAACCAGAGGGACGCAGGTTCAAACCCTGCCTGAGATCGAATTTTTCTTTCACTAGAAATTTTCTTTAATTAGAAAATTCATTTCTTTGTGAAAATTTCGCAATATTTAATGCTAAAAAATAATAAAAAATAAGCATAATACGGTAAGGCAACATCGTTCGACATTGAACTACCTGTAAAGGCAGTCGTGTCGGTTGAAAGACATAGTAATGTCTTCAATAGATGGTGCCGACGTCGCCTCAAGACGTAGAAGGTGGAAGAGAAATTCGACATCACAGGCAGTGGTCTCGGTAGCTTAGTTGGTAAAGCGTCTGGTGTACTTAACCAGAGGGACGCAGGTTCAAACCCTGCCTGAGATCGAATTTTTCTTTCACTAGAAATTTTCTTTAATTAGAAAATTCATTTCTTTGTGAAAATTTCGCAATATTTAATGCTAAAAAATAATAAAAAATAAGCATAATACGGTAAGGCAACATCGTTCGACATTGAACTACCTGTAAAGGCAGTCGTGTCGGTTGAAAGACATAGTAATGTCTTCAATAGATGGTGCCGACGTCGCCTCAAGACGTAGAAGGTGGAAGAGAAATTCGACATCACAGGCAGTGGTCTCGGTAGCTTAGTTGGTAAAGCGTCTGGTGTACTTAACCAGAGGGACGCAGGTTCAAACCCTGCCTGAGATCGAATTTTTCTTTCACTAGAAATTTTCTTTAATTAGAAAATTCATTTCTTTGTGAAAATTTCGCAATATTTAATGCTAAAAAATAATAAAAAATAAGCATAATACGGTAAGGCAACATCGTTCGACATTGAACTACCTGTAAAGGCAGTCGTGTCGGTTGAAAGACATAGTAATGTCTTCAATAGATGGTGCCGACGTCGCCTCAAGACGTAGAAGGTGGAAGAGAAATTCGACATCACAGGCAGTGGTCTCGGTAGCTTAGTTGGTAAAGCGTCTGGTGTACTTAACCAGAGGGACGCAGGTTCAAACCCTGCCTGAGATCGAATTTTTCTTTCACTAGAAATTTTCTTTAATTAGAAAATTCATTTCTTTGTGAAAATTTCGCAATATTTAATGCTAAAAAATAATAAAAAATAAGTACTTCCTTCATTGTTTTAGAATACCCTTCTTCAGTTTAATAAACATTCCTTTCGTTTTAGACCTCGGTTCAAGCCAACTGTTTAATTGATATTGATTGTCCAGTAATGTTTTATGGCATTTCATACATTAAGTAGCTCGAATCAGTAATAAAATGTCTACTGGTAGTTTTATTGACCATCTTTGAAGTTCGGATGGTTAAATGCTTACTAATGTTCGCATCAAATAATGCTACCAGTCTTTTATTTACTTCTTTTATGAATATTTGTACTGATTGAGAACGAAATTAAATTTTATTCATATTTTGTAGTGTTGATGTCATTTATTTGTTGTTTTAACTTTTTTATTTTATTTTACATTGAATTATATTCTAAGAAATCTCATATACAGCTCTATATCACAGGTTTCCTGTTTTCTTATAAAAATCATGTGATATATTTATGAGGTAAGCATACCTTCGCTTATCTTTAAGAAATCTCTGTTAAATGTTCAGAATACAGCATAACTCACTTACACATCCTTAAAATACCGCTCTCCATCGTATTTTAATTAAAATTTACATTACAGGCTCCCTGAATGTTACTGCTTCCATCTCTTATAAATGCTGAAGCATTTTATATTTTTATAAAAAAATAAAAATAAAAACAATCTTAATTATACAACGTTGTTTTCTCTTTTTTGGCATCTGACTACTACTTTAACTTTCTCTGTACCTACTACATTCTTAGCGTTTATTTATTTCATAACTTAAAGATCGATTAGTAGGGAAATGTCATCAATAACATCTTGTGTACCATTGAAAAAAACTTTTACACCATAAATCCCTCATAGACGAGCAGTATCACAATAAATATCCGATCTAACACCGTCTTCCTGCCCACGCACATAATTCACTGAGAATTATTCGTATACATTAAATAAACATATCAAACGAGACATTTTACAACGAATGCTCAAGCAACGCGAATTTATTAATAGAAAATTTCTAGTATGAAGTTAATTGGATGCATCTGTGGAAACGGAATGACGAATGATTGTAAACAATTTTCACAAATACATCGTGCCTTTATGATACTAGCTATCAAAAGCGGTATAAAAAAAATAACACTAAGATCCCAAGAATTTCATACGTAAAGCGACAAAGTAGTTACTGATGATGGCATACAAAAAGAAAATAAAATAAAGACAGACACAAAACATTAGTAAGTTCCAGCTATAAATGTATTGTGTAGTGTTCGACAAGTAATAGAAATAAACAATAAAACAGACCGAAGTAAAGCCTTTAATGTTCTCAATAAACCGGCAGGTACTAAGATCGTAAATTTCGCAATATCTGAAGCAAATATGCACTTAGTATTTGATTAGTGATCGTAAAACAATCGAAGCTTACCGAGTGGGTGTTGAATCTATCTCATTCCTTTACGCCTAAACGGACTTGTATTCGATAAAAAGAAAGATTTTATGATATGGGAAAACCTTTGGAAACATTGTTCATCTTGGGTGGCCATATAACTGGCCCAACGTGATCTTTTGGTCTAATAAACATTTGATGTGTGTTTTTCCAGCCGGTTCTCCTAATGCTTATTTTCTAATCATAGAGAGAATAAGATTTTCGGTTTTAGAACAACTTTACTATCACTTTAATGATTCTAAAGATGCCTACTGGAAAAAAAATATGTTTTTTTATGGTAACGTCTTTTTTAACCTAAGAATCTAATGTTTAAATTAATTAGCAGTGACATCTAATCCCCGCTTTCTTTGTTTTTAGGAGAGGGGTATACCCTCACATAAACACTCCTATTTTTTAGATAAAAATACGAACATTAAGTACCTACTGGAACTATAAAGTTTTATTTAACAGCTTAACTGAATGTTAAATAAGTCTCAACTTGCAATCCATCTTAATGTCATTCACTAACTACTGACGGCTCCTTTTCGTTTAGCGTGTCGGTTTAAATTCACCATCTCATTACACAGAAAAATATATACATACATACATTATATAAATGAATTCACCTTGTTACGTATTAAAGTAATTCTTTGAATTAAGTCCGTCACAAGTCTCCAACTGTCGCCAGTCATCTTGTCGACACGATATTTCATCTCGTAGACATCTGTCAAGACGAACAAGATCAACTTTGTCGCCAGCATTGGTATTAATTTCCCTTTGCCCTTCTTTATTGCTTGTGATTGGATTATTTCCGTAGCAACTTTTCACTTCCCGAGAGCTCTAAAATAAGATTCGTTGCTTGAACGCTTTTATTTTAATCTGGTTGGCTTGTTTTAATATCTTTAAGCTTTTTATTTTCCGCTGAATATTTCCATCTTGAAGAGTTTTATTAAATATTTGTTTCATTATATACATCGCTAGAGTTATCATAAGCTGATATGATGTATTTTATGTAGATAAAAAATCGACATTAGCCATTTGTCCCTTCAACACTTTATTCGTTAGACTATAAATCATTTGTTACTGATGGAGCGTGTTCACTACAATACGATTCAATGTAACCATTGATTCTGATAAAAGGTAATGGTTGTAGACATTTATTCAATATCCTAAAGTCATCAATATCACACATACAGTTGATAGGTCAGACAATAGTTCGTCTGATATAAGATGTGAAAGTAGGAGTTTTGTTTAACGTTAAGAAAATAATGAATAATCTAAACAAAACATTCCTATCAAAAAATATAGATAACGAAACAATTAAGCTCAAAGAAAAAGTTTTGCGAACTCTTCAACTAAATACAACGAAAATCACTTAAGGCCCTTAAGTCCAAGCATTACAATCCCTTCAAAGTTTTTATACTTGGGCAAAAACTGGCGAGACGAGCGTCGGTTGAGTGTCATACATTTTGATGCCACTGTTTTTGTCTTCCCTTGTTATTGCCGAAACAAAAACCGCCGTTGTTCGCTTGTCCACCGTTTTTGCGTACTTGACAAGTCACCCTTCCTCCGAACTTTAATTTGTCTTGAATAATTACATAATTACACGTCTCTCTGTGATTGTTTTATGTCGACAATGTTGTGCCGCGCGCGATTCACGAGAAAGTTACGACTACGAGTCGAGAGTTGATCCAATTTGAATTAAAAGTACCTAATTAGACGATGCTTAAGTTAACTAACTCAAAGCGTTTGTGTCCCCCTCTAAAGGAAATTACAACATAAATCTGCCTTGCAAAATTGTGTTACACCTAACTCAGTTTCAAAAAGGAAAAAGTTGGGCATTTCTATAATTGGCTCTTATCCAAATTAGCTAAGGGAGGGATCTTCTGAAATAATAACTTTTCATAATCTTAACGGTACATGTCAGGGGACGAAACAACGAAATGAACTGTCAACTTGGACGTCCAAATCCAATTATTGTTCGGCTTACAAACGCGGGGATTCAAATTAACCTACGTTGTCTTCCCTTTTTGCAGGCCATCGTCGGATTTTGCGGGGCTTAGTAGCCTTTTATTCCGTGATACTTGTGATTAAGATTCATTTTTACTTGCCCTTTTAGTTGTACAATATCAAAGCTTGTGATTGCTTTCATGGATAGACTTAACAGTTTTCTCATTTTCGTTGACGTTGTTTAAGCTATATTTATATGAAAATTTAATCACAGCAGTAATTAATACTACCTCAGTATATTTGTTTTGCTTTAATCTATTCGGTATCTTCAACGATTGTGGTAAAACAAATATTAAACTGTATTCATAGCGGCTTATAAAATAAGTTGCGTCTTACTTTAGCGGATAACTAAAGTTAGTTTGTAGCGTGAAGGTAAGATAAATAAATTGTTGGCTGTGTTCCAAGTATTTGTACCTCACATGATACTCAGTTCTGAAAAAAAATATAATATTTTAAATTTATTTTATCGCCTAACTTAGGTAGATTAGATACTATGAATATTTATTTCTGAAAATTAATTTATGCCTAGAGATAGTATTTTAGCCTCATTTAAATCGTAATTACCTCTAATAAATGTTTATTGCCTTATTTTGACAACGGCGAACATAATGACGCGTATTTGTGTAATATAAATTATTCTACTTCATTAATTAGAAGACTATCAGTCCTATTGAGTAAATAATTTGAGCTCAACCTCGCAAATTAATTAGACCACAACTCTAAGATATAATCAAAGCCTTAGTTCTGAAATCAAAGTGTTACGAACTAAAGCGTCAATCTCACTAATTGGTCCGCGTCCAGTTATCAGCTTCGTCCGTAATAGAAATGTTATCACTTCACAAACTTTAAGTTGTTACAACTTGGCTTTCAATTAGATCTTGCACGTGATTTTAATCTTTAATATCCCCTTTCCTCTTTGTTATTTTATTTTTCTCGTCTATGTGCGATTGCGGTTTTTAAAGGAATACTTGTGGAATTTTAACGCTATAGTCGAGCAGAATTCACAAGATCTTCATCAGCAATCGTAGCCGCTTCTTTGTCTGGTTCTGTTTTCATACAGATTTAAAAAATAAATAACTCGTTAATGCCATCTCTGATTTTCTGAGAATGACAAACATATTCAGCTTTGACGTCTTTCGATTAACAGGTATTGACTTATTACTTAGAGCCAAATTAAGACTACAAATTTAATGCTTGAATGTGTTAGTGACTCTACCTACTATACTTCTTAATTTGCTCGCACCTTACAGGGAAATGAATGTAAAGATATTTTAAGAGTCGTAAAAGTAAGGCTATTTACACGCAATGTTATTGCCCATTCCGTTCTTGTATCCAGTATGTGTTTAAGGGTCTATGTAGGCTTGTTAATACTTGGCGTCGGTCTTTTACCGTCGTCTAGTGAAAGTTGAGAATTTATGTAGTCTCACAGTTTGAAGGGATGAACTCTGGCAAGAGTTAACATAGAACGTTTAACAGTTACTAAAGTATTATCCGATTAGATCCACGAAGTTTTTAAATAAACTTACCAATGCTAATAATAATATACTGATAGTAACAATTATAAAAAACAATATGAAATCGTGATAACAATCTCTAGCGCATAGAACATAAACGTTAAGAAAAAATACATGGATAATGATGAAAATTCTTCCCATTTTGATATCACTTAAATTAAAAGTTCACAGCAATTTTGTACCTCCATTTAAAATTCTCTTATATTCCGTAATTTTAGTACACATTTTTTCTTGGCAGTGTCATCGTGAGGAGATACCGCGACCCAGATATCTTTGGGAACACAGCCAATCTTAATCTTAGAGTCATTTACGATAGTTTCATGCCTACAAACGAGGAAGCTAAAATGGCTAATCAATCAATCTTTAATCCCCTACTAAAGAAATCAAACTGTGGAGAGGAGCAGTGACAAATTACGCAGTAATTGCTTTGTGCTGCCGAAGACAAAGACTTCTTTTTTGCTTCGAATTGTATTCGTTCGAATAACTTGGATTCCGATTGATGAGATGTGCGAGACAAATGATGAACTGGCGTTATACGGGTCTGATTACGTTGTGTAGATATTTTTGCGCGAAGATTAATAAAAATAAAATTAGTTAATGATGTACATAGTAATACTTGACAGTAATTAGTCTAGTGGTAGAAAACGTGACTGCTGAGCATGGGATCCTGGGTTACATTCCAAAGTCGAGTAAAGTATCTGAACCATGCGGCCTTAAATATACCCACCACAAACTGAGTTTATAAAAGTGTATGTGGGTATTGAAAGCTGATTTCCATCGGATTTTAGTAGTACTAGTCCCTTGTCACTATCAAAAACAAATTAATATTATTATTGTTATCTCTTTTTTTAATAGGGGCGAGTCTATTGTCATTAATCGGTCACAAATCCTGACTCCAAACTTCTACTGTTTTTTTTTAGAATACCTCAATAACACAAGTCAACCTCGAAGCCAAGACCTCTAACGTTTAACAGGAATACTAATAAGACAGTCAAGTGAAACGGTTTTTAGTAATTACGTGCGTCTGTTGACTTACAGCCGATAGAGTTTCTTAATAAACCAACAAATTTCAACCAAAACTGTTTCCTTAAAATTTGTTTCTACAACAATAACTCAAAGAAAACGAATTGCTTAAAAATCCAAATTGTTCACAAGCGATTTATCGTCGTCCAATAATTCTTCACTAATGCAGATTTCAACTGAAATTGGAAGTGCAGCATACCTCCATTAATTCTGGCTTCGGAGTGCCAGGTGTGACTTCCAACTCCTTGGAGGTCTGTGCAATCCTTGTCGACCCCCACTCGACGAGGAAAAACGGAGATTTACGACTTGTGATACTTTGCTATAGAGCGGCCACATAGCGATGTCGATAAACTATTAAATTGAGTATCGATATTTGGAAATATTTATCTGTTAGCTATGGTCATTCTGCTCGATGTATCATGATGTTAATGTATTTGGTAGGGATGGATTGGGGAATCCTGGAAAGGTTTCCTTTTTTCAAAATGTATATGGTATGATGATTGTTAACAAAGATGAAATTGAGTTGTCGAATATTGAAATTAATCGTTATTATGATATGGGTAAAATGGAAGTTGTAAATAAACGCCTCTTATTACTGCTGAGTATGAAACATTCTTGAAATTATATTTCAGTATTAGCAGCTTTAGGTTGATTGTGCATTTAATATATTTTTTTATAAACCCACAAGTTGTTGCGATATTCAAAAAAAATACTAAAAAAGGGTACCATGGTTTTTTTGTTTCTTGGACATTAAAGTTTTTAAGAAAGAACCTTACATTTAAATACGTAGCAAGTTATCGATAAGTTTTTCGGAACTTTTTCACATCACTAAACACTTTCCGTTGGAAAAACTTGCGTTTAACGCCTTCGGATTTTTGGACTGGCTATGAGGAATGTTGATAGGGGCTCACAACCTTTCGGAGCTCAAAAACTTTCGATTGCTACGTACGACGCCAATTTAACTGCAAAAGTAGTTTTTGTGACAATTTGAACTGATGCTACGTACTTTTATTGGAAGAAGAAAGAGAATTTTCTGTGAATTGGAGGACATCCATTCACTTCATTTTAATTTTTGATCAGTGAAACTATGGCACGGCCCGTATGAATACAATATTTTTTCTATTATATCTGTGGAATGAGATCGTCATTTCACCACTTACGATCAATACTGTGCATATCAATTCTATTGAAAATATACCTACTCGGTTTCAAGTTTTATTTACTTATATTAAATTTGACCATACAAATAGCTCTGTACAGGAATCGGATTTGCGGTCCACTCAACCAATAGAAAACATTTGGCACGTGTACGATATAATCCCTTTCTATACTTAGGCATGCTGATACATTTGTTCTTCTTTGATGGTTTAACATAACAATGTGTTGATTTGGCAAATATAAAACTTTTTCTATTAATTTACATGTATTTTCAAAAATACGTCTTATAATCGGTTGAAGTAAAAGCTTATATTCAAAATAAATAAGTCTTCAATGTTAGCAGTACGTTGAATTCCTGACCTCTAAAATAACTTTATTATTCTTTTTCCATCATCATATTTTCCGTGGCCATGCTAACTACCGATATTTCCATCTTGGCAAACTTTATATACGCATCTCATCATATTGTACGACCTACATTCAAGGAGCTGAGTAATAAAGGGAAAATCCATCGCCTTCGTGAGAGACCGAGAGACTGTAGACATTATTTTTAGACGCAATACTTTTTTGCAAAAACTTTTATGATTTTGCTATGTGAAGTGTGCTCATTTTATTGCTGGATTATCTGTCGAGAGTCAATATATTGTCATGAATTCAATATAGAAGGTGGCATAGTTGTATGAGAAATGAGAAAAAATATCATTTATTCTACAACTTTAAATACCATAAAGTTTACATATTTTTCTTATTTAATTTCTCTGACAACATTACCCTTAAAGCTGTAACACAATAATGTGCTTAACTGCAGAATATTTGGCTACACAGTCAGGGTTACCATTGATATGTCCAGTTTTTTACAAGGCCTAAAGATGTCAAACGATCATCAAATTTTAAAATTAAGTAAAGTTAAAATGTCCAACTTATAATGATTTTGAGTCTTTGCTACTTTTGTACCTAGCAACACTACACACAGTGGTACCAACCCAGACGATATTAACAGCAAAGTACTACCACCATTAACAAAAAAAAATACAAAGGCACTAAAAGCACAGTTTACCAGATAATTTGACGCCAGATACATCGTTCGACAGAACAGTGGGTCGCAAATCATGCGCACTTCCGTTCGACGCATGCGCAAATTGCAGATAGTACGAACAAACAATATGGTGTTTATGGTTTAAGATCGTACAATGTGTGCAGTTACTTAGTAATGTATTGTAGAAAACGCTGAATGTGGGCTGTGAGTTAGAACCTTACCTACCTATTTTATACCTTACCTATTGTAATACATTCGCGGACGCGTATTAACTCTGAACGAGTGATACCGCAGTGCCTTAAGACAAAAGTCTTTAACCAGTGTGTGTTACCAGTGATGACCTATGGCACAGAGACGTGGTCTCTCACTATGGGCCTCATAAGAAAGCTCAAGGTCACTCAGCGAGCTATGGAGAGAGCTATGCTTGGCATTTCTCTACGCGACCAAATCAGGAATGAGGAGATCCGTAGAAGAACGAAAGTTGTCGACATAGCTCAAAGGATAAGCATGCTTAAGTGGCAGTGGGCGGGGCACATAGCTCGTAGAACTGATGGCCGTTGGGGCAAAAAGGTTCTCGAGTGGAGACCACGCACCGGAAAACGCAGTGTCGGACAGTGTGATATGACCATTGGACTGCGAAGTCAAATGTCTCGAGATCGAATCGAAGGCACGCCTATGACTTTTCGAAGTTATGTCCGTAAACGATGAAGGAAAACATCGTGAGGAAACCTGCATGCTTGAGAGATTTTCTCAATGGCGTGTGAAGTCTGCCAACCCGTAATAGTCCAGCTTGGTGGACTACAGCCTAAAACCTAAAACATATATAATTATGTCAAAACCACTAAGCTATATCTATACATGTAAGCTATCTTTATTAATATAATTTTATTACTTATTACTTTAAATGTACAAAAGATTTATCATTGCCCGTATACTCGACCATACTCGACCCATAAATTCGACTTCGAAATCCAAGAAGAACCCAAAAGCGCCCCCTACTGAAATTTACGAGCAATTCAAGCGACTTGTTTTTGCCACATAACCGACCAGCGATTTAAACTGGGAAATCTGTAGGCTTGTTTCGGGGTAAAAACTTTACGTTGTGCTTCGTGTGTCCCAAGTTATGGGTGATGGGAGATTTTTTGTCATTTTTTACTATTTCAATATTGCGTTGACCCATATTTTTTCTACAAGGACAGAAGCAGAATAAGTATAAACAGCTAGCATACTTCTTTTAAAAAGCTCAATAAAGTAAAACAAAACAATACCAATTTATTTGTTTTTTTTAATAGCGCCTCGGGTTTTGTCGGGTATGTTAATCAAACAATTGGTGCGGCAACTTTGAATTTTAATTAAATAAGTAATAAGTTTAATTGAACAGGTTTTTATTATTTCTCAGATCGCTATGCTCTTGTTTACTTAAACATATTTGTTTTTATTTCTAAGATCGCCATTCTCTTAAGACGTGGACTATACGCACTTGGTCTCTTTTTCAATTCTGTTCCCTAAAGTTTTCGCGTTGGTGTGAATTATTACCATCGTAATGAGAGGACAATCATCTGTTTTAAACTCAAGTGTGTATTCAGTAAACGTATTATCTTTTAAAACTAATCATTCTGAATGTCTCTGTTTGGATTTTAAAAGTAATAAAACCTTTCAAGTTTTTTTTAAATGAACGATGTAGTTTCGTAAAAGAAGTTCGTAATAAAAAGAAGATGGATTGCTTATATCAGTAATTAATGATAAAATATTTAGACAACTAAGAGCTAATTTAGGTGTGGCTATTTTGTGACAAATGCAGATCCAATTATTTATACCAACATTGGAATTCTGCCACAAAAAAAAAACATACCGTGACAATCTACTTTTTACATCGCACGAGACATGAACATACAAAATAAGTCATCTCACACCAACGAAATACAATCAAAGCGTGGAAATCAGAATACAAATAGAGACTACTATTGTCCCTAATCTCACTTTTTTTTCTCTAGACGAAATCACGAACTCGATCAGGAACGTACGTGCGTTGAAAATTTGTGACCGAGTTAACAGGCGATGTGCTTGACGACGTAATCAAGAACGGACTTTGAACTTCGAAATGGTAGTTTTTATCAATCCCATGTTGATATTTCTCACGAACAAAAACATCGTTTTCATTAAATTTTTTTTAGAAAGGATTAGCGCGTGCTTTCGAGTTCCAACTGAATTTGAGATCACGATCAAGTTTTTTGGTAGCGCTTAATGGCCCAGTGGTTCAACTGGATGGTGTTTAGGCAAAAAATAAGGAATGATGAATTTGCCTTAATCCTAAATCAGCAGCAGTATTTGAGTTTGCCGGTCCTAATTTTTTGTTAGACTACAGCATGGTAAATTGAGCAAAACCTAGGTATGAGAAAAAGGTTATTATAAAGTGGAACGTGATAAATGGTCTTTTAAATAATCGGTAGTATAAAAAGATTTTAAATACAAATAGTAATAAAGTTAAGATAGACTGAAGGCTAACGGTCTATCAGACAAGTTTGAACACCATTCCTTGCTTCTTAAAATAAACTCTTTCAAAGATGGTTACAAATATTTAGTTCATTTTCGAAGCATACTATCACGCCTTTATTCCCCGAAGGGTTAGGCAGAGGTGCACTTAATGTACATCCACAGTTCGTCCGGTATGTTAAGTTCCCATGGCAATAGGTAGAGAGCCTATTGCCATTCACCAAACTCCGAGTTGCTACTGAGAATTTTATAGAAAAACACAATAACACTTTGCTCGAATCCAAGACCTCATGTTCCCAAGTTCATTTTCTTATTTGCACGGTAATTACTAACGTTACTTTCTTAATTAAAATTTACGTTTTAGATATGTCATTGAAGCATTAAAATTATGGGAAATTTATCTAAAATGCTCTGCGAGTGATCTTTTATACGTCTTACACCGCCCGTGCCTTAACGAGCATTAATTAAAATTTACAAATTAATAATGTAAACATCACCTGTGTATCTAATTAACCCAATTTCGTGATATAAATTTTCACAGAGAAATAATTATACTAAGGTTCTTTTGTGCAATAAATTATTTCCTTGAAAGGGAAATACGAATTTGGTATTTAATTAATACACCTGTAATTTATGTGCATTCATTGTAACTCGCAAAAAGTTTTCCCGATGTGGTGTAGCAAACGTTTATAATTAATTGTGCTCATTTAAAACAGTCCTAATTGTTGTCGTAGGTATTACTTTATTGTTTGTCCTCCCAAAATTATTTTGAATGTCTGAATTTAGCTTAAAAAGGTAGTCTTTCTTCGATTTCTAAGTGTATTTCTTAAATGCACAAGTTCAAATAAAAAATACAAGTACAATATGAATACCTCACTAATCTAGTGGTCCTAAGCGCGACTGCTACGCTAGAGGTCCTGGGTTCGATCCCCAGGTCGAGCAGTGTTATTGGGTTTTTTCAATGAAATACCCAGTAGCAGCTCGGAGTCTAGATTTGTGCCTGGTTAATGGCAATAGGCTCGCCCCCTATTACATGGGACCTAAACATGCCGGCGAAATGTGGGTGTACATTAGTACACCTCTGCCTAACGCTTCGGGGAATACAGGCGTGATGGTATGTTATGTTATGTTAAGTACAATATAATTATATTATACAGTAGTGCACCATCAATTTCTTTCTCTACGTCACCCTCAGGTTGACTGGTAAAAAATACCTTAGGCATTAACTCCGCCTTTGTACTGATACATAAAGGATTAAATAAATAAATAATAAAGGCATAATTAATACTCTTTAATAAAATTAATTCTAATTTTAATCACTATAAAAAATATGTCCCCAATCATAGAAAATTACCCCACTATGCAGTTATAATTATCACATATATTAGTACAAGCTCGCACAAAAGCGTTCGATACGCTTTTTGTTCATTTTCTTATATCAAAGGCTGAGTATTGTCTTTTATTTCATTACAATGTGTCATACTGTCCTGCATTCTAAAATAAACGACTTGATTTGTCTCAGTCTGTGGGCGGCAATATGTCGATTATCCGCGTTATTTAGTGTGTTTTCAGATAAAATATATTGGAACCATAACTTAAAGCGATTTAGAAACAGTAACATTATTAGAATATTGTGAATATGCTGGCTTAAATTGTTTTTAAATGGAAAGATACGCAGCGAACTATTATTAATAATAATATGTGAATGTTAAGCATTCTTACATTCCTAACTGATGCCTTTAACAAACTGAGTTGAAAAATTGGGAAACCTTTATAAAGTTCTACATAATAATGGGCCTGATTTCGTTTTCACTTTTTCTAATGATACGAAACGAAAAGAAACTTTTTTTTTTAGTTTAAAATAATTATATTATAGACTTGAGAGATTGTTTACCAAACCTAGTAACAATAAAGTAATTATTTTCAAATATTATTACTCGACTGAAATATATTTTTATTGGTGACGAAAAACATGTATTTATTTAAAATAGGACACCTAAACAAACATTTTCCAATAAAATCGTTAAAGTAGATAGCTACTCAAAGCAAAAACTGGTGTCTGAATAAATCATTAACTTTTTGCACTGTAACAAAAAAAGCCGTCAATCCCGATCCGATACCAATTACGGGTATTAAAATGTGCAACCAATTTACTTACAGGACTGCGAAGTCAACGATAAATTAAAGGGCTGTAACTAAAATAGGGCTTGGGGCGCCAATTCCTTTTTCTATAAATATGAACGCTTGACTCTTGTTTTTGCATCGTTTGTTTCAAACCTTGTTAACATATTCGCTGTTTATTTGTACTCAGAACAATAAATTTGTTGCTATCTGTACAATGGGAACCATTGGTATGTGAAAGCAAAATTGTAGCTTATAGTTTCGTGATTTCTATTGGCAGTTTTTTTTTCTACACCTTTGAAGGTTCAGAGCAGTGTGAAATTATTCTAGACTTCGTTACGGGACCCACAGTGTTTTGGACAACCATGAATATGAGGAATTCATGTGATAAACTGTTACAAAAACTAAAAACTGATACCTATTAGTTCCAGTACCTACCACTATTTTAATTTGTAGGCTTTCTTTTTTTGAGATTTCGGGATAGATTGCTATTTCGTTGTTATGAGATTGTAAAGATCACCAGAATTAAATTTCACCAATCATAATTTCGGCCACCTAGACTGATTTGTAATAAAAATGCTCGCATCTACTACTTACGACGCGCGACGCGACGTTACGCCACTCCAAACTTGCACAGTGCGCCGAACGAGAACCTGGCTGGACAAAAACACCACTAGACTATTTTCATTCATGTTTATATCCCAGGACTCCCCGGCGACTCGCTGAGTTTTATTGACAACATAAATACTAGTGGTAGTGCAGCGAATGTGTAGAATAGACAATATTTAGTTAGGTAAAGTGAATTTGCATGTAGTTATTTCGGATAGTCGAGTGTGGCTTTTTTGGTATTCAGTTTTTTTTAAATATAGTGAGTAGAATGTTTTTAAAGTTCTAAATATAAATAATTGTGAAAACAATCGAAATACCGCTTTATTTAGCTTTAATCAAAGTATTTATACACTTCAAACCTTAATATACTCTAACACTTGTAATTCACCTGAGTTAGGCAGAGGTGTATTGATTTGTGTTACACCAACGTTTGTCAGTTCAGGTCCTACTTAATAGGGACATTGCGCAAATAAACAAGAAGGTACGCACGGCTACACATCAAGCTACATAAAACCAGTATAGGCTGGCCTTGGATTGTGCGGAAAACCTTTGATATGGGAGGTCAGGCTACACTGGTTTTATATAGCTTGATATGTAGCCGTGTGTACCTACGAAACGTTTCTTTTTTATCCTACAAGGAGTTTGAGAACCCCTATATTTCATTTATAATTATTACTAGCTTTCCGCCCACGGCTTGGCCCGCGTGGTTTATTGGCTTTTCTATACTAAAATATGTATGTATTATACATATAAACCTTCCTCTTGAATCACTCTATCTATTAAAAAAAACCACATCAAAATCCGTTGCGTAGTTTCAAATATTTAAGCATACAAAGGGACATAGGGACAGAGAAAGTGACTTTGTTTTATACTATTGTTACGCCGAGTAACTAATAGAAAAACGTGGATAGGCCACGAAGGTTCTAGATCCGTCATAGAAGCACGTCGAAACACAAAAGAATGTACCCGACTGCACCGCGCGCAAATAATAACCGTTCAAGGCCAAGGTCACGGGTCAACGCCCGGAAACAATAGGCGGTTAGGTACCTACACGATTCTTATCGACTAATCACGACCATTCGACTCTGGAATCTTCATTGCGCGTATAAATACCGGTCGTGAGGGCTAGGCAGAGTAGTCTTGTGTTGGAAGCGAACAAGTGAAGATCGAAGTGAGTTAACAAGTGATTAATTGTGCGATATTGTTGAGTGTAGTGTACAACTATAGTGACGTTGTGGTGATTTATTGTTGTGTTTTAGTGTATTTAATTAAAGTGTTTGTTTGTTTATTGGTAAATTGGTGTTAATTAATTTATCCCGAACCCCAGCTCGTAACAATTTGGTGTCAGAAGTGGGATAAATATGCCAGTTTTACCAAAGGACGATACGGAAGGTATTCGTACCAGAAGTCAGCGACAGCAGGAGCTGGACCAGAGACGTTTTGGAGAGTCTCCACCACAACCTTTGGTCCGTCAGCAACCGCTGGAAGAACCAGCCGCTGGACAATCTAGAGCTGCTCCTGCACCAGCACCTGATATGGCGGCCTTGATGGTAATCCTGCAAGAGCAGGCACGCCGTCAGGAGGAGCAGGCTCGCCAACTGCGGGAGCAGCTGCAGCAGGATAAGGAGGAGCAGGCCCGCCGGCAGGAGGAGCAGGCCCGTCGGCAGGAGGAGCAAACGCGACAATTGCAGGAGCAGATACAGAGTGCTAAAAATGACCAAATGCTCCTTATGAAGGACATTCACGCCACATTTAGCAAGGAGCTCAAGGTTGTGAAAGATCAGGTTGAGCTACATGATTGTTGGATTTCCGAAGCCAAAGTTGAGATGGCCGATATGAAAAAGGCTTTAGGCGATATAAAGGCAGGAAACGGAATTGTGGCTCCTGTGGTTGCGGCTCCCATGACCACCTCACTACGTGGGTTTAAAGTGCCACCTTTTGATGGAACCTCATCATGGTCAGCTTACAGGATCCAGTTTGAAGCTTTTATGAATTCAAATGGATGGGATAAAGGACAGGCAAAGACGGCACTCACCTTAAGCCTTCGTGACCAGGCTTTATCAGTTCTGGAAGCCCTTGGTAAGGACATGACCTACGATCAGCTGCTGGAGGCATTGGACTCGAGGTACGGCGACGCTCACCTTGAATACGTCTTTCGTGCCCAGTTGAAGGACCGCGTACAGCGTAGCGCCGAAACGTTGCAGCAATGGGCCGTGGAAGTCGAAAAGATGGTCAGAAAAGCCTATCAGTCCACACCTGCGCAAATCGACGGAAATCTGGTCCAGGCGTTTGTTGATGGAATTCGCGACCTGGAAGTCAGAGCCGCTGTGAGACTCGGGCACCACAAGAGTCTAAAAGACGCCTTGGCCCATGCCTTAGAAGTGGAGGCAGTCAGACAGGACCATCGGGCCCACCGTATCCGGGAGGTCGTGCTGCCTACATGTCACCTCTGCGGGGAAAAGGGTCACTTCCAGGCGGGTTGCCCAAAGCGCGGCGAGGGTCGAAGAAATGGTGTTGCATCACCTAGATGCTACATTTGTGGAGAAAAGGGCCACCTCCGAGCTAATTGCCCTAAGGGAACCTCGTGGCGCGAAAAGAGTCAGGGCGATAAATTAAGGGTGGTGGATACCACCGCCGAGGAGCAGCAGGGAAACGAGTGAAAGCCAGGACTGCGGGGCGGGTGCTGGCTGGTGTGGAGGGAGCCCCAAGAATTTCGATTTCGCAAGCCCATGATGGGAACAGCCTGATCATCAGAGGCGAAGTCAACAGAACACCCTGTAAGCTGACACTAGATACTGGAGCTTCTCGCACGGTCGTGAATTCTCAGGTGGCACGTCGGGTTCTTGGGGACTGCATCAGTGACCGTGATTGTATACAACTGGTAACAGCTACTGGTCAGCACATACCCGTCCGAGGCGAGAAGGAGATGGAATTGAAACTTGGCAACAGATTATATCGGCATAATGTCATCGTAGCTGACATAGTAGATGATTGCATCTTAGGATTGGACTTTATGAGAAAGCATTGTTGTGAGATTGATGTGAATCAGGGAGTATTGAAGTGCGGTTCAGAAGAAGTGTTTATGGAAGGTGCAACACCAGGGAATGTGTTCTGTCTGAAGAAAATTGTTCTTGCCCCTAGGTCGGAAACTGTCGTCCCTGTCACTCTTACAAAGAATGCTGATGCTGATCAGAAAAATCGATGCGTTCTCATAGAAAGGGTGGACGATGATTTCCCATGGAAGATGGCACGAACGTTGGTAAGGGCTACCAATGTTACAGCAGTACGCATATTGAACCCAAGCGATAAGGAGCAAGTTATCAAGAAGGGCACATTGATGGGTACTTGTGAAGAAGTAGCCTGGATGCGACGATGCAATGATCAGTGTACTGGCAAGATTTTGCAAAATCCAAAGTTTAACGTGGCAACGCTCTTAGAAGACTGTCGGAATGATTTGTCTGAAGAGGAAACAAACAAGGCCAAGAAGATGTTGTTCCAGTACGCTGACATTTTCTCTTCAAATGACGCGGACATAGGAAAGACTGGATTGGTTCAACACAAGATTAATACTGGCAATGAGATACCAATTCGTCAGCGACCCAGGAGGCTACCAGTTGCACGTGAGAAGGAAGTGGAGACCATGATTGAGGGAATGGTGAAGGATGGTGTAATAGAGCCTTCGTCTAGTCCGTGGTGTTCTCCTGTGGTGCTGGTGAAAAAGAAAGATGGCAGTATGCGCTTTTGTGTTGACTATCGACGACTGAATGATGTCACGAAGAAGGACAGCTACCCATTGCCAAGGATTGATGACACTCTAGACACGCTGACCGGAATGAAATGGTTTACCACCCTGGACCTAAAAAGTGGCTACTGGCAAGTGGAAATAGACCCAAAAGACAAGGAGAAGACTGCATTCTCTACAGGAAAGGGTCTGTGGCAGTTTAAAGTCATGCCGTTTGGACTATGCAACGCTCCTGCCACGTTCGAGAGACTCATGGAATTAGTGCTCACTGGCCTAATTGGAGATGCGTGCTTGGTCTATTTGGATGACATCATCATTGTGGGCCGTACGTTTGATGAACACCTTAAAAACCTGGAACGTGTGCTATCGAAAATTCAAGGAGCCAATCTAAAGTTGAGTCCGAAAAAGTGCTCATTTTTCAAACACCAAGTAAGTTTTTTGGGACACGTAGTTTCTGAAAAGGGTGTTGAAACGGATCCAGAGAAGATAGTTGCTGTCAAAGACTGGCCAGTTCCAAAAGATAAGACGCAAGTCAGAGCGTTTTTGGGCTTGTGCTCCTACTATCGACGGTTTGTGAAGAATTTTTCGGACATTGCGAAGCCTTTACACAAACTGACTGAGGAAAAATCGCAGTTCCGCTGGGATGCAAACTGTCAAAGTGCTTTCCAGGAGTTAAAGGAACGTCTTTGCAATACCCCTATCCTGGGCTACCCTGATACCGAAAATGATTTCATCGTGGACACCGACGCGAGTAATACAGGAATTGGTGGCGTCTTGTCACAGCGAAAAGGTGATCAGGAGGTTGTGATAGCCTACTTCAGCAAATCGTTGTCAAAACCAGAAAGGAACTACTGCGTCACAAGGAGAGAACTGCTTGCAATAGTTAAGACATTGCAACATTTTAGCAAGTACTTATTGGGACGGAAATTTCATCTGCGAACTGACCATGCTGCTCTGAAGTGGCTATTACAGTTTAAAAACCCGGAGGGGCAAGTAGCAAGGTGGATTGAGCTACTACAGGAATTCGACTTCATAATTGAACATCGCAGTGGCAGATCTCACGGTAATGCCGATGCGTTATCTCGAAGACCTTGTCCGGAAATGTGTAAACACTGTGTCAGACAAGAAGCCAAGGAAGCAGTTCCTGTGAGGATGCTGAAAACAGACCTGAGTGATGAATGGAAGGAAACCTTACAGAAAGCTCAGGAAATTGACACGGATATTAAACCGATTCTTGAGCGGATGAAAGCTGGTGCCTCTAAACCATCATGGAGTGATGTTGCGGCATTAAGCACTGTCACGAAAAGTTATTGGGCTCAATGGGACAGTTTATTGATACAGAACGGTGTCTTGTGCCGTAAATGGGAAAATGCTAAAGGGGACAAGTGTCACCTACAGATGGTAGTCCCTAAAGCAAAGGTACCAGATGTCCTGCGACTGTACCATGACGGATGTTCAGGAGGTCACCTAGGAGTCAAAAGAACTTTGTTGAAGATTCGAGAGCGATTCTACTGGATCCACTGTCGGGATGACGTTGAAGACTGGTGTCGTAAATGCACTAGTTGTGCTGCTGTAAAAGGGCCGCATACGCGCAGCAGGGGTGCATTGAAAGTCTACAACGTTGGTGCACCCTGGGAACGAATAGCTTTAGACGTTGCAGGACCGTTTCCGGAAAGTGAAAGTGGGAACAAGTATTTCATGGTTGTGATGGATTACTTTACCAAGTGGCCGGAAGTGTTCGCCATTCCTAATCAAGAAGCTTCGACAGTCGCAGATAAGTTGGTTCACGAAGTCTTCTGTCGATTTGGAGTACCCTTAGAGATTCACAGTGACCAAGGAAGAAATTTCGAATCTCAAATATTCCAGGAGACATGTCGTGTAATGGGTACTCATAAAACTAGGACCACCTCTTACCATCCGCAATCTGATGGAATGGTTGAACGATTCAATCAGACCTTAGAAAGGTATTTGGCAAAAGTCGTGGGAAACAGGCAAAGGGATTGGGACAAGCACATCCAGCCGTTCCTTCTATCGTATCGGAGTGCAGTCCATGAGAGTACGACGGTAACGCCAGCCTTTGCGAACTTTGGAAGAGAATTACGGTTGCCTGCGGATCTACTTACCGGTATTCCTCCTGACACTCCCCGCTGTGTGACTGATTATGCGAACGACTTACGCACCAGAATGGATGACATATATGAGCATGTCAGAGAATCAGGCCAACAAACGTCCGAGAGAATGAAGACTCGCTACGACCGCAAAATGAACAACAAGGGCTTCGACCAAGGTTCACTAGTGTGGCTACATAACCCAGTGCGCAGCAAAGGAAAGTCACCTAAGTTACAAGCAAAATGGGACGGTCCTTACAGAGTCGTGACTAAGATTAACGATGTCACCTACCGGATACAAAAAGGACCAAGAGGTGCTCCGAAGATCGTTCATGTGGATCGTTTAGCGCGGTATCATGGATCTAATGATGCTCGGGACGAGCATGTCTTAGGAGGGGGCAGTGTTACGCCGAGTAACTAATAGAAAAACGTGGATAGGCCACGAAGGTTCTAGATCCGTCATAGAAGCACGTCGAAACACAAAAGAATGTACCCGACTGCACCGCGCGCAAATAATAACCGTTCAAGGCCAAGGTCACGGGTCAACGCCCGGAAACAATAGGCGGTTAGGTACCTACACGATTCTTATCGACTAATCACGACCATTCGACTCTGGAATCTTCATTGCGCGTATAAATACCGGTCGTGAGGGCTAGGCAGAGTAGTCTTGTGTTGGAAGCGAACAAGTGAAGATCGAAGTGAGTTAACAAGTGATTAATTGTGCGATATTGTTGAGTGTAGTGTACAACTATAGTGACGTTGTGGTGATTTATTGTTGTGTTTTAGTGTATTTAATTAAAGTGTTTGTTTGTTTATTGGTAAATTGGTGTTAATTAATTTATCCCGAACCCCAGCTCGTAACACTATGTAGTGATGATAATATACATACACCCTATTAAATCCGCAACCAGAAAAATAGATAGTTCCTCTCGAGGCGTTATCGTTTGCTATAAAGAAAGGAGTTCGAAAAATCGAAAACAATTAGAACTAAAGACCTCCCCAGCACGTGTGTCCACGGAAAGCTAATCAGGAAAATGCAGACCAATTCAGGAAATGCATTCACGTTTCGAATTTCGGCAGCGCCACTCGAATCGAACCACGTACGGGCAATTATGACAACTGGCGTAGAAGTTTCAAAGGCATACTTACCATACGTTGCATGGTAATGACGTATTTGCATATAACTTTACTTAACTTTGTATTTCGCAGGGGAATTTATGTTAATTTGTATTGTCTTATTACTGTAATTAATGGATTTTGTATGGGAGTTATAAATTGTATCTATGCGAGATATCGCATAGGAATGCCATATTGAAATGTCACAAGTTTCCTTTAATTTTTTAAATAAAAGTGCTTTGTCATAAAGTTGATAAATTATTACGTATAAATCTTTCCGTACTAAACTTTGTGCGTAGCGGAATGTGCCTTGCGCATAGTTTTGTATACGCCGATAGAATATTACTAAATCTAGCATTAATACATTTTATATCATCCAATGGGTTTATCTGACAGTTATTTTCTGAATATTATGCTGTTGTATAAAGTAAGTCATTGTGATAACATCTGGTACCTACTTGAAAGTGTGTGAAGTGTGCCAATCCACACTACGCCAATGTGTTGGACTAGTCATCATCCTTCGAATATAAAGGAAGACTATGTCTTATAGTGTAAACATATGGCTGTAATTATCATTATCACGGTCAACTAAAGTAATTAGCTAAATTAGGAACCTATTATGGGACGCAAAAAAAAACATACTACGCAAAAAACCCACAGTATACCATATCAGGCTTGTATCGCGTGGAGTTAAAAAAACTACTGAGAATTTCATAGAAATCCTAATAACACTGCTTGACCCGGAGACTACGACCATTGATGCAGTTATTCAAATTATAAAATATTATCCCTAACCTAGTCCCTCGAACATTCTCAATTTGAATACTGCCTCACATTTCCCGTAGCGTATACTAAATATATTACACGAACATTCAATCGTATCTTATTAGCATTGCGATATCGGGTAGCTTCTCAAGTCTGCGATCACGTGCGGGATTCCTTGTAAATTGGCGACGTTTGACTCTTAATTAAGTTGCATCGGTTTTTAGAGCGGCATTGCACGCACGCAACGGGTGAAGGGGTCTATCCATCTACGTATTTAGATGGGAGGTGCCTCGTTAGATGACATTTTAAGTTTACTATTAGTTTTTTTAAACATAACCTGTTTAATCCGTTCTTGTTCGCGGTGTCAATTGCATAAAGGATTTTTTGAGATCTGAGTATAATCTATCTTTATATCAAAATTGTTTCAGTGATTTAGGCGTGTAAACCTAATAAATAAATAGTTATAGTAACGTTCGCATTTGTAATATTGGTGTGATCTTATGAAAACGAGCTTTGATATGAGGAAATTAAAATATTATGAATTTTGTAATTGAAAGTATTATGAATATATGAATGAGAGTAAATTTTCTTTAATAATAAAATTACTCTATAATAAGATTTTCGTTAATAACTCCTAATGATGAGGTAGGTAGAGATGCTGCATTTAAATAGTTTTGCGTAGGTTTTTAATTCACACGCAGTAAAGACGATATTCAAACTATATTTTGTTAAGAGCCAACTCTGAAGTCCGTAGTCTGAAATCCGAAGTCGTTACTCCAAAGCTCTAGATCACGTACGTCTAAGTCCTTATAAATTGGCGACGTTCAAGACTTAATTAAGTCTCTTGAGTTTTTAGTCTGTCGCCGCAGTACCGCCATGTTGGCAACTAGAGAGACCCGTCCGTGTGTCGTCACTTCCTTTATGTTATAGATTGATATTTATTTAAATGTATCTACGGTAGGTGATTTTAATTTTGATTGGGCTTCGATACACATTTTTGTTTTATAATTTAAGTAATTGTGTATGCAATAAAATAATATAGGTACACACAGAAGCATTTAAAATAGTATCCGATAAGTTTTTAAAGAAAATTCTTCTTCTTCTTCTTCTTCGTAATTGGCTGATCTGTGGATTTTGTGAAGATTAAATAAAATTATTCCTTATTTTATTAAATCACACCTATCAATAACACATAATATATTAAATTTAAATAAAATCTATACAACTCTGAAATATTATGTACAAATTTCACTTTACAAAACATATGTTCTAAAATCCAAGCTTTAAAACGACGCTATGTTTTTCCATGACATATTTGAAAAAAATATGGAATATTTAATTTTTTGTTTGGATTTATAGGATTTTGAATAACGTTTAGAATTAATAAGAAAGTGAATATCATCCATTCATTGAAATGATCTAAAAATCAAACTGAAATTAATTAAAATAGCGTCATTGAATTCTCAACCCACGCACTGCCACACGCGCGGAAAATTGCTCCACTTACTTGATTTACTACTCCACGTCTTAATAAACAACGTTAATAGAGCAGTATTTATTATCATAAATAGCTCCTTTAGGACTTGGTGACTGGAAACAGAAAATATCGGATACTTTTTAACCCATTTACGTATACACTTTTTTTAATGATAAATTATTGTACAAAGTGGTCCAATTTTAGTAAACCCTTTTTTATTGGATGGCCTATACCTCAAAATTGGTCCCATTCAAATTTGAAAAAGAATCCATCCCTAAAGAAAAGAAGGGGAGGATTGATTTTTTTCATTTAGCAAAATTTCACCTGTGAACCTGATGTTCTGTGATTCTGATGACAGTACAACAGAATGGAAACCTGGAGTTTATCTGATGGTGGAGTTGAGGGAACTCTTTAACGGCTGACGGAAGCTACTTCATGTTTGAAAAATTTTATAATATTGTTACAATAATTCTACAAAACTAAAAATTTCCATCCACTTAATAAAATATCTGCTTCAAATAAATCAGCAACGTTTTCTTTACAAAAAGTCCCTTCACACTCTCAAATGCACAATAACTTACCTTTAAACACAACATCTTCAAGTCACGAACAATGCTCGCAGCTATAAATAAAAGAATTTCCGTAGAAATATAAAAACTGGAAAGATACCAATATATTTGGCGCACGCCGCCCCGGCCCTCAAACAAAACGGTGAACTCAATATGCGCGTCGAATTGTTGCCAAGAACCCCCCAAGATGGGGGTATGTTAGGTTCGTAACGAATGCCGAACCTTGGCAAGCGTATCTTGGCAAATGCTTGGCAGTAACAGATATGTACTCGACTGACAACAATTGGAATGTTCACCCTATTTTGAATAAGAGAAATTAGGTTAACAGGGTATGTTCTTATTTGAACGTGTTTATGTTAAGAAGGGTATATTGTGTTGTTTTTGATTCTTTGTTTTTATGAATGGCTTACGCGGGGGCAATTTTGTGGTTCATTAGATCGTATTGATGATTTTCTTTTCTGATATTCGTATTGAGATTGGATATTAAGTATCCCGCTTTATTGATCTGATTATCTTCGTTATTATTGCTTTTGTTTATAAAATTAATAGTCAAATGTTTTATTTCAATAAGACCATTGCTACAGGTACTTTTGTAATGTCAAAGACTAGCTGCATGATTCCGCACAGGTAGTGGGTCTTTTGGATAAATTAACAAAAAAGTTAAACCGCCTTCAAAAAATAATAAAATAATTTTGTCTAAAACAGTTTGGGAAGTCGGTGACTTCTATTTGAGTGGGTCTTTTGTTTTCGCCACCGAATTCCCAAACTGTTTTAGACAAAATTATTTTATTATTTTATTTTGTAATTTTTAGTGGAAAGTTTTGTTTAGAAGTACTTGTTAGCCAACTAAACGCACTGCTCCAATAAGACAGCGATGTTTCCGAGTAAAAGATAATATCATCAATGTAAACAATTTTTAGATTATTGTTGATATTTTCAAAACTGCTCAACCGATTTCGATAAAATTTGAACGGGACCACCTCTGAAGTATGACCTACCAAACAAAAAAAACAATAATTAAAATCGGTCCACAATTGGCGGAGATATCGCGTAACAAACATACAAGAAAAAAACATACAGACGAATTGAGAACCTCCTCCTTTTTGAAGTCGGTTGAAAACGACAAAAGACTCCATAGATACTCCTTTTAAAAATAAATGTTTACAATATTTAAGTACTGCTTAAAATTTCGTTCTCACACTTTTCGCTACAGTATTAGAATTTAGTCTATGTTAGTACAGGATCTTCTGCATTCAAAAGCTGTAAATTCTTCAAATAGACTTTTATTTTATTCAAACCTGAGGTGTTTGTCACGTAGTTGAATCTACATAACGTTAGTTGCACAAATAAAGGTTCTTTTATGTAGGCCAAAAATATATCTTAAGATGCTTGTGCAAAATCCAATATAATCATCGCAAAAATGCTATGAATTTAAAAAATGCTAGTAAATTACTAGAATATACTTAACTATCTTTTCCATGTTTTTCCATATTATATGAAATTACCGCTAGAGACCATCCGTCATTGGTACATGGTACATAAGTCCTCAGTTTGTAAGCAGATAATTATGCGAAATACTTAAATCAATATGGTTTCGCTTCTGAAGAAGACATGAAGCCAGCAATATCGGACCCTGCCCGAGTAAAAACAATTTTAAAATGAGCATCTGGCGCACTCCGGGCTTGTAAGTCACCAACCAACTTACTTACTGTGTAAACCATATAGGTGCAGAGCCTGTAGACATCTTGACCAAAGTAAGAAGGAGATGGCTAGCACACTATAGTGTGACACTTCTTACTACGCAGGACTTGCCGTCTCTTTTATTCATTAAGGATAATTTGTCCGCTATAGTTCATTATGATAGATACAGACTTACTAAAATCATATTGTGTTTCTCCTTATACTGCCATAGCCAAAGTGCTTGCGATTATATTCAATTCAATTCAATTCTTTATTGCGTTCCATAATGTAGGTATACAGGTGGTCAACTTATCTATTGGAACAATTATGGACCCTGTCGGGCACAGCAGCTTAGGTAGGAGAGAGGAAGGAACTGATAATAATTTATGTAATTAAGAATTTTTTAATTTTATTTTTTAATTTAATTTTGTTTTATTTTATATTATTTGCCACCATCCTGAATTATCTTCTTCCAATTTCCCTTAACACAATTCACATTCTTACCAATTTCTCTACACAAATGAATTCCTACAATCGCCGACGTAAGACGAGGTTTTAGTCTGGTCAGTATGTAAGTAAACCGGCATAATCCCACTGAACAACGCAACAAATCCCACTAAACATCAATAACTACTATTAACACAGCGTTAACTGACCAAGGAATCACACAAGCCGACGTTTTAGTCTCTTGAGAGTTTTGTTCCATTGTTGGATGACGGATGATTGTTTATATGCGATCATAAATTTCTCTATTCGTACACTGTCAAAAATTAAAGTCTCTATAAAAAATGACACAATTAAAAAATCTTTCAGACATGCTTTCTTTACTGTGTGTTTTCAAGCGAGTAATAATTAAATTACGTTGCACATGATAATTGATAATGTTGGAATAACGTGCCTTGTTCCTTAATTTTCGACATAGTATAAGTACTTGCTATAATTTGAATCACACACTAATTAAATATGTACGTGATTTAAGCAAAATTTCAGTATTTTCACGGCCTATTATCGAAAGACATCTCACGAATGAATTGAATCATTAATCGAGTTTAGAGTGATTGATTAAATACAACACAATGAGCTTTAGTTGTGATGTATTTTGGCACAATATTGTTGACGTTTTCTCCCACAATATAAGAGTGTTTACAAAGTACCTAATAAGTTAACCTATTAAACGCCTCCGGGCACCTACAGTTGTAACTAAGTTGCGTATAAACAATATTTCAACGTTGCCCATCATTTTTGTGCCTTAATTTTACCGCACGCATCAGGCATGTAACTTGCAACTTGCGTGTAAATAGGTCTTAATGCCAAGAGTTAAAAAAAACACATTTATGTTTGAAAATTTACAGATCATTTTGTAATTATTTTTTTCTGAAAATCGCTCACATGTATTTCCAGAAAGTATCAAAAATAACTCAATAATTTTTGATCTGCTACGTTCACAATCATAATATATATTTTGTTGCAAGATAAACTTAAACATTGTCCTTCCAAAATAAATCAAGGATTAACATTTTATCGTATCGTCCGCCAACGGGAACGCTCTCTAGGGTCATATTTACTAACATATTTGCACTGGCGTTACTCGGGCTAATGGCCGGGCCTGTTCTACCAACCCTCTGTCTCAGCTTAACGTTTGTGCTAACTATGGGACGCGGAGCGGGTTACGCTGTGAAAATACAAGATTTTTTGTGAAGACCACCTAGCCGGCGGCTCCTTTGCTCAAAACCGGGTAAAGATTTTTGTGTGTTATTTAATGAAAGTATTTGGACGAATTAAGTGTTTTGATATTTATTTCAAAGATTTTAAGTGCTGTTTGGCGTAGGTACTATTGATGTTGGTATGAAGTCACTTAAGGAGCTAGTTATTTTATTATGTTAGGTGAGATTTTTATCGTATTAATTATGCTTTTACTATACATATTTAAAAAAACTAATTTGTATATAATCATATTTTACAAAAAATCATGAATAAAACTTTTCATTATATTTTTACTTCCTCTTTGGTAAATGTATGTTTTACGAGTATACGAACTATGGAAATAATTTCTAAAATAAAAGTCGTAATCGCGACTGCTCAGCTAGAGTTCATGCGTTTTCCGAATTGCTAATTTCGTCGTCAAAATTCTAACGACTATTTTTTTTTAAAAGAACTGATTGTTTTTGTAGTTATTGTGTTTGACTGGTTATAATAATGTATTAATTTAGTATATTTTATAACAACAACAAACCCAATATCACTTTTATCAACCTGAGAATCGAACCCAAGACCCCTAGTGTAGCACTCGCGCTTGGGACCGATAGACTAATGAGACAGTTGTAGTAGTTGAGGCAGTGGCTATATATACAATTTTAATTAATATAAAAGAACTACATAAGTGTGTAGTGTGTCTTATATATAACAATGGTATAAATCTTAATATGATTTAGGTACTACTTTAGTAAATCTCCAACAACACTACAGATATCTGTTATCATTTTAGTTGTTATTCACTAAATTGGATTAGTCAAATACAGGCGCTAATTTATTTGTTTACGAAACCACCAATTTCTCATTTAAAACCTTGCTACCGTTGCAATAAAGTCCAAAATCGAACACACTGTATGTTCATAGCTCCCATTTATCATGTCAAGAAGTAATTTGGACTATATTTGAACAAGGCAGAGTTGGCAATCTGTTGTCGCGTTACATAATGAGAACTACGTAGGTACAGACAACAAATCTTCATAAGAGGAAACTAATTAACCGATCACGAACATACGATGGATTAATGTTATTACATTCGTATGTGCCGGGTGACTGGACCAGTTGTTGGCCATGAGAATATGGCGAATTATTTTCTAGTTCCATTAACAGTTAACGTATTTAGCAACATCAATTTTGTTCTGAAACAAAATAGTAATAATAAGAGTATAGTGACCTCATATTTGATTATTGTTCGCAACAGCGAAAATTACAGTAAATATTTCAGATTTACAAAAAATATAAAACATACTAATGAAAAATCCGTGAACTACATTCTGTTTCATCAAACTTAATTAACTACAGTAACGGATAGAAAGAATATGTTTTATTCTATGTATGGATCTGTATACAGCTCTGTCAAGATAAGATAAGATATACCGACTTTTTAAATTGGTGGCAAAATTAAAATCAGTTCATTTATTGCGCCAACCCCTTTTATACAGAAAATAATTCTAGAAATCACTTTTGGCGGCGTTTGTACATGCTCTAACTTATTTGTTTTTTGAATAGGTGCCTTCAATGAACAGGGCCAGATATTTTTTAAATTTTGCAATAACATACCATACCAACACGCCTTTAATACAGGCGTGTTGGTATGGTTGGTACCGAAGGGTAAGGACCACCGGACTAGTAGTATAGATTATTAAGAATTTCCTAAAATATTCCTATCGATTCTTCTCTTGCCTATTCCTCCAATAGTGGCTAGACTGGCTTGTAGCCTTGTACACAAGTGGAACGATAAATGTAATACTGAGACTGCCCCACGTTAACATGTAGAGGGGGCGTTACAATCGCTATTATTACTATTTCACTGACGTCAGAAAACAGGGCCTTCCAACCTAACAGCCTATAAATAGCAGCATTTCCAATTACTATATTTGTTTCTCAAGATGTAGGCTCAACTTCAATTATTACTATATAAGTTTACAGGAACTGATTAATAGTTAATTAACAACAAGAATTAAATTCAAAGGTAACTTTGAAATTCCAAAACAAAGCTTGCTAAAATATGTAAGGAATTGACTCAGGCGAATATTTGAAGAGTTATTAACAAGAACAAAAGGTCAAAATTAGAGGAAACAGATTAATAGGTAACTTTAGTGACTTCAGCTTGGTACACACGGCTACATGTCAACCTATACAAATCTATTTTAAGCTGATCTCGCATTGTATAGGCTGCCCATACAATAAGAGGCCAGCGAAAACTAGTTTTGAGAAGCTTGTTGTGTAGCCATGCGTACACATTTTAGAACGTCTAATTTTTTGTTTTGTTTTCGACGTTATGCTATAGATGAAGTTTTGGATAACAATTATTGAATAAGTAGATAATAACACAAGTAGGTACCTGTATTGGTTGGTAATTCGTTTTGATTTAGATAAAAAAATAACTTAAGTATTGCCAGTAAGAGTCAAATCTTTTTAATACGCTCCTGTACTTACAGATGTTGTTCATGTTTTGATTTTCTTAAAAGATAGTTAAAATTGACGAATAAATAGTTTCATGTCTGAGAGACTACTAAGCCAGCACATCGTTTAGGAATGCCAAAGTGAGTCATTTCTCTGCATTTATTTTTGAGATAGTTTTCAACTTGGGTGGTTCAAGATAACGTACACTTTATTCTTTACTTACACTCTCATATCAGTCAAAAAGATATGGTAATACATAATACTTCTACAGTTTATCCTTTTTTATTTTCTTGTGTATTATTATTTTTCATTGAAAATCTTATCTGTGATTTATTGGATTCTCATTTACTTTAAGCTTTGCAATTTCAACAAAAGTATTGTGAATTCCAATATTCTCTAAAACTTAGATTCTGAGGTCAGTGATCTAATATTAAAGATGTCGAAACAAGAGATGCCACCGTTCTTACCACAAACTTCCCGGAAGTTGATACCAAAATCAATTACTTGCAGAGTCATAGCACCATCTCCAAATGGTATTTCAATTTGCTTATTTTAACACCACAAAAAATACTTAAAATCTGTTCAACAGAAGATATTTCGTTTACATTATTATTAAAGTAACGGAAACGTCTATTAGAACGTTATATTGGTCTTTTGTCGGTAAACTGTCTGCGATGTTTGGTAAACAGACAAAGTAGTGTTACAAAGTCCGCTTAACATTACTTTAAATATATATATGTAGTGTAAATGTCGCCGTCTTTAGTTAGAGTTATTGGGTAGGCAGAGCTAAACGTTACTAATGATAGTATTATAATAGAAGATGGGCATAGCAGTAATTCTCATACTGGCAAAAGAAAGCAACTTTTAAGCAGATATGGTGGCATGGACTAGATGACTTATGCATAGTTACAATTTCACCACGGACTATAGTAGTTGTTCAAATTTGACTTGGAATAATAATAAAAATATTGGAATAATAAATAAAACTAGTTTTCGAATGACCAATATTTATGAATAACGTTCACATTATATATCCACCGTGACTCAATTATTAATTCTTATTACAGCTCAAGTATCAATGGCAATTTATTTTCTATCATAGATAACTGTCGTTAAACAGTTAACGCGCCTTTCAAACATTGAGTTAAAGCAAAAATAAGTAATAAAAGTAAATACCGCAATAATTGCAGTGGCGTGGAGTCGACCTTGAGACCTAACACGTAAGGAGAACCGTTACATTTTCACTGATCCGAAGTGAAAAGAAATAAAACGGCTATTCATTTACCACGGAATTACACTTTCATCAATGATAATGCAAGCTAGATCTGTCTTCAATTACTTTGTTATTTTATAGGTATCAAGAATTTAAATAAAGCTATCATTCTGAAACAATTTCATTTATAAGTTATATATTTAATTTCTCAACAAAATGATAAAGACAGGCATCATGTTCAAAATAATTTATAAGTAGGTTCTTTCAACTGTCAAAATCAATTAAGTTTTAAATGATATCATAAAATACAGCTTATTATAGATATTACTCATTTCTTATCTCTTCGTTCCATCAGCTCTGAATTTAATATTACTAACTACTTTTATTATATTATATTGGCGTGCCAAAGCCCTTGTTTCTTAAACAAGATCAATGAAGTGACTGAAATAGCTTACCTTATAAAGAGAATCAACCACAAATATAAATAAAAGCAATGAATGCTACTTATCTTAAGGCAATGCTTGAATTTCGATGGATTTATTATGATGCTCAAGAGCAATAAACCTTTCTAGTGTGGGCAGTAGGCTATTACAACGCTCATGACTAACGGCCAAGTTAACGAATTATTGGTTAAACTTATTGTGTTATCCTGAACTTGATGCATTTTGCTGAACGTCTTTGGAGTGGGCTGATATTGTTCTCTGTCTCAAAAGAATAAGTCAATGTTATTTTATGTTCTTTTCACAAATGCGTTGGAAAAAGTTTTATTTCACCAAGCCTCTTTGTCAAAGAAGAAATCATTAGCTTAGTGTTTGGCCTAGGGCGCTCAGTCTAGTCTTTGTCTAAATCAACATTGACACCTATTGCATTTTGCGGAGCAGGCATAATGAATGAGAACCTTTATTTATGCAAAATCTGCTCGAATTTTTAATTCAGTATTATGTTAATAAAGATATTCTGTTTTTTTGCTATAAACTAGTAAGTTGAAATATTTTTTGTAAATAAAATTGAATTAAACTCTGTTTTTTGTAGTCAAGGCAAGTAGAAAATATTACTCTGAAAAAAGTAAAAATATGAAGATTCATAAATAGAATATACCTAACGAGCTAAACGAAAACTTATTTTTAATATTAATACTATCTATAATATCTTTGCAAGATTCCTAGACCAAGGAACCAAATAACAATAACTCGATCAAATCGCAAACCCAATCAGAAAATATATGAAAAATATGCTATAAGAACTATTTGCACTACTTTTGTTTCGCTCATCCACTCAAATCCGATCGATCGACACACATGCGACCCTCGCCGACCGTTATCCACTAGCAATAATAATTCACGTGAGAAAATCCATAGAATGGGTTCGTTAAGTTCCTTAAGGGCTCTTGTCGAGTATTGTATCGCTGTCAAGGTTCCACTGACAGCTATCGAGTGGCCACTGAGCGCGCCAAATGTTAATGAGACGTGGAGTATCGGAGATTACGACCTCAATGGTATACATTGATATATCGCAAAGAATATGCAAAAAGAAAATGACGTTTTAATATGTAATGGACAGGTATGGTGTGAAAGTGACGCATTTGTAATCACTGCTGTGTACTTCGTATTTACTGTTACGGAATGAAGGTAATCAAGAGATATTTGAAATGAAGACGCAGTCAACCAAAAGTTTGATAATGGCTAATGGACATGCCAAGAAATAATATAATAGGTTTAATACAATTTGAATGACGTGTTACTTGAGATAAATAATTGAACAAAGATAAAGATATTGTATACAAAAAAAAATACCTACTTCATTGGCTTTCAAAGTACCTAAACTTGATTGATTACAGTACAAAAATATATTTTTTTAAATAATGAACAACTTAAAGAAAACATTACAAAGTTCATCATTGTGAATCACTAACATCATCTAAAAGAATTATTATGTTATTCACTTTCTAGATTTCTATCCAAACGGTACTTTAAATATACATAAATCGTATCTAAGACCCTGTTTTGTATGCCATAACACCTCTCAATATTTTATTCGCTAGTACCTTCGAGTTATCTGACGCTGCTGACCCTATGACCTCGCAATCTTGCGGTACCTCCTTAGAAACGCCTTACGCATGCATAATTGCGTACTCATAGCACATCTCCATCGGAAAACATTTGAACATCCGAATAAACGTTTACAGAAAAATATTGTTCTCTCCTGTTAGGAATGATGATGAAGGAAAAGGTGTGTTCAAATAATGTTAGAATTTAATTTATTTAGTTCTCTTTTAAGTAGTTACATATTCTAATTGTCAAATAAAACCCCTTATAGGTACATTCACAATAAATATCATCAAATTAATAAATTTATTGAGCCGAAAGTCCGTATTGCTGATAAAAATATTACATTTAGTTCCATGTCATTATTCTCTCTTTCATACACGTGTTTCTATACAAGTTAATCAAAACTGCAATTAATATAGATGACAGCAATATATTTGTTCCGGAAGTCGGAGCTATGTTGATAATAAATCACGCTATTATTACTTGTCCTCCTTTTACTGTATTGCTACCTAACTATTTGTTCCACGAAACAAGAAATCAAAACCCAATTATTCGCCTACACTCGACCGCAGTTTGATCAAAATTAAATATCAAAAAACGATGAACTTTAAACTTTCGAAACCGCCTTACTGACGGGCACATCGTGATAGCAGCGGAATACCGAGTGCATAGCTAGAAACCCGTCCATCCAATTTGATGCGATAAAAAATAAATTAAAATAACCAGAGAACGTAGCACCCGATGATATCGATACTAGTGCCTCACCTATTGTACTCACACCGATGGTAGGTTCTAATTGCGGCTGCTTTGTTATACAAAATGAGGTGTTAGCTCTTCTATTAAATAATAAGTAGTTTGATACCTCTGTAAAATCGATACGTTGTCCGTCAGATAAGAAATTGGTTTAGACGGTAATAGCCTTTCGATCTAAGCGGTCGTTATAAATACATGTTTTTTTATTGTTGCAGATAACTCTAAAGAAGACTGCGTATGGCCGAAAGATACAATAGGAGTCCAATAAAAGCGTCATCGTACGCTGTTTGGACGTATCAAAATGGTTCCAATAGAAATGACAAATATAAACAAGCTCGAGACTTAAACGCTGATAGTGCAAAAGAAGACCAAAATGTTCCTGGTAATACAGTTTCAGAAAACACTATATCAGAAGAAAAACATAGAGATAGTGACAGTGTTATAGCGCCACTATCTAATTTACTAGAAGATACACTAGAAGATGAAGAGGTTAGGAAAGACGTATGGAGCGACGTGGACGACGAACTTTACATAGCGAATTTAATTAAAGAGAGGACTTCAAATGAAGTGAAACGCGAAAAACGTGATACTAGTGGTTATTTAAGTGATAGTGATATCAGTGAAAAGGTTGTGAGTAGTGTTAAGTTAGATTACGCAATGTGGGAAATAGAACCCACAGATTTGACGGAGTGTGACTGTCTTGGCCCTCCGCCAGAGTTCCTGCTACCGCCGCCCCCTCGACCACCGTTTCTGCAAGCGGAATACTATTGTGGAGACGATCCGATTCCGGATTTAGAGACTTGCGACACTGAACCAGTAAGTGCTTTTGGTATCTTTATATATTTTATTCCAATATCCTTTAAATACTAATCTGATTTGTCCATAATCGATCCGAAAAAGTGGCTGCAAATACAACATAAATAATTATCTCATTTTATCTTCACACTTTGTTCCACAATTAAGCAGTCAGACCTCTGAATACATTACATTTTTAATTAATCCTTATCTGTGGGCCTAATAAAAGGTTTGAGATACCCGGATTAACATTGAAGTCTTTAAAAATCTCTTCTTTAATCTCGAATATTTTATTAAAATATTTTCAACGTTTGACGGTATAATGTTTTATCTAATCTGATGTAGCGTTCGTTTTGTTAAAGTCATGAATAAACAGCTTCGCTCATTTTATCAAGTTAGTAAATATTTGCCTTGTGTGAGTGTATGGATACTTATGAAATGGTTTGTTGTTTTGCCTTAGCTTAGCCTAATTATATAACAAGCAAATCTTTGAGTATCCATACAACAATTCCTTCATAATATGAATCGCAAGCCGAGATTCTGATAATCGGTTTAACCTTAGGATATTACTGGTATTTTTCACTAACTTTTACTGTTGGTAGATTTAAAAGTTATTCCAGTATATACATAATATATTAATGACTACGAGTCTATATCTCTCAATTTTGTTACTAATCAATGTTTGTTAATTGGCCTTAATAAATTAATTAATAAATACTATTAGATCACATGGCTTATGGTCATAGGTAGGGGAGGGTTCAGAACCCCTTTCCTGGCTACGGTCTACCGCAAAAAATGTTAACGAATCCTGTCTTATCTATCGGCTATCTAGAAGATATAAAGATAATAGAAGCTAACCTCAAAGTAGTTGAAACAAATTTTGATCAGCTGGTGATGATCAGAATACGTCAATTGATATCTTATAAATTAAATCAAGGTATTTATATTATACCACTACTCCGAATCATATATGCATAAGCAAACACAATATTGCATCACAACATTCTGTCCCCAACCCCCACCCAAAAGCTGTTTACTGAATATCTCTTTCGGCCTTTTCCAAGAAACTTAGAAATTAAATTCTCAGTACACAGTTTTGTAAGTTTGTCTGTAAACATTGTTAGAAAACTCCGAATCTGCCGGCAACTTAACTGTATCTGTTTCGAAATATTTACTAACATTTTGATAGCCGCATCTGTCACTGTAGTGTTAGCTTTCTCTTTACTCTTGGTTTGTTTCCTTGTTTTAAATAGCGGTGGGGTAATGACTTGAAAATTTGTGGTATTATGCGCTTACGCTTACGCGTACAGTCTCATTATGTTAATCTCTGAGTGTAAGAAGTTCTAAGTGTTTTTTCTATGAGTTTTCAAAAATATTGCAATATTAGTGTTGTATTTTCATTCTTGTTAAACAACACACATTGTCATCATTGTGATACCCGAGGAAAAAATAATTTTTAGCCTTTCGAATTTAAACTCTTCTACGAAATTTAGTATTCTTCCTTCCAATAACTTAAATACAATACTCATCTACACTGACTCACCTTACTTTGCGTCACCCACCCACTTAACAGTCTCACCTACCGCGCTCGCATCATGCGGTTGATCCTACCTCCAACATGATTAAGAAATCAACAAGTCCACATAATTAGTTATCCATAAAAACCGACACCTCGCACTGGGTGTCCAAATCCACGTTTTATTGGTGCAGATAACAAAGAAATAAAATCGACAACACATCTTGACCTACCGCGCTTAAAATTGCGGTTGGAACTGCCTCTGAATAAAATAGTTTATAAAGTTATACTACTTGTGAATAAGCTGTACGTCATTATTATCTTCAACCCATATTCTTCCAATATCTTTTCACTGAACTTTGGTTTCAGTCTATCAATGAAATAATAGAGTTTAGGATATTATCATGAACCACCGTACTAATTTCTGTTAATATGATTTATGTTCTTGGTGTACATGGTATCGTTTATATTACAAGTACAAGATTATTTTAACAGCTGTCATAGACTCCTAGAGTCTTTAGTTGTAATAGGTAAAGTCTAAATACCACTTAGCATCAGGCAGCTCACCTGTCACTTCACCATTATCAACATCATTCTCTACCCAGCCCCAATTGATTTCGTAGCTCCAAATCTATTTCGTTTTCTTCCGGTCATCTCAGTCGTTCCTTGTGAATAATAAAAAATATACCATCACTAGTCACACTTTAAACACACCACTAAAATTTTTATATCTACTCATTCACTTCGATAAAAATTAAGTTGTTTCCATATTATTACCTTAATTCCCAGTAATCAAGCCACACCGTTAAATTTCTGCGGTTATTTCTATCTGCAACATGATTAAGATATCAACCACTTGCTAATTATACCTAATTCAGACCTGACAGCGCCTAGAAGCTGGATTTAAATCTGTATCAGAAAATGAACCTTTTAGTTTACCAGATAAAGTTTTAATTTCTGTACTTGACTAACTTGAAGTCGCTCGCAAATAGCGGACAAATTGGGCTTATAATTACAACTCTATATCGTTTAATTAAGGCTTAATTTAGTATAACTAATACTTGTTGGGTTCTTTTAGTATTATTTTACATCGACACCTATTTTACAAGGAAACTAAATGTTGTGTGTTCGAACAAATTCTTTCATATTCGTCATCTTTCGCAGAATTGTCGGGTGGTCTGTTGCTTATCGGAAAATGTTTAGCATTACGATATAATTTAGCTGGAGTTGGACTGTTATATACGAATCGATAATATTACTTCCGCTAATCTACTTAATAGTAATTCTGGTGTTTTGTAATAAAACTATACTACTGAAGATAAAATACCAATTCCATCTGTTTGGAAACTCAAACCAACAAATTTCCATCAAAGGATACAACTAACCCCAGATTATGGATAACTTCTCCACATTCATTAGACTCAACTTTAACCACCCTTTCTAATGTAAAGGAACCAAAACCTTAAACAAAGAAGGTACTATCACTAATTGTTGGAAATGAGACAGCACTTGTTAAATATGCGCATATTATACGAACGGAACCTTCGTCTGCCTTTTGAGGCAGTATGTAAATACAGACAAGTTATTATTTAAATGCTTAGAACTTTTTTTATTGTTCTGGGTATCTGATAGTCTTTTCTTATGTGTGGAATTCGTATGTACCTTTTCAATGTAGTCCATAATAATCAAATTAATTTTATCTGCAAAGAAAAGTGTCACATCATCTAAAGTTAATACTAAGTTTGTGGTCTGAATCTTAAATGCTTATGTTGTTTGATATGACCATTCGAACTGCCAAGTTGAGTCTGGTCTTGAGTTCAAATCCAAGGCACGGACTTCTGACATTTTAAGGTAATATTGTGTGCATTAATAATTAATTATCGTGTGCATACGGTAAAGGAAAACAGCGTGTGGAAACCTGCATGCCTGATAGACTTTTTTGACGCCGTGTGAAGTCTGCCAACCTACAGTAGCATCACGTGGTGGACTATGTCCTAATCAGTCTTGTTCTGAGAGGCGACCCGTGCCCAGTAGTGGGACAATGGGTTAATTATGAATTTTATCACTGCAGTGTGAATGCCTCTTCGACATCCTGCTGATATATCCAAGCAAAAAGAGTATGTTTTTGATACCCCTCCATAATGAGCATTTTCTCTATATTTAATGACGCGTTTAATCTATATCATCTATTAAATTGCTATTTACTTGACAAATAGTAAAAAATCTCACCTTTAATTGACATTCTTCATCACACGTGTTTTCTTAAGTATAAAATCTTTCCATTCGAAATAACTTGCTCCAATAATTTATTCAACCAGTTTTATTCAATTGCTCTCACCAAAAAAGTACTAAAATACCTTACCACTGCAAAACTTAAAGGCCGCCGATGATCATAATTTACCGAAACTTTGGCCGACCCAAATTAATTAAGGTTTTCATTCATTTTTTTTTCCTCTCTCAGAAGAAAGACTCTTTTATTAATTAGAGAAGGGGCATTGACGAATCGGCTACCGTCGCTAGATAGACAAGGCGATAAACGGAGCCAGTTTTCTGAATATAATTTTGGGAGTCTTAGGATTCTGTGTTGGATCGATAAATCGTTTTCGGAATTTCTATTACGATTTAAATTGTAAACTGAATAATCTATATATGATATTTGGAAAATAGTTGAATATTTGTATATACATACTATAAACGTAATTAGAAAAGTTACTTTGTCTAACTCTTACTCTGACCAATTTTGATGAAATATCAGTTTTCCTGTCGCACGAGGCCGACGAAGCTGGAAGTTTTGATTTGTGACCTGATCAGATACGAATAAAAAATACAAATCAAGATTTTAAAGACAAAGATAAATAAACAAATATAAATATTCAAATACAGACAGTTCAGTGATACTGAAAAAGTATTTTTATTGTAACTAGTAACAAATTGCCGTAATACCTGTACAAAGAATAAAATGACTCACGATCAAATCTAACCATTATTTAAACTATGAAACGAAAACCTATTGAACCTCTGCGTAGTTCCTCAGCTCACTCTTACCCGATTTTTTTCTTAAGATATTGTTTGTGAGATTCTGTGAGATATGCCCGATATATTGTCCCTGGCCCGATGACGGATTCTCGTTCTGATAGTGCCACATTTTGACAAATGGCCGACCCTTTTTCAAACTTAATGCATTTTGGGGACATGCGCTTAGATTCTTATCAGGCCCAAATAGGGTTGCCGAAGCACAAGCAGAAACAAAAATCAAAGTTCCATTAATAGTGGACAATATTAAATTTACCTGAGAACAAATAAAATATTTTTTGAAATCTGCAACGATTAAGGCAGCCTTAAATTTAATATTGGGACCTGTAATATCTTTAGCAATTTTGTTCCATGACATCCCTAGTCGTAAAGTTTTTATGTCTTCGACCGCTGACTCCGAGAACCGTTCATCGTGGTTCAGATGAGATCAGTCCTACTATCTGATATTATTCGTGTATTTTCGCTTGTTGGCTCTTTTTCAAAATTCGTCAGTACCCTGTTCAAACATTTTATGTACATTGGTTTCATGATATTCTAGTATTGATGCTGCTCAAATTATTACATCTCTCTCTGTTCTAATTGCTGTTGCCCCTGGCGGTCTTCAGTTGTCTCGTAGATTTCAACCTATCATTTAACCGTCATATTCATTAAAATTTATAAAGGTCAAAACATTTCCTGTAGCAATAATTTGTTTTGTCTTCTTTTCCGTGTCACAAAACACCACATAGCTAACTCCCACGTTAATTTCTATAATGTTGGTGCTGATTTTGGGAAAATATGTTTCCAAAAATCAGCACCAAAATTATAGAAATTCATCATCAATTTTAAATCCTTCAGCCCTCATAGTTTACAGAAGTTTACAACGTAAATTCAATTAACTGAAACAAGATTGTAAACACGAAGGGGCGTGGATATAAAAATGAATTATACATACGAACTCCGCGATATGATCTATCCAATTAACACAAATAAATAATCGTGCTATTATTCTCTACTCTATGGTAGGGCTACAATGAGTTATGGTTTGTATCTAATACATACACTCACGCCTTTCCTTTAAGGGTAGATCGAAAATGCGGAATTTCATAAATACACTTGCGATTCATTCCATGTTTGAAAATAACATTTTTAAGCGTTTGACCAGAAGGACCAAACTGTCTCATAAGTCTAGTGGTCCTAAGAGTGACTACTACACTTCAGGTCCTTCAAATCAACAGTTTAAGCAGTGTTATTGAAATTTTCTATGATATTCTCAGTAGCAGCTCGGATTTGTGCTCTGTTAGTGGTAATAGGCTCGCACTTCTTTACATTAGACCTAAAGTTATCGGCGAATTGTGATTGAAAATAAGTTATTTGTATAGTATTGTGATGGTATATCTATGTCTGTTTATATAATTTTACCTTTTTTTAAATAAAGGTGCAAGCAATGTAGTTCGCACATTACTAGTATTCTTGCTAACTCCTCGTACTAAGCTAAATGCTTGTATTACAAGTGGGTCCACGTCGGTAGTGCAATCGGTGGGTTTCGAACCGGGCAACCACATGATCGCAAGTCCGACGCCCTAGCCATTAGGCTGCCGCCGATTGGTGGTTTTTGATGGTCATCATTGGAAACTTAACCAAACAATCCATATAAAAGCACTTTTATTACCGTAACAATTTCTAGGGTGTAGTTCTTACCCGTAAAACATAATTGGCAATTCTGACAACGTCCAACGCAGTCGCTCAGGCACCGAACTATTGTATCGCAAAATAAATCAACGCAGTAACAGAGAAATAACATTACCTCAAGCTGAAAGTAACAGAAAAATCGGTGAGTCTTTTCACCTTTCCCTTTGAGAGAGAAAAAAAGTCAAGTTGAAGTTTTCTAAAAGCGGTAACCGTTCGATTCGTTTCATGATTTCATCTTTGAAGAGTTAAGTATATGTGCTTAATATCTGATAATTTGAAAAAACTTTGTATAATGTATTCTGTGTTATATGACATTATAAACAAACATTTACAAAGTGATGTCTATAACTTTGAATATTGAATAACAAAAAGTATAATATTGTTAAATTACCCGTAAGTGAGTAAAGAATTGAAAGTGATTTCAAAAAGCTGTCGGGTTCCCTTGGTCCTTTGAATCGAATTCAAACTTATCGTTCGGGAGTCCATTTCACTAGTCTTTCACTGTTAATAGGTATATTATTTCTGGATAGCTTATTTGTTTTATACCATAATACTTAAAATGTATTTCTGTTTCATTGATTTGTAATATTTAATAAATAAAGGATTTATATCGTATTATCAAATATTACATGAAATAGCGAAATAGCACACAATAGGGGAGACCTACGTGCAGCAGTGGACCTTATAGGCTTATGATAATGATGAAGATACTTAAAACTAATTTGTAATTTTAAATAATTTAAACAGTGCCTACCGTTTTATTAAACAGTATCGTTTTGTCTTCCAATATTATATCGATTTATTTGAGCAACCCAAAACTACACCGAACAAAACGAAACCCCTAGTGGAAAAAAAAAATTTGTGTTAAAATTGCTTTTTCTCTCAAAGTGTATCAGTTGCGTGACGCTTATTGCACCAAAAAATTAATACATAAACACGCCTCCCGGTTTCCCCCTTTCACCTTGCATCCCTCGGAATAACGCCTATGCTAATTATCGGAATTAATAGTCCGCCATATGCTGCTATGGTTATTTTTTTTTTCAATTTGTGCGTCGTGTTTTTCAATTTTAGAAATAATGTCTGCTAACGCCCACCGCGCAGTTTGTAGTGTCTCTAATATTTAAGCGGTTTTTATAATAATTATTTCCCTTGTTTAGATTTATTACATACTTATTTTTTTTATAAAAATTTGCAAAGATAATAACTAAAAATTAGTAAACAATTGGCATCGGGAACTGGATCCATGCTGCCGGCAGTCAGAGACAGAAACCTAACTATCCACTTGATCCATCAACTCGACAAAAATAATAGTAATTTTTATTATTGTATTCTGGTCCTTCGGGGAATACAAGCGCGATATTATGTTGTCATCATTATCATCATATCAGCCCATTGCCGTCCACTGCTGAACGTAGGCCTCCCCCAAAGAGCGCCAGCCATCCCGGTCTTGGGCAGCTCGCATTCATCCATATTATGTTGTATTTTAGCCGAATCTAAAGGGGATTGGGGGAGGAATTGGAGGCCCAATTCCTCCCCCAATCCCCTTCCATCTCCTTTTCTCCTTCCCCTCCCTTTCCCTAAATAGGCTCGGCAACGCATCTGCAACTCCTTTGGTTTTGCAGATGTCCATGGGCGGCAATGACTACTTACCATCAGGTAGCTCGCCTGCTCGTTTGCCGAGTTCAAAAAAAGACAAAGAGAAAAATCTTTAAATAAATAAACGATTTACTAAGATTCGACTTTCGATTCGTAGAAATTCGTGCTTATTAACATACATAACATACCATCACGCCTGTATTCCCCGAAGGATTAGGCAGAGGTGTACTAATGTAGACCCACATTTCGCCGGTATGTTTAGGTCCCATGTAATAGTGGGCGAGCCTATTGCCATCAACCGGGCACAAATCCAGATTCCGAGCTGCTGCTGGGAATTTCATAGAAAAACCCAATAACACTTTATTCTTTATTCGTGCTTATTTTAGTATAAAAAATATCTAGTTGAATTTATTCGCATTAAAAATGTAACATCATTATCACAATACGGCGCATGCGTTAAGCTTAGTACTCAAAGAAATAAAATCCACATTAAGCCATAGCCCGTGGAGAATGTGAAATTAAAACCTTAAGTGCTTTTATATTATAATGCATTATGAAATCATTTTGAGATAAGCTGAAAATTTAATTCCACTAATGTTGTTTTCTGTGGCTTTGCGAGATGCATCCTAAGCATTAGATGTAAGTGATATGAGTGAAATATTGTGGCTTCATCCTTTTGAATTCAAAGTTTAAGCCAATTGTCAGATGAACTCGCCTTTGAAATGAAGCTAAAGCATTATAAAAATACTTTAAAATACTGTATTTTTATTGTAAACTACCCATTAAGTACATACCATCATGTATTCCCCGAAGGGATAGGCAGAGGTGTATACAACACACCTACAACTTCCACGGTTTACTTAGGTCCCATGTAATAGGTGGCAAGCTAATTGCAAATAACCGGGCGCAAATCCAGACTTGCTGAGACTGCTACTGAGAATTTCATAGAAATCTCAAAACAAATACAAATAGATTTATAATTCTTCTCTCACATAGAAAAAAAATACAGCTTTTATAATTAAACTTTTCACAGAAAAACGTAATAACACTTGCTTGACTTGGCAATCGAACCGAGGACCTCAAGCGTAGCAGTCGCGCTTCGCGTCGAACCACTACAGTAATGTGGCAATAATGGCTTGTCTGTCAATGTAATGTTAATTATTGTCACGATACGATTCTCCTATATACTTCTAAACCTAAGTATATGACAAATTAGCAAAATGATCTGCAAAATTCTGACTGCCTCATTAGTCTAGTGGTCTTAAGCGTGACTGCTACGATAGAGGTCCTGGGTTCGACCCCAGGTCGAGCAAAGTGTTATTGGGTTTTTCTATGACATTCTCAGTAGCAGCTCGGAGTCTAGATTTGTGCCCGCTTAATGGCAATAGGCTCGCCCCCTATTACGTGGGACCTAAACATACTAGCCAAAAGTAGGTGCACATTAATACACCCCTGCCTAACCCTTCGAGGAATACAGGCGTGGTGGTATATTAATTGTAATCACGGTACGATTTTCCTATACTTCTGTAATATAAGCACATGTCAAATTAGCGAAATGATCTGCAAAATTCGCGATATCTCACAGAATGCCGTTACACTTGGCAAATATATAAATTTTTTGCTTATAATTCAAATTAACTGTGGTGGTTTACGTCTTTTGGACTGTATCCAGCGTCGTTTGTGGAGGCACTTATTTACATTATTGATACACTCTGTCTGATTGATATTTTATGAAAAGACTAGCTTTCCGCCAACGGCTTCGCCCGCGTGGTTTCTCGGCTTTTCTGCATTTAATTTTTCCCGTTTTTGCAACATTTTTCATTTATGCTCCGCTCCTATTGCTCTTAGCGTGATGATATATATATAGCCTATAGCTTTCCTCGATAAATGGGCTATCTAACACTGAAATAATATTTTAAATCGGTCCAGTAGTTGCTCAGATTAGCGCGTTCAAGCAAACAAACAAACAAACAAACTCTTCAGGTTTATAATATAAAAGTATAGATACTATTCTTCGTGAAGTAAATATACCTAAGTATTCGAAACTAAGACAATATTATTCTAAATTGAATACTTGATATAAGTGCTAGCTACATTTAATTTAATTATTGCGTTAAATGATATTTATATCTGTTAAAAGATTTTTAACTTTTCAATGTTTTAATTTTTTCTTTCTCGAAAAGTACCGAGGGGTTCTAAATGTACACTTACAGTTTCCCGGTATATATAGGTCCAAGGTAATAGGGGTTGTGCCTATTGCCATTCATCAGGCACATATCAAAACTGCTACTGATCTGATGATTGCTCGATCCGGGAACACCACGGAGCAGCCGCGCTTAGAACCACTAGAACACGAATGAGAAAGTAACGTGATATATTCTAAATATTATGATAAATGATAGTTATTTCTGTTTCTTTTAAATCACGTCTACTTACTAGTCAATTTATTTTGTACTATATATTTTATAATCGTACTATTATACCAAAATTGTGGCTAGACGCTGTTTGTATAAAGATGTTTAAGAAAATATAACATAACATAACATAACATACCATCACGCCTGTATTCCCCGAAGGGTTAGGCAGAGGTGTACTTAATGTACACCCACAGTTCGCCGGTATGTTTTGGTCCCATGTAATAGGGGGCGAGCCTATTGCTATTCACCGGGCACAAATCCAGACTCCGACCTGCTATCATAGAAAAACTCAATAACACTTTGCTCGACCTGGGGATCGAACCCAAGACCTCTAGCGTAGCAGTCGCGATTGGGACCACTAGACCAACGAGGCAGTCAGTAAGAAAATATAGCCTAGAAGATTAGCCGAAGCCCCTTGTTACCCTAATATGATAAGAATAAGTAATATCAAATAAAGAGACCATATCATTGCGTGTCATTTTAAAACATAATTGGAATTTATTTCACTTCATAAAGTACTTAAATTTTCAGGAAAAAAGCTATGAGTGACGTTAATTGTGAGTTATAATGATGTATGAAATAATAATTCAGTGGATCTGGTTAATCTGAAAGTTGATACAATCGGTTTTGGGCAAAGAAAAGTAATTTATATTAATTGTAATTGAACATTAACGACATAACATTGTATTATTTTTTATGTCTGATACTTCTCTGCCGTTTATTTATCACATAGGAATAAGCATGTATCATGTAGGTTTTTATTTAACCTCCCAATGTTAAAAGAGGGGTGTAACAAGTTGGATTTGTCTGTATGTGTATCTGCCTGCTTGTCTCATTGTAGCTCCTAAACGAATGGACCGATTATGATGCGTTTTATTTTCATTTGGAGGGAGGTATTTGGAGGAGATACTTCTTTTATTAACTTAAATAGAGACAAACAGTCTTAAAATTGCAAATGCCATTCGATTTTCTACTCTACTTCCACACTCCCAAGCTAGTTTTTGGTGTCTAATGTACCTACTAAATACATATTTTTTTTATTTGCAGAAGATAGACGCTTACAACAGCGGTCCTTCGCTTCAGACGTCAGCAGTGATCGCGCTTTGTTCCATAGTACTGGTGGTTGGGATCTTCATCGGTGCTATCCTCGTCTGGAAGTAAGTTCCTAATATTATTATTCTTAAGTTGGCAGCCACAGACCCAAAGCTCATAGCAGCCCTTCCTTTTACGAAGCTATGTCAAAAATATGGCTATTTATAATGGTTGCTATCTTAGAGGACATTGGATTGGATAATTTGATTCTATTTAAATTAATTGTACTGTTTGTCTTTTAAAAGTACTTAGATATAAAAGAAAACATTTAACATTTTGACACCTTACCTTTTTTTTAAACTATATCTTACAACTGTTCTTTCTTACTCAAGTTACTTAAATTGATTAATAATAACATTAAATAAATGTTTATTTTTATTAAAACTGCAGATAAAATTCATAGCAAAAAGATTACCAAAAAATAAGATACCTATACTGATTACAGATGAAAATTTAAATATGAATAGAGCAATATTCATGATAATTATTTCACATATATATCTACACAAATTAAATTGACATTGCTTTTATGTATTTTAAAAGACAATGTTCATCAATAACGCTATAAATTAGAAGAATTGGTGTCTTGATTGCGTGAAATGGAACGAAATAAAATGCCGACGCTATACTGTTGTACCTATTCCGTACCCGACCTCAATCTCAGCTCAATATTAAAGATAATTAATGAGACCTCATTTCTTTAAATTAAGATCTATCAAGCAATTTGTGTCAACGCAACATGAGTGACAAATTCTGGAACAGATACACGCGAAAAAACATTACACAATAATATTTAGACATTCTGAACGTATTTACAAAAAAACTAATTCAAAATCAGTTTATCCGTTCAGGAGCTATGATGCCACAAACAGATACAAAGAATCTTTGTGTCTGTTTGTGGCTTCTTTGGCAAAGATACGCAAACGCACTATGTACAAAATTATAATACTCCTTTTTTTTGTTTGGGGTTAAAAAGGTGGTATAGGATTCTTAAATATGTATGTTTGTCTGTACCGTTTAAAAGCGAATTGGATACCTACACTACGATCTCGAACAGTCACAGAGCTGTGTGCTTTGAATTTGAACCCACGACCTATGACTGATCAGGTCACGTCACTATAATATTGCTTCACTACCTAAGGACCTTGTATCATTAGAAATACTAACCCCTCCCCCTCTTTTTACAGGGTTTTTTTACCTCTAAACTCCATACCAGATGAGATTTTTTTCTGACATCTATCTAGAATTTTGTACCTACTTGAATCTATTAACTAAATCTCTCCCAAACGAAGGCACATCTAATAAACGACTAAAATAAAATTATAATTCTACAATAGAAACAGATTTAACCGGAGCGTGTCGACAATGCCTCTGACAGTTTAATCGTCGTTGAATCCGTTGACACATGTGTGGGGAGGCAATGGTTTGAGAAAGTTGATTAGAGTAGCTGTCACCTTAAGATTAAGGCGCAGACTTATTGTTGTGTGGACCGATTATAAAGCGAGTGAGGGAGCGGATATTAGGCGAATAGATTAAATTAATAATGCCTCATTATTCTAGTGGTCCCAAGCGCGACTGCTACGCAAATAGTCCTGGGTTCGATTCCCAGGTTGAGCAAAGTGTTATTGGTTTTTTCTATGAAATTCTCAGTAGCAGTTCGGAGTTTGGATTTGTGCCCGGTTAATGGCAATAGGCTCGCCCCCTATTACGTGGGACCTAAACATACCGGCGAAATGTTTGTGTACATTAGTACACCTCTGCCTAACCCTTTGGGGAATACGTGCGTGATGGAATGTTATGTTAGATTAAATAATAATTATTTGTACTCGTCAGTACTTTGTACAAGTATGCCGATTTAAGTACAAGTTTAGGGCGGCAACGCACTTGTGGCTCCTCTGGTGTTGCGGATATCCATGGGTAACGGTAATCGCTTATCATCAGGCAATCCATCTGCTCATTTGAACCCTATCCCACAAAAAGTACAGTGATAGTCTTGTAATATGATTATTGCACTGCCAAGTCAAACATATCGAGTTTGAATCTAAGGCACGCACCTCTAACTTTTGAAACTCGTGCGTATTATTAATTAACTAGCTTTCCGCCCAAAGCTTTGCTCGCGTATTTTCTCGACTTTTCTCTACTATAATATGCATATATGTACAACATATCAATCTTCCTTTCGAATCACTCTATCTATGACTGAAAATTGTATTAAAATCCGTTGCGTAGTTTAAAAGATCTAAGCATACAAACAGCGGGAGGGACTTTGTTTTATACTATGTAAATATTATCACTAGCATAAAACAGTGAAAGAAAACATCGTAAAGAAACCTGAATGCTTGAGATTTTTTAAGGAACTTCCTTCCAAGCATAAGAGCTACTAGACAGATAAGAAAACTGAAATAAATTCCAGATAATTAAATTCAGATCCTCGTCAAAAACCAATTTACCCCCGACACATTACCAGTTTTAAAAAGTTCTTCAGCAGAATAATTGTGTGTGTCACAATATCCTTGTCGACGCGATAGACTGACGGCGCTGCCGGATTTAGAAACTGGATGCCAACGAGGTAGCTGTCTTGAATTATGTTCTGTTAATTAGATATTGAACCGATTATAGGCGTCATTTGAGTTCTATAAATAAAGTTGTTACGGATTGTTTGTTGTTGGTATTGGGTAAAGATGTTGTTGAATGGATAGAATTTTGGTTTCGGTTATAATCGAATTTAATGTCTGTATATTACTTAGCAATAATTTATGACTTAGCAATATCTTTTGGGAGGCGTTTTGAAGGCTGTCTGTATTGAACGACGTTCACAATCTACTACTTTTAACGCTGGCAACGCACTTGTGACTCCTCTGATATTGTGGGTGCATCATCATCATCATCATCAACCCATTACATTGTCCCACTGCTGGGCACGGGTCTCCTCTCAGTACGAGAGGGATTAGGCTATAGTGCCACGCTAGCCTACTGCGGGTTGGCAGACTTCACACGCCGTCAAGAAAATCTCTCAGGCATGCAGGTTTCCTCACGATGTTTTTCCTTCACCGTTTAAGCGCGTGATAATTAATTGTTAATACGCACATGACTTCGAAAAGTCAAGAGGTGCGTGCCTTGGATTCGAACTCGAGACCTTTGACTTGGCAGTCCAATGGTCATAATGTCATGGTTGTGGGTGCATGGGCGGCGGTAATTGATTACCGTAAGGCGATCAAGTTCAAGTTCAAATGTTTTTATTTCAAATAAGCCTTTACAAGCATTTATGAAACGTTATGACTCTAGTTGCACGGTTCCAAAAAGTTGATCCTATGGAGAAGAATCCGGCAAGAAACTCCATGGACACTCTTTTAAAATAAGAGTTATAACATTTTTAACTGGTACATTATGGCATTATGAGGATGTGAGAACATTGAAGGTTAATGTCTGAATTAGCTGAACAGTCTGCTTTTTTGCCCCCGTATCCCATAAAAAAATCACCTGGCAATCTTCCTTGATTTTGACGTAACAACTTCTAAGAGTTAATTTTTGACAGTTTTTACCTTAATATACAGCATTATATCTGTAAATTGTATTATTATGACTGCCTCATTAGTCTAGTGGTCCTAAGCGCGACTACTACGCTAGAGGTCCTGGGTTCGGTCCCCGGGTCGAGCAAAGTGTTATTGGGTTTTTCTATGAAATTCTCAGTAGCAGCTCGGAGTCTGGATTTGTGCCCGGTTAATAGCAATAAGCTCGCCCCCTGTTACATAGGACCTAAACATACCGGCGAAATGTGGGTGTACATTAGTACACCTCTGCCTAACCCTTCGGGGAATACAGGCGTGATGGTATGTTATGTTATATCTGTAAAATCTGTCAGTTCTTAAACAGCTCTGAGTTGAGATTTATTTGAAACATTACATAGTATCATAGGACCCTATCACATGGGATCTAAAAACACTTTAAGTGTGTTGGTATAATTTGTCTTGTGTCGTCAATTGTTTTTTAATCTTAAACAAGTTTTATCTTAAATTGTCTTTCACTCGTACAATTTACGTAAATACATAAACACTTTAAACAACAAATAAACATTTCAAAAACAAGAAAGGAGATACAATAATAAACGTCCCACTTTCTGTAACGGCTTAATTGTCCACCTACATCTATCCCTCTCTACCGCCACTTGCTAGACAAGGGCAGAAGATTTACGCCCACGTAGAACGAACACGCAATCTTGAAGACCAAGCGAAATCTATCAAATAATGACACAACCGGGAAGTGAACTCGGAATAGATACTAGCTGTTGTAGTTGTGAGTTGAATTTAAAGCCTGCCCTGTATTGAAAGCGATACATCGCAAGCGATATTTTTCAATTTTCTTTTCATACTAGTTAAAACGTCTAATCAATTTCTATAACATCTGTGTAATGAGACATGCAAATAAAACTATTTTAACGCATTTTAATGATATTAATTCCGTAAAAAGTAGTTTATTTCAATATCTACTATTCTCAAGTGTCAAAAACCAGTAATATAAGGCAATTACGTAATTAATTCCAACATAAACATATTATTACTTATACCTAGTAAAAATATTAGCTATATTGATATAGGTAAGTAGGTATCTATACTTAAAAAGTACGAAAGTGCCTAAACCTTGAATAAACTTTGATAAATTTTAGTACAGAGGATAGATAGAAACTTGGAGGAAGACAAGGGCTACATTAGACCTCAAATGTAACAACGAGCAATAGCTACTGATTTCTCAATTTCACCTTTAGGCCTCCCATAATCATTTCAAGACTTGCTATTTATTTCTATTCAACTCCCATAATAATTTTAGTTTAAATTAAGCTAGGGTTAAGTAAGTTGTTTAAATTTGAAATCCTCCATTTTTATGTTAACGCCTAATAAAACACCCCATCTTTCGTCTCATTCAAAACAATGCCTTCACTGAATCATTATCGCCACAAGTTACTGACACATAACGAATTGAGGCAATCGTATACCGGAACACTATAATACTCGTATACATTTGACTGACGCAAATAAGAGGGTGGGCAGGTTCGAAGCGAATCTGTAATCAAGTCACCGCCTTCCTTAGTAAGCGGAGCGGAACACTCGGAAGTGTTCGGGAATATTCGTGACTGTTCGGTAACTATCGTGTGTAGTTCTAAAGACAGCTCTAGCTTTTGTTAAGATTCCTTGCTGTAGATTCCTATATTTTATTTTATTATATTAGGATCTCCGACAAAGAATACACCTTACATGCTAATAAAAATATTGACCTTCAAGCCAAGTGCTTCTTTAATTATTGGAGATCACATCATGCGAAATGAGATCAACCACTACTTAATATAAACGAAAACAATGAGATCAAACTTTAAAATTAAATCAGCTTAAATAAATAAATATGTATATGAATATGTATATATCTGTATATATATGCTTAAGTATCAAAACAAAACAACTAAATTTAAAAATAGCTTTATTATAGCTTTATTATATAGGATAGAGATGATATTTTAGGTCATCTTTGCGAATTAAAATATGAATAGAATTTTTATTTAATTATTTCATAGCAAAACAAAAATTTCAATATAATTATTCTACCAAAATCAAATAAATTCAAAAATTGTTCAACAAAATGTCAATGTCAGATTTTACTACTAGGCGTCCTAGTGGCTGCCTTCTACACATTTTTTCTCAACGAGCCCCCTTTTTATATTTTAGCCACCCTCCCTTGGGCTAAAACGAGTAACAAGACAATTTTAAACCTCATACACAATTACTTAAATTAAAATTGTGAAAATATTCCCGATGTAACTAACTGGAATAGGATTTAATAAAAAAAGTTGATAAACTCTAAACTAAAAAAAAAAATCCGTCGGGGTTGCTATTTTGAACTCTGTTCCAAATTTAATTTTACATATAGCATAGAAAGGCTTCATAAAATATTTATCGTAGAGGTGCGGCCCCAAACGGATTTTCTTTTTGATTTCAAAGAAAAAATCGCCTCGCATCGCCATATCTTGCGAGTGGAACACAAGGTCTATTTTAGAACAATGTGGTGGCAACTGTGTTTATTGTTCATAAATCATATGAAACGTCAATATTACATGGCTAAATCGGTAGCTCGCGGTTACAGCGCCCTCTGTGTAATCTGAACGGAAGATAACGTTAGTTCTCTATGTTAACACGAGTTATATTGGCTTGGTTGTGATTTACTGCGATCCTGTTGGCTTAAGTTTAAGTATGATTTTAATATTTTGATGATGAATGGATGTTAAATTGAAAAGTTTATAATTCTGATGATATTAAGATGGAAAAGGAATCTGAATTGCAAGTTCGATTAAGGTGGTCACCTCGTCACTACCGATGCGCCGCGCGTCGTGGGTTCAATTCCCACCCGAGGAAAATACTGTATTCTCAGAAAGGTTAGGCAGAGGTGTACTAATTTACACCCACATTTCGCTGGTATGTTTAGGTCCCATGTAATAGGGGGCGAGCCTATTGCCATTAACCGGGCACACATCCAGACTCCGAGCTGCTACTGGGAATTTCCAAAAACAAAAAGTAGTAATCAGACGTCGGAAAATGGCGTCTTTAGACGTTAAATAGTTACATAATACCTGTTAACATTTTTTGTTAGTATCAGAAAGTTTAATTTTAAAAAGTTTTTATAATTTCACCTCTTCTCGTATAAGTTAGGGGTTGACTTCAAGAAATTATTTACTGCGGGCAACAGACTAGCAAGTTTTAACGACTTATCGCAATCTTCATTCTTTTACAGCTTTTTATTATAAAAGTTATCTACCTGGATATTAAAAATGACGTTAGTTTTTCTGCTAGACTGTAAGACTGGTATTTTTGTATAGCTTTCTTAATAAATAGGTACATCATTAAAATTTCAGGATGATCTATACGTACTTATTATAATGAGGAGTGTAGGACTACCTCCAACGAGGTGGACAGACGACCTGGTAAAGGTCGCTGGGAGTCGTTGGATGCAGGCAGCATGTAACCGGCCGTTGTGGAAGTCTATGGGGGAGGCCTTCGTTCAGCAGTGGACTTCTTTTGGCTGATGTGATGATGATGGTGATAAAGGGAAAAGATTTCTATGCCTGTAAGCGATAAACTCGAAAACTAGTGAACAGATTTGGATAATTTATTTCAACATTACCCGCGGGACAACCATGATCCTGCAGTATACCTTAATGTTAACAGAGTAGTATCTTTTTCATTTATCTATGGCATGGCTCGTTGGGTGGTTGATTTTACTTGAGATTTCAGGCGATGATGATGGTGTAACGTTCCAAAATTCAACAATCTACTCATACGTCTTATACCTTATACAAAAAAGAAAATAATAAGATTGTCAGTTGTTTATAAGTATGTTAAAGTGATTGCTTGACCTCCTGAACTAACAGCGTAACGGATTGGATGAAACGCATTCTACAGAACGGAAAACAAAAAGGCTCACTCAGCGATGACTCCATAAGATATCTCAATGTCTTCAAAACAATATAACAATTACTTTATAAACAATACAACATCAACTAGCACGTTCCCAAACAATGTATCATGTCAGACGAACATACGAATATTTTTTGCTCTACGCACAACCTTCCTACACCAATGCGTGACTAATTATGCCAAAATTACACGTAGCGTTTCCCGCGCGAACCTGATTGGCCAATTCAAAATTGGCCGGCCAATCAACGCCGAGGGCGGGCCGTCGCTTGCGCACGTTCTAGGCACACTTATAGCTTTCGGCGTATGAATATTCAAGCTGATTTGTAATTGAAATACGTGATTGAGATATCAGTATGTTGTCCTTTGCAGAATAATAATGGAAATGGTTTAATTATTGTGTATTAGTAAGCAAAAGTTCCAGAATTAAAAAAATGCATGAGAGGATTGCGGCTTTTTACCATGGAAACGATAGCTGTAATTAGTTTTAAAGTGATTTCTATTTTTTAACTTTTTTTTCTGTCAAGGGTTGCGAATCAGTCTATAAATATTTAAGGTCTCTTCGTATTGCAAACCTTAAAATTATCTTTAAATATTTAATATTTTTTGCTGAAGTATCACGGTATACATTCAAGAGCACCAAAATGTGTATATTCAGTGAAATTCAACATCGATTTTCTGTGAAATTATGAGATTTTATGCTGACAGAATCGTTTTAATCAATACAAATTGCGGACGTCCTTAAAAAAGGCCAGGTAATGAGCATCCTAAATGCATAATCATGCATAAGGCTAACAAACGTGTCAGGATCGTAGCAAGTGGGAATCTATGGTATCTACTTAATTCCATGGAAGACAGGCGTGGCAATATGTAGATATGTAATAATAGTCAACACTCTAGAAGAAAATTGCTTTTTAATTTCAGTCAATATGTAGGTACCTACATATTATTGCTTGTGACTGTACATATAAGTATTGTGGTGTCAAGTTTATTTCTTTTTCTATAACTCTTTATTCGTCAACGAATAAACTGTTGATCATCCATAAAAAACACCAGTTGTCGCTGTCACTGTGTTCGCAATGACAGTTTCAATTCATGGAACGTTGACAATAAATCGCGTCAAATTAATGTCAACGTTAACATTAAAAAAAACCTGTTTTCGTAGGTTTTTTATCCTGACCATTGTTGGCTAAGAAATAGTTAAAAAAAACACGTCAATGACACCATCTTTAGAGTTTAGGTAACAAGAACTTAATAAAAACAAATGTCGTCTTTTTAGAAACACCACTAGAAATAAACGCTTACTAAACTGTCACCATTTCCAAATCCTTTCCCTTTAAGCACACCACAATGACCGTTTCTAGGTCATTACTCCGACTACCTAGACCCTGAAGTTCAAATATAAAAAGCTTTCCTACAAAAAAAAGCGACCCTTTCATCCCTTACTTCAAAACACGAACTTAACAACCTCTTTAAATAGAATTGTGATCTTGAAAAAAACCCCACAAACTTGTTAGGGGCTCTCCGGTCGGTCTCTAAGAACAATGCACTATTTAAAGCCTTTTGTTTCGACCACTCTCGACAAGGACCTAAGGCATGAAAGCTTAGTACGGTGTAGTGGCTTGCAAAGCGTTGTTTTTGAAGTAAAAATACTATTAGATTGTTTTAATTTAACGAGTTAGGTTTGGAAAACTGCTTGCATTTTTTTTTGTTTGTGAATTAATGGTTTTCATGCTTTCAATGTTGATTTTGCTTGCCAGACAAAAAGGTGAGAAAAAGTTAAAAAAAATATTTTTATATACAGCTGCTTCGATTTCATGTACCATAAGCTCTTACTTAAGGTATTACTTTACGTTACTTGAATTTACCTTGGCCCTTTTAAACTTTTTTTGTCGTTAAAATATAAACTTGTCAGCAGCGCAATGGCTGGATTTTTCAAAGGTGTTATCAGTATTCGACGAACTATAATAAATCCAGGTCTAAACATGAAGGTATTAAAAAAGGATTTAAAAAAATAAATTTATAAAAGATAATAATTTCATCACATTGCAGTTAAAACATAATAAAATACTGTTAAAAATAGGATAAAAATGTATGGAAAAGTTCCTTTCTGTCCATATTTTTTAAAAATCAAAATCGGACTTCATGCACATACACCTACTCCTAATATCGGACAACATCCTTGCAACGACCTTAAAATAGCAAATAAGCACTCAGGCGCCATAGTACATTACTTTCAAATATTATATACCATAATTTTTACAAACACTGCATAGGTATTATCTCCCCTGACCCCAAATGCCCACTAGACCATTACAATTTTTGTGAACACAATCCACTTGCCATGCAATTTCTAAGCCGCCACGCCCACCTCACAAGCCAATTACGGATACTATCTTGATCAAAACCTTGTACAGTCAACGGCTTTATTAAACCTATTGTCTCACTCATTATGGAGAATTGAACGTCGATTTCTAAGTGTAGCCTATTATCGGCCATCTGCATACAATCAGGTATTTGCATAATATCTCAATTCTGTTTTTGTGGCTTGCGCTGATTTGAATAGCTTGGGTGCATTTCACGCATCGTGGTTGGGACACACTGCTGGGAAGTTTGTCTGACAGAATTATTAGAACGAGAGAATTTATTGTTCAAAATAAAATATTTATTATTGTGATCCACTTATCTAGTTTTGTTAAATAAAGTTGGTATTGTCATGTTTATTTTTTATTGCATGATTGAGCGTTGTAATTACCCAAATTTTACCATTAAAGCGTGTTTTATTTGTACTTACTTCTGTAGTAATATAGTATATATAGTGGAAAGTTCAATATTTTTACCTTCATCGATGCGGATACACAGTAGCGCTGAAGTTAATGAAAAATAATGTTTTAAAGAATCACGTCGGTTTCTTTAGCTTTTGTGATTTAGGCATAACAGTATTTTATTCATGCGAGTGATGCAATAAAATTGTAGGATTGGTTTAGGGTAATCTTTGTCTTTTTTTTAAGGAAAGATAATAAACTCAACTTCATATAATTCTGAATCATCATAGAAAACCTAAATTTAGGTATAGTTTTCTTCAAAAAAAAACATAAACCGTATATAGGTAGCATAGTTTTGATTGGATAAACTCTCTGCATCTGTGTCTCAGATCAATGACACGCTGTATTCAAAGCAGTCGGTTTCTACCACCATTGTGTTCAACCAAACCTTTGATTTTAAAAGTAAATATTTTGTTTTGTTCTTAACTTATTTTTATGGTAATTAACTAACTAGCCATACAGGTTATATATTAAGCTATATCTACAAATATGTGTACATTAGTAATCGGAAATAAAATCTGACATAGGTATTGCATTTTATGATTCCGGTATTTTACAAACTCAACTTCATATTTCATTAAAGCCCTTACCCTATACCTTTTTCAATTTAATAAGAATATTTGAAACATTCAAAATTTTAATATGTACTCGCTTAGAAATCTCTGAGTCAGCCTGATGTCAGTTTTATTTGACATCTCGATTTTATCGATTTGATTCGATTATCTCTCTCAGCTAAGTGTGATTATAGTCGAAACACAAAACGGTATCAGCCCAACATCAAAGTATACACGAAATACAAGAGAACAATTTTTTTTTTATGAAAATATCAAAAGCAATTTAGAATATTTTCTTAGGGAAGTCCAACAGTCGGGCGAACTTCGATTTACCAATTTCCTATGCGAAACTTTCCCGACTTTGCAAAACTGTGTGCAGTAATAGTGTTCGGGAAAATCTTATTCTATTTCGTCATGTTGTTAACGGTGAGTTTTTAAAAGTTTCACTTTTTTACGTGCTATTACTATAGTCCTATAGGAAATGGGGATTCGTCTTTTGTCTCATGACTTCGAATTATTGAATGTTGATAAACCATTGTCGTTCATCATCATCATCATTATCATCAGCCCGTATTCATCCACCGCTGAACGTAGGCCTCTTTAACTGGCAATGGGCCGGTCACGTCTCTCGGAGAACCGACAACCGTTGGAGCAAACGAGTTCTCGAGTGGAGACCGCGGCTAGGCAAACGTAGTGTAGGACGCCACTGGCCAGGTGGAGTGACGATTTGCGGAAGGCAGTTGGCAGTAACTCGATGAAAAGAGCTGAAAATCGGGCTTTGTGACGTTCACTTCAAGAGGCCACTGTCGTTGCTGAGACATACCTATATAATTAAAAGTAATGTAATGAAAGGATAATTTACGAGTCATTTAATGGGGTTTTATGTTGAGTTGGTGAAATACGGCCAAAGCAGTGTAAATTATACATTTATAGCTCCAAATAGCGTCACAAATAGTCCATAAAATTAAATCAACTATTTAATACTAATAATTCCAACACCAAGTCCTTACATATTCCAATTAAACCCTGTAACTTCGACTCCAAATCCTAATTGAATCAAAAACTTCTAAATAGTAACACAAGCAGGGTTGAAACGAAGGTCGCTTAATCAATTTCAGAGCTTAGAGTTTCCTAAGATATGGTTTCTAGGGATAATATCGGAGTGTGACACTTACAAGGTTTTAAGGACCTGAACTCTTCTGAATAAACAGTGATCGTTAATTAAAGATTAATAAGGGATTAAAGAGGATAACTACCTTAGTGGTCCTGCGCGACTGCTACACTAGAGGTCCTGGTCCGAATCTCTGGTCAAGCAAAGTGTCAGTAAGTTTTTCTATGAAATTCTTAGTAGGAGTTTGGATTTTGGATTTATGCCCGGTTAGTGGCAATTTACATACCGGTGAACTCATGGAAGGTCTGGTGACCAGTAGATAGGTTGATGATGAAAAGAGATTCCAAGATAAAAAGGGATTCTGTTAGTTTTGTCATTTCTGTTTATCGTGTGAAAAGGGAGCGTTGTGGAGTGAAAGAAGATGTAGTAACAAGGATTGAGAAAGGTATGTTAAGATGGTTTGTTCATGTAAAGAGAATGGATGAACGGAGATTGACGAAACAAGTATATATGGTGAGTATGGATGGACGAGTTGGAAGGGGAAGACCTCAGCGAACGTACCGCAACCAAATTGCGGATGTTCCTAAAAAAAGGCCAGGTTCCGAGCACCCTAAACCGACGGTCATGCATGAAGAGATTAATGAATGTAGATGAAGCGAAAGAAGTGTGCCAGGATCGTAGCAAATGGAAATCTATAGTCTCTGCCTACCCTCATGGGAGACAGGCGTGACAATATGTATGTATGTATGTTTAGCTTTTCACAATTACCTAATATGTTAAGATCCTCTTCCTGTTTAACAAGCATAAGCCTATAAAGTTCCCACTGCTGGGACACAAGCCTATTCTCAGTGAGAGGGAGTGGGACATAATCCACCAGACGGGCCCATTGCGGGTTGGTAGATTATCACATGTCTTCGATTTTTTTGGTTCTAGAACAGTTTCCTCACAATGTTTTCCTTCATCATAATTATTTGGGAGCAATAGTGATGAAATAATTTTAGATAAAGTAAAACACCTGTCTGTGTTCGAACCTTCGACCTACAATTCTTAAGTCATGGCCATTACCACCTCTTGTGCCACCACCGCTCCTAGTTTAACAATATGCGGTTGAATACCAAGCTATCCGAAGCAATTGCCATCAGAATTATCTCAGTAACCCAATTTTTCTTCGCAAAACCCCACTAGGATATATCTGCTTAGTTCCATTTCAACTCAATCGTTTTCATTACTAAAACTATCTCTCAACATCTTCGATATCCATCGCCATCCATGTGAAGTGCTAGCAGTTTTCTTCATTGAATTTTAAAAGAAATTCCACAAACATTTACCCACACATAGTCTCCTTCCTCGAATTCTATCAGTGCCTTTAAAAGCGATACAGTGTGAAAATTTCCCGTTGCAAAATTTTCCTTTAAAGCGACATCTAGTGCAAATATTCTACACTAATACACTTTGTGAAGTCTCTTTGCTAAACCTAGAACAAGCGCTGTTACTTAGACTCCACACTCGGCTAAGTGCCTGCAGACTACGTTGTCAGTATCACGCAAGTAACTTAACTGTAACTTAATCTTCTTTTGTTTAAGCCCCGACTCAGTTGGGAGCTCCCAACCCTCTGTAGAGCATTTTGACACCTCCTGTTCACCAATTACGTGTGTGAATTTGATGGCGGCTGGATGTAATTTGATAGAGATTGCCGCTGTCAAAGTTTGACGTTTTTGGTCCCTACTTGTTTTACATTTAAGCCTTAGGTGTCTGATCGTATATGCCTTAAGATTAGGTAACATTTTACACAATTTCATGTTAAAAATTATAGTATCACGTTGCAATGGAGTGGACGTCGTGGACTTTTTAATTTGGTCCTTAATATAACTTATTATAAAGTTAGAATTCACCCTTACATGTAAAGAAAAATAAACAGGTCGAGAAAATCGTTATTGGGTTTTATATTAAATTCATCAGCCGTTCGGAGTTTGGGTTTGTGCATAGTGGCCGGTTAATGGCACTAGGCGCGCCCCCTATTACATAATTTTGATGTATTAGTAATCACGTTAGCCACAAGCCGAACTTAAAATTTCATTTTTTATAAATAAAAATGCTAATTATTTGAAAACGGCTGGACTGTTATGGCAAATTTCCATTAAGTAATAATTTCCATTAATGTTCGTAATAATCCCAATAACATTTTTGTGGAATAAAATTTGGAAAAGTTTCCTGAAAATTTTGAAAATTCCGGAAAACCTAAGTGTTGTTTTTTTCAATTGGATTTAAATAAACGACAGGATTAAGTCTGTTGGGAGATTGGGTCAGCTAGTTTATAAATAGAAATTAAATTTCAACTTAAGGGGAAGCAGAATAATCGCTGCATTAATCTTACTGATTGCTCCACTAGTTTATTAAACCAGTTGGCAATAAAAACCGAATATTTACGAGCTACTAAGTCCATTAGTGGGGCTGGAAAAGCTCTTCATACCACTTCTTAATGACTGAATTAATTTATTATTTAGAATTTCATTTCAGTTCTTGTTCGTATAATAGTTTTAGATTAGACATTCTTAACGATGGAATTCTTATTTTTACTTATTCAATACGTAATATTGCACTCCAGAATACTTAAAGGTTTTAAGCAAAATATTAGGGTATCAGTTATTATCAGTTATATTATGGACCCTGTCGGGCACGGCGGGGGCAGAGGAGGGCATTATGTTTAGTCTTACTATAACACACTATTATTATTCTAAATTCTTAAATCATGTACAATTGCATACCGTGTCCTATTTTGTACTTCTTTATGGCTACTAAAATATTTATTATTATTTATATTGTTCTCTTTTTTTTCAAAGAACTTTTTGACCAGTCTGCAGGTGTTTAGGATGACTGCCTTCTGGAGTAGATATTAGGTATTTGCGGGTAAGTTCATAGTTACAAGGGACTGATTAAGCTGTTTGGGTATTACTCCCGTTGAGGATAATACTGTTGGAACTATTACTACTTTCTGTAGATGCCAGAGTCGTGTTATCTCATCTTTTAATCCAGTATATTTGGATATTTTTTCTGCTATTGTAGTCTGTAAATTGCGTGTGTTTGGTATTGCAACATTAATTAGGTATCCAATTCTACTTGTTTTGTTTATTAACGTTATGTCTGGTCTGTTGAAATGAATTATGCTGGCTGCATTAGCCAGCCTTCTGGGTACCCTCCTGGCTGATAGCGGAGGAGTTTTGGCACTCACGACGTAGATACGAAAATACCTATTAGTAACTAAGCCCTTTATGTGGTTACTTTGATGTTAATTTAATTACATTAGCTTGTAGTACTATATATTTCTATAGATAACCACACGAGATACTTACTTACCACACAGCTTTTAGACATGTAATGTAGATACTATACGACACAAAGGTTGCATTTCACCAACTCCGAATAAATATTAAAATTTTCGCCAGTTTATTTAATACAAATTCTGTACCATTTTTGAAATTATTCGATGGGTAGTGGCTATTCTGACATGTACCGCGATGTGCAATAAATGTACAGTCAACAAAATAATTATGTATACAGGCAGCTTACGATCATGGTTTTGAAAAATTTCACGCATGTACAATATAGAGAATAGCGAATTATCGCTCATTCACTGATTAATCCTGAATTCTCAAAAAATAAAAGGTATCAACTTGAATTTGGCATGCTTGCATAATTATTATTAAAGGAATTATTCTCTTCCATTTATTTTCAAACATATTAATTTAAATTTTTAAATATTTTTACAAATTATATAAAAACATAAAAACATTTAAAAATATAAAAAATAGTCATCCACCGGTATCGGGAACAGGGTCCAAGCTACCGGTGGTCAGGGCCCCAAAGAGAGGAACCTCCTAACAATACGCGCCGTATCTAGGAGTACCGCTCTCTGTATCACGCCCTTGACCCAGCTGCCTAATGAGAGCCTCCGCAGGTGTGAGTCGAGGCTCTTGGCTATTAAACCATTGGCGGTCACAACTATCGGTACAATGACTGCCGAGTCAATATCCCACATGTCGACAATCTCATGAGCCAAGTCTAGATATTTAATTTGCTTATCTTTCTCGGCAAGGAATTTATTGTTGTAAAGTTTTTTGTCATAGGGACTTATCTTTTTTAATGATCATTATTACAGTGAGTTAAATACATATTTTTTATCAATGTCGATCATCGTATAGATAATAATAAATATAAAATTACTTATAATATTAAAGAGATTTGACGAGGCAGTTAAAAAACATACCGTTAACTCGATATATTAATAAAAAAAATAAAAATAGAAAACGCGTGACAGCACATTAGGTCATTTCACGCGTCAAGCGTCACGGATCACACCTGTCATGCAACGAGTACGTCCTTACGAATAGGGTTGTGCGTCCATCAACTTCATAACACGTCGTATTGAGTTAGTGACGTGTCAGTAAACGGACCGAGTAACGTGACACCTGCGGTTATCGACAAAACGCTAAGTCGACATCGATTTGGCAGTAGTGTTGGCCTGATTGGGATAGAGTGTGGCGCAGTGCGTATGATAACTTTATCGTAATCTGATGTTACGAATAGCTACTTCGGTTACTTATTTTTATGCTTACGTTCCTTATCATGATGGATATCTCTAAATGTGGGCAGACATTGGAGTCTTTTTTTATGTAGTGTTATTAAAGTATAGTATAGTAAATCTAAGTTATCTTATTAAAAAAAAACTTTTATTTTATACACCAAGAAAATAACAAGTTAGTCTGCCTCTTTGAGAGAGATATAAGGTAATATCTCAATTAATATTTTATTTTAGTCGTAGGATATGAAAGATTTCCATGGTTAGTCGTTTTACCAGCATTCGTCAAATTAATAAAACCTAACATTGACTAAACACCAGTAGATAAACTATAACTGTGAACTTGGCACAGAAGTTCCTTAAGTATATGTACGACATGGATTGACATAGGAAGGGATTTAGGGCAATTCTCACAAGGGAAGAACAGGAATATATATATTTTTTGAATCTTTGTAACATTTTCGACCCTTTGATAGCACACCGCATTAAACTCACCACTGAAGTCAAAACTCATTCTAATATGCAAAACTAGCGACTCGCCCCGTTTTCGCACCTCGCAATTTCAACCAATTTACACTAAACCTTAACAAATTATACACACTTTCCTCATGAATTAGGAACACTATCTATAAATGAAACCGCATGAAAATCCATTTAGTAATTTTTGAATTTATTGCGAACAGACAGACAGACGCAGAGGGAGACTTTGTTTTTTAATATGTAGGGAAGACCTCGAACAACATTTTGTGCGTAAAAATATATTTATAAGAACATTCATTTTGTGATACTAAAGAGAAATAAAATTTAATATCCCTAATGGCAATGTTCAACCTTTATTCGGAAAACATTTTCGTAAATTTAATATAACACATTTTCGGTACGGTAACCGTAATAGAAAATAATATTAAATATGACTATGTTTTCCCAAAAGTATGAAGGTATGTTGTTTCATATGAAATTAAAACAAATATAGCAGATAGCCTGGACACAAACTGTTGACTTGCAAAGTTTTTAATCAGCGTATAATCCCCAATTACTTTTTAACCAACTTTAGAAAATTTAAAAAGGAGGAGGTTATACGTTCGTCTGTTTATTTGTTTTTATATTATTAGCTGTCACCCATGTCCTTTGTCAGAATGCAATCTATATCCTGTATCTGTAGTGTAGTGATAGCCTAGTGATATGACCATTGGACTGCCAAGTCAAAGGTCTCGAGTTCGAATCCAAGGCACGCACCTCTGACTTTTCGAAGTCATGTGCGTATTAATAATTAATTATCACGCGCTTAAACGGTGAAGGAAAACATCGTGAGGAAACCTGCACGCCTGAGAGATTTTCTTGACGGCGTGTGAAGTCTGCCAACCCGCAGTAGGTTAGCGTGGCGGACTATAGCCTAATCCCTCTCGTACTGAGAGGAGACCCGTGCCCAGCAGTGGGACAATGTAATGGGTTGATGATGATGATGATGATGAATCTATATCCTTGCTAGAGTATATCGAAATTTGTTTAGCGGTTGCAATCATTAGCGCTTTATGAAGAAGATAAGACACCTTTAGATGCATTCAAAGAAGCTATGATTCTCTAAGTTCACTCAGGCTTTTTTTTTCTAAGGAGGGCACTAAAAAAAAGTGTGTTTTAAAATTGTAATCGTCACATAAATTAATATACTTTAGGATATGGAATTACTAATAGCTAAGTTATAGTTGCTGTCAAAATAAAAGTAAAATAGTTATATTAGGCTAGGTTAAGCTAATTATAATAAACTATCCCGTGCTTATAAGTGTCAATAAGCCATTTCCTCTAATTTAGTAAAACTCGAAAAGCAGTTTAAAAATCCAATCGTTTTCCCTATAAATATTTATAAAATTAACTATCTACTATATATTACAGCCAACTAAACAGGCACATTCCTAATCGATTAAAATCAGATTCAAATGACCTAATCGATTTCCATAAATTCAAATAATCTCAACGGAATTAAACAATCGATTAGCATAGAGCATATTAATTACAATCTATTCATCGATATCAATGGAATCGCGACATGGAATCAAATTATTTGTATTTACTGGTTACTGTCGGTTGGCATTAACTTGATTTATCTTATTGACTTTATCGATGGGCGACAGAAAATTTCGTTTCCCATCACTAGTTCATATACGCCGCATGTCAATGTTTATGTTCAGTGGATTACCCTCTTTATCTAGATGATTATAGAGATTATTTTGGATAAATGTATTATGGAAGCTAGAATAGTTTTATCTTTAAAAAATGAGATAACAGATAAGGTATGCGACTGAGATTTAGTTAGCTGTATTGTGTAGTCTGGTTGCATTGCATTGGACTGTTGGTTAGTAAAAATGTGAAAAAGATTTTCATTTCATCAAATTCATTCATTCGCAGATATTCAAAAATAGGATGTAGACCGGTTTTTCCTTGTTCCTTTCATATTTTAAGACAAAACAACGTTGCAATTTTTTGTTATGTTTGTATCTTTGTTAGTGGTATTGTTTTATTGTCTGCACTATAATTTAAATTAACAATCTTATGTTTATTAAACATTACATACCATCACGCCAGTATTATCCGAACGCTTAAGCAGAGGTGCATTTATGTATCTACATCCACAGTTCGTCCGTATGCTTAAGTCCCGCATAGTAGGCGCGAGCCTATTGCTATTAACCGGGCACAAATATACTCCTGCTACTGAGATTTTCATAGAAAAACCCAATAACAATTTTCACGACCTGGAACTCCGTCGCCTGGAAGCCTTACGACCACAAGACCAATAAGGCAGTCATACGTATAAAAAATTAATAAAATTACATACGTAACTATTTTGTTATAATTAATTCAGTATTAATAAATCTTTCAATAGTTTTTTTGAACCTCGAAATTAAAAGCTAAACTTTACTTTGAACGAGAATCAATGAGTATACTTCCAAAAAATCTCAGTGGCCACTTCCGGACTAGCAGAGTATAACAACAGCGGGTCGCAGGCACCAGTGGGTGGTCGCGACACGACTTGTCGACTGTCGGACGTGTCTTTGTCGCACCGACATGTCGCATGCAACCGACGCCGCTTGTACACGAAAAAAAAAACGAGTTTCACGGATTACACGGTGAAGTTTATTGTTTGGATTTTAATTTTATGGATTTTTGAGTGGTTTAGGGCGTGGGTGGGTTACAGACGTTAAATAATCTCTTTACGTAATTTTAGTAGCAACACTTTATAATTCAGTAAAAACCTTTTTAGTTTCACTCTTGGTTTAATTAATAGAATAATTTAAAAAAAACTGTAAATGTGCTTTTTGGTACATAGACATTGCAAAATGTTACACTAATCATCATGCCTGTTTTTCCCGAAGGGTTAGGCAGAGAAGTACTCATGTTCACCCACTGTTAGCCCATGTATTTAGGGCCCATGTAATAGAGGGCGAGCCAATTACCAATCCAGATTCCGAGCCGCTACTGCGCAAAACACTGCTCGACCTGACAATCAAACTCAGGACCTCTCGCGTAGTAGTCGCGCTTGGTACCACTCGAATCACCAGGCAGATGATAAGAATTTAAAAAATCTAAATAAATGATCCCTGGTATATTGATGAATCCAACCATACCATTCACAGCAAAAAAAATCTGTGTCGTTACGTTAAAGATTTACAGAGGTAAATATAATTCTTTCTTTAATCTTATTATCTCAACCACAATAAACCATTGATCATAATCGAATTATAACTATTCTGTATTACACAGCAAAACCAACAATATTATCCACTCATAATTCTAAAGAATATCCTGCTATTAATAACATCTTCAAATCACAAAGCAAAATATGAATAAAAAAAACCGAAGATCGCAAAAAACGCGCCATATTTTTACCGCAACATCTTAATTTAAGGGAACCGTGCATTATAGCAATTATCCCAATCATAACCACCCTACAATCAGTCCCTTGAATAATAAAATGATCCATACTTAAAAACTGCTACCTGATATTGGAGATCCGTAATAAAATGCAAGAGACTTTCTGGGTAGAGGAGCAATTATTTTGATTCATGATAGCCTAGTCACGAATATGAGAAGGTGGAAATTGAGTCGTATCAAGGGCTCAAAGAGGGAGGGAGAGAGGAGAGTAGTGGGGATTTTTCCACCGACAAGAGCTAAAATGTTATAATATAATAGAAAGTGACACAGTTGGATGCATTTTGGTATGACCTTAATTCATAAGAGAATACCGTGTATTCATAGGTAGAAACAAGCCCTTTATCACGGGGATAAGACACAAATAATGAACTATTGGACACAAATATTTTTTCAGAAATTCAGAACACCAGTAGAAAATGCAAACTTCGACTTACACTTACTTGTTTCTATAACGTACCTTTATAATAAATACCTATTCAAAAAATCAAATTAAATCCGTTATTCATAAATCTAATCTATTTTTGAACTAGTTTGTATATCGAACTGTTTGTCAAACAACAATACAATTCGAGTGTATATTGAATTTGTAATAGTTTTGACTACTCGATATTTCATTTGAAATAACAAATACTGTACTAACCTGATGAAAGTGAACGTTCTATACTTATTACTTAAGTATCATCATCATCATCATCATCGACCCATTACATTGTCCCACTGCTGGGTACGGGTCTCCTCTCAGAACGAGAGGGATTAGGCTATAGTCCACCACGCTAGCCTACTGCGGGTTGGCAGTACTTAAGTATAATAGCAACGTATTACTTTCTTTTTAAGCAAATCGAAAATTAAATTCGTTTTAGTATCTCATAGTTTAGTTACGTTAGCTTATAATATTGTAAAAAATCAAAGGATCATGAAAGGAAATGTCATCTATTGATGACATTTTTTTTTGCTTGTTAGTGTTTGTTTCATTTCGTTCGCTTATATATCAAACTTCTTGGAACTAATACATAAATACTATCTCGCAATGTTATCGCCATAATTATACTATTTTACACTTAATGACATAAGATCAAATATCAATCAGATAATAAAATTAACATAAAAACATGTACAGAACCCACAGTCACGCACTTTGTTATTTCCACAAATATTGGAACATCTGCTTAGAGATGTGAAGTTACCGTATCTAATGTGTTTATAATAAGTTCCTTTTCTTTGTAATTGAAAGCTTCGGTAGAATTGTGGTGGAACTAATGATCTGTACATAATTCCCCGGTTACTTGAAATCTATAGGTATTTTTATAAAATTAAAAGCCTGTGTCTATACATTGAAGATATTTAAGAAAAATCAAGTGTATATAAGCGTCTCCGAACCCAAAAATGTATGTGGAAATCTAGTCTGTTTTTCTTATTTTAGTTTATTTTAAGAATATATGTGAGAACAAAATAAATATTTTTCTTTCCTCTTTCTTTCTTTCTTATAGGTTGGAGCAAAACTACTGAACACAGATATACACCACAAGTGAAATAAATATTGATAAAACATATCATACAGTCAATCTTGTAAGGCAGTGGTGTACATTACATATATTTTGTCACTATGTTTTAGGTCTTATGTAATAGAAACCAATTTAATTCCATTATGGCTAACGTGTCAGGGTTGGGAGCGAAAAGGAAGGAGCAGTTTTTTGTTGTTTTTTGAAAATTTTTTTGGCTATATATCACATTCTATGTATATAGCTGTAGTAATTGCGACATCAACAATAATTTATTCAGTATTAAAACTTTTTCTAAATAATTGCTATCGTAGGCGATTTAGGTGTAAATTGTAATTTTTCGCCAAATCCACTATTTTACACCAAAATCTTCGACGGTTAACGGGTTGCTACTGAGAATTTCCAAAGGCGAGGTTTATTTCGACGCGCGGTAGTCGTTATTAAACAAAGTTAAAAAAAATTTAGACCATAGCTTGTCAAATTCAACAAAAAATTCGCTGCTCAATTTAATTCAGTTGGTATTAATCTTTCACTTAATAATACGACCAATTATTCAATATTAGCTTCAAATATCAATTAGTTTTGCAATAATGAATTCTCAAGTCAATCGATTAGAATGTGTCTTAAAATTATTTCAATTAATTGAATATAATTTAACCCGCATTTGTACCGCAAAATGTATATTGTACTCGAAATGTATCTATAATAATGAGATTTTTGTGATACACCTTCACGCCTGTATTCTCCGAAGGGTTAGGCATTGGTGTACTCAATGTACACCGACAGCTTGCCTGTATGTTTAGGTCCCATGTCTTAGGGACCGAGCCTCTCATTCACAATGTTTTCCTTCACTGCTTATCAATACGGTCATGACTTCGAAAAGACTTCGAAATTGAGACCTTTGACTTGGCAGACCAATGGTCATTTCACAAGTCTATAACTTTAGATTATTTATCTAGGTATAATTGGGAAAACATACAGTTCATACATAGCTGCCAAAACCTTGGAATCATGTTACAATACCAGGGAAAACATTTCCACAAAGTTTTTTTCCAATAACGATATTGCCTTTGTTAACATTAACTTTTGTTAAGAACTGTTATGAACAAATTAAAAGTTGAAAACATGTTTGCTAACTTACCTGGGTGTATTTTCGTTGAAATGTATCAAAATATTCTATTTTGGTACAAGACGATATTGGACCTTCTAATGTGTGGAGGGTTAAAAAGGTCAAATCAATAAATAAAGTAGAAAAATACATGAAACACTATCACGCCTGTATTTTGTGAAGTGTTAGGCAGAGGTGTACTTTATGCACACCCACAGTTCACCGAAAGGCTGCTCTCACTCTGAGAGCAGACCCGTGCCCAGCAGTGGGACAATGTATTGTATTGATGAAGATATCAGTTCGCCGGTATGTTTAGTTCCCATGTAAGGGGCGAGCCTATTGCCAATCACCGGGCACAAATACCAAACTCCAAGCTGCTACTTATAATTTAATATTAAAACCCATTGACTACCTCATTAGTCTAGTGGTCCTAAGCGCGACTGCTACGCTAGAGGTCTTGGGTTCGATCCCCAGGTCGAGCAAAGAGTTATTGGGTTTTTCTATGAATTTCCCAGTAGCAGCTCAGAGTCTGGTTTTGTGCACGGTTAATGGCAATAGGCTTGCCCCCTATGACATGGGACCTAAACATACCGGCGAAATGTGGGTGTACTTTAGTACACCTCTGCCTACCCCTTCGGGGAATACAGGCGTGATGGTATGTTATGTTATAAAAACCCAAAAACACTGCTCGACCTAGGAATTGAAAAAAATCAGAACTGCTTCTTGGTAATTCTTAAATATATGAATCACTAGCTGACTTGTGCCCACTTCGTTGGGCGATATAGCCTCTGACACTCAAAAATAACGTGGCTTTCCATTGGTAAAATAATTTTCAAAATCGGTTCAGTTGATCCAGAGCTTACCCCCTACAACCTCACAAACTACCTCTTTATAATATTAGTACCCATAGATAAAATAAGATTCAATAAAGATGTCCTCAGGATACTGGAATTATAAACAATCGAATATTTTTTTTTGATTATCTAGTTTTACAACTAACCCAAATTTTCTCTTTCACAGACACAAACGGAAAGTCACCAATCTCCTGCCCTCGAAGTCTTCAGCCCCCACGCAGAGCAGTGGCTCTCAGCGTAGGGCTCCACCCCCAGCGCCCCTATACGAAGACCTACAGGACCTTCCAAGGAGGCCACCTTTACCGCATAGACCTGAACTGGAACCACAGTTGGAGGTAAAATATTCTCACGATCTTTATGAAAAGATATCTGCAAAAGTTAACATTGACCTATTGGAAGTGTGTGAAGTCCGCCATCCCGCAGTAGGCTAGCGTGGCGCATAACAGCCTAATACCTCTCATTCTGAGAGGAGGCCCGTACATACAGTGGGACAATATGGGTTAATGATGGTGATGAATATTGGGAGCTTTGAAAAAACCTCAATATGCATACATGTTATAGTACAGTCAATGTACTCAAGCAAGCCAATAGAGTACCTCTAGTTGAGAAATAAGTGATTGCTTGTCAATCCCTTCAGCAGAATCAATTTTATAAATAAAATATCTTAGCCCGAGAAACAGTCCAAATGGACCGTTGAAATTATTTTGTTGTAGTGAGTTGTTTGTTCACTGGAAAGGATATTTCTTTTTTTATGTCGATAGTTTCTACTCGTAGGTACTGGTATCGAAAATCGTAATCGAAAATTTCGCTGCTGCTAATGAATCTTTCGTCTTTTATAACGGTTTTATACGGTATATATTAATAATATACCGTAGGTATAGTTTTCTTCCATTGCCTTTAGACGGATTTGGCAATAACTAAAAAACTGATCTTAAAATGTATGATTTTGTAAATAAAATAACATTTAAATAGCTGAATATAGCAACTGATAATAATATTTCCAAAACAAACAAGATGAAATCAACTCTATGATCTCGACAGGGACGTAGATGATTGACTCATTATTCAAACTAAGCACGATTTAGAAGACACCAATTTTATGGGCCCTGATATTGACAGAGCCTAAACTAAGAATTTCTAGGCCGCAAACTGTATGCCTTTCAGACACACAAGACGAGGGTCTAAGGGCCTTCAAAGTTAATCTAGTAGATGACCTGACATATCTCTGTTGAAGAAGTAATGAAATGTCTTGTCGTGTCACTCAGAGTTACTAGCTCCATTTGTCACGTCCATATTCATTGGACTCATTATTTAGTTAAGTATACCCTTTTCAGTTAATGGATATTGATGACAGGCGATGAATTCTTATACATTTCCAACTAATTTCTAACTATATCAACTAACTTAAATCTTAGAGCTCAACATTAAGAAAACAAGCCAAGATTGGATTACATTTGAAGGGGTACTACTGTCTTTGTGGTTCTGTCTCACAAACATTAATATTAAACAACGAAATGTTAGCAGCTGTAACAACATTGTAGACTTTATAGTAGCAAAGTTTCACGCTGTATTTAACACCGACGAAAGCTGTCCACATTAATTTGCCACGACTAACATGGCTGTTGGGACGTGGCACTTTCAAACATCTGTCAAACACCAAACTTAATTTGGTCTGAACATTCAAACGACCTGTAAACTTATTGCATGTTGGCTTCTATAAAATTGTGAGAATTAAGCTTAACTTTTGAGAGCTAGTTAAACTGTCAAAAGTTTCCCATGGTCCAAAAGTCTGTACTTCAATCTAGATCTTTTAACTTGCGACACTTATAATTGACTTTTGAATGGATCCAAATTTATCCACTTTAAAAAGATTTGTACGATTAGTCTTCAAAGAAATTCTGATTGCTTTAAGTATTAGCTCTTCAATAACTTTGCTGATCGTGTTAATATTTCAATATTAACTTTGTTAATTGAATTAGTCTGCGTTTTACGATAGTCTAATATTATAGTGGTTTTCTTGTTTCCAACATTAAACTGATAAAAGGTTTTTGTAACGTCTAAATTCAAACGATATGCTTAATATAAAATTATATTCTGTAAGCATAAAATATATTGTACTTTGTTAAGCGATACGAATTTATTTTTGCTCCATTAAGTCTCTTTCAATCGGTCTTAACTTTCGTTTACGTTTCTCTTAGTTAAAGTATCAAACCAAAACGAGTAATGTAACATAATCATCCTTTTTTACAGATGGTGGAAACGAAAAGACCAAACTGCCAGAGCCGCGTTTTCGTCTGCGGTTCCGGTGGTACCTGGCGAGGTGGCAGCAGCTGTGGCGGGGATACCTGTGGTGCCCCACTTTATGAGGAGTTACCCCATAGGTCGGACGACTCCCTCCACAGTGACGACCACTTTGCTGAAGACGAGCTCAGTCTTGTTGGAGAAGCAGCCCCGTGTCGAACTTGTTCGCGGCCACCAGCTCCTCAGTCGCTCCCCCATCGACCTAGACAACAGCGAATGGATAGAAGACCCAAGTCTCTGGAGAGACGCCGGGCACAGCATAGGATGCAGCGTCATATCCATCCGCCTGGACCTCCGGACCCTACGGAGTTCCACGAAGGAGTTCTTTTGGATGCTCTGTTGAGATTGTATCCTCAAGTTGGGACGGTAGGCACCCGACCTCAAGGCCCTCTGCCAATGGGTGCAGGAGGTGCCTGGCCCGGAGGTGAGCTACCAGGTATAGCTTGCTGGAGAGGACCCCGAGCGTCGCCGAAGCCTCCAAGTGGAGATTCCTCGTTCGGCTCCGATTCTGGGTATAGTAATAATACGTGCGGGACGTGTGGTACGAGGGCATCGTCCAGACATCGATTGTCTGCGGAAATACCGATGTCATGAACGGACGTGTCGTGTTCTCGGCTACTGATGTGACAGTCGTGCCATACAGTGTCAGTGACGTAGTGAAGTGAAGAATCACAATTAATGTAATCAATTTTGCATTTAGTAGTTTTACTTTGTCTTTCACGGCCTAACTTATTCAGCGGCCTCAATTCTCTCATGCCTTTCGAGACGGTGAACTTAATCGTTTAATATTAGTTACTGTCGAATATTTATGAACCTAAACGTAGGGACTACTTTTCTACACAATTGTACAAACTTTATTGCTTAGTAGAAGGTCTGTCCCTCTAGATTTTAGCGATACGATATTTGATGAAATCGTTATTTTTATTAGCTGGTATAGCGATGGTTTTGTACAAATTCAGGTGACCATAATTTTAAGTAGTGATAGCGGTTTCGTCCTAGTAAGTTTGGAACTAGTCCTTAAATTATCAAAATAATTGTGAAATCTATCAAGTAATGATTGATTGTTATGTAAAAACTATGAAAGGATGATATAAATGAATTTCTGAATTTGTAGATAATGTACAAAAATTGTAGTTAAATGAATTATTTAAGAATAGTAAGTTGAATTTTATAATCATATCATGTAAAGGTACCTACCATATTTCATACGAATATCACACACACTTCCTTTGAACAAGTACTATCTTAATTTTGACATTTGGTGCTAAAGTTAATGTATCGAATTCTTATTCGTCGATTTTTTTACAGCTCTGAAAGTATTCAAACTTCGCTTGCTTTTTGATTAGCATCAATTTTATTTACTTACTCTTTCATTCTGCTTTTATATTTCTACTTTAACGTTTCTGTCGTAAAACCAAGTAGTTATTCCGTTTGTATTGTAAATGGAAAATATTGTTCGGTCATCAAAACTGTTGTTTTTGTTTTTATTTCTGTTTGCGTATTTAATTTAAGTAAAACCTATTTATTTTTTGTCAAATTTAATTGTTTTATTTTGTATAATATCAGAGTTGCGACACTTATGTAATTAATTCATGGACAGAATGTCCGTTTAATAAATATTGAAGAGCACAATAAAATGAAAAATAAATACGTTTTTAAGAAAAGCAAATATTTTTATTGAATTATCTCCCTACACATAAAACTTTATACGACCACGAAGTGCAAATGAAATGGAGCGAGCGTTAAAAACCGTATGGGTGTTGTCAACAGTAATAAATTGCAGTAAGTAACTGTTTTAAACATAACCTAACATCACGCCTACATTCCCGAAGGGTAGCGCAGTGGTGGACCAAGATTTCACCGCATGTTTAAGGTACCATGTATATGTTATAGGCCGACCGTTTAACTCGCGTATCGCCTGCGCGGTAAGAAGGGAGCGGGGGCGGGTAACGCTACACACGGAGTCAATAATCCAAAGATTTATCTCGAGATAGACATTGTTGGTAAAGAATAAAATAATAAGTATATTTTTTAAGTATTTATTTACTTCCTGCCGCTCCCTTCTTACCGCGCAGGCGATACGCGAGTAAACGGTCGGCCTATAGGCGAGCATATTGCCTTAAACCGGGCACAAATTCAAACTCCGACTGTTAGCATTATTGAGTTATTTATTCTATGTAATTCTAGAAAATAGAAATCCACTGCCATCAGACATCCGCTACTCAATTTCTGAGCAATACCGATACTCGAACGATAGAGTGATCTAAGTGAGTTTAGGTTTTATGGGCTTCTGAGTAGGTACTACTAACGATTGTCATAGGTGTTGGCCTGACAACCGGTACTTCGTATGTTAATAATGTGGACTCAGGGTCTCATTGAGCTTAGAATGATCACCCATCCACAAACTTAACCTTGCACATCTGTTGATCTTAGCCTAGATAAAACTTAGCCTTAAGTCACTCCCAATACAAAATCATCTACCGAAATATTACACAAAAGAAAAAATCAAGGAGGCATCTTACTATTTCGGTCACAGTTCATAATATTTTGCAAGAAGCAAGTTTTTAATAATACTCAGCTGCCGTCTTTGCGGGGCGGATACAAATAGAGATGTCACTTGTACAGTCGAATACAACGAGGATATTAACTTGATGGCTCTTGTTTTAGAGTTGGGATTACAGTTCGTTCGAAATAACCCCGCAAGTGGTTTTTGAGTGTTTAATTTTGATATAAAAACTTAATGTAAAGACAATTGGATTCGTAAATGTTTCGCATTGTTGATTATTTTATTACGCCTCCATTCCCCGAAAGATAAGGCAGAGATGTAGTATGTTCACCCATCGTTCGTCGCCAGTATGTTTAGGTCCCATGTAATAGGGGATGAGCCTATTGCCATAAATCGGGCACAAATCCAAACTCCAAGTTGCTACTGAGAATTTCATTGAAAAACTTAATGACACTTTGCTCGACGTGGGAGGAATCCAGGACCTCTAGCGTAGCAGTAGCGCTTGGGACCATTAGACTAATGAGGCAGTCTGATAAAATAAGCACCACACAATACCACTCAGTCATTCGCTGATTTATCGACGAAATCTAACCCAGGCCCTTTAGCGTAGTAGTCGCGCTTAGGACCAATAGACAGAGATATTTAGGTACTAATAAAAACACATGATTAAGTTTTTTTAACATGTCAGTTGGGAACAGTTGAAAAAGCAATTAGAGTCTAATACTCAAAGAATACTTTGTAGGTGAGTGTACCCGCAAAATCTTTGATCTCACTCTAGGTGCCAGGCTCAACAATCGCACCTCAGATACAATCTTATATTATTACCATCACTTGCTATATAAATTTACTAGATACGACTAGGTGAAATTGTAATGTGTTGAAGAATCTTTTTGTATGACCATCATCATCAGCCCGTATTCGTCCACTGCTGGACGTAGGCCTCTTTAAGTGAACGCCACAGAGCCCGATTTTCAGCTCTTTTCATCCAGTTACTGCCAGCTGCCTTCCGCAAATCGTCACTCCACCTGGCAAGTGGGCGTCCTACGCTACGTTTGCCTAGCCGCGGTCTCCACTCGAGAACTCGTTTGCTCCAACGGTTGTCGGTTCTCCGAGAGACGTCTCGGGGACGACCGGCCCATTGCCACTTCAGTGTGCTAATTCTTTGAGCTATGTCGGTTACTTTGGTTCTCTCACGGATGACTTCGTTTCGGATTTTATCCCTCAAAGAGACTCCGAGCATAGCTCTCTCCATAGCTCGCTGTGCGACTTTAAATTTGTGAACCAGTCTCGTCGTGAGTGTCCACGTTTCGGCTCCGTAGGTCATAACTGGTAGGACGCACGCTTCGAAGACTTTCGTCTTAAGGCACTGTGGAATGAGCGACGAGAAGACTTGCCGAAGTTTGCCAAATGCTACCCATCCCAGCTGTATTCTTCTATCGGCTTCCCTCTCGAAGTTGTTTCTACCCAATTCCATTATCTGGCCGAGGTACGTATATTCCTGAACAACTTCGAGAGATGCACCATTGACCATGACCGGCCTCGGGGTAATATGGTTGTTAAACATAACTTTAGTTTTATCCATGTTCATCCCAAGACCGATCCGTCGAGAAGCGTCAGCTAGGTCGACCAGCATTCGTTGAAGATCCTGCAGCGACTCCGCCATAAATACAATATCATCGGCGAATCGTAGGTGTGAGATGTACTCGCCGTTTATATTTATGCCCGTTCTTTTCCAGTCCAGCGTCTTAAACATATCTTCCAGGGCATTCGTCAACAGTTTCGGGGATATTACATCCCCCTGTCTCACTCCCCTGCGCAGCTGGATATGTTTCGTCCGCTGGTTCTGTACCTGAACGGACATAGTAGCGGCGGCATATAAGCATCTCATCACCTCGATATATCGCCAGTCAACTTGGCATCGCTGCAGGGCCTCCAGAACAGCCCAGGTCTCGACTGAGTCAAAGGCTTTCTCATAGTCCACGAAAGCAAGACACAGCGGCTGGTTATACTCTTCGGTCTTCTGTATAACCTGCCGCACCGTGTGTATGTGGTCTATGGTTCCGTAACCCCTCCGAAACCCAGCCTGCTCTGGAGGCTGAAACTCGTCAAGTCTTCTCGCTAGACGATTCGAGATCACCCTTGAGAAAAGCTTGTATGACCAGATGAGGCTGAATATCAGTGATTACCATTACACCTCTGAAACCCAATTTTGAGCAATACTGATATTGGAATGATAAACTAGATAGATAGATTATTCTTTATTGTACACAAAAAAAAATACAAAACAATCGTAGTAAGTATGTACAATTGGCGGTCTTATCGCTAAAAGCAAATTTCTTCCAGACAACCATTGGGTGGACAAGATTGGTTAAAAGATAATGGGCTGTTGCAGGTCATACAAAATAGCTAAACTAGCCTGAGGTTCTGATTCGTGTCATTCACCTGACTTCACCTGACTTCGTCTTCGAATTTCCGGCGAAAAGCAACGCGACTGAACTACCGCAAGAGATTCAGATACCTATTGGTTACATAACTCCACGTTCATTGTTACTAAATCTTCAAGACTACATACAGCGAAATTTCTTGAACTTATTTATAAAAATATTTGCTGTCACATCCAGTGAATCAACATCATAAATTAATATGCCGCTAGGCAGTGTTGATTTATGTGCAAGCTGGAGTGCAAGAACGCGTATATTTTAACAACACAGACATACAAACAAACTAAGAAATATGACGCATGTCCTGTCACCGGCAGAATTGTCGCTGCTACTAAATGAAGGTTTTAATTGTCTACTGTTCAAGAGCTGTGTTTTGAAGTTGTGTTGTATTGCTCTTGTAAGATTTTGAAGCGGAAACTTCTTGAGGTGCACTACTTTCTTAACAGTGAAGAAACAACCGTCATACCACGGTTTGGTGATGTTGAATCGGGTATCCTCAGCCCCATTCGACTTCAAGCTCGCTCGGGTCAGTTACGCTGATTAGGGTCAACTCGGCACCATACGTCATCAAGCTTGCTTGGGTCGGTAACGCTGAATCGGGTATACTGGACTCCATTCAACTTCAAGCTCGCTTGGGTCAGTGACGCTGATTCAGGTATACTTGGGTCCATTCATTACAAAGCATGATCGGATCGGTGATGCTGAATCGGTTATAGTTATCTCCAATCGATATCAAGCGTAGATAAGTCAGGCTTTGCAGTCGTTCAAATGTCTATTTCTTTTTATGGCTGAAGTCGGCAAACGAGTAGACGAGTCACCTGATGGTAAGTAGTCAACGCCGTCAATAGACACCTGCAACACCGAAGGAGTTGCTGATGCGTTGCCGATGCTTAAGAACCCCTACGAACTGACTGCTCTCCCTCGAGAACTGGATCTTATGCGCAAAAGTAGAATCAAACACCAACGTCCTTTTACATCTGACTCCGACTTAAGGATCAGACCCAAAAGGTCCTATCACCGAGGGAGTCAAATATTTTTCCTTATGAGATTCTTATCCGAAAGGCAGTGGGGAACCGTCCCGACACTGGGAACAGGGGTTTACCAGAAATTGGGTTCAATAGATCTGATGGCAGTCACATCCTCTATAATACCTATATTTACCCGCATCTGGATTGGCTGGAAGCCGAAAAAACCTACTCCATTTTCCTAATCCGTACAAATTATTTGTTTTGGAAACAGAAATATCTGTTGTATTTATATTATTCTATTTGCTTTTCTAAAATAATATAACAACTCATCTTGCAGTTTAATTTATTAGTACACGTGTTAATATTTTTATTGACATTGAAATTAGAACCTTATTTTTATTGTAATATGTTTCACTTTCTTCAGATTTAATTCCGAGTCTTAACTTTGCGATTTGTCGTCCAACTTTGCAAGAACCGCGAATAGGGTTACCAGTCGTCTGGCAATAGACGGAATTTCATTGAAATTATTATACCTAATATTAAAATTTATAAGAAGAAGAAGATTTTTTATACAATGATATCGTCTCATTGGTTTTATTGATTCCAAATAATTAATAGGCAAACTGTTTTTGGATTTTTCTATTAGAAATTTCAAGTAGCGGTTTAGAGTTCCACTCACATTCCACTACCGACGTTAACCCACTTGTAATACAAGCATTTAGCTTAGTAGGAGGGGTTAACAATCCTTATTGAAAAAAAAAAGTTTAGAGCCACTCGCCCACTTCTACGTGGGACCTAAACCATATCGGCTAACTGTTAATTTCAGTACATATCTGCCTTATAATTAGAGAAGTAATGCTATGATAATTATATTGGTAAAATTCAAAATACAAATCTGTAAATTAATTTAATAATACACGTAAATTAATTTAAACTTAACAGTGTCTTCATGACACGAGGTGTAATCCTAATATGCAATAACGCCAATTCACTACCTACTCTGTCCGCCCCGTTGATTTTTTATGGTTACCCTACTAGCCAAGTACGTCGGATATTTAAGTAGAGTTGACGGTAAACACAGTAGGAGTATAGGTCAACTTATACTGGATGGTTATTCGTATGCCTGAATTCATCAAATAGGACATGAGGCTATAATTCTTGCTCCACGTACAGGCTACGAGGAATGTCATTTATATGAGACAAGTTTGTCTCGAAATTCAGTCTCCCTTTAAACCAAATGGTTATAAATAGATGGCTATTCAAAAAGGTGATAATTTCTATATTTTTTTTATCATACCATCCATGTCTGCCTCAATGAAACTGCCTCATTAGTCTAGTGGTCCCAAGCACGACTGCTACACAAGAGATCCTGTGTTCGAGCAAAGTGTTTTTGGGTGTTTCTATGACATTTTCAGTAGCAGCTCGGAGTTTGGGTTCAAAAATGTAAAAGAGGGCGACCCTTTTGCCATTAAACGGACACCACTCTAAACTCAGAGCTGCTAATGAGAATTTAATAAAAAAAAAACAATAACACAGCCTTGGAATCGAATCCATAACGTTTAGCACCCTCGTTGAACCAATGACGCAGTCTATTACTGCAATCTCTTCACCAGCATATCTCATTTTAATTTGTTAGAAACTAACGAGACTTGATTAAGGAGGTTCCCATTTAATTTTAGTACCAAAACGTTTACGATCTTTGTCACCTCTTCTTTGTGACGACAGAGTAAGCAATACAGTACTTTGTCACTACAAAAGGAACATTCAGTATTACTGCTTTGAATCTCTTTTTGGTATTTTGTCCACTGTTCCCTAAATATGATAGATATTAACGGTTATAATTTTATTAAATGATAAATATATTTTTTTTAATTAGCAGGTGACGTTTTCTGTCTGACGACATCTGAGAAGAAACGCCGAAACAAACTCAGAGAATAATGGTCTCTTTTAAAGTCCAGACAATAGTAATATTATTATATATGCGTTTTATAATGAAGAACAAAATCGTAACGGACATCTGGACGGAAAGAATAACTTTGATTTGACCTGTCCTATTGAAAGTCAAATTACTTACTAATTTTAAACGTAAAGCGCCAATTTTTTTTTCATTCTAGAGGATATACTTGACGGGAATTGTGTTATATTTAATTTTTTAACCCCCGACGCAAAAACGACGAGATATTATAAGTTTGACGTGTCTGTGTCTGTCTGTGGCATCGTAGCTCCCGAACTGATGAACCGATTTTCATTTAGTTTTTTTTTGTTTGAAAGGTGAATTAGTCGGGAGTGTTCTTAGCTATGTTAGATAAAAATCGGTCGAGATAAATGCAATTGTCGGGGTTTTTTAAATTATATTAGAGGTTATTTGAGTCAGGGATTTTTTAATATTTTTATTTAGTTGTTACTACAAGTAATTATTATTTTTTTGACAAAATTATGCAGTAATCAATACTTCTGTCTCCACTTTCTATTGTTATGATACAATCCCTTTGATACGTTTTATTTTTAGCCAATTTCCATGACACGCCAAGTTACCAGGTGCCGCTTGGGTTTTGTTCTTAAAATAATGCTGCAGACATCTTGTTTGTTTTCTCAATACATTTGTTAAAATTGTTTGCTTATCTTTTTGGAGAACTAAAACAAAACGTAACTGCGATCGAAAATTATTCAACGTTTGTAGTTTAGATTCGTTTTGTAAGACATTAGTACTGTTCTGTGTATACGAATTGAAGAAACTTGGTGTTACAATGTTTTTTTTTCGCCAAAAAGCATTAGAAATGGGCAGAATAAATCCAGTTAAGTCTAGGTACTTGCTAGTTTTACAAAGTGAATTTATCTAGAACCCGCAACTTTCCGTAACTGTCAATGATATAGACTAATTTGATTTATATTCCATGAAATATTTTTTGTCCCTTTTTATAGTTCAGGCAGATAGTATATAGGTATGCACTGAATTTACTAAATAAATAATTTTATAGATGTTTCTGTAGTTTTATTGGCGTTTCAAATAGAACTACTATCACATAATAATATTAGTATATAGACTTATCATTGCCCGCGGTTTCGCTCATGTCCCAAAACTATAACTCTGCTTCCAGATTTTAAGTTACGCCTTCAGCAATACAAATAATTGTTATATCTAAGATAAAATTGGTACACCAAAAATGGAAATATTCTGACGAATACCTAAATTTATCTTTCTTTCTTTCTTACAACTGTGAAAACCTCATTCAATTACATAACTTACACTTACAAACATACAGGCAGACAAAAATTCTAAAAAAAACAGACTTCGACTTGTTACAATTTTATTGCCAAATAGTTACTCAAATTATTGTCAACTGAAAATTAGTGTTTTTTTATAACTTCGATAGTTAAATATTCAAAGAAACGTACTCCTGTATTTTAATAGCAGTAAACTGCTACCAACGAGCCGCTGATTCCACAAAAACATAATTAAATCAATAATGAGTTAAAATGCTCATTAACATAAATCATTAACACAGAAAAAAAATACATCAGTTAACAAAACAATGGATAAGTCACTAATAATTCAATTACTGCTATATACAAAATCAAAATGGCGACACAATAAATTGGTCGACCGCGTTTTAATCAAAATAATGAGAGTTAATTTCAACAAAATTATATGGTAGCATGACTACTTTGTATCAGCCAATCAGAGGGCTGGAAAAAAAATTGAATACATGCAACCTCAATTAAAAATAATGGTTTAATTATTATATCGTGTTCGTGCGATTGGGGTTGATTCCTTGTGATCTCGTCGGGCAGTTAGTAATTAGGGATTTAAATTCAAAGGATAGCGAAGAGGGGCTAGCTAACCTTTCAGGAAATACAGGCCTAACTTTATACGATAAATAAGCACGAAAAGAAGGACTACGATGCAAGGTGAAAATCTCTTTTGTTCATTGTTATATTCCATCTTCATCCCACTGCTGGGCACGAGTCTCCTCTCAGAACGACAGGAATTATTCTATAATCCACCACGCTAGCCTACTGCGGGTTGGCAGACTTCACACGCCGCGCCCTCAAGAATATCTCTCAGGCAACCTAACGATGTTTTTCTTCACTGTTTAAGTGCGTGATAATTAACTATTAATACGAACATGACTTCAAAAAGTCGAGATGCGTAAGTAGGTACCTTGGATTTGAACTCAAAACTTTGACTTGGGAGTCCAATGGTCATATAACTAGACTATCACTGCACTGTCAATGTTGTTATATTGGCATTTACATATTATATACATACACTCACGTAGTGTAGGGCGCCCGCCGCGCCCGCCGGCCAGATGGAGGGACGACTTGCGGAAGGCAGCTGGCAGTGACTGGATGCGGAAAGCCGAAGATCGGACTCTGTGGCGTTCACTAGGGAAGGCCTACGTCCAGCAGTTGACGAGTATGGGCTGATGATGATGAAGATACACTCACGCCTTTTTCCCACAGGGATAGGCAGAAACTATAGACAGCCACTTGCTACGACTCTTGCATATCTCTTTTACCTCTTCCACATTCATACATCTTTTCATACACTCGCGCCGTTTTCGAGTACAACGCACCTGATTTTTGGAGGACCTCGCCGATAAGATAGTGTAGTTAGATAGCCGGTGTATGTCCTTCTAGGGTGACCTCTCCCGACGCTGCCTTATAGATTCTATTTGATAATCGTCTTTCATTTATTCTCTTCTTAACACGCCAATATTGGCATTTATTTAAATCAATGATCCTCCTCCATCCTCACTGTAGGTAGGTATATGGTTCGTAACTGTGGTTAATTCGTCACGTCACTAGGTACTAATTATGTCAAACTGATAATTATACGCGTCACCGATGTATTTCATTGGCAAACGATATCCGCCAGTGTGTGCCGTGTTTTGTAATTAAATTAATTGTGGGTTCGTTGCAAGTTATGAAATATACTGTAAAATATAAAACACAAATATTTGCCTCATTAGTATCGTTGTTCTCAAGCGTGACTGCTACGATAGAGGCCTTGGCTTCGATTCCCAGGTTGAGCTGAGTTGTTAGGTTTTCGACACTTTTACAAGCCAATGTATTAGCCATATTGTCTTTTAAGTGTTAATTGTTCCTCAAGCAATAATCGATCGATCACTTAACTTGTATTTTCTTTAAAAAAGCTTACTAGCAATGTGCCCCCACAGTAGTGGGAAAATTATAGGTTGATTATGTATGTATGTATAAACGATTAAGTAGTCGATTCTGAAGTTACTATTAAACATCTTAATTATGTGATGACTAACAACTCATTATCTGTAAAACAACCAATTCAGCGTAGGCGCAATGAACTATTTCATAATTAGATTGCAAACAGTCTTATAATTTAAAGTCACAGCGTGGTGATTTAACGATCACCATAAATATAAAAGATTTAATTGAGTTATGATTATGGCAAGGTTATAATCCCCAGTTTAATGTCTCTATGTCATTTGTGATTATAGTGTTGTGGTAATATTTATCGATATCGATATTGCAATTAATGCCAATATCGAAATATCGATTCTCATGTCGGTTTAGAAGAAACATGTTTTTCAACAGATGTCACTCGAAGTCACCTCAATGCCATAATTTCAAAATGTGAAGGCAAATTTCGATCAACTGGGTAGGACTCACGGTGGCTTTGTTGATCATAGCGTCTGGTGAATAGGGATAATTTTTAACGCGTCAAGCCCCATATTACAGACACAGTACAAAATCTTTTGGTCCGGTAACTAATAACCTAGTTCCTGTTTATTAATTTAGCAAGGCCGCTGAGCATAAGGGTTTGATTCTCAGCCTAAACAAATTCTTAATTAAAGGGAATAATAATATTTGCCTATTGCTGTCCACTACTGAACATAAGCCTCCTCCAAAGAGCGCCAACCATTCCGGTCTTGGGCAGCTCGCATTCATCCGCTGCCAGCCACCTACGGTCAATCATTTCGCAGAGCGCCCCACACTACGCTTACCCAAACGTGGTCTCTACTTTAACACTTTTCTGCTCCATCGGTTGTCTGTCCGTCAGTGTAGACATTGGCACTTGGTCGGAAATAGAGTTTGAACATTAATTACGAGTTGGGCTTCTAATCGGCACAATTGATATCCCAGGTACGGATTACCTTGTGGGCACACTTATGGCTTCTAATTACCACAAATAAGTGTCATTGGTATCATTAAGGCGTTACACGATGAAAATCGATATCATAACATAAACATAACATAAACATACCATCACGCCTGTATTCCCCGAAGGGTTAGGCAGAGGTGCACTTAACGTACACCCACAGTTCGCCGGTATGTTTGGGTCCCATGTAATAGGGGGCGAGCCTATTGCCATTCACCGGGCACAAATCCAGACTCCGAGCTGCTACTGAGAATTCCATAGAAAAACTCAATAACACTTTGCTCGACCTGGGGATCGAACCCAAGACCTCTAGCGTAGCAGTCGCGATTGGGACCACTAGACCAACGAGGCAGTCAAATCGATATCATTATCCGTAATAATACGGTTAATGCTTACTAGCTATGCATTATGGTATTACCCGCGTTCACCTACTCGTACACCCATGGGAATTTCACAAAACAAATATTACACAATGATTGGTTACTTTTTTTATTCTAATCTCCTGAGATATTAAAAAGGGACCTAATGTTCTAGAAATATAAAACTTGTAACTGTCCAACTTTTGAAATGATTATTGTGTTTTTGTCTAGCAACCGAAAGCAGAACAAGAAAATATTCTTAGAATTCTGAAAGAAATAACATATTAAAAGCCTTGTTAAACTTGTATTATACTTAAACAAACTACTTACAAAAACTATAAAAACCTTTTAGTAAATGTTACTTATTTATCGTGTCTTTTTTGTTTCTTTTCATTTGGTGTGTAAAATATGTAGAAAGTGTAACTAAGGTAAATTTTGATTATAAAAAACTAAATGTTAGAACCTATTATACAAATTATTTTCGTGAAGTTCTTGATTATCTATACCAATATAATAAAAACGAAAGATTTACTTGTAATCTATATTTGACATTGATGAATGCTAAATATTTTTTATAAACATTTTAGCGAAAGAAAAAATTGTATAATCGTTTCAATAAACACAAAACTCATTTAAATGTATCTTACACTCAAAATGTAGCATGAAAAATCACGGTTCCTTTTTTTATCGATATCCAAAAACATCGATGCATCCGCGTCGCTATGCAACGTATTTCGGTCGACGGCGCAGCTGCTACAATTTGTTCGTACTGACATCACGACGCGTGTCGCGGGCGCCGAGCAGAGATGTTAACAACGTTGTTTTGACGTCGCCACTGTTTTCAGAATAGAGATTGTACGAAATAGCTTGGATTAGTTTCGAATATTTTAAAGCAATAATATATTTTGTTTTTTGTGACGTTGTCGACGGTTGTAAGGTTTATAATAATAATAATCGTTTATTGCTAGTCACCCAATATTTTTTTACAATCAGTTACAATCATGGCCTTCTATTTGTGGTAATATCAATCAATTACTTACTCGTTATTTTTTTTGTCAAAGAATCAGATTAGTTTCTATCTTGAATAAATATTAACATCTAAAAAAAAATTTACAGATATCAATTACTCTGGAATAAATAACTTAACTTTGACTTCTCTGTTGATTTTTGTCAGTTTTGCTAAACAGCAGTCTTTGTGACGAACAATACTCTCGTCAGAATGAGATGTTAACTGCTAATGTCGATCACGTGGCCTATTGCAGGTTAGCAGACTTCACATGCCATCGAGAAAATCTTTCTCTTTCTTTCTTTATCTTTAGTATAGCGCCCTGTAAACGATCAAATTTGCTTGTCAAATATACGTGTTTGTCAAATTATTTGATAGTGTGCAGCTTTGTTTGACGCGTTTGTCAATCAGTCTACTATGAGTTTTTGATGAAAACGTGAAGTTGAAGCAAATTTGATCGTTTACAAGGCGCTTATATCCCTTGTTTAAGATGAAAAAACGGGGCGTACAAATCATTGATCCTGTAATATTCTGTAACTGACACCAGAAAGCTGAAATCGCCTTGAGTGTTTCTCGAACCCTTATCAGTAGAAAACCAATACTTATCTTCCTTATCAAATTAACTGAAATATACACCCTAATCTCAAATGTCTGTAGATATAAAGGCAAATGGTGAGGACGAATAAATTTCCCATTGTTACGGGAAAAATCTTCATTGTTCGAATTACGTGAGGAGAATATCTGTTCCCGATGGGTGGCCAAATTATTATTATTTCTCTGGATTTCTTTATTCAGCACATTACTGTGACGATATTTTTTTGGAGCTGGTACATGGAAGTGGCTTCAATGGATTAATATTTTTTTTAATGTTACGCTTTAACGCATTTTCATGCCAAATATAACATATTTTCACGCTTCTTTTCCTTCAGGGGTTTGGCAGAGGTATACTAATGTACACCCACACTTAGCTGGTATGTTTAGGTCCCATGTAGGTAATAGGGAGCGAGCCTATTGCAATTAACTGGGCACAAATCCAGACACCGAGCTGCAACTGAGAATGTCATAGTACCTACCTAAAACCCAATAACACTTTGCTCGACCTGGGGATCGAACCCAGGACTTCTAGCGTAGCAGTCGCGCTTAGGGCCACTAGAATAATATGGCAGCCAAATCCAAAAAATCATCATCTACCCTCTGAATGTCCCACTGCTAGGCACAAATATTTTTATTATTAATACGATTACGAATACTCAGAGGTGTGTTCCTTGGATTGGAACTTGAGACCTACAACTTGGCAGCCCAATAGTAATATCACTAGGCTATTCATTCAATCACATGTTATCACTGCACTACTCTGACCTTGTACTGGGATAGTTTTTGAGCAAATACAGAAAAAAAATACAAATTAAGTAGATTGCATCATTAGTCTAATGTTCCTAAGTGCGACTGCTATGCTAAAGGTCCTGGGTTCGATCGCCAAGTCGAGCAAAGTGCTATTGGGTTTTTCTGTGAAATTCTCTATAGCAGCTTAGTCAGTCTCTGTAGCAATCTCGATTTCGGAGTCTCGATTTGTGTCCGGTTAATGGTAATAGGCTCGCCCCCTATTACATGGAACCTAAACATACCGGCGAAATGTGGGTGTACCTACATTAGCACACTTTCGCCTTATCCTTCGGTGACTACAGGCGTAATGGTTTGTTAGTCTGTTTGTCACAATCGCATCTGCCGAGTGAGTTACCGGATTAAATTTCCAGGTCAAGTTTTTCTATAAATTTCTCAGAGCTTACCTCTTCTAGTACAAAACCTGAACTTCCTTAACATCTTTGTTCACTCTACGTGATTCCCTCATTAGGACCTATCACCATTATCATTTATTTGTGACGAAATCATCGTTTTTTATCGCAATTAACTTCGTACATAAGTCAAAGCCACAACGACATTATTTCCAAAGTTATTATCATTAAAGCAGACCTTTTTTTAAACGCCGCTATAAAATCTAAGTGCCCCCAAATAGCCAATTACGAAATTGGCGTCGTTATTTTAAAAGTATTTACCTAACCGTAATAAGTTTAAAAGTGAAATTTGGAGTTATGTCATTTTGAAATAAGTAGGTATATTTCAAATTCTACCCATGAATTCGCTCGCGTAGAGGAAAAGTAAGAATTTAATTTTAATATAAAATCAACAGTTATCTCTTATTTCTATTTGCCTTTATAAAATAGAGAGGTCAAGCTACCTTTATCACACGATCTATTCAAATTCACCTTTGCCTAACATTAATAGACATTTTATGTTCAAAACCCGAACCCATTTTTTTTTTATAAAAAGTAGATTTATGACCTCTCAGTTTAAAGTCCCTTTAAGTTATCGCAAGGTCATCAATTATTAATTTAATACTTACGCGATATCACTGGCCACATAGTTGCTTTGCCCATCCTATAGGAGTTTCTCCAAATCTTAACAGATATCTCCACCGTATATGGATTCTCTACTACTACTCTATGGCTCTACTATATTCCTAAAATAAGCAAGCTAAATAGGTATGTATTATAGATTCCTAGATACCGAGAAATCAAAAAAGCACTCAGAGAATAGGTTTGTTCCTCCTAGCACGTAAAGCCGTCGCCCTTGTTGTCAAATGAACACCTATGACAATCGTTAGTGGTAGACAGAAATCAAATCAAAGGATGCATAGGATCAACTTTTTGGAACCGTGCAACTAGAGTCAATAACGTTTCATAAACGCTTGTGAAAGCTTATTTGAAATAAAAACATTTGATTTGATTTGATTTCTGTCTACCACTAACGATTGTCATAGGTGAGTAGAATCCGGCAAGAAACTCCATGGACAGAAGATTCCTTCCAGAAGCCCAAAAAGCCTGACAACCAGTCTATCCTTCGAATTTCGGTGTTGCCAAGAAATTGGGTTGCGGATGTCTGATGGCAGTCGCTTCGTGTAAAATACTGATATACAGCCGTATCTGGTTAGCCTGGAAGCAGATCTCAATATAATTGGGAAAAGTCTAAAAGGATGATGATATAGTGAACTTTCTTCAGGCGAAATCACAAGACACAACTCATCATCATCATCATCATCAGCCCGATGCTGTCCACTGCTGGACCAAGGCCTCTTCATGCATCTTCCATTCGTTTCCACTCTAGACCATTTCATTCCCGCTGCCTTCACTATGTCATCGCTCCATCTAGCCGGGGGTCGACCGACACTTCTACGACCGGTCCTCGGTTGCCAATCGAGGATCTTCCGACTCCACCTTCCGTCCTCTCTCCGACATACGTGACCCGCCCATCTCCACTTGAGAGTAGCAGTCGAGTGATGTCGGTTACTTTAGTTCACCTTCGGATTTCCGCGTTAGTCACACGATCTGGGCTGGGCAACCTGCAGTTGGTGTGCAGTTTGCTTTGTAAGGGTCCAGGTCCTTCCTCTGCTGCGTAGGTTATAGTAGGCAACACGCATTGGTCAAACAGTCTTCGTTTTAGGCACATCGGGAAAGAGATACATAACTATAAACTACAAATTCTCAAGAAATTAAAACCAAGAGCCTTTAGTAATAACCGTTTTACACTCCTAAAGCCAGCAGACAGTGTAGGCTATAAATTAAACACAATAACACAGTCACTGCCTATATGTACATACCTAATGTATATATTTACACAATACGGTAGCTACGTGTCGCTACAACGCTTAATTAAACCGTCACACAAGCATCGTCAAAGCTGGAACAATGTACATTACGTATATAATGTTTGATAACTCAATTAGCTCCTAGTCTACGTTCGTGAAGCACTTAGATGAGTTGAAATATTGCATTAACATAATTGTTAAGGAGGAGCTAAATAAGCACTATTAATAATTAAAAATAGGGTGGAGGTGTAGTTTTTTTACGGTATCACCCATGTAAGTGGGCGACCTCGTTCTAATAAAATCACAAAATTGAACTAAGTACCGAAATTCTAAGAATTTTGACAGTACGACACGAAAGTCAAAATTGACACTGAGATCAGATTGGAATTAGGTATAAGTTGAATATTTTTGATTCTTTTGCAACCTACTTTCAGTGTACTACCGATATCGTTAGGATTATAAATAATATTGGACCCACATTTCTTTCACAATTCAGCCTATATTGTCCCACTGCAGGGCAAGTGCCGTCCTTAATTAGACTAATTAACATTTTCATCATACGAATTATTTACCAGGAAGAAGCCGATATCGATTCTTTTAACCCTTACTCAACTTTACCACATCCACTAGTCCGAATATCCACAGGTTAATGTTTATTGCAGTACTTCCCTTTTCCTCTCACAAACATAAAACTTACACGTCAAGCACTTGTGAAGTGGGATCTTCGGAAATTTCATGTTAAACTAATTCGTATAAGTTCCGTCAAACTGCTGGTAAACTTTCCGAAGATAATATTTTTAGTTCCGACTACATCCCAACACTAAGCGATGGAATAGTGATGTGGAGTGATAAGACGCTTTTAAAATAAGTGTTTTTTTTTTCAAAAACAGTTACCTAGTTTCGTTTGTATAATGTGTGCAAGTGATAATGATGTAATTCAGTGCAGTGATAGCCTAGTTATATGATCATTGAACTGCCAAGTCAAAGGTCTCGAGTTCGAATCCAAGGCACGCACCTCTGACTTTTCGAAGTCATGTGCGTAATAATATTTAATTATCACGCACTTAAACGGTGAAGGAAAACATCGTGACGAAACCTGCATGACTCAGAGATTTTCTTGACGGTGTGTGAAGTCTGCCAACCTGCAGTAGGCTAGCGTGGCGGACTATAGCCACATCCCTCTCGTACTGAGAGGAGACCTGTGCCCCACTGGACAATGAAATATGTTGATGATGATGAATATATTAATAATGTTTGAAGATTTTGTCCATCTGTCTGTCCCAAGCATGGTAACTCCTAAACGGATCAACTGATTCCGATGTAAATGCTTTTTTATTGCACTAAGACGAAAGCGCGGGAAATTCTCACAGTGCTGACGCAGAGACATCATAGTATGATACAGCTAGTAATATCAGATTAAATCTCTTACAAACGGCTGTCCCATTTCAAAACCCAGTAAGGGAAAAAAACATTTTTGAAATCGTTGTTTCTCCTAACGCCTGACTTTTGAATTTTTACAGCAAAAAAAAATTAAACCATTACAAAATAAACACATTAAAAGGTGAGGCAACAAGCATCATACTTCTAAAACCAACATTCAACCCTAGTTACATTCAAAAGCATGTAAATATTCTCGGATACGCGAGAACTCGTTACAACACTATTAGGAAAGCACTATGTAGGCACTAAAATTGTTAAGCGTATACCTGAAGTTAAGCGATTTAAACTTCCACAGTTTTTGATTGGGCTATCATGTATTATTAAGAACTTGGGATGTACGTGCAAAGGATATGTTCTAGAATTGCATGGAGTCTGGGCTAGCAATATATGTATGTTTCATACCATCACGCCTGTTTTCCCTGATAGCGCACCTGATTAGCAAGCTGAACCTGGCTGGCCATATCTGTAGAAGATTCGACAACCGCTGGGGTAGATGTGTTCTCGAGTGGAGACCGCGACTCGGTATACGTAGTGTAGGATGTCCTCCGGCAAGATGGAGCGACGATTTGCAAAAGCTTGCTGGCAGAAGCTGCTTGCGAAAAACGGAGAGAAAGGCAAAATGGCGCAACCTAGGCCTACGTCCAGCAGTGGACTAGTATAGGCTGATGATGATGATGATGATGATGTTGTTCCTTTCAGTTCTTGTGTGATGCGAGTGAAATCGCGTGACACTGCTAGTCTTCAATAAGTATTCAAGTAAGAAGCTTTTAAAGGATTTATGTTTGAATAACAATTACTTATTCAGTTTCCGGAGCATCCATTAATAAGTCAATCTTGTTTGTATATATTTTAGCTTGGTCGATAAGTTGTTCAAACTTTTGTTTTGGTGGAGTGTTCATGAGATAAATACGCTTAAAATGTATTTCAAAGTTATTGAAGAGTTGGTATTATCATAAACTCCGATATTTGTGTATGCTGTATGATATGTGATTAAGCGCATGAGAATTTAATCCCCAGGTCAAAGAGTGTTGTTGGGTTTTCTTATCTAAGTTTAAGACTTAGAGTTTGATTTAGAGTTAGACTTAGAGTTCAACTTAGAGTTAGACTTAGAGTTCAACTTAGAGTTAGACTTAGAGTTAGACTTGGAGTTGGAGTTAGAATTAGAGTTATACTACTTAGTTTAAATCAGACTTAATGTTAGACTTGGAGTTAGACAGACAGAGTTCGACTAAGAGTTAGACTTAGAGTTCAATTAAGAATTAGACTTAGACTTAGAGTTCGACAGGGTTCAACTTAGAGTTAGACTTAAGAGTTTGAGTTAGAGTTCAACTAAGAGTTAGAGTAAGAGTTAGACTTAGAGTTAGACTTAGAGTTGGACTTAGAATTGGACTTAGTTGGACTTAGAGTTAGACTTGGAGTTAGCCTTGTAGTTAGAATTAGAGTTGGACTTAAAGTTGTACTTAGAGTTTGACTTAGAGTTGCACTTCGAGTTATAGTTAGAGTAAGAGTTAGAATAAGAGTTGACATTCGTATATTATTATTTATTAGTCGTACAATATGGTAAATTGACTATTACCTGTGCTATTACTACATATAAAGGTGCGACATTCACCTCCCTCATAGGTTCCAGACACCCGCAAAGTAGAAAGAAGTACATAATCATATTACTGGAGGCATGGGCAAGAAGGTTGCCTTCTAATGTATTTTCAGTCGAATGTTACGAACTACTAGTACTGTTTTTATTTTTGTGTATTAAGAGCCATGATGATTTATATATTATGTTCAGATAAAAAAACATAAATCCCTATTTCATTTTGTCAAGCCATACGAGTATAACTTGAGAACGAGCTTATTCATCCGATTTCATTCATCTTTTTTTTTAAGATTTTGAATACTTTATGAAAGAATACCTATTGTGGGAACCAACATTTAAAAAAATGCGCGTTGTTTTGGTAAAACAGGACAATTTCTGATGAGTTAGCAAGTTAATAATAAAAATATATCTTTAAAGATTTTTTTTTTTTTTTTCAGAAAAGTTCATATAGAAAAGGAGTGCAGACAAAGATTGCGGTCGAATTTGGACCACCGAGCGACCATTGGTACTAAATCTTACTTGAAGCTTGTTTTTTTTACGACTTTGATTTGCTGTCAAGGTATTGACAGATTTGCTTGCAATTTAGTGCAGGCCCCAACACCAACACATAATATTTAATACCAAGAAGCCAATAACTTTCCACTAGGACTGCTAGGCAGAGGCTACAGACTCATAAAACGTTCGCTTATAAATCTAATTCAATCGCTAAGCACCTTCTCGCCCACACAAAACCTGCCACTAACAACCTTCTGCAAATATCATTAGGGTCTGATTCGGCGTGAATAAATAACGAGGATCGATGGCTGCAACGGCCAGTGGCCATCAGTTGGCGATTAGTGTCCAAATCGCTAATGATATGGAGGTGCAAATTGCTAGATTCACAGATGTGAAGTTTTTGTTGTGTGGCCCAAGTATTGGAAAAGAAATGTGGAAGAGAAAAATAAAACGGAAATTAAAAAAATGTTCAAACTCGCATCATCAGAACGAGGAATAAGGTTTTAGTTTACCATGCTAACCTACTGCAAGTGAGCAGACTTCTAGATAATTTCTCAGGCATGCAGGTTTCCTCACGATATTTTCCTTCACCGTTAAGGCGTTTGGAAATAATAATAAGAAAGAAGGTAGGTGTTATGGTAGGTTAGTTATGGTTATAACCTGGGTGTCTCTAAATCACGAGTGAATCTATTTATCTTAGGCAAGCAGCATCGCTTAACATCACACAATCTAGCGGTCAAGCGTGGGCCTATCATGAATGAAAAAAGGTAAGTAATAAAAAATAGGAAGCAGTGATGGCCTAGCGATATGATTGTTGGACTCCCAGTCAAAGATCTCGTTTTTGAAATCAGGGCAAGAATCTTTGAATTTTGAAGTCATGTGCGTATTAAAGTTAATTATCAAGCTCTTAAACGGTGACTCGTGAGGAAACCTGCATATCGAGATAATTTCTCGACAGCGTGTGAAGTTTGTAAACACGCATTAAGCCCGCGTGCTTAGCCGAGCTGCTATCTGCAGTAGGCTAGCGTGGCGAACTATAGCCTAATCCTTCTCATTCTGAGAGCAGACCCGTGCTCAGCAATGGGACAATATAATTATGGGTTGATAATGATGATAATGATTGTCACGGAACAATATGCTCAACCTGTACCTCACGCTCACTTCGACCAAATTTTAAGTTTACTCATTTTAAGCCATGCAAAATCTGTATTATAACGAACACAGCCAACGTCTTATAACTTAGACCAAACGCAACGTCGTTATGGGAGAGCGTGTCCAGAATTTTATGAAGGAACAAAATGAACGCAACTGTTATTCCGTGGAACATCTGTTTAATTATACTGAAAGATCTTAGATGTCGCTTTTATATGGAAATTATTTCACGCTTTCTTAGAATGTGTTAAGATGTTCACGGAAGTAAGGTTTACAGATAAGCATTGCTAGAATTCAACATCAACATACCACATAATTAGCTAATCCCGCGTTTCCACTGATGACAAAACATGTTGCAAGCAGCTACCTATCCATCTCACGCTTTGAGGGTTAGATGTTTGCAACATGTTTTGTCGTTAGTGGAAACGCGGGAAAAGAAATGCATGCTTTTAAACATTCATAGTGTTGCGAAAGTAATGAAGATGTTGTTGCTTTTAAGGTAATTATTTTGAGGTTTAATTTAGTTAATTTGCTCTACAGTTTCTGCACTTATCTGAGAAACATAATAAATAACATAAATGCATGAAGCTAATGCTCATAATAAGAGACAATTTTATGCGTTTAGTTTTTTTTTTAACTAGATGATGTTACTAGTTTAACTAGTTGATTATGACTAGATTATGTTAAAACAATATATTTTAAAAGAGTGTCCATGGAGTTTCTTGCCGGATTCTTCTCCATGGGATCAACTTGCAACTAGAGTCAATAACGTTCATAAACGCTTGTGAAAGCTTATTTGAAATAAAAACATTTGATTTGATTTGATTTGATTTTATAATTTCTAATCTGTGCCTGCTTCAGTAGTCTAGCATTCTTCCGTTTTTCTATGATATCTCAGTAGTATCTCAGAGTTTCGGTTTGTGCCCGGTTAATGGCAATAAACTCACTATTAAATGGGGCCTAAACATACTGACGAACTTTGGGTGTACATCGGTACACCTCTGCCTTACCCTTCAGGGAAAACAGGCGTGATGGTAGATATGTTATTTAAATTTGTTTTGAGATTGGATGTATAGAAGTGTATAATCTTCGTATTAATTTGTCTTATTTTATTTATTAACTAGCTTTCCGCCTGCAGCTTCGCCCGCGTGTACAATACTATTTTAACCGTTTAGTTTTAAATATACTTTACTGATGTACACACAGATTGCCAATTATTAGGACGCAAATAATAATAAAAAGTGATCCTTCGCTATTGACGGAATTAAAATCAGAACTCCGAGCTGCTACTTAGAATCTGATAAAAAAAGCCCCAGTAACTTTGTATATCCTGGGAATCCAACCCGGAACTTCACTCTCAATGAGACGAGTATCATTTCTAAGTAATAATATTTATATAATATTTTTCTTCGACGCTTCACCAATACAATTCATTTTACTTTTACAAAAAATGTAGGTTACATAAATAATTCAATACCTACTTCGCGATGATTGACACGATAAAAGGCTTTTCCAGCACCAAAATAGATACATTTTCCTTTGCATCTGAATGTACCTAAAAGAAGAAGGTACTCAATTCACTTTCTTTCGTCTCACAGACAATTATTCGGCAGGCGCTTTTCTCAAAATCTATTGTACACTTATAGCTTTTTGACTTACGGGTTCAATAGGATGTGAGGCAAGGCCTATTGTCCTATTATGGTGCCTAGCAATGGCAGATCCTCTCCTTCTCCCTCTCCTTTTCTCCTTCCTCTCCCTTTTCCTTAAATAAGGCTTGGCAACACATCTGCAACCCCGTTGGTTTTGCAGATGTCCATGGGTGACGATAACTAATCGACTACCTACTTACTATCAGGTAGTTCGCTTGCTCGTTTGCCAAGTTGCCTCATAAAAAAAACCTCCCCGAACCCAAAAGAGAAAATTTTGTCTGTTTGTTGGTAGTTAGCGCAAGAATAACTTAACAGATTTTAGTTTAGTTGTTACTTTTAGAAAGCATATGCTCTAACTTAATAGCTACAGTAAGTACATTTCGTCTCATTTTTTTTTAAATATCCCGAAATATAACTTGAGGTTTATGGTTAAATACAAATCCATACAAAAAATAAATAATTATTGTAGGTTTAAGATTAAATTCTTTCATTAGAAAAAAAAGACCAATTATAGGTCTTTATCTTTCCATAGGACCGAAGCTGTGGGCAAAATCTATTTCAAAACAATACCATTCATACCTGTATATTATTATACCGCTTGTAACAGTATATTTTACGCCCGCAATTTACAATAGCCGCAATGTAACATTAAAAATTCAAACCCCACAATTAAACAAAACAAACAACTGAACAATTACAGTTTGCCTAACATAACCAAATTAAGTCTTTTGGCGATTTAGCTGCAACAGTGTGGTGGCCAAATGAACACCCATTTTGTACCGCAACAGCCTAATGGGCAATGGGTCACGCTGTAATATACGACTGTTAATCCGTTTTAAATAATTGTGCACGTTTTATATAGGCTATTTAACTTATTTCAAGCAAATGGAGCGACATTAAACGCCTTTGGGTCATCAATGGCTTGGAAATTTAAGCGCCTGATGGAAATTTTGCAGCAATATACCAGATGTCGTACTGCAATTATTTAACGACTTTTTAGAACATGTTGAGAATATACTCAAAGACTTAATGATATATAATTAAAGACTTATACCAAATAAGGTTAGAATATTATCTACCTACTAGTTTAAGACCGCCTTTTTTGTCATAATTATATTAATAAATAATAATAATATACCTTCAAGTCTTAGTCTTCAAATGATTAGGCAGGTGTACAAAAATGTGCAGCTTAAATTTACCAGTTATTTTTTTAGGTCGTAGGACATAATTGGGAGCAAGCCTATTACCAAGTAAACATAGGTACCATCACGCCTGTATTCTCCAAAAGGTTAGGCGGAGATATACTCACATTTCGATGGTATGTGAAGGTTTGCTTATTGTCGTTAACCGGGCTTAAAATTCCGAACTGTAACTGTTCTTTTTACAAAAACACCCAATAACAATTAATATTTCGCGACCAGGATCTTCAAGCTCTCTCTCTCTCTCTCTTGCTCGATCTCTCCTACCAATACCTACCTATTATTAAATAAATATCACCTGTATAATACTGTATATAACGTCTATGTACCCTCAGTTTTACCTCCAGCATTATCTTATTCATAAGATTCAACTCTTGACACACAAACTTTTGGAGCAGACAGTATACAAATAATCCATATTCTGACACATGGTTGCTATCTGAATTTTCCTTTTTCCTCCACAAATACGGGGCTTGCGCGTAAGTTCTATAAATATTTGAGTTTTGTATTTACCTACGCGCGGTTTTTGATGTTGCATCCCTAGAGTAGGGTGAGCAGAAAAAGTTTACGCAAATTGTATGAAAAATTAAAATATGTTGAAATTTGTATGAAACGGGAACAAATAGCTTTGGTGTCTAAATCCGATTATATAGTATTTTTAAACCTTTTTTATTGATTAAGATTTGTTTTGATTCGTTAGTTTGATGAATATTTCATTGCTATTTTTTTAAATAAATGTTATTTATTACTTCGTTAATTGTACATCTGTGTCTGTCGGTCTGTCAAGACCCTTTTTCTCTGGAACATGTGAAGGTATCAACTTGAAATTAATAACAAATACGAATGTTTAATAATAATGTTTGTACATTATATTTGATTATATTTTTGCTGAAACATTAACAAAATTTCTTCCAACCCTCTAATAGCGGTACACAGGCAAATGCAGGCGATTTAAATGCATGCATCTCGCCTACGACGCGTAATTAGGGGGAATCTCGACAAACACCCATTAGTAAAATGTGATTGTCTCCAATTCTTGTTTTTAGAGCATCGACACTCCAATACCAATTAGAATTTAAATGTTGTGTTGAGGCAATTATGGAAGACAAGCTTTTGCCCACGGATTCACTCACACTCCAAAAGATTTTTAGGTAGCCGCTGTACTTCTGATAAAGTGGCTTAATGAATTCAGCTATGATGATATTGAAGAAATGATCATGCATAGATAACCTCATAACCAAACACACGCAAGCACGCACACGCGCACACACTCAACACGTACACACACACAAGCTCACACACACACACACACACACACGCGCGCGCGCACACACACACACACACACACACACACACACACACGCGCGCGCACGCACACACACACACACACACACACACACACACACACACACACACACACACACACACACACACACACACACACACACACACACACACACACACACACACACACACACACACACACACACACACACACGAGTCAACATTTTCACACACATAAACTCCAACTCCAATTATGTATTTTATGTTTTATAATAAGCTAGTAATATTTATGTTAACGAAAAGGCGAAGTCACTGGTCTCTGATATACAGTTAACACTAGTTCGGGGACCAGGGGATTCACATGTATTGTACCTTTTTATGTCAAATAAATTTCATTTCATTTCATTCCATTTCATTTCACTTCAATACAAAATTGGTTCAAAATTTTATACGTAACAAACTAACAATTTAACAGATAGACAGACTTACCATCACATAGTTAAATGGATATGGATGGCATAAGTTTGACAATCATTTTCCGCTGAATGAGAGGGGTAAGCCTATAATCTATAAATCTACAAATATTAATACGCACATGATTGCGAGTGGATACCGCATCTAGCGTAGGCCAGATGGAGTGGCCAGAAGGAGTGACGACTTGCGGAAGGCAGCAGTGACTGGATGAGGAAAGCCGAAGATCGGACTCTGTGGCGCTCACTAAGAGAGACCTACGTCCAGCTGTGGATAGGCTGATGATGATGACATGGTTTCGGTGCGTACCATTGATTAGAGATCATTGAATTGGAAGTTGAACAGTCATTGCACTAGGTGACTAGGCTATTATATGCCTGATATTTATCGCAAAAATAAAATAAAGCATACAAACAAAATCATTACTAGGTCACTAGTCAAAGCTAAATATAGACATGGGAACGCTTTCACGAGCATTCACAAACATTGACACAAACAGAAAGCTCTTGGGCGTTTCGCATAAAAATGCAACATTTTTTATCAGAATTTTTGTTCTCGAAAAACAAATCGCTCGATCTCCGACACTTCAACAGTGAGTTTCTATCTTATTTGCAAACCGTCTCCCCTCAGATGGGGGTCAAAAATGTGTGTTTTAGAATAGTTTACAGTAAGAGGCTTCGAGGCTCGCAGCGAATGGAACTGATTAAGTCAAAAAGCTGTATTTGAAGTTCGTAACATTGCAAGAGAAATCCTGGTGTTTTCTTAATATGTAATTGTATTTTTAAATGAGCACAGTGTTTCAGACAGTGTGTTGAATAGGCACTTAATCTGGAAATCATTGGACGATAGAGGGAGTAGGTACTCGATAAAATTTTAATATTTAATTATTTTTAAGAGTTAATATTTCAACTTTAGCCAAGATTTGAACTTGCTTTCTCCTGTACTTTCTTCCTCCAGATTGTATAATCAACTAAACTACCTCTGATATCACTGCTTGTAATGGCAAAGTTAAGTTACAGCTAATACTCTCAACTATCTACCAGTGAAAGTCAAGTAAAAATCGATCCAGCCAATTCCGAGATCCGTCGGAACAAACAGGCATACAGTCGGGTAAAAAAATGTACCGTATATACTTTCAAAAACTTGCATTTAGTACCTACACCTTTTATGTAGTGTATATATAAAAAGCTGTTATTTTGACATTACAAACAGTTTTTTTAGGGTTCCGTAGCCAAATGGCAAAAAACGGAACCCTTATAGATTCGTCATGTCCGTCTGTCTGTCTGTCCGATCGTGTCAAAGCCTTTTTTTCGAAACTATAAGAACTATGCTGTTGAAACTTGGTAAACAGATCATCATCAGCCTATACTAGTCCACTGCTGGACGTAGGCCTCCCCTAGTGTGCGCCATTTCACCCTGTCCTCCGCTTTTCGCATCCAGCTTCTGCCAGCCACCTTTCGCAAATCATCACTCCATCTTGCCGGAGGGCGTCCTACACTACGTTTGCCGAGTCGCGGTCTCCACTCTAGAACACGTCTACCCCAACGGTTGTCGGTTCTCCTACAGATATGGCCAGCCCATTGCCACTTCAGCTTGCTAATCCGGTGTGCTATGTCGGTAAATTTGGTTTTCTGTCGGATAATCTCATTGCGGATTCTGTCCTTCAGAGAAACTCCGAGCATAGCACGCTCCATAGCACGCTGAGCGACTTTAAATTGGTGGACAAGCCGCACTGTAAGTGTCCACGTCTCAGCACCGTAGGTCATCACGGGTAGGACGCACTGATTGAAAACTTTTGTTTTCAAGCTTTGCGGTATGGGTGATGAGAAGACCCGACGAAGTTTTCCAAATGCTGCCCAGCCCAACTGGATTCTCCTCTTGGCCTCCCCCTCGAAGTTGTTTTTACCCAACTGCAAAATCTGCCCGAGGTAAGTGTATTCCGAAACAACTTCAAGAAGATGACCATTTACAGCAATAGGTCTCAGACCAATGTGGTCATTGAACATGACTTTGGTTTTATCCAAATTCATGCTGAGACCTACGCTTTGTGAGGCTGATGCTAAGCTGTCCAGCATTTGTTGCAGCTCCTCTAGCGACTCCGCCATTAGGACTATGTCGTCTGCGAATCGTAAGTGCGAGATGTAATCGCCGTTTATGTTTATGCCCTTGCCTTTCCAGTCCAGAGTCTTAAACAAATCCTCCAATGCGCTTGAGAACAGTTTCGGAGATATGACATCCCCTTGTCTCACGCCTCTGCGCAATTGGATAGGTTTAGACTGTTGGTCCTGTACTTGGACATTCATAAAGGCAGATTCATAAAGACATCTCAGCACTTCGATATAACGATAGTCCACTTGGCATCGCTGTAAGGATTCCAAAACAGCCCAGGTTTCCACAGAGTCAAAAGCTTTCTCATAGTCCACAAACGCTAGGCACAGGGGCCGATTATACTCTTCGGACTTCTGTATAATCTGCCTCACTGTGTGAATGTGGTCTATGGTGCCGTAACCTGAGCGAAACCCAGCCTGTTCCGGAGGCTGAAACTCGTCAAGTCTCCTAGCGAGACGATTCGTGATGACTCTAGAGAACAACTTATAGACGTGACTTAAAAGAGAAATGGGTCTGTAATTTTTAAGAAGAGTTTTATCTCCCTTCTTAAAAAACAGAACCACCACACTCCCGTGCCACGCCTTTGGAGTTCTCCTGCAGTGAATGATGGAATTGAAGATTTTTTGCAGCTCCTGAATGAGAGGGGCTCCCCCCACTTTCAGGAGTTCTGAAGTAATTCCATCTTCACCGGGGGCTTTTCCATTTTTAAGCTGTCCCAGAGCCAACACGATCTCGTCGTGGCTGATGTCCGGCAGTTCGTCGGTGTAGTGGCGTGTCAGGGTGGCTCTAGAGTCGCAGTTGTCCCGTTGTGGACGAGGAACATGGGCAGCATAAAGTCGGCCATAAAAGTATTCAATCTCGGCGAAAATCTGCGGCCTCGACAAGACGGTCCTGCCATTGTGTGTGGTGAGCTTCGTCAGATGGCTCCTTCCAAGCTGCTGAGTGAATACTTTGGACCCTCGGTTTCGCTCTATCGCCTGTTCAATTAGGCGGGTGTTGGAGCTCCGAAGGTCACGCCGTACCATCTTTGCAATCTGCTTATTAAGAGTTTGCCTATCTGACGTAGTTGATTGGGTGGTTTCCCGCCTTTTTGCCATAAGTCGCAGAGTCTCGTCCGAGAACTTGGACTTCTTGCCTTTATGCCGCGTTTGACAAAACTTGATGCCCTCGTCTTTCAACGTTCCAACTACGCTTTGTAGGGCCTCGTCAACATCCTCAGTGGGGTCCAATGCAGCGAATCTATCAGCGAGAAGCCTTTGAAACCTCTCGCTGCCCATCATGATATGGAGTGGATTTGGTCGGAGCGTGGACTTCATCAGACGATTTCGTTCTTGCTTCAAATCGATATTTAGGGAGCCTCGGACGAGTCGGTGATCAGAACCGGTATTAAACCTGTTGATCACGGAGACATCCCTAAATATGTGCCTTTTATCCGTCATGATGAAGTCAATCTCGTTTTTCGTCACAGCATCGGGGCTTTGCCAGGTCCACTTCCTTTGGAGCTTCTTCTTGTAGAACGAGTTCATCAAGAAGAGTCCCTCTTTCTCTAGAAAGTTGACCAGCATTTGCCCCCTGTGATTCCGACACCCATAGCCATGTGGTCCAATTTTGGATTCACCGCACTTCTGAAGTCCCACTTTGGCGTTAAAGTCCCCCATAATAACGTTGAAGTGAGCCTTTGTGGTGTTATGCAAGACTTTGGATATGTCCTCATACATATCTTCGACTTCATCATCCGAGTGTGCCGAGGTCGGTGCATATACCTGAATAATCTTAATAAGATATCGATTCGATAGTCGGATTATCAGGTAAGCTACCCTGGTCGACACACTGGAGACTTCTTCAACGCTATTAGAGAGGGACCCATTAACAAGGAACCCTACGCCACCCTGGGATGTTTTATCGCCCTCGCGGTAGTACAAAAGGTGGCCCGAGTTTAATGTGATGGTGTCCTCTCCCTCTCTTCGGACTTCACTCAACCCCAAAATATGCCACCTTATGTTCTCCAGCTCCACTTCCAACTGTGCTAGATGTTCTTCAAGCCTCAGAGTGCGTCCGTTATACGTAGCCAGGGTCAGGTGGGATGGGCGGCCTTTCGTAACCCGGGGATTCCTAGCACCCCCCGCCCTGCCGTTACCGTGACCGCCGCCTTGGTCGGGAATAGCAGGGCTACCGGGAACTGGGGGCCGATTTTTCCTTGCTCTGCTCATAAGGGGGATATGCCCATAATCGCCACGCGGGGCATGCGGATTGGCGATCGCAGGGACACAGCTTTTCGTACCATTGACACTGCTGCCTGTCAATGACCAAACCATTTAGCTGTGTCCAGCAAAGCTGGGTTATACCGCCATCAGCCGGGGCCGGGGCCGGTGTTCATAATAGCCCACAGTTCATTGTCCCTTAGTCGCCTCTTACGACACCCACGGGAAGAAAAGGGGTGGCTCATTCTACTACCCGGAGCCACACGGGGTAAACAGATGTATTCTATGAACCGCATTAAGATGTTCATACAAAAATAGAAAAAAAAACAATAAATTTTGGGGGTTCCCCATACTTGGAACTGAAACTCAATTATTTTTTTTAATCAAACCCATACGTGTGGGTTATCTATGGATAGGTCTTCAAAAATGATATTGAGGTTTCTAATATCATTTTTTTCTAAACTGAATAGTTTGCGCGAGAAACACTTCCAAAGTGGTAAAATGTGTGTCCCCCCCCCTGTAACTTCTAAAATAAGAGAACGATAAAACTAAAAAAAATATATGATGTACATTACCATGTAAACTTTCACCGAAAATTGGTTTGAACGAGATCTAGTAAATAGTTCTTTTTTAATACGTCATAAACTGAATATTTTGCGCGAGAGACACTTCCAAAGTGGTAAAATGTGTGTCCCCCCCCCTGTAACTTCTAAAATAAGAGGACGATAAAACTAAAAAAAATATATGATGTAGATTACCATGTAAACTCCCACCGAAAATTGGTTTGGACGAGATCTAGTAAATTTTTTTTTTTAATACTTTATAAATCGTAATGATATGGAACCCTCCGTGCGCGAGTCATACTCGCACTTGGCCGGTTTTTTTTTATTATTATTACATTATTTTGTTACTTCATTCTCAAGACATCGTAGAACTGACAGCACGATGCAGCGTTTTCTAATAAATTACAAGAAAATGAAAGCTCTTAAAGAACAAAATGGCGGCGATGTCACTGAGCTATACTCGTCAATTTCTTCGAGGAAATTCGATTTCCTCTTACATCGAGCGATTGTTTCTACAACGTTCGTTCCTTTGTGTTCATTCAATCATTCATTCTTCATTTGATTCGCTTGAGATATTGAGCTGTGATTGGAAGAAAAATTAAATATACACAAAACAGTGTTGCCCCACACTAAATTATTCTTGTCGATGAGAACATAAATCTTTCATGAGATCGGAACAGCTACAGGTAATACAAAATATTCATTCGTGCAAGGACTAAATCTGTGACCAAAAACATAGGAGTCTATCAAGGCGTTCACGTTGACCCAGTGCGCAATCGCTATGAAATCGCAAAGCATTAGGGACATAACATTACATACTATCACGCCTGTATTCCCCGAAGGGTTAGGTAGAGGAGAGGAATTAATGTACACCCAAACTTCGCTGGTATGTTTAGGTTCCATGTAATAGGGGGCGAGCCTATTGCCAACCAGCCACAAATCCGGACTCCAAGATGCTACTGAGAATTTCATAGAAAATCTCAATAACTCTTAGCTCGACCTGGAAATCGAACCCAGGACGGCAGTCTCGCTTGAGACCACTACGAGGCAGTCAACAATTAACAAAGACTTTAGAAAAAGATATTGTTGAGAACCTCCATTCAAATATGTACGAAATACTTGTATGTACAGTGGGTTATAGCTGTTACCTGACCCACCTTAGGTGTGACGGCGCGGTCTCGGTGGGTCGGGTAACAGCTATAGCCCACTGTACGACTCTGGACTCAAAATCCTCAACTTACGCTGGAGATTAAGCCACGTTATGTAGCCGTGCCTCTAAATCATATGATGATTAACTGTTTACTTGTACCTTATCATCAACCCATTACATTGTTCCACTGCTGGCCACGGGTCTCCTTTCAGTACGAGATGGTTAGGCTGTAGTCCGCCACGCTAGCCTACTGCGGGTTGGCAGACTTCACACGCCGTCAAGAAAATCTCTCAGGCATGCAGGTTTCCTCACGATGTTTTCCTTCACCGTTTAAGCGCGTGATAATTAATTATTAATGCGCACATGACTTCGAAAAGTCAGAGGATTCGAACTTGAGACCTTTGACTTGGCAGTCCAATGGTCATATCACAAAGCTATCATTGCAGTGCAACTTTTTTCTTTTACCTTGTACCTACCTTTTAATTTGAATTCTTAAGACGCAAGTCCCAACAAATCCTTCTCGACAAGCTACGAAACAAAACTTACAACCCACCTAATATAAATGAGTGCCCACCCTTTGCCGGTTTTATGAATTTAGCGTAACCCCCGCCAGATGGCGCCGCGTGCCTTATTAAATTCACCCGTTGTTATTTTAAGTTGGGCCTGTATTTAATAGGTCATATTTTCTATATAATTTCATACTAAGTTTTGTATTAGTTCTGCATGTTAATAATAACAATATAAGGTTATATATGTTATTGTATTATTGGACTTGGTTGGGTTATTTACCAACTTGTATGTTTAGTAATATAACCAAGACTGAATACCTTACATTAGTTGTGCCCTGTGCTGTGCCTCGCGCCTAAGAGTCTTCACGAGCCATTTCCAGCTTTATTTCTTGCACAGCAGCACTGATATTTGTTTGAGCTGCCATTTCCTGATGAGAAGATGCCTGATAAAATATTTTAAAAGCCTATATTATAGTCTTCTTCATGAATTTGCAGCGGCGGGAGCCTAATGGCTACGGTTTCGAACTTGCGATCATTTGGTTGCCGGTACGGAACCAGCCCATTACACTACCGACGTGAACCTACTCGTAACAAAAGCATTTAGCTTAGTACGAGGGGTGACAAGAATACTAGTAATGTGCGACACACATAGCTAGAAATCTTAAAAAAAAAACCTAGTACTCGTAACTGTTAAAAAAAAACAAATCCAACTATTACGACAATGATTTTTAGGGGAAAGATCTGTTACTCAGTCGTGAACCGCGACATCACTATATCTGATGTCGCAGTTCTTACTGCCCCGATCTAAGAATGTGGTAATCATACCATCACGCTTGTATTTCCCGAAGGGTTAGGCAGAGGTGTACTAATGTACACCCACATTTCACCGGTATGTTTAGGGCCCATGTAATAGGGGGCGAGATTTAACCATTTAGGGGCACAAATTCAAACTCCGAGCACGGTTCAATCTGGGAATCGAACGTAGGACCTCTAGCGTAGCAGTCGCGTTGAGGATCAGTTGCTCGAAGGGATCAGTAGACATTATGATATATACCTACGTCCAATTTGCGAAAACCAAAAAAAAAAGATTTGTTTAATGTTGTTCTATTAATAAAACTAATTTTACCTTCAGAATTCCATTAACTGCAATCAGAGTTCCATCAACCATCGTGCACCAACACACCATTATCATAAGCAAACAAAAGGGCCAGCAGAAACCACGATAATAATATATTTTTATGGTACCCCTATAAAAGTATATACGACCATTGAACGAGCGCAACCCTTGGGTATGTTGTAAAGATCCGAATACAAAGATGTTATTGGGCATAAGTGGATTGGTTTAGCCTTTTAATCAGGTAGGTGGTGCCTTTGTAAAGAAAATTCTGCGTGTTAAGCATACCACTACTTGCGCCCGTATTGTAAAAAGCAACTTCTAATTCATGTAAGAGTGAATAAATTTGTTGTAAATTTTTATGAGGATTTCCTGTGACTCTGCTAATAGCTCAGATCAAATAAAAAGTTAAGATGGAACTTTGCGAGCAAAGAAGTGAGGCCGGCTAAAACTACGCCTAACGGTGTGCAACACACAATAACACGCACATATTATGTAATAGTTAACTACGCCATATCTTGTCAGTCGAGCTTTCTATACCTCGATAGCTCGACTGACAAGAAGGCATTGTGTGTTGTACACCGTTAGGCGTAGTTTTAGCCGGCCTCACTTCATTGTTTGCAAAGTTCCATCTTAACTTTTTATTTGATCTGAGGCTAATGGACTAGAAACTGACATTTTATTTATTATGTAAAGTTGCGTGGCTAAAAGCATTGATTAGGTATGTATGTTATTTTTTGTCTAGACTTTAAAAGCTTCAATAGTTTAATAGTGATTCTAAGCGCGATGCTACGAGAGGTGCTACGCTACATCGAGTAGTGTTATTGGTTTTTTTTTTATTGGGTAGCCTAATGGCTAGGGTGCCGGACTTGTGATTATGTGGTTCCCGGTTCGAACCCCACCCATTGCACTCCTGATGTGTACCCACTCGTACCACAAGCCTTTAGCTTAGCACGAGGGGTTAACAAGAATACTAGTAATGTGCGACCCTTATTGCTAGTAAGCTTTTAACAAAAAAAATGACAAACGGCTCTACCTCTAATATTCAATTCAATTCTTTATTGCGTTCCATAATGTAGGTATACAGGTGGTCAACTTATCTATTGGAACAATTATGGACCCTGTCGGGCACAGCAGATTAGGTAGGAGAGAGGAAGGAACTGATAATAATTTATATAATTAAGAATTGTTTTATTTTAATTTTCCCATAGTATAATATCGTGTTTTCGTATTGTATTATTATTTAATTTTATACTCTTCATATATTTAAGTCATTGTATTATTTTTATTAAATTGTATTTTTATTATTTGTAATTGTAGTGTAAATTTTTATGCTTATTTTATTAAAATGTTTCTATCTATTTTATATTTTACAACTAATACTTATATGAACTAATACTTATATGACCTAAACATACCGTGACAATATGTATGTTATCTACGTTTATTTAAACGTTACCGTTCCGAGATCGTCAGTTAGGATATCAGTGTCTTCTAATACTTAAAGAAATAACCTTTTTGCTTCCTTGCTCCTTTACATTGAGTTTTTTTGTCCTTAAAAAAATATAGTGGCTTAGCTTAAACTTGCAGCGCAGTTATCCTTCGCCACGAAACGATATGAAAGATAAATAATTTATTTAGGGTACTATCTCGACACATACTATTAAACATACAAGAAAACAACAAAATATAAGATAAGATAACAGATATTGTATACATTAATAAAATCAATAAATATTGGACATTTATTATAATTTTTTGGTTTGCTCGAAATTCCTTCCACCGGTAACTTCAATTACGGTTTTCTTTTATACCCTATGAAAAATTTCGAAGTTAAGCAACAATGTATTATGAATACTACCCTCATATCAAAGGAAAAGGCAATATTAATATATGATCTCATTACTTTTTGGGTTGGATGTATCTATTTTAATATTTTATTTACAAAAAGGTTCACACACTTGTTGTGTGTGCTACGTACGATCCTTTTTACTATGTTCATAGAAGCAAAACAAAATAAAATACATGCAGTAATGAAGTTGAATGGTGTGTAATTTATCAAAAACAGCGCTATTAAAAATGACATTAAAAATAATTCATAATATACCAAAAAGTGTTTCTGAAGGATCTTTTTCCAAAAAAATATATCATTAGTTTCTTTTCTGAAACAATTAGACATGTAGACTTATCCTAGTAAAACCATTATGTATTTGTAGGTACATACATAATAATATTTAAGTACTGTTTTCTTTGAATATAACGTTTATTCTATTCTATTCTTGCTAAAATGGACGTAGATACTGTTAGTCCTCACACAAAGAAACAATACAAAATATTATTTCATTTCGCAAATGGGTAGGTAGATATCTACTAATGTTCCTGACCGCAATACCAATTACTTAGCCGCGATCGATAATATACAGATATTAATATAGACTTGCATTTATTGACTTATGCAGGCGTCACTGCTCCATCTTATATACGACTCATTGGTCTATAATTGGATATCCTCCTACCCTTTTCCCAATTTTGTAGGATCAGGCTAAACATCAGTATTTTAAACGGACCGACTGCCATCACACTCCGCAACCCAATTTCTGAGCAACACCGATATTCGAAAGATAGACTTGTTCTGCGTGACCGGATCAAATAATGATTAACAAAAATATGTAGGTTAGCTGTTGGTAATTTTGTCATTAGGACGACGACGATGGACGCTGAAAAGGATCCGAAACGTCGGGAATTAAATAATATCAATATAACGCGATATAGTGCAGTGATAGCCTAGTGATATGACTGCTAAGTCAAAGGTCTCGAGTTCGAATCCAAGGCACGCACCTGTGACTTTTCGAAGTTATGTGCGTACGCGCTTAAACGGTGAAGGAAAACATCGTGAGGAAACCTGCATGCCTGAGAGATTTTCTTAACGGCATGTGAAGTCTCCCAACCCGCAGTGGGCTAGCGTGGCGGACTATAACCTAATCCCCCTCGTATTGAGAGGAGACCCGTGCCCAGCAGTGGGACAATGTAATGGGTTGATGAAGAAGAAGAAGAATATAACGCGATAAATCCGTAAAGGTAGTATTATTTCAATGTTTAATATTCGCGTAAGTGTTAGAAACCAGTATATAAGCGACGGTAGCCTAATGGCTAGGGCGTCGGACTTGTGATCATGTGGTTGCCGGTTTGAAACCCGCCCATTGCACTACCGACGTGAACCCGCTCGCAACACAAGCATTTAGCTTTGCACGAGAGGTTTACAAGAATACAAGAAATGTGCGACCCACATTGCTAGTAAGCTGCATGTATGAGTATGATAAACTGGTTGTCAGGCTTTTGGGCTTTTGATTGCCACTAGCGATTGTCATAGGTGTTCGTATGACAACCGCGACCGAAGGCTTTTCATGCTTTCCGAGGCACGAAGAGGTCTCAATGTTTTAACACAGGCTGACCGCCGCAGACGCAGGTAAACCTTGCATATCTGTTGATCAGCGCAATTGTAACTTAACCGCGAGCCGCTCTGGTCCGTAATTAGACAAGATTTATGAAGGTTATTTTTATATTTTAATCCCTACTTTCCTACTAATAATATAAATGCGAAAGTAACTCTGTCTGTCTGTCTGTCTGTTACGCTTTCACGCCAAAACCACCCAACCGATTTTGATGAAATTTGGTACTGGGATAGACTAAAGCTTGAGAAAGGACACAGGCTACCTTTTATTGCAAAAAATAGTTTTGAAGGGGTTGATTTTGACGAAATTTGGTACAAAAATAGACTAGACCTTGGGAAACGATATAAGCTTCGTTTATATTTCGGTAATAATAAAGTTCGGCAAATTTTGTGGTCTACCCGACCAAGAAGTGGACGGAAAGATATGTAAGGATAATTTGCAATTTCCCGCCAGAATTGGAATAAACTAAACAGTCAAAATCGTGTTGTCCACGCGGGCGAAGCTGCGGGCGGAAAGCTAGTTGTTTATATGTAAGTAAAGCTAGGTTATAATTCAAACATCGTTTTAGAACTATTTTAGAAGGTAAAATTAAAAAAAAAACGAGGAAAGAAAGACCTATAAGAAGTTTATTGGACAAGTGAACGAACAACTGGGAGTCCAGTCGTATCAAGAGGTCAAACAGAAGTCAAAGAATAGAGAACAGTGACAATGGCATGGCAATGACAGGGCAATGGCAATAGGCTTGGACCTAAACATACCGGCGAAATGTGGGTGTACATTAGTACACCTCTGCCTAACCCTTCGGGGAATACAGGCGTGATGATGGTTACAGGCTCGCCCACTATAAGGTACTGTGGACAGTAAACGGTTCGTTGTAAAATGGACAGCACCTTGTACACCTCTGCCTTACCCTTCGGGGAATAAAGGCGCGATGGTTTATTATGTTTTAAAAATATACATTATTTACATTCGACGACAGTTTCATCTATGCTTCCCAATTCATAATGAACAATCATAAGTATCTTATAATACTAAAATTGTTACTGTCAATTCATTTGACAAACAAAATAATTTAAAGCTAATATTATTGATCTTTTTCAACCCTTATCACGTCACCACTCACCGATGGCATTCGGGGGTTGAGTTTATGAGTACACATTCCCGACTCCCGTTACCAAAGCCCGGCCCGATAGGCCCCGATGCTAATTGTGAGGGTTGACTGAAATTAGAGGCGGTAGACGACGGGTTAAATTGAGTATTTCTATTGATGTTTGGTATTTGTATTAATTGCCATCATTGTTTATTCTTAAGCTGTGTGTAGACGATCAAATAAAGTTAGTTGTTCATATGAAAAACTGAACCGACGGACATTTTCTTTCTTTCCATAAGAACGTTTTAGGTACAAAGTATTAGAAAACTTATAAAATATGAATGAAAGGGGTAACATCTTTCTCCAGTTATGGCGTGACAAAGGGAAAGAGGGATTTTTTTTCTATAATATATAAATGTATACTCGTAGGTATTATTAATACGTACCATCACGCCTGTAAGTATTCCCCGAAGGGTTCGGCAGAGGTGTATTAATGTGCATCCACATTTCGCCGGCAGGTTTAGGTCCCATGTAATAGGGGGCGAGCCTATTGCCATTAACCGGGCACAAATCCAGACTCCGAGCTGCTACTGAGAATTAAATAGAAAAACCCAATAACACTTTGCTTGACCTGGGGATCAAACCCAGGACGTCTAGCGTAGTAGTTGCGCTTAGGACCACTGGACTAATGAGGCAGTCTATTATATTTGTATTAGGTATTATTTATACGAATAGATTTAAAAATAGTGAGATATCTTATCCATGATGTAACTGTCATATCCATTACTATATTCCTTAAAAGTTTAGGCACTAGTACACAAAATATAATTTTATACAATGAAGTACAAAAGTTTCATTTGGGACCAATTTAATAAAAATAGTATTCTTTAAATTGTACAGCCAATGTTTACAGAACCTGGAATAACTCTCCGTATCAATTAATCAATTGGAAAACTTCTAGTTTTCCAAAACATTGGTTTAATTGGAAAGGCAATTTTTTACATCGAAAGCGATATCAATTAGTTGTTACTTCAAACTAATTGGTTGTCGCCACGATCTGCAATTTCATTGATTTTATATTTGAATAGTTCGATGAACGTCTGAATTTTTCATAAGAGGATAGTATCCGCTCCGCGCTCCATAAAAAAGTAGTTTGCTCCTATCTTGAATTTTAACCAATGAAAGTCTTTGAAATTTTGCATTCATAATCTTAAAATTAAAATACGTGGTCCTTGTACGTAAAACTTCATTTCAATATACGGTTAACAAGTTACACGATCTCAAAGAATGGTAATTTTCAATAAAATCTCCCAGGCATGCTGGTTTTCTCACGATGTTTTCTTTCATGGCTTCGATGAGTCAGAGGTGCGTGCCTTGGCAATTTTCAATAGGAACGAGGACCCCACGTTGATCAGATCATCATCCATACCAACCATAAGATTGTTAATTATTTACGTATACGTAAAGCAAAAAAAAATACCTTGCGCTATTTTATATCGCATAAAATCTTTTAGAACTAAAGAATTTATAACTCTTCAGTCAATTTTCTTGTGACGATATCGAATTCAGAGAACGAAATCGCTGTTTATAACTCTAATTAGTGTCAGGACATTTGATCCAAACAAGGACAACTGATTGAAATATTGTTATACGCTTACCAAACAAGGAGGATCAAAATTTCACAAATAAAACAAATAACAGTCTGCCTGACCCTGACACCTGCATTCCCCGAAGGGTTAGGCAGAGGTGTACTAATGTACACCCACACTTCGCTGGTATGTTTAGGTCCTATGTAATAGGGGGCGAGCCTATTGTCATTAACCGGGCACAAATCCAGACTTCGAGCTGCTACTGAGAATTTCATAGAAGAACTCAATAACACTTTGGTCGACTTGGAGATCGAACCCAGGACCTCAAGCGTAGCAGTCGTACTTAGGACCACTAGACTCGACTGAGAAAATCGTCAAGCGAGATTTGACTGCCTCAATGGCGGTCAAATCTCGCTTGACGATTTTGTGAAATGACAACTTTGGCAGTCGAGTAGAAAAGTCGAATCACATGACATTACCGCGAAAACGATTCTCTCCTGCCCGTATTGGCGCGGCCACAAGTTTTTTCTTACTATTTTCGGATAAAAACTAATTTTGTGCTTTGTTGACTTTAGTTATGTTATATTTTCATTTCGATCCGCGGCCGGCGTGCGACCGTCCGATAAGACCCTATTCGAACGAAATTCATTTTGTTATTTTCATTGGATTTTTTTTTGTTTTCTGTCGCCCGTGAAGCCTCGTAAGGGTTCGTTTTGTGGTAAATTTATGATTTGTATTTCTGTATAAGGTTTTCTAAAAACTAATAATCTTTATGTAGGTATAAATTTTATGCTTGGATTTAGAATAAAGTTATAAAACTAAAACTACGAAAAAATACCACAAAAAAGTATCAAACAAGCAAATAATCTTACGTCCAGAAAAAGTTTTCCAGCTTATAGCCGTAGTTATGCCCAGAAAAAGTTTTCCAGCTTATAGCCGTAGTTATGCCCAGAAAAAGTTTTCCAGCTTATAGCCGTAGTTATGCCCAGAAAAAGTTTTCCAGCTTATAACCGTAAATGGATTCATGGACTCACTTTACTCATGATAACAAACAAATTTCCCAAAAAAAGATTTGTGACAATAAAAAACTAACTAAGGTTTTAAGCTGCGTTAGTACCTACCGTGGCACTTTCGTCATCTATTTTGGATTTGAAAAAAAACATTTTTTGATTTTTGTTTATATTTTTAAAACTGCTCAACCGATTTCGATAAAATTTTAACGGGACCACCTCTGAAGTATAACTAACCTACCAAACAAAAAAACAATCATTAAAATAGATCCATAATTGTTGGAAAAATCGCGGCACAAACATACAAAAAAAACGAATGATGAATTCAGAACCTCCTCCTTTTTGAAGTCGGTTAACATTAAAAAAGGAATCGTGTCTTTGGAAACGTTGTTAATTATAATAAGTACCATCCACACCAATGTTTTTTTAGTATTTAACACAAGGTGGCAAGCAAGCATCGACCCGTCTGATGGTAAGCTGTCATTGTAGCCTACGTACCTACGCTTGCAACACCAGGGGTATCACTCGCGTGTTGCCAACCCTAAAAATTCACGTGTTCTCTTAGGGCCGGATTTACGCATTATTTATTTCATCTTAGACCTTCAAATAACGTAACATAGTATGAGCTTCAAACACTAAATCGCTCACTGTGAATATATTAGTAGAGGTAGAAGGTGTAAGTCTTAAGTTCCAATACCAACGCTGACTTATGAACGCGAAGGTTTTCGCTAACTTTTCTTGACAGTTAACCCGTAACTGGATGTCGAGGAGTTAAGAAACACTGGTCTTTATTAGTTTTTCATGATCGGCTATATAAATAGCCGATTATAAAAATGCTAATAATTATATGCTTATTTTTTTGACTATAAAGTCAAAAAAATAAGCAGCGATAATATATGACCCGTGTGCCACGTGTGATAGCCTTGTGATATGACCATTGGACTGCCAAGTCAAAGGTCTCGAGTTCGAATCCAGGGCACGCACCTCTGTCTTTTCGAAGTCACGTGCGTATTAATAATTAATTATCACGCGCTTAAAAACGGTGAAGGAAAACATCGTGAGGAAACCTGCATGCCTGAGAGATTTCTCGACGGCATGTGAAGTCTGCCAACCCGCAGTAGGCTAGCGTGGTGGACTATAGCCTAATCCCTCTCGTGCCCAGCAGTGGGACAATGTAATGGGTTGATGATGATGATGAATATATGACCATTGTACTGCCTCTGACTTCGTAATCATTTGCGTATTAGCAATTATCACTCGCTAAAAACAGTGAATTCAGCGAAAAAAGTGTAACTGCCTCATTCTAATCGTCCTAAGTGCGGCTGCTATGCTGGAGATCCTGCGTTTGATTCCCAGATCGAGCAGTATTATTGCGTTCTTGTATGAAGTTCTCAGTAACAGCTCTTAGTTTGGATATGTGCTCGGTACCTAAATGACAATAGGCTCGCCCTCCTTTTACATGCAACCTAAACATACCGGCGAAGTGTGGGTGTACATTAGTACACCTCTGCCTTACCCTTCGTGGAATTCAGGCGTTATGGTATATCTGTCGGGTACGGTATCCAGTTTGCCACGTCCAATGTCTTTCGTAGCTTCACGCCACGCCAAGCAGGAACAGCAGTGACGTGCAAGATTTATGTGCAAATTCACTTAATGTACCGACTCCGATGTTATTGGTTTATATACTTTTCAATCACACTTGACTAGATTAAATTTCCTGCTTCATATAGCAAATTGTTTTTGATGTATTCTATAGCTTACTGCTATTATATTAATTTGATGGATGATTTTACTATTAGTCAAGCTATATTTTCGTTTTTATTTTTCCATGATGCCATTAACCGGGCACAAATCCAGACTCCGAGTTGTTACTGAGAATTTCATTGAACAACCCAATAACACTTTTTAAGAATCGAACCAGGACCTCTAGCGTAGCAATTGCGCTTGAGACCAAGATACTAATGAGGCAGTCAGGTGGATTTCCTTCTACACTTAAAGACGTAGTAATCAAAACACGCACATAACTTCGAAAAGTTAGAGGTACCTAAATGTATATTATTCTCAGTTACCTATGAGAATCGATAGTTCTGTACCTTCAGTGAAAAGTGATATATCTTTATCTGTATCAGTTTTAATATTTTCACGTTAAATTAATCAGTAAATGAAACTAATTTTTTTTGGTCTAGTTGGTAGGGATCTAAGGTTCAAATTGAGCGAGTTAATTTTGGTGTTTAGTGTTATAACTTCGCAAAGAATCAGATTTTAAAAAAACTTAAACATCCTTTTCTCAGAAACACGTTTTTCCAATTAGGTACATTATATGACTTTTCACTGAAGGTACAGAGTTATCATTATCGATTCAGTCAGAAGCCCAAAAAATCCAGATAACCAGTCTATCCATCTAATTTAAAAAAAGAAAAACATTGACTTGTAAAAGTGTCTTTGAATGATCTATTTACAGAAATCTATACTTAATATTATAAAGCTGAAGAGTTTGTTTACTTGAATGCGCTAATCTCAGGAACTACGGGTCCGATTTGAAATTATTTCAGTGTTAGATAGCCCAGTTATCAAGGAAGACTATAGGCTATATTATCATCACGCTAAGACCAATAGGAGCGGAGCATAAATGAAAAATGTCGCAAAAACGGGAAAATTTAAATGCAGAAAAGCCGTTGAACCACGCGGGCGAGCCGTGGGCGGAAAGCTAGTAAAATATAATTTCTTATCATATTATCATTTCTATCCTTCGAATATCGGTAAATATCGGTTGCGATTTGTGTAAAATTAATAATCACCCACATTTAGTTAGCACGGAATCCAACCCAAACATACTTGGAAAAAGGCTCGGAGGATGATAACAATTTATAAAGGCAAGAAACTGAAGAAAATCCCAGTGTATGGCCAATGGTTTTCTTTAAACAAAAGTTTATATAGCTAGTAGGGAACCGGGTTGTTTCCTTTGATGCAACCGAACAGTTGCTAGAACTACTGAAGGCATGCACCGTCGGTTTAATCAAAGCCGCAACTAACGTAAACTATGTTACATTGATGTTTTGTTACTGGAAGGGCTTTTCATCTATGTTTGTCCTTGTAGGTCGCATTAGAAGCACGACTAGCTCTTATCAGGTATGAATTTTGTCGAAGAAAGTTTGTAGTGGTGTGTGTGTTCGTATTGGGTTCCGCAGTAGGTATAAGATATACAAGGTATTAGAGGTACCTTATGTTATTAACTCTAAGTCAAAAGCTAAGCCAAAATAATTTTAGCAATTTTTCCGCGTTCTTAAAGTGCCTCATTAGTCTAGTGGTCCTAAACACGCCTGCTACGCTAGAGGTCCTGGATTCGATCCCCAGGTCGAGCAAAGTGTTATTGGGGTTTTTCTATGAAATTCTCTGTAACAGCTTGGAGTCTGGATTTGTGCCCGATTAATGGCAATAAACTCGCCCCCTATTACATGGGACCTAAACATACCGGCAAAGTGTGGGTGTACATTAGTACACCTTTGCTTAACCCTTCGGGGTATACAGGCGTGATCGTATGTACTTATGTCGTTGTTATTACAAAGTGGCAGCATGTGTCTCTTACATGCATTAATCTAATGTAACAATCCTATGTTTAGCAAGAAAAAATACTGACAGATTTGTTTTAATAACTGGCCGTGAATGTACCTATAGTCGGCATCAAATACATCTGCGCATACAAACTGCTCAAAATGATCTAAGCAACTAAGGAAATTAAACTTTATCTCAACGACACAAAGGATAGTTTAGAATAAGCACCGTACACGACAACTCTCATTGGGACATGTATTTTATGCCATTGAGATAAAGTTTAATTTCCCTAATTGTTCAGCTAATTATGAACAGTCTGTTCGCTTCGATATTTTGATGCTGACTGTACACAATGTTTAACGCATCGTCTTCCAACAAGAATAAACATCACTTCCAGACATACTGAGTCAACATCCGTAGATCTTGTACGTACGTTAATACCTCTTATCTGGAGATAAGCTCATTTACACTGGTTATAAGCGGTTTGTTACCGCTTCAAACCGGTTTTGGTGCAATATGTTTATAGCACTACTAGTATATTATAATATCTGTGGTAGCACAAACTCTAGTACGGGTATTTTGTATCTCAGGATTATGTTTTTACGGAGAAATGAGTTGCCTTTAGTAAGAAGGATGCGGCAGACTTATCTTACACAACATAGTGTATCATACCATCACGCCTGTATTCCCCGTAGGTATAAACAGATATTTGTTGAAGTATGAACCAATGTTATAGGTAAGTATTTGTATAATAACTATGAATAATCTGCAATACGGAGAGATCTTCATGGTCACCCATCCAAGGACTTGCCTTAGTAAACACAGCTTAACCTTAGAGATTTACTATTTAGCGTATTACTTGGCCACGAATTCCTGTAATCTGGTGTATGTAGGTCGTATTAATATAATTGTACATATGAATTATATTCAAAGCAGATCCCATATTATGAATCATCAACAATAGCCATCATATCATAAAAAAACATAGCATTTCATCACGCCATATTCTTCGAAGAGTCAAGCAGAAGTATGCTAAAGTACACCCACAGTTTGTCAGTAGGTATATTATTCATTTAAGTACTAATAGGTGACGAGCCTATTGCTACTAACCGGGCACAAATCCAAACTCCGAGCTACTACTGACAAATTTATAGAACAACTTAATAACACTTTGCTCGACCTGGGACTCGAACTTAAGATCTATAGCGTAACAGTCAATCAAATCATAATGTCATTATATATTATTTCATGTCCATCAATAAGAGACACTCATATAGGATTTTTATAAAAAATAAATTTCCATATCAGCAGAAACTTTTTCAATAAATTATTTGCTTTTACCAAATCGTTTTTGCTGAAATCCCCGGAGAGTGTGATATTATGGATAAAAATCCATTTCAACATTATAATAAAAATGTCATAAAAAACGACGCATCACATAAAAAGTTACGAACTTAGAAAATAAATTGGAAACATAATTTTTTAAAATTGAGATAACACGTAGATAATCTTTCTTGGGGAGTGAATAGACTCTTAGAATAGAATCTTATATAGTTCTTGTCCCACTGCTGGGCACGGATCTCCTCTCAGAGTGAGAGGAGGAGGGAGACTGTAGTCCACCATGCTGGCCTATAGTGAGGTGACAGACTTCACATGACGTCGAGAAAATCTCTCAGGCATGCAGGTTTCCTCACGATGTTTTCCTTTACCGTTTAAACGCGTGGTACTATTAATACGTACATGACTTCGAAAAGTCCGATACCTATACCTTGGATTTCAACTCGAGATCTTTGACTTGGCAGTCCAAATAAACTTGGTTAGTGTAAACCGCAGGACCCATAGCGTGAGTTGATTTAGAGGTTTTTGCGAGTGTACTAGAAACCGATTTTTTTTTTTTTTGTGTCTACAGAACTGATGATCAGACACAAACCACATTAATATGAAGGTATAGTCGAAATCAGTTCATAATTGGCAAAGATATCATCCAACAAAGTACACAAAAAAATACAGTTTAAATAAAAAATGAAGTCGATAAAAAAAACTAAATCACGTTAAAATGCAACCAAAAAGTACAATCGCCAACAAAAGTGTAACAGTAATAATTAATTTCTCGCGCCCGCGTCCAGAGAACTGGGTCAATTTTGGCTGTTATTAATGCTAAAACTGTCACCGTCACTCGCAATGGCAATTTACACCAATTAAAATTCTGTACGTGTCGCGTGCCATACATTTTGTTTGAACATCCGCTGAGAAATACAGCGCCAGTATTGTCCTGTGTACTTAAACGGACGTGTTTAACGTTTACACACGCGTTACGGTTTAAGTTTAAAGTGATTCTTCGTTCTTATTCTAAATGCTAAAATCATAAATGATGGCACTTGTGTGCCTTTCGAAGTAGTGTTGTTTTAGTAAAAAATAACTGTAGCCGTATTGAAGAACCGCCTCATTAGGACTGCCTTATTACTCTAGTGGTCCAAAGCGCGACTGCTACGCTAGAGGTCCTGGGTTCGCTCCCATGGTCGAGCAAAGTGTTATTAGGTTTTTTCATGAAATTCCCAGTAGCAGCTCGGAGTCTATATTTATGCCTGGTTAATGGCAATAAGGTTGCCCCCTATTTCATCTGACCTTAACATACCGGCGAAATGTGGGTGTACATTAGTACACCTCTGCCTAACCCTTCAGGGAATAGAGGCGTTATGGACAATTTGCGCTCCTTCAAGCAGATTCGAGGCAAGATCTAGTCTTTTGAAGGGGTCCAGTGACCGCTGGATATAATAATTATAGACTGTATGAATTCGACATATCCTGCTGCCTCATTGGATTCTCTCCCAAGGGAGGCATTAGGATAATTCACGAGGACTTTCCGTACCATAAAAAATCATAGGTTTGATCATCATCATAATCAACCCGTCCCGCTGCCGGGCACGGGTCTCCTCTCATTACGAGAGGGATTAGGCTATAGTCCGCCACGCTAGCCTACTGCGGGTTGGCAGACTATATATAGGTTTGATGCCTGCACTAAACCAATATTCGTAAGACTTACAGTATTTCCTCCTATTTAGTGGAGTCTTGAGAGACATACCTTATGGCTACTGATGATTTATTTTTGAATTTTTCTTATATGTTTAATAGTAGGTATCTATGTGTCTCGATGGGTACCCTAATTAAATTATTTTTCTTTCTTTCTTCTAAATGTTTCAGATCTGTGTCTGTAAATGAATATAGGAGAAAATCTTAATATACCTAAGTGCAACGTCCAAAAAATATTTTTTTCTTTTTTTACTAAAAAACACACCTACCTATACCTCCCGCTACATCCCTTAACTTTTACCCCAAATAAGAGACCAGAACAACCAACATAATTAAAGGATATTTTGTGTAGACAATAGGTAAGTGCCGCGCACACAGAATTTTAATTCTAAGCTTATGCCCATTTAGATTTGTCGCCAGGACTGTACCTACGTGGTTAGAATAACGCTGAATAGAATATTATTCAACACTTTTGTGTGCGAGTATTTTTTTACCTATATATCCAGATAAAGTCACAGTACTACGTACAAGGGGGCTAAAATTGCTAATTTGATAAATCACAATATTGTTACGCCGGCTAGGTAACCAGTAGAACGAAGGAGATGAGTCACGAATATTCTAGAACAATCGTAGAAACACGAAAGAACACGCTAGAAGGCGACACTTGAAAAAAATAGTTCGAGGTCCCAATGCATTTGCTCCTTATAGTAATGAGACGCGCTAAGGCTACGAGCTACGAGCTACGCGCTACGACGCTACGGCTACGACGCAACGTTGCAATAAGTACTACGATTCGTAGACCAAATATTACTATCGGTTGCCCGCGGCGTCACATCTCGTGTTTTTATCCTAAATCACTCCAGTATTGAGGTTAAAAAAACCAAAAAGAATATTGAAATCAATCAATATTCACAGACATAATCTGTATATATAAAAATCAATGCCACTTTTCGTTGTAATTTTATAACTCAAGAACGGGCTCCCCTATCCAAACCAAATGTTTAGGCTTTGTTCGGACTATTTAGTAGGTGGTTTAGTGAAGTTTGCACAAAATTGCTCGAGCGGTTCTTTATATAACACATTTTTTGTAACAAATGAATTCAATAAATGGCGGCTCATTTTGTTAATGGGGATTTTGCTGTCAAATTGAAACGAACACGCGAGCCACGCCGTGGGCGGTTAGAAAGATAGTTACATCATATTAGGTAATTATATTATATCGGTGAAGTGATAGCCTAGTGATACGACCATTGGAATGCCAAGTCAAAGGTCTCGAGTTCGAATCCAAGGCACGCACCTCTGACTTTTCGAAGTCATGTGCGTATTAATAATTAATTACCACGCGGTTAAACGGTGAAGGAAAACATCGTGAGGAAACCTGCATGTCTGAGAGATTTTCTTGACGGCATGTGAAGTCTGCCAACCCGCAGTAGGCTAGCGTGGCGGACTAAAGCCTAATCCCTCTCGTACTGAGAGGAGACCCGTGCCCAGCAGTGGGACAATGTAATGGGTTGATGATGATGATGATATTATATCGGTGATATATTTTTATATATACTGTCACTATATTTTTGATATTTTCGACTAAGTTCTGGGTTTTACGAAGTGCTATCTTTGTACAAGCCACTACTCCATATTAACTATTGAAGTCCTATGTAATAGATACAACGTAAAATCTCAACGTAAAATAAATGCTTAAGAGGAGTATTTAAAGAAATGGAGTAAGTACAAAATAGGAGGAAAATTTTATCTCACTTTATTTAGTAAAATAATATTAGGTAGCTAAGCTTTTACTCTAATGGCTAAATATAAGCCAAAAACTACAACTAAAATATTCTTCGAGAGGAAATATAACAACAAAAACGCTGCCTATTAAGTAAAACATTAATGCCTCTATTATAATTTTGACAGTAGGTTAAGAGTAGGGCTGTCAACAGTAAAAATATTTATAATATATATAAAAAAGAAACATACCATAACATGCCTGTATTCCCCAAAGGGTTAGGCAGAGGTGCATTTAATGTACACCCACACTTCGTTATGTTTAGGTCCCATGTAATAGGGGTTTTTCTTTAAGAAAAACCCAATAACACTTTGCTCGACCAGGGGATCGAACCCATGACCTCTAGCGTAGCAGTCGCGCTTAGGACGACTAGACTAATGAGGCAGTCTTATTACGTTATATATATATTTAATTCACTGAATTTAATTTTAAAACTTCAGACTTTTACGACTCAAACCCGAAAATTTACCTACATATCACTATGCTTGTTTTCTACGATGGATTACTCAGCAGAATGCTATTGAAAACCCACAGCCCGCTGACTTAAGTCCTATAAAATAATGCTAAACTTATTTTATTACACTGAATAATGAATGAAATTTAAATAAAATTTAGTTTTAGAGTTTATCAATTACAAACAAACAAATCTTTTCTCTTTATAAAATATAAATATAACATAGTGTCAAGTATAAATATAATATAGTGTCAAATTTTATTTATTTTTGCAAATAGATCTTTTAAAGACTTTTACAATTCAAATAACAATTAAAAGTAAAAAAAAAAACAGTTGGTTGTTATTCCTGCCAGCCCTAGTTAAGGGGTATGTGCCGTGCCACTTAAAGAGCACTTATAACTATTAATTTTACAGAAACGTGTCGGAATTACGTAAAATTCTGCCTAATGTGGCCATTACTGTTATCATTTGAGACTTATCATATTAATAGGCATTTTAATAGTCATATTACCCCTTTTAAGTGAATATGTCGGGTCGGAAATATTATTACAAGGGTTAGTTTTGTTGAGGAAACAAATTATTATACGCGCATACTAATATCTAATATTATAAATACAAAAGTAAATCTGTCTGTCTGTATTGTAAGTTTTCACGCTTAAACCGCTAAACCATTTGATGGATTTTGGTATAGATATAGTTTTGATTTTGTAGAACGATATAGGGCTACACAATAAATATGCTTACCAAGAAAAGAGCCAATAAAAAATGGTTTAAAGTTAAAGAAGTTATAAGCATTTTCATTTTATTCTAGACAGAGAGTGCACTATATCGGTTTGTGACGTCATAATCCGATATCCCATACAATTTCTATACCAACACTTTTTTCCGGGAAATGGATAGATTCCAAAATATAAAGTCCTCTCAATCTCTACCAAAAACTTTAAACGTTTATATCTTAGAAATTTTTCGTAAAATTAAATATTTTTTTTAATATCCGTCTTATATTTAATTTAATTTTAACAATAGACCTGTTATTTTCAATAAATTCAACACCAGTCAACAGCCCTATTATTAAATCCAAAATCCATTTATTAAAATATATTTAGTCCGATTTGCAACATTAAAAAGGTAAGGCCATTAACGATTGTCAAGCAATTTGTATGATTTATTCATAAAAATGGACAGGGTCGCTTGGGTTTGTCCATTTTCCACCCTCCACTTCCGTAGAGAGCACTTGTCGCACATAATTATTTTGAATATAACGTTTGTATAATTTAAATGGTTATTTAATATAAACAATTGACTACTGAAGTGGTCGTTTTCTGTTATATACAATTACATTATTTATTCTTTATATTTAATGTCATCTTATTATGTAAAGCCGCTTAATGCCTTATTAGTCTAATGATCCTGGGTTCAATAATAGTTGGTTCGATAATGGGTAAGAAATTCTTAGTAGCAGCTCGGAGTTTAGATTTTTGGCTTGTTAATAGGCTCGCCTTCTATTACATGAGCCCTATTAAATATCGGCGAACTGTGGGTATACCTATATAAGTACCCACACCGCTGTCTAACCCTTCGGAGGAAACAGGCGTAATTCTTGAAAACAGATATGTTTAAATATTTTCATGGACATTGATTGATTCTCTTATTCTTCCTAAAACTTATTTAAAAACTTCCGCATATTTTTTCTTGCAAAAATTGCTAAATGTTACGGACAAAATAAATAACTAGAAAATACAGTCACGTACATATGGGAAATAAATATTTACGAGTAGGCTATGATGCAGTGCATGAGAAAGCGGATAACACTAAAAATATCTTTAACTTATGACGTAGTTACTGCCTATCCCTACGCAAGGAAACGTGAGTAGGTATTAGTAGGTATTCATGAGCACCATGTATGTATATACATTCAGTAAAATTCAACAACGACTTTCTTTGCAACTATTGATTGCAATTATGATTTTAAATTGTGCTGAGATAGCCTTTTCGACATTTGCTTTCGAATTTCAGTGAATGTATAGGTACATATTTTTGCTCGTGACTGCACATATTTATTATGTATATACCTACTTTAGTTGAATGAATGAATTTTGAACAATGAATGGTAGGTGGTTCAGTCTTTCATTTATGAAAATAACAGGCTTAGTGAAAATTTTTTTTTTTTTTTTTTCTGTGCTTATCTGCAATCAGTCCCAAACTATAAGCAGATTAGTTCCGTACGTTTTTATCTAATATACAAGCGTTTAAAGTCTTTGGTGTGAGACTTGAGATGGTATACTTTGTCACTTTTCCGGAAAACGAGTGTTAGTATTGAATTAATGACGTCAGAATCTGCATTCTCTGTCTAGCATAAAAATAAAATGCCAACTATCCTATTTTGGACCAATGTTAATGTTATTTTTATTGATTGGCTCAGTCGTCTAGTACTCGTAGTTCTAAGTACGACTGCTAAGGTATAAGTACTGGGTTGGATTTTCAGATCAAGCAAATAGTTTTTGAGTGTTCTTATGAAATTCTCAGCATCAGCTCGGAGTCTGCAGTATTCTTAGTCTGGATTTGTGTCCCGTTAATAAAAAAGCGAAGTGTGGGTGTACATTAAGTACACCTCAGCCTGAATCTTTGGAGAATACATGCGACATGATATGTTATGTTTTATAATGTGAAGTTAAAGCGTTTTTCCCTTATTTACTTTTTCCGTAGCACTACCCTTACAGACTACCATCAATTATTTAACTACACTCGATATCTTAAATTTAGTTGTGTTTATGCTCCCTCAGTGAGAAATACGTGAGGTGTTGCCACGATAAAAATGTCAGGAGTTTATTTTTCGATACGCATGCCCCGGAGTAATGTTTTGTACGTCGCTGTATTTTTTTGGAGGGAAATATATCTACGTGGAAACATTTTTTTTGGTATTATGAAAGCAATTGTAACAAATGTTGGTAAACAAACCCTGCATGCATGATGAACGAACGATGAACGAACGAACTGTCCAATTTGTCCAAATGATTGTAAACGTTAAAATGTTGATGATTAAGTAAAAAATCAACTGAGAAAATTTGACATTTCATGGTAACTTGATGTGCTGACCACCGGAACATATTACAATAAATATTATTTTTTGTGTTAAGATTAAGATGTTTGTTTAAGATTTGCTAGTTTTTTTTAAAGTGTTACCACAATCTCAGTAATAGCTCGGAGTCTGGACTCGGCGAATGGCAATAAGCTCGTCCCCTATTACCTACATGGGATCCCTAAACATACACTTCTGCCTAACTCTTCGGGGAATACAGGCGTTATGGTATGTCATGTTGATCATTATTTATATTATTACACACAATCGCAATACACGCAACACATATATAACCAACAATATACATAATTGCATTGACGAGACCCCAAAATGGGGACTAAGTGGACTTAAATGAAAGCCTATAATAAAGGTCGGAAGTACATATATGTATACAGCGTTTGATCGATGCGTGACCCGTATTTAGTAGGGGCAGGTCACACCGTATTGTAATACCTAAATGGTGAGTATTATTTTTTTATACATTGATTAATTAAAGTCCAGGAAGTTCTATCACTAGAAAATAGATTTAGTCAGTATTTAAATGTACACACAAACACCTGTATAACAAACAAAACATTAAATTAATAATAAAATGAAACATCTTAAGGCTGAAGCGTTAGGGTTGGGCGAAAAGCAAGGCGTAAGGCGAAATTCAATTTTTTCTTGGTTTTTGGCAATTTTTTCGGCTACATTACATTCTAGGTACATTTCTGTAGAAATTGCAACATCAACAATTACTTATTTTGATTGCTTATTTAAGCAAAAGTTTTAATATTCAATTACCTTAATTGAGTATTAAAACTTTTGCTTAAAAATTTGTACAAGGGAGGAGCACAAGCCTATAACAATATTAACAGAACAGGAACCCAAACCTCGACACTGAGAATTAAACTATGAAAAATGGCGCTGGTATTGTTCGATCTACAATTGCTTAAGATCCCAAGATCTTACACTCAGCTTACTTGCTTGCAACCACCAAATCACAAAACTATCTCATAAAAATACATATTATATCAAAAATTCGTCCATAAAATTGGGATATTTAACTGCCTCATTAGTCTAGTGGTCCTAAGTACGACTGCTACGCTAGAGGTCCTGGGTTCGATCCCCAGGTCGAGCAAAGTGTTATTGAGTTTTTCTATGAAATTCTCAGTAGCAGCTCGGAGTCTGGAATTGTGCCCAGTTAATGGCGATAGGCTCGCCCCCTATTACATGGGACCCAAACATACCGGCGAACTGTGGGTGTACATTAAGTACACCTCTGCCTAACCCTTCGGGGAATACAGGCGTGATGGTATGTATGTTAAAATTGGGATAAAAAAATAAAATTTCAAACGTAATCGCATCGGTGTTAATGCATCCCGGATTTGGGCATTTGCGTACGGAAAATAGACTTTATTATGTGACCGTATTTATGCCTAATAGAATTAAAATTTAACGTAAAACACGCACGCCCACTATGAAAATATATATTTTGGTTGCGGCAAAACATTTAGATGGACATCCATTTTTCTTCATTTTGTGCGTTTCGCGGCCTTGCTTCGCCTTTTTTCTTGTAGGCTTTTTACGTCAGGTGGGGTGTGTGCTTTTTGTCCTCTGGAAGCCTCCCTAAAAAAGTACTATACCCACTGATTCTTTTATTATTCGGCCGTTGGTACGAGTTGTCTTATAATACCTTTGAGAATTGTAAATAGTACATACATACATACCGGGGGCCTGTATTCCCCGAAGGTAGGAAAAGATGTACTAATGTAGGTAAACCCACATTTCGCTGGTATGTTTAGGTCCCATGATAATATAGGGGGTGAGTCTATTCCATGGACTAATGAGACGGTGACAGTTGTTACAAAGTAAAGTTTTTTATTCATGTGGTTGAACAAGTACTAGAAGTTTAATATTTAAAAAAAAAGGTTACTAGCAATGTGGGTCGCACATTACTACTATTCTTGTTAACCCCTCGTGCTAAGCTAAATGCTTGTGATACGAGTGGGTTCACGGTGTTAGTGCAATGGGTGGGTTTTGAACCGGCAACCACATGATCGCAAGTACGATGCCCTAGCCATTGGGCTACCACCACTTTTACAATACTTACCAGCATCACGTTGGCCTAGTTGGTCAGCAGACTTCACGTATGTATATTTTTGAAAGCAGTCCAATATCACTAGGCGATTTCAATGGTACCTATGTAATTTTTAGACGAATATTATTTACATCATCTTATTAAACCCACCAGCTCAAAGAGTGTTCCAAGTTTAAACCGTACTAGCCTTTTTCGGGCTTCAAAAATCTCATCAAGAATTCAAAAAGGGAATCTCCAAAGAGGTTCCGGATGGACGCGGTCGACTGAAATCATTTATGAATTGCTCTGCTTTAGCACAATAAAAACCGGTCAAGTGTGATTGAGATTCCCACGTAGATGATTTTTAACCTTCATAATCGTTTTTTTTTTTGTTTTGGAAACTAGTATATTTATACTCCACCACGCTAGCTCACTGCGGGTTAGCAGACTTCACACGCCATCAAGAAAATCGTTGAGGAATGCAGGATTGCTCACGATGTTTTTCTTCAACGTTTTAAGCGAGTGATAATTAATTATTAACACAAACATGATCATGGAAAGTCAGAGGTGCTTAGACTCGAACTCGAAACCCACGACTTGCCAGTTCAATGGTCATTTCACTAGATTTATCACTGTTTCTTCAATTCAAATACACCAAAATAAAGTAAAAATGTAATCACTAAAGCATATTCTCCTATCATCTTATTCCTATTTTTCCTACCTTTTCATCTTGTGCCAAATTTATACAACACATAAATACCAACAGAAATACCAACCAACAAGGTATTCTTTACGGCATTTTTGTTCTAGAACCCTAAAAACGTCTCACACACTGCCGTCGAGATTAAAGCCACTAATCTCAAACTACCCACAATCTAATTGCTCCGTGTCTCGTTGTCAGTCGGAGGTACGCCTTTTGCTCATTCTATTTTAAGTGCCTGAAGACAGTGACGGGAGTTAATTAACTGCGGCACGATGTTGTGTCTGCGACATACGCGACAAATAAAACCGATGAGTACGACTAATGCGTTCCCTGTATTCGACAAAGCTAGATTTTTACTTCGTAGATGATTGTTACACTTATCTTAAACTATAATACCTAAAAATGTGGAAGCTTGTTATTATCAATTTAAGTAAAAATATTGTTCTTTAGCTATAAGTGTTTTCAGTCTGTAAGCTTTCCTAAAAATAAATAAATAAATAATATTTACATTATGGAATGCAATAAAGTATTGAGTATGATAGCTTTTCGCCTGCAGCTTTGCCCACGTGGACTATTCGTTTCTTTTTATTTATTATATAGCCTATGTCACTCAGGAATAATGTACCTTTCTATTGGTAAAAGGGTTTTCAAAATCAGTTCAGTAGATCCAGATATTAACCCCCTACAACGTGATGAACTCACAAACTTTACCCCTTTATAACATTAGATCTCGATAGATTCTCACTCGAGTCCTACCGGTATTATTTGTCTAGGTCGAGCAAAGTATTAATGAATTTTTCTATGAAATTCTCAGTAGAAGTTTTGAATTTTGATTTGTACCCAGATAATGGCAATAAAGGAAAAAATATAGTCACATGACTTAAATAACTGCGGCACCACGTTTCCTCTGCGATATAAGCGTCTCATTCTCTGGATTCAACAAAGCTAGATTTGTGCTTGCTTTGTCCTAGAGATCCTAGGTTTTTTGCAAAATCGAGCAAGGTTTTTCTATGAAATTCTCAGTAGCAAGTTGGATTTTGTATTTGACCCTAACTAATGGAAATAGACTCGCTATGGGGCCTAAACATACCGGTGAACTATGGGTAACATAAGTACCTACGCCTCTGCAAAACCCTTCGGGAAAAACAGGCGTGATTGTATATTTGATAAAATCCTTTGGCCTAGTTTTCCTAATTTTCTAAACAGACTTACTTTCATATTTGCCCCATTTCTAACTAGGCTTCAACTAAACAACTTGTAAGGCTTTTAATTAAAAGCGGCTATTTATTACCCATTTACTGCTTTTGATCTTAAAGCTCAGCGCTGAAAGCATCTAGAACTTACAAACTGGAATCTCTAGCTAAATATAAATACCATTTTAGCCTAGTTTGCGTATTCTTTATCGAAATCGCTTTTAGTTTCTACGGTGTATTATTTTATGACGCTATTATAGCCGTTTTGCTGATGCATTCCACGAAGCACACCCAAACGAAGCACATCTAAAGTATTCCACTTAGCACATCCATAGGTGGGCTTCAAATAAAAATTTAAAATACCTAATTAATTTTCTATTCCATGAAACACACCTACGAATATTATTTGCCATAGTGCGGAGACTAAGAAAGACAATATTACAGCAACAGGAGCCAAAATAACAATTCTTGATTTTTTTTCTGTTTGACTGTCTGTATATTTATACACGCATCACACAAAAACTACTACACAAAATTGAATGTAGCTTTCACAGCTGTATTGCTGGAGGTTTAACTTAAAATCTGGTGTATGTTTCATGTTGATACTCGCCGATGATATAAGATCCTCATGTAAGAGCCTCATGATGATATAAGCCGAGTTATCTATACTTATATTACAAAGAGGTAAAGTTTGTGAGCCTGTGAGGTTGTAGGGGGTAAGTTCTGTATCAACTGAACCGTTTTGAATATTCATTTAGGCTGAGCGCGAGCCGCGCTCAGACTTCCTGCTCGCCAGCCGTGGCACCTGAGCTAATTTGTAAAAAGTTCCGAGCCGGGCTCGCAAGCCAAGGTGAGCCGCTTTGAGCATTCAGTTTCTCTCCGTGTAACGATGGAAAACCACGTATGTACCACCAACCACGTACCAGGTAGATCTTCCTCCAGCAATCTTCTCGCTTACTTTTATTTAAATGATCTGGATCTTTCGAATCCCATAACATTTTGAAGCTTCCGTAAAGTTGTATTAAGCGAATACTGTCTTCTTTATCCATTTTTAATTCACTGGCTCGCGAGTGTCGTTACGTCCGTCTACACCGGGCGAGCAGCTCAGACTGAGCCGCCTTTTAGCATCGGTAAAAACCGACAACGCATGGCTCGGGGCCGAGCGGCGCTCGGGCGAGCCAACGTGCGCCCGAGGAAGCCCGAGCGCCGTCCACACCGGCTGAACTATTGGCTCGCGAGCCGCGCTCGGCCGGTCTGGACGCGGCTATTAGGAAGCCACGTTATTTGTGAGTGTCATAGGCAATATCAAGTGCAGTGATAGCCTAGTGACTGTATATGTATATGGCAGTCCAATGGTCATATACTGACAGTATATGACCATTGGACTGCCAAGTCAAAGGTCTCGAGTTCGAATCCAAGGCACGCACCTCTGACTTTTCGAAGTCATGTGCGAATTAATAATTAATTATCACGCGCTTAAACGGTGAAGGAAAACATCGTGAGGAAACCTGCATGCGAGAGAGATGCTGCCTTAGAGATTTTCTTGACGGTGTGTGAAGTCTGCCAACCCGCAGTAGGCAAGCGTGGCGGACTATAGCTATTTGACCCTAACTAATGGAAATAGACTCGCTATGGGGCCTAAACATACCGGTGAACTATGGGTAACATAAGTACCTACGCCTCTGCAAAACCCTTCGGGAAAAACAGGCGTGATTGTATATTTGATAAAATCCTTTGGCCTAGTTTTCCTAATTTTCTAAACAGACTTACTTTCATATTTGCCCCATTTCTAACTAGGCTTCAACTAAACAACTTGTAAGGCTTTTAATTAAAAGCGGCTATTTATTACCCATTTACTGCTTTTGATCTTAAAGCTCAGCGCTGAAAGCATCTAGAACTTACAAACTGGAATCTCTAGCTAAATATAAATACCATTTTAGCCTAGTTTGCGTATTCTTTATCGAAATCGCTTTTAGTTTCTACGGTGTATTATTTTATGACGCTATTATAGCCGTTTTGCTGATGCATTCCACGAAGCACACCCAAACGAAGCACATCTAAAGTATTCCACTTAGCACATCCATAGGTGGGCTTCAAATAAAAATTTAAAATACCTAATTAATTTTCTATTCCATGAAACACACCTACGAATATTATTTGCCATAGTGCGGAGACTAAGAAAGACAATATTACAGCAACAGGAGCCAAAATAACAATTCTTGATTTTTTTTCTGTTTGACTGTCTGTATATTTATACACGCATCACACAAAAACTACTACACAAAATTGAATGTAGCTTTCACAGCTGTATTGCTGGAGGTTTAACTTAAAATCTGGTGTATGTTTCATGTTGATACTCGCCGATGATATAAGATCCTCATGTAAGAGCCTCATGATGATATAAGCCGAGTTATCTATACTTATATTACAAAGAGGTAAAGTTTGTGAGCCTGTGAGGTTGTAGGGGGTAAGTTCTGTATCAACTGAACCGTTTTGAATATTCATTTAGGCTGAGCGCGAGCCGCGCTCAGACTTCCTGCTCGCCAGCCGTGGCACCTGAGCTAATTTGTAAAAAGTTCCGAGCCGGGCTCGCAAGCCAAGGTGAGCCGCTTTGAGCATTCAGTTTCTCTCCGTGTAACGATGGAAAACCACGTATGTACCACCAACCACGTACCAGGTAGATCTTCCTCCAGCAATCTTCTCGCTTACTTTTATTTAAATGATCTGGATCTTTCGAATCCCATAACATTTTGAAGCTTCCGTAAAGTTGTATTAAGCGAATACTGTCTTCTTTATCCATTTTTAATTCACTGGCTCGCGAGTGTCGTTACGTCCGTCTACACCGGGCGAGCAGCTCAGACTGAGCCGCCTTTTAGCATCGGTAAAAACCGACAACGCATGGCTCGGGGCCGAGCGGCGCTCGGGCGAGCCAACGTGCGCCCGAGGAAGCCCGAGCGCCGTCCACACCGGCTGAACTATTGGCTCGCGAGCCGCGCTCGGCCGGTCTGGACGAGGCTATTAGGAAGCCACGTTATTTGTGAGTGTCATAGGCAATATCAAGTGCAGTGATAGCCTAGTGACTGTATATGTATATGGCAGTCCAATGGTCATATACTGACAGTATATGACCATTGGACTGCCAAGTCAAAGGTCTCGAGTTCGAATCCAAGGCACGCACCTCTGACTTTTCGAAGTCATGTGCGAATTAATAATTAATTATCACGCGCTTAAACGGTGAAGGAAAACATCGTGAGGAAACCTGCATGCGAGAGAGATGCTGCCTTAGAGATTTTCTTGACGGTGTGTGAAGTCTGCCAACCCGCAGTAGGCAAGCGTGGCGGACTATAGCCTAATCCCTCTCGTAATGAGAGGAGACCCGTGCCCAGCAGTGGGACAATGTAATGGGTTAATGATGATGATGATGATAGGCTCTATCCCCCAACGAAGTGAGCACGGGCCATAGTAAGTACCGTGCCAAACCATGGTCAAAGGCTAGTCTATAATATAATATATTAGTATTATAAAGACTTTGTGAGTTTTTGACGTTGTAGGGGGTAATCTCTGGATCTACTGAACCGATTTTGAAAATTCTTTCACCGATAAAAAGCTACATTATTCCTAAGTGACATAGGCTATATATTATCTCTTAAAATGTAAAAAAACGTACAGTCAAGCCTCAGCTAGAAAGCTAGTTATTAATAAGATTATTACACAACAACTAACCTATGTCGTCGAGATAGTTTCCATTACGGAATAGTCCAATCAAACTGCACACACGCCTTGCGTGATAGATTGAATACACAACAATTTAGCATATTGCGATTAATCGTATTATTCCTGTAATGTATACATCAAGCAATACACTCCATGTGTTTGCATAAAAACTATGTATCTATAGGACCATTGTTAGTTTGACAAGACATCAATTTCTCAAGAAATAAACCTGAGTTTACTAAGAAACTGAAAAAACTAAAAACTATAGGTATGTGATTCTCTGTGATATGATATTATGTATATGCTGTGATATAATTATATATAATAACAAATCTTCATAAACATACCATCACGCCTGTACCTATTCCCTGAAGGGTTAGGCAGAGGTAATGTACACCCACATTTCACCGGTATGTTTTAGGTCCCATTTAATAGGGGGCGAGCCTATTGCCATTAACCGGGTACAAATACAGTTTCCGAGCTGGTACTGAGAATTTCACAGAAAACCCAATAACATTGCTCGAACTGGGGATCGAGCCCAGGTCCTCTGATATAGCATTCGCGCTTAGGACCACTATACTAATAAGACAAATCTTTTAATAAGTACTTTTTAACCTACAGAAAAAAGGAGGTTGTCTTACGCGTTTTTTATGTACCTAAAGCTGTATTCCGTTGTGATATAATATAAGGAATAATTAATAATGTTAATAAATAATTTGTTGAGCAGCTAAAAATATTGCTTCGTAATTTATTAGGAAATAAGCTTAAGTAGCATAAAATAAATAAACAGTTCTGGCTGTTATTATACTTTTGGGGGTGGTTGCCAAGCAATGGCTAGCGTTCGTTCTGTGTAATTACTCCCGGTGTGTTCTGTTGTGTTTCCCCATGTCTTGCGTCAACTTTTACTGCTTATCACAAGGTGGAGTAACAGACACGTATTTTTTTTAATGAGATAACTCGGCAAACGAGCAAGCGAGCTACCTGATGGTAAGTAGTCATCGCCGCCCATGGACATCTGCAGTTGCAGATGCGATGCCGAGCCTGTTGTTGCCGACTAGGTACTTACCATCAGGTAGCTCGCCTGCTCATTTGCCGATCTATCCCATTAAAAAGTGAAGGAAACTGTAGGAGTCGTATCAAGAGTTCAAACGGAACACAGAGAATAGACAACAGTGTCAATGGATCTACTAAGAAAAGCTGAGCACTTAAATACAAGAATAATAAAACATAATGTCGAAAAAGTTACTTAAAACCAAAACATTTCACTAATGTAACCTCATATTCCTACACGGAAACATTATTTATTTAAGCACTAGCTTAGTACTTAGCAAAAGCTAAATCCAGTCATTTTTAGCCAACTTTTCGCTCGTAATCCGGATGAAATAATATAAATTCGAAACTGTGTTTGTACCGCATTCACGCCTCTTAATATAAGGCGAAACTTTATGGAATAAATCAAAAAAAAATCAAAATCAAAAACTCATTTATTCAAACTAGGCTGAAAATCAGCACTTTTCGAACGTCAAATTTACAATAGACAGACATTATTGCTCACACAATCATAGAAAACAACTACACTAATGCAATACCTATTATATATATATGTCAATTTTTAAAACAGTAATGTATTATAAAAATAATCACATAAGTACGAAATATGATTGTCAATATTAATCATGGATACAGAACAAAGCATGTACTTAACATTGTCTTGTGTTCAACACTGCGACCAGCTATTTTTATCATCAAGGTAATCATTTATGGAATAGTATGCCTTTTGAGAAAGGTTACATTTAACTTTGGCTTTAAACGCATTATAAGGCAACTCTAATAGTGAAATGGGCAATTTATTATAAATGCGGATACCGAGACCTGCAAATGTTCCATGCACCTTATGAAGTCGGTGGATGGGCATGCATAGTTTGTGCTTATTTCTTGTGTTAATGTTGTGGACATCACTATTTTTGGTGTATATATGTATATTTTGCCTAATGTACAATATGTTGGCAAAAATGAATTGCGAAGCCACTGTAAGAATACCGATGTTTTTGAAATGCTCTCTTAGAGAAACTCTGGCACCTAGCTGGTATATTGCTCGAACAGCTCGCTTTTGTAGTATAAATATATTCTCAATATCTGCAGCTTTGCCCCACAATAGAATTCCGTAGGACATAACGCTATGAAAATAACTAAAATAGACTAAGCGAGCTGTGTCCACGTCAGTGAACTGTCGTACTTTTCTGACAGCATAGGCAGCAGAGCTGAGCCTTCCTGCGAGGTTAGATATATGTGGTCCCCACTGAAGTTTGGTATCTACGGTAATACCCAAAAACACCGCAGAGTTCACAGCGTCAAGAACCTCATTGTTTAAGACAATGTTAGGACCTAGGTTTTTTACGTTAGTCAATGTAAACTTTATACATTTTGTTTTCTTGGCATTTAGTACTAAATTGTTTGTTGTGAACCAATGCGTAACCATTGAGAGTGCACTGTTTACATCGTCAAAGTGTTTTCTATTTCTATCAACTTTAAAAATTAATGAGGTATCATCTGCAAACAGTACAACATCACAGATATCCTTTAGATAGTACGGTAAATCATTGATATATACCAAGAATAAAAATGGACCCAATATTGAGCCTTGGGGGACACCTAACTGAACTGGCAGTTCGGAAGATTTAACACCATTGACATCTACGCACTGCAATCTATTGCGCAAATAGGAATCGACTACGTTAAGTGCTACGTTCCGTACTCCATAATAGCTTAGTTTACGCAAAAGAGTGGTATGATGCACGCAATCGAATGCTTTGGAAAGATCACAAAACACTCCAATTGCATTTTGAGAGCTCTCCCATGCATTAAATATGTGTTTTAGAAGAGCAACACCAGCATCTGTAGTTGAGCGACCCTTTGTAAAGCCATACTGTTCATTATGGAGGAGGCTATTTAAATTAAAATGACTAAGTAATTGCTTGAGTATTAACTTTTCAAAAATTTTACTGAACGCAGGTAAGATAGAAATAGGCCTATAATTACCAATTTCACTTTTGTTACCTGATTTAAATAAGGGTATGACTTTACTATTTTTCATAAGATTAGGGAAAACACCTAAATCAATACATTTATTGAAAGTAATCGAAAGATAGGGGGCCACAATGTCTATAATATTAGTTAAAAGTTTAATGGAAATGCCCCAATAATCACCGGTGTTTTTTTTCTTTAATGTATTAAAAGTATTAACTACATCACGTGGTGCTATGTGTTCAAATTTGAATAAGCAGTCACATCTGGGTACACTAGCATGCAACAGGTTTTCGGCAATGGTAGATGAAGAGGACAAGGAACGAGTCGTGGCTATAGGTATATTAGCAAAGAACTCATTAAAGGCCTTAGCAATGTCTGTCGAATTATTTACCAGTTTGTTGTCGATTAAAATTTCAAACTGATTTTCATTATTAGCTATTTTACCTGTTTGACTATTAATAATTTTCCAAGTAGCTTTTACCTTATTATTAGAATTTTTGATTGTCTCGCTTATAAATTTAGACTTCGCCATATTACACACTTTTTTAAATAATTTGGAATAATTTTTAACATAATCCAAGAACGCAGTGTCAAACTTGTATTGTTTCATACCATATAACTCGTATAATCTCGCTCGACTTTTGTATATGCCTGCGGTAGCCCATTGGTTGAAGTTAACAGAAGTACCCTTAATATTCAAAGTTTTTGTCTTAAATGTCGACTTAAACTCTTTCTGTACAACATCAAAAAGTGCTCCATATATTTCATTAGGATTCTCATGCTGTAACATAGATGATTTCATTTTTTTTGCAATGTTACTTTTAAATTTATTATATCGGCTAGCTGTATACTGCCTGCATATAAGTTTATGAGGTTTCTTATTCAATAGCATGGGAAAACTAACCAACTGTCCACAGTGGTCAGACGTCAAGTCACTTAAAATTAATTTATTTATGGCATCACAATTACAAAATATATTATCAAGGCATGTGGAAAACGATGCCGTTATTCTAGTGGGTTCAAAGAATAAGTTCACTAGATTAAAAGATTTGAATAAGTTTAGAAGTCTAATGCTCAAAGGAGTAATATCTAAAATATTAACATTAAAGTCTCCACATACAATTATATTTTTATTACAAGACTTCAATTTATTAAGTGAATCTTCCATAACTGATTCAAAACAATTAAAATCACCTAGGGGGGGGGCGATAAACGCAAATTATAACATATTGCTCAAGCTCAACACAAGACAACTCAATAGTGCGCTCGATAGAAGAATTAACTAGATCTAAACGCTGTTTACATTTCAACTTTCTTGATACAAAAATTAAAGAGCCACCACGAATAGCACTTTTTCTTACAAACGCACTTTGTACAATGAAGTTGTTATCATTAATAAACAGTACTTCATGTTCTTTCAACCAGTGTTCAGTTAAACATAAAACCTGAACATCATAATTCTCCATAAATAAACTTATCTCTAGCTCCTTGCCGGATAAACCCTGCATGTTTTGATGTACAACATTCAAAGCACCAGTCAGCCTACCCGTTGTCGCATCTAATAGTTTAAAGTACTAGGTGTATCAATATTACTGTTAGTATTATTACTAACTAAGACAACTGGTACATCGCAGGTACCGGTGTCATAATGTATATTATATGCTAAAAGATTAACAATCTGTCTCCTACAACTAGATGGTAAATACATTGAATATTGTGTCAATATAAAACTACTTATAAATTTATTTATGTCAAAAAATAGAATAGCGTCGCAATGATGACATGTCCTATTAAAGAGGAGCGTATTTAAATGAAAAATATGCCTATTTTGTTCATAACTTAATGTATCAGCATATGGTAAGGCACATATAATAAATTTACAATTGTTAGTTTCCTTTAGGTGTAACAACAAGCTAACACATTCTATAATGTCTTTCTTTCTTACAGCTAAACTATCCCCATACAACAATATAACAGTAGAATTAGGGTTTAGTTTTGTCAATTTAATATAATTAATAAGCTGTTTAAAGCTGGCTCCGGGTAAACAATAATTAACTACATGATGTTGCGAACACTGATTAAAAATACTACCAAAACCATAACCAAGTCTATCTGAAAATAGATAAGTAGTATTAAGTAAGTTACTCTTATTTATACTGGCAATATAATCACAGCTACCAATTGCGGTTTGAGCTGCCACGGGTATGGGTGTAGTACACTGGGGCTCATGTGACTGGGAGCGGATGCAGCTACAAGAAAGGTGATTTGTCAGAGACTCATACCTTTCAGCATTGTACGTCACCAAGTCCACTAGCTCACTTGCTTCCTGCATGCGCTTACTCAGATCTAGTTGAGAAGCTTCATATTTACTAAAAATATCCCTGAGAGTACATTCTCTGGCATATAGTTATACATAATTATTGTTCAGTTTGTTAATCTATACTAATATTATAAAGATAATATATATATATGTATATAATAAATAATATTACCACGTACCTTGGTATGCCGCTGCTATCGTTGAGCCGCCTTTTGAGGATTTCACGAGCATTTTGTTGACTGTTGCTGTTGACTGCAGGTTGACGATGAGCTGGCTTCACGGCAAGACGAGCTAGAGAGTCGCGCGCGTTTGATGACCAGCACGAGTCTTTAAAAATAACGAGAATCCGTTCTTCTGTCAAGCAACCTGTCGTTCGAAACCGACTATAGATTTTTTTTTTGTTTTTAAAAAAAAGCTTACTAACAATGTGGGTCACGCATTACTAGTATTCTTGTTAACCCCTCGTGCTAAGCTAAATGCTTGTGTTACGAGTGGGTTCACGTCGGTAGAGCAATGGGTGGGGTTCGAACCGGCAACCATATGATCGCAAGTCCGACGCCCTAGCCATTAGGCTACCAACGCTTCAAGATAACACAGTGGCGCCAACTTTGATGAGTACGGCGCGCATGACAACTGTCAGTTGCTACGTTTTGTTGCCGCATTTACAAAGACGGAACACAGATCGCATTTTATTTACGTTTAGTGGTAACGAAAAAGGTAAAGTTTGTGAGTTTGTGAGGTTGTTTTTAACGGTGTCGATTAGCAGGCAATGTGTTCGTACGAATCGACTACTAAAAAAAAATTTTTTTATGTGGAGGTTCGCCCATTTGGGCGAGTTAAATTCGTGCGAATTCACTTATTTATGTTGTGTAATTTGAGAAAACCCAATAAATAATAATTAAATCAGCGCCCAAAGGAGTGACGATTTTTCTTAATTTATTCCTAAATAAGATTGTGTAACGATTACACATCGGTGTATAAGAAGGCTTACTAATGTACAAGCCCATTGTTTTTATTGTCAGTTACAGTGTTTGGTTTGGGCCACTACCATTCATTGTAATTGGCACTCTTTGCTACTTCTGTTAAAAGTAACTCGGATATTAGAAGACGCAGTGTTCGGTGTCAGTGCGGGTCGCGGATTCGATTACCGAACTCTACAAAATATTAATAAAATTAAACTGCCTCATTAATCTAGTGGTCATAAGCGGGACTGCTACGCTGGAGTTCTTGGGTTGATCCCCAGGCTGAGCACTGTTATTGATTTTTTCTATGAAATTCTCAGTAACAGCTCTGAGATTGGATGTGCCCACTGATGGCAACAGGCTTGGACCTAAACATACCGGCGAACTGTGGGTGTACATTAAATACACCTCTGCCTAGCCCTTCGGAGAATACAGGTGTGATGGTATGTTGATGCGTATAGCGTAATGTTATAGTTCAAGTGCAAGTTAAAATGTTTTTATTTCAAATAAGCCTTTACAAGCATTTATGAAACGTTATGACTCTAGATGCACGGTTCCATAAAGTTGATCCTATGAATAAGAATCCGGCAAGAAACTCCATGGGTACTCTTTTAAAATAATAGTATAGGTTACTTCTTCCCCATTCCAGACCCACATCCCATCTTTTGTTCAGTCAGATTTCATTCTTCAGTGCACGTGTTATGTTAAAATGATATTTTGGAAAAGAAATGCAACATCCTATATATAAAATTCGCGTGTTACAATGTTAGTAACCATACTCCTCCGAAACGGCTTGACCAGTTATTTTGACATTTTATATGCATATTCAGTACTCGTAGTTCTGAGAATCGGCTACTATCTATTTTTTTTGGCAATTTTTTATAGCGTATTCTCCACGCGAGTGAAGCCGTGGGCGGAAGCTAGTATTTTATAAAATATCACAATACTGCATTACGAGAAAACGTTCAAATGATTGTTTTAAAGCATGCCCGTACATATTTCGGTCACGTTCGCTGTAATTTCACCCCCAAATTAATTGCAACGCTCATCCCTTGTTAGCGGAAGGAAAAGAATGTTCATTTGTGTCAGATTTTATCGTGGGGCTTGTTTTGTTTTTAAAATTCTTTAAAGCATTTTTCGTTTGTTACAAATCTCGGTATGATTATAATATGAAATGTTGATCAGATGTCAGAATTGGTCATTTCTGACCCAAATTGGAAACAAACAAGGTTTATCATCATCAAATAGTCTCTTACTCAAAATGAGCAGAGGTAATCTATAATGTGCCCTACTGGGTCCACGATTGTTCCTAGCTCCTAAGCATGTATGTACCATCTAATATGACATTGTGGAATGCGAATAAATGATATGAATATGAATAATTTACCACGAAACTAACGTAGTGTGGGTTAGCAGACTTAATTTCTTTCAATCGATGAAATCGATGACAAAGTCAATATTTTTTTACTTTTTCTTAAAAATCGATATCGTAGGAGATTTAAGTGTAAGTTATCATTTTTCGCCGAAACCACTATTTTACACCAAAACCTTCAACCATAACGATTTTTAAGCAAAAGTTTCAATACTCAATCGTGAATAAGTTATTGTTGATTACGCAATTTCTACTGCCATATATCTAAAGTGTGAAAAATCTAACGCGTACGTACTGCTATTACCATCGCTGGACGAACAGATGACTATAAACAACCTGATACCTTCTGACACAATGATTCATATTCAATATGGAAATGTTTTACCAAATACCAAAATATGAACGTTTTTAAAACAATAAATATATCCGCGATAACAATAGCGAAATCGTTTCCCATTAAAGTTGCGCCATTTTCAATTTGGTAACAGAGCAGAAACGAGCGATTGGAAAAGATAACTGTATACAGAGTGTGTTTTATTTAATTTTGTTTTTATGGATTATTGAATATTTTAATGATAATGTTGTATCTCTGCAATTTATAGTTCTAATAATTTTTTTTTGGGAAAATTGAGTCTTAGGCTTTTTTGAGAGTCCGATGAAGAAGATTTATTTTTTATTTAAGTTTTTAAAAAATACTAAAGATTGACTTTATTGACCAAAGTTACATAAACTTCTTTTGTTTTGTACAGTTTCATGAAAACTTGTCTTTTTTGCCCGTTGGTTAAAAACCTATTTGCTTAATAAGTTTACGAAAGATCTCTATGCGACATAGATATATTTGGCCAAAAAAGTCAATTACCAGTACTTTTCCAGAGTTTTTGGAAAAGGTTATAATTAATATAACCTTTTCCAAAAACTCTTTCAAAAAAGCCTCACAATAAATTATCCCAATAAATAAATACATATTAGAACCATAAATTGCAGACCCCCTGTGCTTCCATGGCTTGAAATAATATCTTTATCTAAAATAAATACGTATCAGAATCCTTTGTTAACGCCAGCTCGTTACCAACTTAGATTGATTAAGTTTCTTCTGTACTTGATAATCACTTTCGATTTTGTGTGGGTACATAGAATTATGTTCTATTCTCGAGGTAATATGGCTCTGCCCTTTTTTTACATAACATATACCATCACGCCTGTATTCCCTGAAGGGTTAGGCAAAGGTGTAATTTTTTTTTTAAATCTTTATAGCAATGTGGGTCACACATTACTAGTATTCTTGTTAACCCCTCGTACTAAGCTAAATGCTTGTGTTACGAGTGGGTTCACGTCGGTAGTGCAATGGGTGGGGATCGAACTGGCATCCACATGATCGCAAGTCCGACGCCCTAGCGTAAAAGTTAAAAGATCGGTGAATGTAAAAAAAATTAGCAATTTTAAAAATGACAGTAAATCTTTGCATTTGTTTTACACACACATTTTACAGTGACATCAATCTACCTTAATCGCCGCAGACAATCCCACCGATTTCATCCCCACTTAAAAGAAAAAAGGTATCTTATTCTTATTCTTATTCCTTAAAAAAAGGTATCGAGGAAAAGCGATATTTCTTTTTGCCCACTATTCATTGGCGTCAACTCCTAATGCTGCTATTTAATACCTAATATTGGGTTAACACCCCTATACGTCACGGGGAATAGGGTTGCCAAATTGCTTCATATGTTTAAAACAATCTGGACCATGAAGGAAGAAACTTCTGGACTTTGAACTTACAATTTCGGTTCTAAAATGGTTTAAAGAAGAACTGAAACTGCCTCATGCCAATGCTCCTAAGCGTGACTGCTACGCTAGGTCTTGGGTTCAATTCCCATGTCGGGCAAAGTGTTATTGGGTTTTTATATGAAATTCTCAGTAGCAGCTCGGAGTTTGGATATGTACCCGGTGAATGGAAATAGGCTCACTCTTTTTACATAGGACCTAAACATACCGGCAAACTATGCAGGTACGGTGGCCAGCACATCAAGTTACCACAAAATGTCAAATTTTCTCAGTTGATTTTGAACTCTATCGTCAACAATTTAAGGTTTGAAATCATTTGGAGAAATTTGATAGTTTTGTATACCTTGACCTGCTGGCGGCTGTACATTAAGTTCACCTGTACCAAAACCTTTCGAGAATACAGGCCTGATGGTATGTTATGTTTCTATTTTCATGTTGCGTTCTAAAATAGCCTGGAAAATTGCAAAACGACTAAGATAATAATATATGCAACAATCATTATTATTAAAAACATGTATGACTGTTAGAAAAATTAACCGTTTTTTTTTGTGTGATTAATGTCGTAAAATAATGCCGTGTGCCAACCCTACAGCTGCCCTAAGATAAAGAAAGCCATAACGTGGTATCGACAGTGGCTATTTGTATTATCAAGTCAGTAATGGGCCATTGGCTTCACTGTATATCAGTCAATCTGGTTGATTATTTACAATCATAATGGCAATCGAAGACGGATAAAAAATTTGGTCCTGTTCAATTGATGCTTATTTTTAAAATACGACGGGGTTATTTGGAAAATACCTACCCCTTTTGCGACGTACGCCAATCAAAAAGGGGCATTTTCAAAATAAACTCTTAAGCAAACAAAATTAAATACTTAGTTGAAAAATAATCTACCCAAAACAATCTGATCGATATTTCCAAAAACTTGCAAATGTTAGTACTTTTACTTTTTTTTTAATTATTTGATCATCGTTTTATTTGTTTTTTTGGTTTTGTGATGTAAATTAATTTAATTCCATTCTGTGTGTATTATTTTGTAAAAAGGGTGTCACAGTAATGTTGTCCTGTCTCTATTATTTGGCATGTGCATAAAGTGATTTTTTCCCGTATTTCTATATGTAGGGGGCACATTTAGAATTACGAGAAAAAAACACATTAATAAAATCACACGTAGAAATCTACGTAGCTAAGAACAAAGAAGTGACAAAGATTCCTTTTAGAAAAATTAAATAATCAACCGACTTCGAAAAGTTTAAAAGAAAAGGAGGTTGGACTGTATATTTGTGTGTATAATGTTATGCGATATTTTCGTTGATTGTGAACCTATTTAAATAATCCTTTGAAATGTTATTTGAAAGACTCTAAGATGAACTCCCATTCAGGTGAAGATCTGATCACTTAAAATAAAGAAAACACAACAACGAATTGAGTCAACGAATTGAGTCAAATATTATTCAACAGAAATATTTTGTACATAAAATTAAAAGAAAATAACGCGGGTTGTTGTTCCAGGAACTAATTTAGGTTTAAGTGTAAACAAGAGTCGGTGAAGCCATACAAACAAAACGTCTGAAACTCAGTTCGCCCGCCTCGAACAAATAGAGAAGTTTCTTATTTTTGTTCGCAATACTTGAAACTCACCGTATTATGTTTCATTAGTGGTATATTTTTCCGGTTTGTTTTGTTTAATTTGTATGATATAGAATGATGAAGAAGTGACGAATGGCGCATCGGCTATCAATTTCGCTAATACGGGTTTAGGGGTCAAAAGAAAACCGAAGTAACGCTTGCATGTTCACTATAAATCTGAAATGTAAAAATGTCACTTCTCCTTACTGCTGAGAAAATCCTTTCAGGTACTCTTTTCTTCATTGTTCATATTCACGTCATTGCTCCAACTTTCTGGGCCGGTTTCGATGCGGTGTCTTCCACATTCAGGCACATATTATGTAGTGAGGCCTACCCCAAATGCTTCAAGACCGTACCTCTTTCCGTACCCAATCCCCCTTCTAACCAGCCTAAATAGTATGCATCCAGGTCATCCCTCTATCTCTTTTTGGGCTGTACAGTCATATCGTGAAGTCTCGTGTATTCGTATCATTTTATTTTACATACATACACTCACGCCTTTTTCCTATAGAGGTAGGCGAAAACTACAGAACGCCATTGGCTACGATTCTTGCATACTTATTTTGCTTCGTCCACATGCATACATTTTGTCATACACATGCGGTTGCGGGTACTACGCACCTGACCTTTCTGAAGGATCTCACCAATAAGGTCGTTCCCTCCCGGCGGCTCCACTGACAATCGCATTTTGTAGAAACACTAGCCCGCGTGGTTTCTCGGCATTTCTGCATTTAAATTTTTCCCGTTTTTGCAACATTTTTCATTTATTTTTTTAGTCTTAGCGTGATGATATATAGCTTATAGCCTTCCTCGATAAATGGGCTATCTAACACTGAAAGAATTTTTCAAATCGGACCCGTAGTTCCTGAGATTAGCGCGTTCAAACAAACAAACTCTTCAGCTTTTTATAATATATAGTATAGATTATTCTCTCTGACATTATCAATCCATTTACTTATTACTCCGTGTCTTCTACCGCTGTGGTATTGTTCGCTCGTTTCTCTCTTTTGAGATTACTATGGCTTTGTATAAAGCTTATCTGTTTTTAGTTTTGTTTGGAATTGTTGAAAGCAGACAGAATTTTAGGCGGTGAATTAGTTTGGTTGCAAATGTGGTTTTATTTACCTGTGCAGAGTACCTACCTACTACGTTTATTTAAATGTCCACGTGTATTGTTGCTTGGTGTGAATGAGTTTGGTTGCAAATATGGCTTTATGTACCTACGCAGGGTACCTACCTTCCGTTTATTTAAATGTCCACGTATATTATTTGTTGGTCAGTTTGGTGTTTAAAAAGGCCTTCAGAATAGCGACCTATTACGTTGAATATATTACTAGTTTAGGTACGGTGGCGAGCACATCAAGTTAACACAAAATGTCAAATTTTCTCAGTTTATTTTGAACTTTATCTTCAACAATTTAAGGTTTAAAAGCATTTGGAGAAATTTGACAGTTTTGTATACCTTGACCAGCTGGCGACAGTACATCCCTAATCAGTGTTGAGACGGTCGTGTTTTCTGCTTTGCCTTCTTGTAACTATGTTTTGTAGCCCATCCGATAGCGACGCTGCCTTCTTGTTCCTAAGCTTTAAACAAAGAAATATTAAAACATATTTATAGAAATTACTCGGCTTGTTTTTTTTTTAATTATATATCGTGGGACCTAAACATAACGGCGAAATTTGGAAGTATATTAAGTACACTTCTGCTTAACCCTTCAGGAAATAAAGGCGTGATTGCCGGTAGTCTGTCCAATGATAAAAATATGAGGAAAGAAAACAAAAATTTTACTGTATTTCACGGATTTCAACTGGTGAAATCCGAGCTACGGTGGAGCTACGTCATCGACAAAACAATCAAACGCCGAACCAATTCTAAAAATGTTTGCCCAACTTGTCTGTAGAACAGTAAAATATGCACATCCCTATTTTAGGAAGTATTAAACAACACAGGTACGATCAAATAGGAATACGGGAAAAGCGTTTTTGTTTGATGGATTTTGCAATTCGAATAAATATAATATAATATAAGGATAATGGTAATTTCGAGGTGGTCGGGATATTATTCCAAAACTACTTAGTTAAGCTAATCCATAGCTTAGTTAAGCTATGGATATTTCTTCTAAAGGCTTGTTCAGACTTCTTCCTACATGAGTTTTATAATTCATATAATTATCTGATAATACATTTATAATGGACTTTTAAAGATACCATTATTCTCTGTATTTGTTTCGGCGTTTCCTCTCAGAGGTCGTCAGCTTAGAAATGCATTAAAAAATTAAACTAACTAATTAAATTAAATTAACTGGTTTTTAAAAGATCTATTTACAAAAAGTAGTAGTCGTCGGGTGGTCGAAATTTGACCACTATATTTTACGACACTTATACTTATCATCATGATGATAAATATATAAATGTGGAGTGGTGGAGGGGAAGAGGAAGATTAAACAAAATATGTTTAAGTCCAAAATTATGGAAAAGGGATTGACTGATGAGATGAAAACTAACAATGATGAATGGAAGAAAAGAACATGCTGCGCCGACCCCAAATAAGTTGGGAAACGGGCAGGTAGATGAGGATGATTTATATAAATAAATATCTTTTATCATTATTTTTTTAACCAATGTTTTTCATTGTCCTTTCTTCTTTATACAATTTTAAATTCATCTTTTTTTATACCTAAACAATATGGTGGTACATAAAAACAAAAGGCTATGAAAATTTTGAGCATAAAACGCGACGCCAAAGCACAATAAATAATTTAGACGAAAAAGTTTAACGCAGTAGATTTTAGTTTTGTGTTGGCCTCAGCGCACGCTCGGAAAAAGTTTCTTTATATGGAGGATTAACTCCAAATGAGTTTTTCACAGATACGCTGCATATACAACCTTAAATTAAGTTTTTTTCGAAAGGATGATTCTAAGTGCACTTGCTTGTTTTTTTTTTAAATCACTTTTTACTTACTTTGAATACTTAACATAAAATACCATCAAACCTGTATTCAACCCCGAATAGTTAGGCAGAGATGTGCTAATTTACACCCACACTTCGCCAGTAATAATATATGGTCCCATGTAATAGGGGGGAGCATATTGCCACTAACCGGGAACAAATCCAGACTCCGAGCTGCTACTGAGAATTTCATAAAAAAACCCAATAACATTGCTCGACCTGGGAACTGAAGCCAGGATTCTAGCGTAGCAGCTACAAGACTAATGAGGCAATCGGGTATGTTATAGGTGCAATGTAATTTGGGATGTTATTAATCATATAAGTCCGATCTGTTATTGAGATTAGCGCTTAGCTTGACCTGGGGATCAAAATTAGAACCTCACGCTCAGCAAACGTGCTTAAAGCTCTTCGATCAAAGAGCCTAACGATTCGTACAATTCAGACGTTAAGGTATGTTTTTTAATAAACGCCACTTCGAAATTACTTTGATAAATAATGTCCTATTTCCGGACGATCCATTAACGTAAACTAGAAAATATATTTAATAACTGATGGCACACTTTATAGTGCCGAAATTATGACGACTGGCTCTCTAAACTACGATTTACTACCAATAAAGAGCAAGAAACGTGACGTCACTTAAATGAATGGTGACCACACTTCAAGTAGTTTTCAATTATAAAAAAGTAAAGTAAATGATATGATACGTACTAGTTACCTTTTACAAATCAAATCAACTGTAATATTTGATTTCTGAACTGCTACTGAGAATTTCATAGAAAATCCGAATAACCCTTTGCTCGATCTCGGAATTGAATCAAGGACTTTGAGCGAAGCAGTTGTGTTTAGGACCACTATACTAATGAGGCAGTCTGTACTAAAAATAGCAGTGATAGCCTTGGACTGCCAAGTCAAAGGTCTCGAGTTCGATTCCATAGCACGCACCTCTGTCTTTTCGAAGTCATGTGCGTATTAATAATTATTTATCACGCGCTTAAACGGTGAAGGAAAAACATCGCGGGGAAACCTGCATGCCTGAGAGATGACAGTCTTGACGGCATGTGAAGTCTGCCAACCTGCAGTAGGCTAGCGTGGTGGACTATAGCCTACCCCCTCTCGTTCTGAGAGGAGACCCGTGCCCAGCAGTGGGACAATGTAATGGGTTGATGATGATAATTTACCTAATATAGAAATCAAATCAAATGTAATATTTGATTTCTGAACCGGGACTGAGCATTTCATAGAAAATCCCAATAGCATTTTGCTCGATCTGGGAATCAATTCAAGGACTTTGAGCGAAGCAGTCGCGCTTAGGACCACTATACTAATGAAGCAGTCTGTACTTGAGACTGAAATTGAGAGAGATTAATAAAATTATATTTATGTGATTAAAATGTGATGTTAAATATATTTTTTATGTATACTCTTTAATTATTGTTTTTTAAGAAAATGTGTGCATTGTCTGTGACAGTGTCAATAAATATATATATTTTTTCTTTCATGCGATGTGTAGTTTGTAGTATCTGCGGGTGCTCTTCGACGCAAGCAATTACACTCAACGTCAACAAACCATATTTTTTGTATAATTCCACCAAAACCCCAGACGTTTGGTCCCTCCATTTATATCGCTAATATAATTTTATGGGTCGTACTTCACCTGTTACGTCGTAAGGTGGGAGGGGGTCCAATTTGGCGGTTTATTAAGCATTGCCTTCGTTATATGGTGGTTAAATCGGCCCGTATTCGTTTTGATTAGATCAATGGGCTCCACTGGAGCTATTATGGAAGAAAAGGCTCATGAGAAACTATATTTCGATGAAAGATTAGTTGAATATATCAGATATTGAATGTTATAGGTCAACGATTGCGGGTCGTCTCGTTAATATCACTAAAATTATGTTTATATGTATTATAGTAAATATTTACCTATTCAAGTAATTTTATGTATTGTAAGGGTATATTGTTAGTGTTTTGATTTTCTAAACTCTACCAAGATATGCGATGCACAAGTACTATCTGAACTGTTGCCGAGGAAATAGATAAAACAGATCAAAACAGTTAAACTCATACTCAACTCATACTCATACTGCATTATATGGTTTTAAAAATATATTCATAGATTTTTTTTATAATTAGTCACGAAAAAATTTTGCACTCGTAAAAAATATATTCAATAAAGCATTACATATATCGGAAATGTATGGTTATATTATTTTGTGTCGTTTTGGTTTTGGCGCCATATTGTTAACGTGTCTACTGCGGCCGTGTTCTTGCAGTTCGTCCCCTCTAAAATTAATACCATAAAAGAATTATGGCTAATTTAAAACTGTTATACTTTGGCATACCTATTGCATTATGAAAATATGTGATGAATACGAAAAATTATAAAATTAATTATGAATAAGAAGGCAGTGAGCAGTAACTTGTAACAAACATGTTTCAAGTTAAAAAAAGCTTTGTGTACAATTGTCTTCTTATCTACGGGAAATACCTTAAAACTTATATTTACGGAAAATATGAAAACCTCCTTTGTACCTACAAGGACCTATTTTCGTATTGTGAAGGTAGGTACCCAATAATACGAAGGAACTGATGGATGTTCTGCGGCCGTGACGTACTCAGCTCACTTCGAGTAATTCGTAGGACGAATCTTTTGTTGTAAGGTGACCATGGTTCGCAGTTTTATTTTGTTTTGTTTTTGCTGGATTGCAAATTTTATTTTATTCTTCTTTTTTAACACGATTTTATTAACTTCAATTTTACTAGCTACTACTCAAAAATGGACAAGCAAACGAAACTTGCTCCATCGCCGACCATTTCGCTTCATAAAGTCAGATGAGATAGGGTGCAAACGGCGCACGTTTGACCACTATCCGATATAAAATAACTGCACAAACAAATCCATAATTTTATTTAGAATCTTAAACTAAAATAATCTTAGCTTAAGTATACTACTTACTTTTCATATTTATAACTACTGTTTAAGAAACCATTTTTCAATAAAATTAAATAACACCAACGAGGGTATGTCATAAGTCATAAGTAATTTATTTCTTAACAATATAAATTGTGTTGAATATAATTGTTACGAAATTGCTAATTAGGTGCTACATAACATTCACAAATACATTACTATCAGGTACTATTCATTATTATTTTCTACATTAATAACTTCAAATTGACACCATATAAAAATCACAATTTCACTATTAATTCCAATAATAATTAACAATATTAGCAATGTCTATTTCAATATAAATTAAATAATTCGGTGGAAGGATGTCAAAAGGTTAATAAATATAATAGTTACACATGTATATTGTTTGTCGTTAATAAACTCGTCAATACTATAATAGCCTTTCCCCAATAAATATATTTTAAGTTTATTTTTGAATAAGTTAGGATTACAAATACTTTTAAGGGCTTCACGTTCCATTATGAATGATGTTACTTCACATGCATAAATTGTAGAAACGTCCATACGCTTAAGATACAGTGCAACTATTCAAGATGGGATTACCTTATTCATACAAAACAAGATATACACAGTACTCTAAAGACATCCATATTGTGGGACGTTGAGTAACTCATGCAGTGTACCACTCGCCCCAAGCCACCTTCATAACGTATGTACGTGACCGTCTCGACTCTCCAGTGTACCTACGATCATGAACCGTATTACACGATATTTTTGTCACCCTTACTAGCATTACTAGCTGTCTCCATTTGCGTTACATTTTCAAACTCGTTCTGGTATTTTTGTCCCGGAATTTGGACGTGAATTATGGTGTTCCTATTTTTGTGTTTGTTGATTTTTTGTTGTTGTTGTTGTTATTGTTTTTCACCTGATGGTAAGTGACTACGGCCGCCCATGGATATCAGCGACATTATAGCTGTCTCCAATGCGTTGCAGGCCTTTTTAATGAGTGTATGCTCTTTTCTTGGAGGCCCCCATGTCGTTCCCAGTTCAGGAATACTGCCGCAAGGAGGTTCCATAGCTTAAATGTTCTCGGTAAGAAGCTTCATGTAAACCGGACTGTGGTGATTTTCCCAACCATCGAGGTGGTGAAGATGGAACTTAGATTTATGGCGTGTGGTGCGATTTCAAAACTCAGCAGCTGGTATTTGCTGGAACAATTCCCCAGATTACTCCCCAATATAAATTCGGTAGAAAACGCTAGTGAAGATTTGAATTTTATAGAAAAACTCAACACTTTTCTCGACACGGCAATCGACCCAAAACTTGTAACGTAGCAGTCGCGCTTAGGACCACTAGACTAATGAAGCAGTATAGATCAAGCGAGTTTTAATATGACTCAGTAGTTGAGTCATATCATTGCACTAAATAAACAATATAATACAACATTAACCCCTAGACATACCCTCTTCTTCAACTTTGTTAAGCAAAGACCCCGAAAATCCTTGATTACGTAAAGGGACGATACATTTTGTAAATCTATTCACGCATTAAAAAGTTTCGAAGCCGTTTTTTCCCTTCAACAATTCACTAACAAAGGACGTGATGGCCTGTTGATATGGACACACTGTTACAAAGGATGGAGATACAATTCGGATTAAGTAATTTATGCGTGTTGGATGTTGGCCGTTCCAAACGGCCTCGTAGGTAGACACCTAAAAATATGAAGTATAAAAAACACGCTATCACAAAATAAAAATAATTCAATTGCAAACATACATATAGTCTATCGGTTAGTTAACCACTGGATATAAAATAAGTAAACGCGCTACACTTTTCTCGACCTTGGAATCGAACACAAGAGGTCTAGCGTAGCAGTTGCGTTTGGCACCACTAGACCTATGAGGCAGTAAGTTAAATTGCCTATCGTTTAAGAGTGTTTTTTAAATTGTCCTCATACATGAAAGACCGTCCCTGCCCTGCCATTCCTTCCATTCCTCATAACATCACATTGATATGCGATGGATGCTATATATATGATGATTCATCATCATCATTATCATCAGCCCATATATCCCACTGCTGGGCACTGAGCACTTGAGACATTTTCTCGACGGCGTGTGAAGTCCGCCAACCCGCAGAAGGCTAGCGTGGCGGACTACAGCCTAATCCCTCTCATTCTGAAAGGAGACCCGTGCCCAGCATCACATTTAATACTTGCCAATTAAGGTGGATATACTTCGAGCCAGTAAATCACTACAGTGTTTGATCGGCCACAAACAAGGCAAGTTACCGAGAAGGTTAGCATTCTGTCGGCGGACGCGAGTTAATACCAGTCTACTGAGGCGGTTACTACTTGGAAGAGTAAGTTCTAAACGAGGCTCTGTTTTATGCACTGAACTACATCAATACATTTTGAAGATATTTATAAAAAAAAGCATTTTATTAAATGACTTTTTTAGACAAAAGGCAGCCAATGACCTTCTCTAAAGTCCAAAATTTATTTAGCTGCTTAAACGTAACTAACAGACAAAGAAACAAAGTTACATCTGGATAAGCACCTTCCTTTGACGGGGATCATGCATATCAAGTCCTGCAATCCATTCTACTATACAGTTCATTCAATATATCATATATGCACACATAAATTGCTTCGTAGACTATTCTGAATGCAACTTGTCCGCATCGGTAAATCGGAGATGCTTCGTAGCACTTCTTAGCAATTCGTAGCGGGCTACGACGCTACGTCTTTAGTGTCAATACAAGTAGTACACTATTATTTTTTCATAAGGGCAACAAAAAAGTGAAGTAACGACGGATGGGAAAACCCCAAAGGGGTTGAGGTTGAGTAAGCTTAACTGATCTTCAACAATGTAGGATTTTTTATTACTATGTAAATTAACACACTTACAATAAAAAATTCCAACCACAAATATATTTATAAAGACGTTGAAATTATAGAATTAAAACCCCTATTACTTATTCATATCCTTGAGATATCCCTGTTTACGTAAATTTATGATAACTAATTTTTCGTCCATCTTTAACTTCCGGAAAAAAGATTTTTTTAGAATAAATTAAACGTTTCCCCCTCTCATTTACGTACTGGAGTTTCCGTTTGCAATTTAAATTTTGATAAATTAATGTTAATTTAGTCGAGTTTCTGATACCGCAAAGTATGCGACGATATTCTTCATTTAATTTTGTTTATTTTTTGATATCCTATCACCGAGATTTATGTAATTGAAATAATTTTATTAAAACGTGAATTTAGGTACCATTTTATTAGATTTTCATCGTCTACAAGCAAGCAAGCCTTGAGTAGGTATGAATTTTACAAGAATATGTTATCTGTTTTTAAAAAAAACTTACTAGTAATGTGGGTCGCAGGTTACTAGTAATCTTGTCCCTCATACTAATCTAAATGCAGCAAGCATTTAGATTAGTATGAGGGACAAGATTATTGTATTACAAGTGGGTTCACGTCGGTAGTGCAATGGGTAGGTTTCGACCCGGCAACCACATGATCGCAAGTCCGATGCCCTAGCATTTAAGTTACCGCCGCTTCTGCTTCCTTCTTTCGCTTCATTATTATTGTACACACGGCTACAGGTCAACGCATGATCTCGCATTGTATAGGCTTCCTATAATATAAAAGACCAGGGTTAACTGGATTTTTATTACTCATTTTTCCCCAAAGACAACAACATTACAAATAGACCACTTTCCTCATAGAATTTTTAATCATGCTAAACCATACACGTGTTTACTTAGTACAATAGGCTCATTGAGGTATAATGACCTCTACATATCGCAGATATACCTAATAATATACCGGTATTAAATTCGAAGGGTCGCTTAACTCTAGAGTAGACGTGCGAAGATAGGACAGAAGGGAAATCTTGGTACCTACTTAAAAATGTTCAAATTTCGCTGAAGTTCCAAAGCGTCACAAATGTCACCTTTGCGTCAATTTTTAATCTCAATTCAATCTAACTTGTTCGCATTTGACGTTGTATTTTTAGTTAGAAGAATGTAGTGGTATTTTTATTCTGACTTCGTAATGTTCGAAGTCAGAATAAGAAAAAAATAAAATATATTTTTTTGTAGATATCTGGATCATTATTACGTATAGTTCAAAGTTATAAAAAAAATCTATTTTGTGTTACTCCTCTAAAACTTCTTGAGCCAGTTTATTATTGTACTTTTTTGAATAGATGTATATTCAAATCAAATCAAATCAATTTATTTGTGAAATTATGTTGTAATATTTATGTACTACTATATATTAATCGAGTACAAATCCAGACTCCGAGTTACAAGAATTATCTTATCTGCTGTAATATTTGACAATTTAATCAGTCAGGGTTGTAACATAACATAACATACCATCACGCCTATCTGGCCCGAAGAGTTAGGCAGAGGTGTACGAATATACACCCACACATCGCCGGTATGTTTAGCTCTCATGTAATAGGGGGCGAGCCTATTGCCATTAACTATTGAGAATTTCATACACAAACCCAATGACACTTTGATCGAACCCTCGGACCTCTAGCGTAGCAGTCGTGCTTAGGACCACTAGAGTACTGAGGCAGTCTGATAAGTAATGTACCTATTTATGTGAATAAACATTATTATTATATTAGTATCATATTTATGTCCCATCTGCGCATATTTACGTTATAATCTATGTCCGAACAGTGTCTGCGGCGCGATATGCCTCAAGGACAAAAGACGCCACTGGCCTGTAAACTAGATAGCCCTTAAATTAATTAATGGCGGACAGATAATCTTTTGTACCATTACAAATAAAGGGCCACACACATGTATCACTTTATATGCACGATATTTTACATTGTGAATGTAAAAGGGGACTTAATGGCAAGATATTCGAGGTACGTGCTAACGAAGGGTATGTTTCGACCCTTACCCATTGTGGTATGACGACACCGTGATGAGATTTGCTGCTCCATGATTTGTGGAGTAAGTGCCACAACTAAATGAGATATTACCTCAATGTTAGTTTTATTGTGTATTTTTTTATGATACGATGACAAACAAGCGTACGACTCGCACGTTGACACCTTGAGACGTCAATCATCTATACTAATATTATAAAGAGAAAAGATTTGATTGCTTGTTTGTTTGTTTGCATTGAATAGGCTCTGAAATTACTGGACTGATTTGAAATATTCTTTCACCAATAGAAAGCTAGTTAAGTTTGATTTGCCCAGTAATATACTTAATAAGCTACATTAGGTACCATCAAACCGGAACACAATAACGTTAGCTCGTTTTGCTCAACCCGGGAATCGACTTAGAACCTCTAGCATAGCTCGCGATTGGGACCACTAGCTAAAATATATATATTGCTTTCTATCACTTTTGGCCGCCCGTGGGCACCAGACCGTAAACCCCACGGCAATATAAAAAAACAATGGAATATTGCGTAAAAAATATAACACACCGGTATTTTTCCACTCAACTGAGCGCTTTGACCATTCTATATCAAAAACAAAGCGGAAAGTTATGGCAACTAAATAAAAAATATTTTATTAGAAACATCGAGGTCCAATATTGTGAGCTCTACCATGAGTTTTCGCGCTCGATAGTCGCTAGCGTAAACTGTACGTCAACAAAAAAGGACGATGAATTATTTCTCGTGTTGACATAGATTACGTTATAACTAATTGTTCGGCAATGGCTTTGATATTTAAGGCAGCCTTGGCTTGTGTTTTGACACACATTGCATGATACATAATCATACCTATGTAACAACCTATGTAACAACACAAATGCCATGAGCTGCCATCTACCTCTCTATTACAACACCAAACATTTTCTCCGCGATGTTTTAGTTCTTCCTGTGACCGGTACAAATTGGTGACTCTACGCATATCTTTCGATGATATGGTTTTGATGTACCTTCGACGATAAATGTGTCACGCTATATTTTAAAATTATTTTCACACTTTTGGGTGCACAGTGTCTGTTAATTAAGTGTGTTTTTTTATCGAATGAGAAAATGATTTATAGGGTGTGCTTACATAATTCATTAGAAGTCTCTCTTGATTATAATAAAAGCGTAGGCTCTATAGAACCTAGAGGAATATTTAATCGTTGCAAATGTAATTACCAATTCCATGATCCTGACTATGGGGCTATGCAATACAAGATACATACCTAGATGCGGCCCTGGCAACGATTAATCCCATGAGAATTTTCCGCTCTATGAAATAAATAAAAGTCAGTAAAATTCATTCAAAACTTTAACTTTGCGATAGACGCTAACGAATACCGAGGAAACCAACTCATGGTAGAGCTATTGGAACTTAATGTTTTTATTACATTGCTGCTAATACAAAATACAAAAAATATTACAGGCAGTATTTCTACTTTTATGAGTGAAGTGACATCCGTGGAAGTTACCCCAAAAACGAACCTCTAACGTAGCACTCAAACTTACGACAAACTTACTAATTTTATCAATTCCACTGTAATAAAACATTATAATACCAATAATTTAGCAATTCAGTCAAGGTAATTCTATTATTTTTTTCATAGGAAATAAACAAAACTCTAAAAACATTACGTCTACTTCTTTATTTCTAAAAAAAAATACTCTTAACCCTTATACATACAAAGCACTCTGGACACGAAAAGGCGCATCCGAGAAAAGAATGTAATGCTATTACCGTCAGCCATTTTGTTAATGCAGATGCATACGCTCCCTTATGAAAGCGTATGTACGTACTCGAGTTGCGTGTTGCGGTACAAGTAAGAAAAAAAGTAGTTACCGTATATTCTAAAATGTGTAGTTGGTAGTATGTTATTAATATTTAAATTATCTTCAAGCATGTGCCTGTTACGCATATGTTTTTTATTACAATTATAGTGAAAGTTAGAAAAATGAGAAGAGGAAGCTAACCCAATTCACAAACCATTTTCTACCCTTTTTCAACACAACAATAACAATACACCCAATTCCTCCCTCAGTTCCCTTCCTTTTACGTTTCTTCTTTCCCCCCATTGTCCTTAAATAGGCTCGGCGACACATGCAAAACCAAAGGAGTTGCCGAGCCTATGAGTACGTCGAAACGGCTGAACCACTTTCAATGAAATTTGGTATGTATAGTTGTATACATACAGGATGTCAGTACACAATTATACTGTCTAATAGTTATTGGTGTTGACATTTCAGATACTTCTAAAACCAATGCCTCGATTTAAAAATAAAATTTATAAAAGGTGTACTAAGTTAATTGGAACAAAGTCGCGGTTGAATGTAAGTATCATGTTATAAAAATACAATGATAATTACAAAAAAGAGAAGCTTAAGCTATATAATTGCTAAGCTTTAAGAAACAGTGCGGTAAAATTTATTTAATCCATACGTATAACATACGTATATAAGTTAATTCTTTTATCCAAAAATCCCTGTACATTACCTGATGTTAGAAAACCACCACTTATGTCTTAATTACGTTGGTCGTATTACTTTTTAAGTAATTTTGTTAATTAATTAAGAACTATAGCGTCTGACTCAGGAATTAGTACGTATTTAGGTACTCTTGGTGACCCTAAAAAGAAAATAGTAGTAGTAGTAGTAGTGCCTGCTGGCATGTCTACATGCCAGCATGAATGGGTCGCACGACCGGGGAAGTATTACCCTCCCACAGACTATCGACGTCAAGTACCAGTATGCATACTGTTGCGTTTCGTACGGTGAGTGTGGAGCGCCGGATGCCCAATTTCTCCCTCAGTCCCCTTCCTTCTCCTTCTCTCCTTCCCCTCCCTCCCTTTTCCTTAAATAGGCTCGGTAACGCATCTGCAACTCCTTTGGTTTTGCAAATGTCCGTGGGCGGCGATGACTACTTACCATCAGGTAGTTCATCTGCCGAGATATGCCATAAAAAAAAATTGAAGGTACGTTTTTTTCGTAACACAAAAGCTAGTAATTTCGAAAATATCCCGAAATCCCAAACCACAGCAACGCAGCGGATGAAATAAAAAGCTTTCGAATTAATTCCTATGGTACCTTGAATAATGTATGACGGATTACATTATCGCACTAGCTGTTTACCCAGTGTTCGCCCGGGTGCATCGCGCTCGGAGATTGTCAAGCCTTTGATCGTGCGCGCAGGATTTTAACGAAACCTCGTTTTCATTTAGTTGAGGGTACGGGGGAATTAAGTGGAATGAGTTGAGCTTTTTTGGGTTGAGTCAGCACACGAGTAAACTAAGTATGCATTGCCTTGATCATCATCATCAACCCATATATTGTCCCACTGCTGGGAACTGGTCTCCTCTCATTCTGAGAGGGATTAGGCCTACTGAGGGTTGACAGACTTCACACACCGTCAAGAAAGTATCTTAAGCATGCAGTTTTCCTCACGAGGTTTTCTTTCACCGTTGGAGCGCGTGATCATTAATTCTGAATACGCACATAACTTCGAAAAGTCAGAATTGCGTGCCTAAAAGTCAGAACTTGGCAGTTCAATGGTCATATCACTAGGCTATCACTGCATACTATAATATGCACTATAGACACTAGACACCTAGACGCGTAGACGATCCTATTGCCATTCATCATCATCATATCAACAACCCATTACTCAACAATGAAAATCATTAGCAGTGGGAAAATTACATTTTCCCACTGCTGGGCGCGGGTCTCCTCTCAGAACGAGAGTGGTTAGGCTATAGCCCACCACGCTAGCCTACTGCGGGTTGGCCATTGCCATGGCATTTACCATTAACCGGGCATAAATCCAAACTCCGAGCTGCTGCTGAGAACTTCATAGAAACGCCTGATAATACTTTGCTCTACCTGAGAATCCGTGACCTCTAGCGTAGCAATCACGCTGAGAACCATGCGGCAGTTCAACACATTTTACAATTAAAAACACATTTTGCAATCTATTTCCTAGAAATTCTATTAGAAACTCAACCGATCCAGCCTTACCGCCTATAACCAGTTAAGACCGGTTTACAGCGGTGGATCGTATCAATTATTACCTGGAAACTGTAAAAGTTCAGTTGGAAATAAATTTTATGGGTTCCTCTGTGAAATTCTAACGGGACCGATAGGGTTTGGGCTCAAAGTCACTCAATTATTAAAGGTCCGAACGACCGAATAAAACTGAAGTCGATACCAGCTAACATCCATTGTTTAAAAAAAGCTGTAAACAGTGAAGGGTTAAATTTAGGTACGTATTCAATTTCGATTCTTATATACGCGATGACAAAGTTGAATTTAGTATGCTTAACTACAAAAAGGGCAGATTTTTTTGCATTTAAATATGTTTCTTATTTCTTCAGTGATAAAGGTGAAGACAGCCTGTAAGGATAGACGGTTTATTGAATTTTCGAAGTTCTTTGTCGAATTGTGATTAAAATATGGCCTTAGGGTTTAAATGAGCCATTCTTTTTTCATTATTTCCTTTTTTAAAAATCCTGTCTTTGTTTCGCGATTATTTTATAAGGATTCTGGTGGAGGGTATTTCTGTTTTTTTTTTTAAATACGTCTCTTGGCGCTGGTTAAGCGACCTGGAGGTAAGTATTTCATATATTTTAACACTAAAATACTTACGTAGGATTAATTTTAAGATAAGTTATCTGCTTTTAATTATGTTTTATGAGACTGCCTCATTAGTCTACTAGTCCGAAACATGACTGCTACGCCCTCTGCGTAGCATTTTCTGCACTGTATAGTTCAAAACAGTGATTAATGTATGAACAATTGAGCCTAGCGAGCGCAATGTTAATAATTATGTGATGTCACTTTCTAATACGCAAAAAGATTTCGTATAACCAAAATTACAAGCAAAAAGTCTATCTATCATACTATGTTACCCATGAAATCCGATAGTATTTTGCGAACACAAATACCTTTTAAGAAGGGATTTTGTCAACTTGATCTCCGAAGGGGAGCAAATGTGTTGTCACAGTAACGCACCAATGAGTTTGCGGATCACCTACCCTCCAAATAGAGTATAGGGTTACGGAAAAGATTAACTATAATACAATCTGGAAACAGAATTTTTTGAACGAAAATGTGGTTGAATGTTGGGTATAATTTCTTTTTTATACCACTATAGTGGCAAACAGGCATACGGCCCACCGGCCCACCTGATGGTAAGCGGTCACGGTAGCCAATGGACGCGTGCTTCACCAGGCGTATCATTCGCGTGTTGCAGACTCTGTAAAGGAAACAGAATTCTCTGCTGCCGCCGCAAGGTTTTCTTCACAAAAACTATTTATTTATTTATTTAATATTTGGAAAACCAACAGCTAACAATAAGTTACTAAACATTAAAACCTAAGAAATAGAAAGCCAATTACAGGTCTTCACGATTAAATTACTGAATACAAACGTAATTTGAACATACACAGATGCTTCTTTAAACAGCTAATACATTTAAGTGCATTTATATTTAATACTTATTGAAAAAATCTAGACTAAGCACCCATCTCACTGGTTCCAGGTTAGTGTTAAATATGTCAAAATGAAATAGCTTAATTTTTTTATTTATAGAACTACTCGCTCGCCACAGAAAAGCATTTTGTCGGTAATTCGTAGGTACTAAGGACAGGTGGATTGGTGTGTAATGCCTTACAGCTCTCCCAGGGACATTAAAGTAAATTTTCGATAGAAATATGTATGTCTTATAATAATATGTATGTCAATGAATGTACCCTATATATATAAAAAGATATTGTCATAGATAAATAATATATAATAGATAAATAGATAGATAGGTAGTAGATAAATAATATACAGGGTGGAAGGGACATCGCTTACTACAAATTCAGTACATAATTCTGGACCCCCTTGCGTAGATATTTTTTGACGGTTATGAAAAACTGCTTTTTTATACAAAAGTACAATCCCTACACGAACAAAATGTATGGAACAGCTAATTTTTTAAAACATAACCGACGAGAAAATATCAAAGCTAGGGGATCCAGAATCATGTATTGAATTCGTGGTAAGCGGATGTGCGTCAATGTCCCTTCCACCCTGTATATTATTTATCTATAACAATATATTTATATATATATATATATATAGGGTACATTCATTGATATACATAATACTTATAAGACGATATACACCACTTTTTAGGGTTCCGTACGCAAACGGTACGGGACCCCATTACTAAGACTCCGCTGCCCGTCTGTCTGCCGTGATAGTAAGACTGTTAAAATTTTCACAGATGATGTATTTCTGTGAATAAAATAATTATTTCCCCATAAATAATTATTATAGCTCCCATACAACAGATATGATTTTCTTGCCAAACTTCATTTGTGCTGCTGCCTCATATAAAACTCCATAGATTTATAATGTCCTTAGTTAACTAAATAAATAAATGTTAACGGATTTTATCGCGTTAAATTGATATTATGTATTTAAATTTTATATCAATGTCTAAAATATTCCCGTAAGTGTCAGAAACCAGTAAATTACTGTTATAAGAATTTATTCTTTCTTGCTATTTTGTTTTGTATTTCACTAGAATAAACAATCTTTTTTTTGACATAAAGAGCTTTAATTTATAAGAAACGAAATTGCAGCAATACAATGATGTAATTAGTGAGGATTCCTACGAACTGCCTTGGTAATCCAGCATCCACGGAGAACATACCACACGCAGTCATCCTATGAAACGTTCGATTGGCCTGTAGCACGCTCTTGCAAAGACGTTTTTGGTTATCTGTAAATTAAATTTAAATTTAATCTGATTTAAATTCCGACGTCCGAGTAGTAGCGTTTCGTTACTGCGCTTCGTTCGGTGAGCGAGAGGGCCGGAGGCCCAATTCCTCCCCCAATCCCCTTCCTTCTCCTTTTCTCCTTCCCCTCCCTTTCCCTAAATAGGCTCGGCAACACATCTGCAACTCCTTTGGTTTTGCAGATGTCCATGGGCGGCGATGACTACTTACCATCAGGTAGCTCGCCTGCTCGTTTGCCGAGATATCCCATCAAAAAAAAAATTTATAATAATATGTATTTAAGATAACGAATACACTGGATTTATTTGTCAAAGTTGCCAGTCTACTTGATATAAGATATTGAAAGTCTAAGCGACTGGTTGCAGAACTGGTTGACAATAATAATTGCTCAAAAGGCAGCATGGTAGTATATGTAAGTTGACTGTATTTTTTATGGTGTCATAAAACTGCTTACGATAAATAAAGCTGATTTACAAAATCAAAATTGATATTGGCTCGAGAATAAGTAAGTTATCCATAGGCATTTTTATTTTATGCTAGACAGAGAGGGCTCTTTATCGGCTTCGGACGTTTCTTATCCGTTATGCTGTAGAATTTCTACACTAACATTCTTTTGCGAGAAAGAGACAGAGCATTCCTCATCTAAACTTTAAATGGTTATACTTATATCTTACAACTTGATTAGTTTCACTTATATTACGTTTTTAGTACCTATACCTCTTATATTCTATTTTATTTTACAAAACGCCTGTTATTTTCAATAAACTAAACACTAGACAACTACCCTATTGAAGAAAATCCACTGTTTTGTAATTGAAATTAGTAGGTACTAACTTGGACAGTTCCCACTCTTCACTCGCAGTATGCAAACTGTCTCTGCTGCCTCAATACTTTTGTAGAATCTTTCACATTGAATGCTCAGTACAATTATTAGTAATATATCCTTTATAACCCATATAATAGTCATAAAACCAATAAGTGAAGCCTGTAACACTGTCTAAAAGAGTAAAACTTGATTATTGTATATAGAAAACAAAGAAGTAATAAAAAACATTTATATCCTTAGCAAAAATACACACATCATCATCAACCCATTACATTGTCCCACTGCTGGGCTCGGGTCTCCTCTCAGAACGAGCGGGAAAATAAACACAAGACAATACAATTATTAGAAATACATATGTACACTGGATCGGAAAAAAAACCATACTTAGAGACAATAAAGAAATCTATTGAGTATATGATAATAAAATAATATTTCTTTATTTTTACATCCTCTGTACATTTTTGACTTCATAGTCATTTAAAACGACCACAGTTTGGTGCAGAACAAAATAATATAAACTCATCAGACCTTCAGATAGTTATTATGACTGCATTGTTTATCAGAAAAACTAAGATAATAAACAATATAAAGCTGAGTTAATTTATAAACAGTATTACACTTACTTCATTTTGCAATTCCTTTGACGTTTTCATATGTATCAATAGCAATTGCACGTTACATAACGTTCGAAAAAACGTATCAACCGTTCGATATAATATCTATAAAACAGTTTTATGTTAAACCTATGATACAAGCCAATAGTAAACATTAGCTCTGTACCAAACAATAAACTTACGAATACTTGGAAAACTGATCTAAACAGTTTATAGGCTTCCAAAATATTGTTATACGTTTCCAACGATTGAATGCAATATTCATCGTTACCAATGTAATTCAACTTCGTAATAGTTTTAATCCACTCATTGAGATATATTGACAGCAGCGTTATAATACGAATTGCATGAACTATATTAATATCAAAAATGGTAAAGACTAAATCACAAACAAACGCCAAATAATCAAAATGATCATTTAATGCAAAAAGCCAGATAGCTATAAATATGTAAAATCCAGATACGGTTGTAAGAATAATCCAGTTCCCTACAATGAAACTTTGGATGCCGTTACTAAAAGTGAAGCTCCTATGGATTTTTTGGATTCTCAGAACAAGAGCGATGTTATTATGGCTATGGAAAATGTTAAGAATAAAAAACATTGTGAAACCAAAGCTGAGGTACATGGTAAAAATTCTGTCCACGATTGACATGAAAATATTTTCATGAAGAGGCACAACAATACGATAGACGCACAACACTTTGATAAATAAAACAAAAAACAAGCCTAAAATAGTATGTTGTTTTTTGTTTGAAGCTATATAATTATCACGTATACAATATTTTGGAGAACAGAATAATGTAAAATAAATGTTGAAAGGATAAACTATTCCTTGGACTTCTTTATCTAGTTTTCTTTTAAATAACACATCTACCGAATGACCGATTACTGGCATAATATTATTTGTATAGAACATGTTGTTCAATGACAAGAAAAACTTCTATTATATACATCCCATTTATAAAATTAAATTGCTTTCATGTTACCTTTTCCAATCATATCAATAGTGAAGAAAAGTATAATTCCCCTTTTAATCATAATTTCCACTACACTTCGTTTTGGTAAAGTGGATGACAAAATAATGTTATCTAAACAGTTCAATTTATCATTGATGCCATTAATAAGCAATTACTCTTATTTATAAAAGTCCATTTATTTTAGCTATAAGTTTACTTCCTCAAACGCTAAGTCAAATGTTTTATTTCTATAGGGCCTTAGTAAAGGTACTATCATTAAATCAGAAACAAGTAACACGGTTCCAGATAGTGGGTCTTAGGGAAAAGAGTTATCAATAATATTCCATAGATACCTATTCCTTATAATAAGTAATTAATGTTTACAATGTTTTTCTTCTGTTTATAATTATACACTTGTGATCTTGCTGAAATAACTACCCATCACCTTCAAGGTTAAACTTTTAATCTTATCTAGACGATCTTATATCAGCAGAAATGAAGGGTTTTTCTCCAAATAAACATTGAATTTGACTACGTAATATTTTTATAATATCTAACCAATACAGAATACAAAATGAAATAGAAGAATTTTAAACAAAATTTACTAATTTACTTATTATATTTAAAAAGCAATTTTACAAGAAAGCAAATTGCAACAGTACAATAACGTAATTACCGAGAATTCCTATAAAGTGTATAGCTAGTTTAGCGTCCACATAAAACAGACCACAGGCAGTTATTTTAGTGAATGTCAGATTTGCTTGCAGCACGCTCTTGCAAAAGTGTTTTTGGTTCACTGTAAATAATAAAAAAGTTTAATATTAGTAGTAGTGCCTGCTGGCATGTCAATACTCAATACTCAATGTTTATTGCATTTCACACTGTAGTTAACATGGGTAAAAAAAAGAAAAAAAAAATTTATATTTGTTCATTATGGACCCTGTCGGGCACAGCAATGTAGGATAGATGTCTACATGCCAGCATGAATGGGTCGGCACAACCGAGGAAGTACCCTCCCACAATTTCGACATAGCAGTATTTTACGGTACCTAAGTGTGGAGCGCCGGAGGCGCCAATTCCTTCCTCAGCCCCCTTCCTACTCCTTTCTCCTTCCCTTTCCTTCTCCCTAAATAGGCAACGCATCTGACACTCCTTTTGTATTGCAGATATCCATGGGCGGCGATGACTACTTACCATCAGGCAGCTCGCCTGCTCGTTTGCCGAGTAATCAGGGAAAGTAGAAATATCGGACACCACCATCATCACCCATTACAATTCATATTGCTAGGCTATCCCTGCTTCATTATATTGCTTCACTGTTTGTTCCCAATGAAGTTTTGTTTAAATGATTTATAACAATTGAGTTTAGTTGAGTCTCTTGAGGGATATTGATATTATGATAATTATTTACTTACTTGGACAAGTCCTATTCGTCAAACGTTTTATACATTCTAATTCTGCCTTCTCAATCGCTTTATAGAACAATTCGCATTGTATACTGAGTATTATTGTAATTACTAAATCTTTTATAATCCACAGCACAGTCATGAGGTCAATAACCCAAGAGATCGGCTGAAAAGTAACATTTATATATTCAAACTCTAACATTTATTTGCAAACTATAAGTGTACAAGTCTTAGTCTCTTTCAGACGCAGCAAGGATATTGAGGCTCTTATAATATAATATACGTCATATGTACATTAATTTACTACCACTTGTAGGTAACCAAAATTTAAGCGGCGGTAACCTATTGACTAGGGCGTCAAACTTGCATTCATGTAGTTGCTGGTTCGAAACCCACCCATTGCAATATCGACGTGAGCCCACTCGTAATACAAGCATTTAGCTTAGCACAAGTTGCACATTGCAAGTAAGCTTTAAAAAAATGTAAGTGTAAGTATTTTACATAATAATTAGGGAACTTATATTTGTGCGTTATGCAGTCATAATTTATACTTTGAATAAAAAAGAAAAAACTCATAAACAAATATGTTGTTATAAATAATATTTCTAATAGTATGTTTGGAACTGTATGTTCAACTACATTCTATATTGATAACCTTGAGGTTTGGCTTCAGTTACTCGGAAAGCACCATAAAGCCATAGGTCCAGGTTTTCTTAAAGAGACCAATAATAATATTGTGATGATAGTATGAAAAAGTCTGACAACCTTAGGAAATCGGGACTGTCCAGAAATTAAGTATATTGATACTGAACCCCATCTAGTAAGACTGCAAGCCAACCCCAACACAGTTGGAAGAAATGATGAATCTAATGATTTAAAAATGAAAATTTGAACTTTCGTGAAAATAATTTTATTTAGAAAATGTTTCTACTTACTTGATTATGTATCTCAGCAGAAACTTCCAGCTCTACCAATAAAAGCTCCACATAATATAAAGTACTATAAAATATGGCTGTTGTTCGGAATAATATCTATGAAAAGAAAACGGTATTTAAGTTTAGAAGAATTACATACCATCGCACCTGCTTTCCCCGAAGAGTTAGGCGTAATAATGAACACCTACATTCGCCGATATGTTTAGGCCCCATGTAATAGGGGGCGAGCCTATTGCCTTTCACCACGCACAAATCCAAACTCCGAGCAGCTACTGAGAATTGCATCAAAAAACCCTATAATTCCACTCCATAATTGATAAAATACTCGTAATTAAAAACATTGTGAGGAGGTTTCTCTCTTTGAAGTACTAACGTAGGACCACAAGACTAATGAGGCAGTTGCATAAGAATTATAAATTTGTATTCTTATTTTTTATTTTTTTTGTGTTCCATATATATGTTTTTTTAATTATAACACTGTTTAATTTAACGGCAAGTGCCTGTGATGATGGACACAGTTGATAATTATAATGATTGCAAGATTCCCATGTTTTTGTGTTTTTTAGTAAATTCTTCCGGTTCATGTCAATAAGCCCACAACTCTGTCTTAACCTTCAGAGAGTGTAATAATGCATTATGATGACATTTATGCAAAGATCCACTTACCATTATTCCAAACAGATTCTTATGCAGTTTATAAGCTTCCAAAATATTATTATAAATTTCAACTAGTTTGATATAGTTATCAGTATTCTCCTGTGCGTTATTCGTTATTTCAGTATTCTTAATCCATTCATCGACAAACATTGTTAAAAGTTTTATAATACGAATGGCATATAACATGTTTACATCAAAAACGGTAGTTATCAAATCACTGATAAGAGAAACAAATTCAAAGTCCGCAATAATTGCTACATAAAAGGGCATTAACATGATAAAGTTAAAAATGAGCATAATTGAAAGGGAAATCCAATTCCAAACAATAAAACTTTCTATACCTTTAGATATCTGAAGGCTCTTGTAGATAATTTGAATACGAAGAATAAGACAGATGTTGCTATGGCTATGGATAAGGTTTAGAAAAAACAATATAATGTAACCGAAACAAGAATAGAAGACTGAAAAGCCCCCGAAAATGGTCAGGTAGATCTTGGAGTAGAACATTTCTAAATCAACGAATTCTTTACGAAATATACGATAAGAACATAGTGAGCATGCAAATAAAACACTCAAGAAAGCTAAAACGTGATACTTTTTCTCACTTGGAGTGATATAATTGTAACGTATTTTAAATTTTGAAGAGAAGAATATTGTTAGAACATAATTAAACGGATTAATTATTCTTAGGATATCGTCTTCTACTCTGTTATCAAGTAGAACTTCTACTTGATGATTGGAAGCCACTGGCATATTTCGGCTTTTTATAAAATTCTTAATACTGCTTAAGCTGTACCGTTTGTTGTTGATGGAAGTTAATATTGAAGTGATAAATACTAGTGCTTCAAATGTTTGTATGTGATCGTATCATCACTGATCATTACATTAGCCTTAATAGTTCTACGGAAATACTTTAATTTACTATAAATAACAAATGTGTGGGATGGTGGGACAGTGGTAACGGCTGCGACTTACGAGTTGTGGTCAGTAGGTTCAAACCCAGTCAGGCTTCTCTTTGTATACATTATCGCATCCCCATTACCAAAACGGTGAAGGAAAACATCGTGAGTCCGACTCCCTCTTATCGAGAGGAAGCCTGTGTCCCAGCAGTGGGCACATAATGGACTGATTATGATGATGATGAAAATTGTTACCCCGTCAGAGGTAAGAGTTATACACCGCTGTCATTCAGAAAGATATACCGTAAAGCACGAAAATAACTGACTTGCTTGTTGATAAGGTCTTAATGTCTGACTGAATGGTAACCACTGTTACTTAGAAGTCTATCGTAAAGCACCTTGGTGTGAGTTTTGCGCGTGAGAGCAAGTTTCTCCTATATTACTGCAGCTCTAGCAGTCAGCACAGTGTATAGGACTGCTACTGCTACGCTATAGGTCGTGGATTCGATTCCCAAGGTCGAGCAACATGTTATAGTGTTTGAATTTGTCTTCAATTAATGGCAATAACCTCTGCCACTTATTAAATGGGACCTCAATATACTGGCGAATTGTAGGAGCCTAACTCTTCCGGGAATGCTAGAGTTATAGTATGTTAGCCTAGCCCTGTCGATATTTAACCTATCAGGATTGATATTTACCTATTAAAGATAATATTAAATTCTGAATTGGCTCATTGATTGCGAATATTCTTACCTCATATTAACCAATCGTTACTGCTCTCTAATAAATGATGATGAAAGAATGATGAATAATTCAATACAGATATATATTAGTAGTAGATATTTAGTAGTAGTAGTGCCTGCTGGCATATAATCTGCATGCCAGCATGAATGGGTTCGCACGACCGGGGAAGTACCAACTACCCTCCCACAGAATATCGACGTCAAGTAGCAGTATGCATACTGTTGCGTTTCGTACGGTGAGTGAGGAGCGCCAGAGGCCCAATTTCTGCCTCAGTCCCCTTCCCTCTCCTTCACCTCCCTTTTCCTTAAATAGCTTTGGCAACGCATCTACAACTCCTTAGGTTTTGCAGATGTACGTGCGGCGATGACTAGTTAACATCAGTCGTCTCGCCTGCTCGTTTGCCGAGTTATCCCATAAAAAAATGACAGAGAATATGCATATTCAGGTGCCTACACGATAAGCAATAAATCAAAAGGCATTAGAAACAGAACCTATAACAGAGTCCTATACTGCAGTGGTTTGGTTTCAACTCCCATGGTAGGAATAAAAGAGAATGTCGAGTGACGTTGGTTATGACCAAAATGATCATAGACTTTAGAGCATGGTGGTATTGCTCTAATAATTCTATGGTCATGATGAAACTCTTATAGTTTCGCCTATAGTGACTTTACTCGCGCAGCAAAGGCTAAACAAAAAGGTGTGTCCAGACCAGGCGAATGCGCCTTGAATGCGCCGTTCGCGAGCCGCTTGCGAATTGCACGCATACATTTCATGTTCGTACGCAATCCCAATATATCAATACGCAACGTACACGCGCGAGGTCCGATAGGTATCTTCGGAAGCAAATTCACAACTTAGGCTCATAGTTCAAATGCGTATGAAGCTATGAGCGCATGAGCTGCGCGCGCACTGCATGTGCACCCCATTTGAGCCTTGTCTATGATTGCACTAAAGCGGCGAACCAAACGTAGGCTGCTACCGCACGCTAGCAACATGCGCGCAGTTCGCAAGCGGCTCGCGAGCGGCGCATTCAGCAAATGTGGACATACCATAAAGTAAAAGCTGAATGTCTGACGTCACCAGCAAAACTTACTACCTGTGGGTGGCTGCATGTTTGACTCCGTTGTTCTGCAAATCAGTCGTTTCGGAACGACTAACTTCTGACACGCACCGATATTTTACCCCTACTTTTTTTTTTTTTTAATCTTACTAGCAATGTGGGTCACACATTACTAGTATTCTTGTTAACCCCTCGTGCTAAGCTAAATGCTTGTATTACGAGTGGGTTCACGTCGGTAGTGCAATGGGTGGGGTTCGAACCGGCAACCATATGATCGCAAGTCCGACGCCCTAGCCATTAGGCTACCGACGCTTCTAAACTTAAACTTTCAACTTACTGTTTTTTTTTTCATAACGAAGCAATTAATAAATTAACCGATAATACTATTTTACACTAGTTATTGTTACAGGTAGCTAGTTTTTCGAGTGATAAAAGACTGCATTCTATCAATAAAATCATATCCTCCATTTCTATGATCCGAAGGTTCAACGCATCGCACCATGTCGGGCTATGATTTACAGTATCGCCTCTGAAAATAACCTGTACGTGTTTTATTTATGACTAGCACCTGTATAGACAGGCTTTAACTGGGAGCTCCATGTAAACTTCACTCGCAAACATTCCGAAAATTTGAACAGAGTATTTGGAAATGTATGGCTATACCAAATCCGGAGCAAAGGATCTGTTTTATGCATACATGGTATAAAGCATGATTCTCTTGTTAAATTTACAGCCCCTTTTCTGTTTCTTATCCTTAAGTAAGACAACTTTCACATGAAATAATCCCTACTAATATTATAAATGCGAAAGTAACTCTGTCTGTCTGTCTGTTACGTTGGTATTGTATTTGGTCTATTTTTGCACCAAATTTCGTCAAAATCGGTTGAGTGGTTTAGGCGTGAAAGCGTAACAGACAGACAGACAGAGTTACTTTCGCATTTATAATATTAGTAGGGATTATTTCATGGTATAAAGCATGATTCTCTTGTTAAATTTACAGCCGATTTTGACGAAATTTGGTACAAAAATAGACTAGACCAAGGTCTATTTTTGTACCAAATTTCGCCAAAGGCTTTTCCCAAGGGAAAGGATATAAGCTGCGTTTATATTTCGGTAAATAATAAAGTTCAGCAAATTTTATGGTCTACCCGAGCAAAGAAGCGGACGGAAAGATATGTAAGGGTAATTTGCAATTTCCCGCCAAAATTGGAAAAAACTAAACAGTCAAAATCGTGTTGTCCACGCGGGCGAAGCTAGTACTCATATAAAAATAATAAACACATAGTAGGTACACCCAAGTGCAGTGATAGCCTAGTGATATGACCATTGGACTGCCGAGTCAAAGGTCTCGAGTTCGAATCCAAGGCACGCACCTAGAGGTGCGTGCCTTGGATTCGAACTCTTCGAACTTTTCGAAGTTATGTGCGTATTAATAATTAATTATCACGCGCTTAAACGGTGAAGGAAAACATCGTGAGGAAACCTGCATGCCTTCTTGTCGGCATGTGAAGTCTGCCAACCCGCAGTAGGCTAGCGTGGCGGACTATAGCCTAATCCCTCTCGTATTGAGAGGAGACCCGTGCCCAGCAGTGGGACAATTTAATGGGTTGATGATGATGATGAGGTACACCCAAACTCGACAGAAAATTATACTCAGATAAGGATCGAACGCAAATAAAAATTAAAATCCAAATTAAATGGCTGTCGCTTAAACAGTAAAGGAAGACATCGTAAAGAGTCTTGCATGCCTGAGAGAACGGCTACCAAGATGCAGTAGGCAAGTATTCCAATACAGCCTTACCCTGCTCATGTTGATGTTAAAAGCGTACCTATCACTAGAGCAATAGACATATTTATGGATATAATCATTCTTTGACTGCCTCGTTAGTCTAGTGGTCCCAATCGCGACTGCTACGCTAGATGTCTTGGGTTCGATCCCCAGGTCGAGCAAAGTGCTATTTGGGTTTTTCTATGAAATTCTCAGTAGCAGCTCGAAGTCTGGATTTGTGCCCGGTGAATGGTAATAGGCTCGCCCCCTATTACATGGGACCTAAACATACCGGCGAACTGTGGGTGTACATTAAGTGCACCTCTGCCTAACCCTTCGGGGAATACAGGCGTGATGGTATGTTTATAATCATTCTTATTTAGCAATTCACCATTTGCATTCAGACCAAATGAAGACAAAATTCTAGCAGATCCAGACATCCATCATATATTAGAATAAATCATAGACACACTCAAAATATCTGAGACAGTGCCAAAAGTCACTCAAAAGCAAAACGACGCCTATGATGTCACGTTAGAACTACTCACGCTGCCAAGTAATATGATGACGTCACCTAATACTTAACAATACGGTAGATAACTAGTGTTTGTTTTATAATAAACTAGCTTTCCGGCCATGCCTTCGCCCGCGTGTTTTCTTGACTTTCCTGTACAATAATATGTATGTAAAAAAATGTGATAAATGAACCGCTCGACCGATTTTGTGCAAACTTCACATAAACCATCTACTAAATAGTCCGAACAAAGCCGGACGAAGCCTGGTTTGGATAGGTTAGCCCGTTCTTGAGTTATAAAATTACAACGAAAAGTGGCATTGATTTTAATATAATATATAGATGACAAGCTTCGTGAAAAATATAATTAAATAGCATAAATGGCACTTTGTTTTTTTTTAATCGGCTATTAAAGTTCTAAGCGCTTAAAGTTGTTTGTGGTGGTTGAGAGGGCATGCTCTGTGCCTTCCCAGCAAAAAAGTAACACTAGCATCTGTATGCTGCACGGAACAAATGACGTAACTTGTTTCTATAGTGCGCCC